>CM055851.1:16009815-16609815 GCA_029490765.1 Euthynnus affinis | reverse complement strand
ATGATAATGAGGACCAAGACTGTGTTACACAGGATAACACATAGGGACACCATCACAGGTTTTAAACCACACACACACACACACACACAGACACACTAAGACGTAAACATGGAAATATCATATGTGCACAAGCATGCCTGCTCATAATCAGGCTGGCATGGATGCACACAATCAAACATGCACACACACACACACACACACACACACACACACACACACACATCAAGACATTGCTACTTAGTAAAAATGTTGTTCTGTGTGGTTGTTGTGATCTTAAGATTCATTTCTTCTTTGCATTTCCAGAGATCTCTTGGCACTCAGTCAGCATCGCCAGTACTGTGAGATCTTTTTCCTTTGGACTGCAGTTGTTACTAGTCTGGTTGATATCATTAATAATTCCAAATATTCTAAACAAAGCCATGCTGGCACTACTGCCACCAGAAATGTAAAATGTACCACTGTCTGTGCATCAGAGCATTTCTCCCGCATGCGAAAGACATAACCACTACAGGGGATTGAGTAGAACAAATATGACAACGATGACAAACAGATCTTGGAATGTAGAAATATTAAATTATGCCCCAAAACATCACAGTGTCTGATTCTTGATAAAGTCATATGATCTCAATACAAATCTTATTTGTATTTGTATGCATGAGCAATTTGTTGACACACTAAAAGTGAGGGATTTGAGACCAGAACAAAGCACCACATTTGGTTTCAGCTGCCACTCTATGCACGGGGGCAGGCTGAGCTTTGTTATTAAAAGGGGAATACGTGTAGAGATTGAACGAATGAATGAACTGCTTGTTGATTGTTTGAATGATTGTTTGCTCTGGAAGCCTTTTTCAGTGCAACTTCAGGTGAAGAGATTAAGAATGTGCTGATAAATAGCACTATGTTATTTGCAACAAAGTCTGGTAAAGATTTAAGCAACCTGAAAACAACAAAACAAAAAGTGACAAGTATCAACTCATGTGTTGATAGAATTATGCAGATCCAACAGGTGATTACAGCACCAGTGGGAAGCGTATGGGCTGTAGATATAAACCATAGCATGCATGTGTGACTGCTTTGCGAGATGTTAAAGATGA
Source organism: Euthynnus affinis (assembly GCA_029490765.1). NCBI lineage: Eukaryota > Metazoa > Chordata > Actinopteri > Scombriformes > Scombridae > Euthynnus > Euthynnus affinis. The sequence continues at coordinate 16,608,721 of CM055851.1, read as the reverse complement.
GAGGGGATGAAAATTGGATTAAATTGTGTGTGGCAGCTCACTGTAGGGAGGTAATTAGGGACAAACATTGAGACGCAGAGTCTGATCTCTCCTGCTGGAGGTTAAGTGAAATAGGAGCTGTGAGTCCCAGCGTCCCGGTGGCACAGTGATTAGAATTTCCTAATGTGGGGCTAATGGGATGTCAGCCGGGAGCAGAACCCCTACACAGAACCACTCATAACAACAAGTGGTCAAAGATCAAGCCTGATTAAAGAGATAGAGAGGAGAAACAGAAACACATTGCCAGTGTTGATGAAGAAGTAGACGCTTCGGGGAATTATAAATCCCAACTGTCGGCTATATTCTCATGTCATTCAGGAATGTGAAGAGGAGACGTTGGACGTTACTGTTTTGAAATTAGAGACATGATTTGGTTTGAAAAACAATGCTAGCATTTTATTTTCATAACCAGCAGCTTGCAAATGTTTTTCTGTTTCCACAAAAATGTTATTTTACTACCGGGTCTTTATATCCACAACTCAAACCTCAGTGAGTTGCAAATCTGCACATTTATACATCATTAAGATGAACCACAAGATAAAAACAATTGTAGACAGATGTTTGAGTCAAATTTGCAACTGATTTGAATGGCGTGTTACTACTATTACTGGTGTTCTACTAATTCCCTTTTCTTAATCTCACATACCCTCTCTATTTCCAGTTCTGTATCTCTAGCTTGTTTATTTTCTGCATTCACCGACTCCGACCCCAGCTTGCGTTTGCATATTTGATCAAACTCTGGTGAGGAGTTGATAGCGTCACTATTTGCCAGTTGCAGCGGGGCCTGTGGTTGAAATAACAACAATAGCAACACAACTTGACTGCCAGCCCCTGATGATGAAACAACAGGGGGAAACAAAAGCAGCCCCCAGAGCTGCAGATGTTGACGCTGGAAGCTGTTTGCTGTGCGGAGGTGTTTGTGAGGTAGAGATGGTGCGCTTGATTGTCATGCAAGCTGAAGACGAATTTACTTTTGTGCATTAAAGGTGGACAATAAAGTTGTTTTGATTTTGTGTGAGTGTACGAGTCTGTGTTTGATTGCGTGTGGGTGTGTGAACACGTGCTTGCACATTTTTTTTGTGTGTGTACTGTATATCTGTCTTTGTGCATGTGTGTCAATGCTGTGGCCCTTTGGCTATGAGGAACCCAGCTGGGAGGAAGAGTGAATGCATTCATCCTGGCTCTCAGGGGCCGGGGGCCACACAGGTACCCAACGAGGGGATGAAAGGCTGCTCTGCAGATGTCACCCGCTGGGGTTCAATGGCCTAGCCAGCAAATGTCATGTTTGGCAGCTGGCATGCTGCTGCTCTCCCACCAGTTGTTGGCAGAGGCGTCTTCTAAAGGATGCTAGAGTGGGATGCAAGCACCGGGAGCGCCCTAATGGGAGCAACATTAAAGGGAGTTTCTGGCTTCTGTCTGTCATAGAACATTAACCTTGTCCTGTTTCCTGCTTCTCTCGGGCAGCTGACGCATACACTCTCCCCCTTTTTCACTCACACACAGACACACATGTTCCTTTTTTGCACACAATACTACTCTCCATTGAGCTCACTACCTGCTTTACAGATTAAAGGGTCACTTCACCTAAGTTGTGAAATATATTTTCTCTTTGCCTTTCATAGGATCTATCCATTCCAAATTTGTTTTTAGCCAAATTGTTGGCTTGTTTCTTTTCTGTAATTTGGGTGAATCAACCCTTTAAAGAACCAACTAAACAATGGGCCTGTAAGATACCATAATTAATCAGGTGAAAATATTTTCATGTTGACTCTCACTCAAGCAGCAATTATCACGACTTGAGGCTGAAGCCAATGTGGACGTACTTTAGAGTTCAATACCATTGATGACCGTTAGATGCTGGCTCCAAAAAATCCCTGGTTCCAATTGACTCCCATTCAGAAAGCGTCAACATCTCTCCAGAAGCACTAAGTCAATAATTTTATTTCAATGAGTCAATATGGTGTCAATGACTAAATTTGGACTGTCCAATGTCGTGGTGGTCATTTTGGAAATTATTGCTCCGATTTGAAGACTTACAGTATCCTTTGTGGGTGTTGACAGTTGGCTCACCCCGTTGCTCTCCCTGAATCCTATACTTGCACTGAGTCCAGAAGCCAGAGCACTGAATATTGTCACAATATTTTGGTAAGTTAATGTTACTTGATTGCAAAATCCCTGCACTGCATGGTGTTCTGGGTAAGCTAGCGTTTGCTTTGGTCCATGGTAGCGGGGCTTGTTTCCAGAACATGGAAGGCAACACGCCATTTGAAAGATCCTGACTCCAAATGTAAAAGATGGTGCCAACCATAAGCTGCAACTCTGGGCTTCAAACTGGCCTCTAATGCAAACCAATGGGTGAATTTACACTTTGCTATGTCCATGTTTATGTGCAGTCTATGCTCTCACCTTTTGTCAAATGATGTATTTGGCTGAATCTGTCTTTTTCTGTTTTCCCTGACCATGTGGTTCAGTGTCAAAGGTCACATGAGTGGCCAGCGGTTTGCTGCTGCTGTCCCACAGCTGAGTCCCCAGGTTACTTACACATAGAAACATCACCTGCCATGAACAAAAGCTATACATGTTAAGACATCGAGTTGCATACACACATGCACTCTGAAAACACAGCTTATTTACGTAACACATCTTCCAAAAGATAACATTTTGTCAACCAAATAAGTCGAAGTCAGAGAAACATAAAAACAGTTGTACATATGCACACACAGTATTTCCAAAAGGCTTATACACTCACCGACCACTTTATTTTTCGAAGCTTATACATTTTCAGTTTTTGTTAACATTGCCAGAAAGGTGATAATTCTACTTCTACTATGTTTATTATTGAGGTTGTAGTGGATGGTGTTGGTGTACTGGAGTGCATTATATTGAAAAGTGTTCCTAATATTTTTCCCTTAACATACATTCAAGTTAATGGAGTGAACAAAATATTATGAAAACCATTCAATATACTGCACCCCAGTACACCACCACAACCCTTTACAACTTCAATAATAAACATAAAGTAGATTATCACCTTTCTGAGAATGTTAACAAAAACTGAAAATGTATAAGCTTTGTGGATGGCAGAGCTGTTGTATTGGATTGCGTTATATTACACAGGTGTACCTAATGAAGTGGCCGGTGAGTGTGTGTTAAGATCTATAGATGTTTATCCCCTTTCAGCAAATGATTTTATGTCAGTGTTTCAAATGTGTACAGTACAGTAGAATGGGGGCAGGGCTGTCGACACACCGTGGGTCAGTTGTCCCGGGCTCTGTGTCAAACCTTTAAATAATCTGCTGTAAGAATTTGTCAGAAATGTTTTTGAAAACTTTATATAGTATTCCAAAAGCTTATTATTTTTTATTTTCCTAATTTTCCCTGATATAGTGGTCAAAAACAGTTTTACTTTCTATCCCTGTAAAAAATGGTTTAGTCTGTCATACTACTGTAAGGTCAAAAGTTCCAGTAAACTTTCAAGCTGCAACAAGTACAGCCCCACCTGCAAAGGGGGTGAAGGGTATTAATCAAGAGCAAGGTGAGCCATCCGTTTAGCTAGCTTAAACATCTGGCAAACACAGCCACTAATAGCTGCCACCTAGCTTTAATTTTAACGTACAGTTATTAGCTTGTATAAAAGCCTAACACAATGTGTCCTCTGACAGGAACAGCTGAGTCTGGAGATTCAAGTATCTGCGTCAGAGAGGAGAGACGGAGAGGAGGAGAGACCCAGCCTGCAGATGAGAGCGGGGCAAGAGAAGCTAGCGGTGCTGGAGAGAAGAGGAGGAGACAGTGCACGGCCTGGAGTCACAGCAGCAGGTGGAATGATGCAAGCACAAGCAAAATAGCATCAGAGACTAATCAATCATTTTATGTGGCCACTGTATCATGGCCAGATAAAATGATTCTGACAGAGTGAACTGGTGACGTGTCATGGCCAAGAGAGCACAGGGATTGCAAAAGAAACACCAAAAGATACAGATGGCAAGGCATTCCCAAATGGTCTGGAATTGACAGCTGACAGGAAAAACTCATGGAGTCATATATATATATTTTAAAAAGTACTACCAGAGACTGTTGCTGGATGTATTTAGCCTGCAGGAATCTGTCATTCAGGGGCAACACAGACTCAATGAGCCAGATAATGGGCATTTTCTAGGCATAATTGAGCTATTGGCAAAATACAATAGCATCCTATATGATCATTTACAAAACATTAGGGTGCACCAGCAACAGGGAAAAAGAGTCCAAGCCCACTACCTTTCACCTGACAACCTGAATGGATAGATCTTTGTGTTCGGCATGTCTTAAAGACTATTTTGAGTGAAAGACAAGAAGCAACGTATTATTCCATAATTTTTGATGCAACCCCAGATGTCTCAAACGTGGAGCAACATGTATTGTTGGTGAGGTGCCCATCAAACTGCCTATGTGGATGGGTTGGAAATAAACAAACGCTTGATAGAATTTAGGGACTATTCAACAAACACAGGAGAAGAAATTGCAGCAATGGTGGAAGAATCATTGAGCAAACATGGAACTGATATAGCTGACTGCAGAGGTCAGTGAATGAGTAAAAATCTCCTCACCACATGCTCCCTGTGTGCGTCTCACACTTTAAACCTAGTTGGAGTCCATGCAGTCCAGGCCTGCCCAGAAATAGACACATTCTTTGGCTTTATCAATCAACTATGCAAGTTATTCAGTGCGAGCTCTCACCGATGGGGAATCTTACAGAAGGTTTTGGGCTGTTCTCTGCACCGCTTGTCTGGCACACGATGGAGTGCATGCAGAGAGGCAATGCGCCCAGTGGCAGTGCGCCCAGTGGCAAAGCATTTCCCTGATGTGATCCATGCATTAGATGCCCTCACCACAACAGGTAACCTCACCAATGAAGCCAGATCTGAGGTGTGGGGCTTAAGGACCTACTTTCAGTCTTTTTATTGCAGTTGTGCTCCTTACATTTTGGTTCAAGGTGTTACAGCGCATAGAGGACAGAAACCTTGTCATCAAGTCCTCAGCCATTTCCCTTGATGTTTAGGCTGCCAATATAAAGGCACTGGAGGAAGAAATGGCCTGCATGCATGGATCATGGGACAGTTTTCTGACAGAGGCAACTGCTGTTGCCAGTGCCATGGGCATCGAACCCAAGTTGGAAATGAGACAAAGAAAGAGGAAGCAGCATTTTTTTTGATGAGCCAGAACATGAAATATAGGAAAATCCAGACACCCTATTCAGAAAGAAAGTGTGTTATGTTGCAATTGACAGCATTATCTCTCAACTAAGCGGTTTACATCAAGCAGATATACAACGAGTTCTGCATCTTATATGGAAATTCCAAAATATGCCAAAGGATGACATCACTGTGTCGTGCACAAAGCTCTCTAGGAAATATGTGAATGATCTCACAGATTCACTTAAAGACCAAATTTATTACTTAAATAGTATATGCAGTGCAACTTTTGAAGATAGCTACTAAATGCCATATAAAGTATGGAACTACAGAGCATTTATAGAGACCTATGCATCCTGCTACGCATATTCCTGTCAGCAGGTGACTGTGGCTGGAGGTGAGCAGGCAGCTTCAGTAAAATTAAGCTCATAAAAAACTACTTGCGCTCTACCAGGAGAGGTTAAACCGTTTGGCAAAGCTCTCCATAAAGTGTCAACTTGCTCAGAAATTGGATTTTAAAGACATCATAAATTACTTTGCTATAAGGAAAATTCGGTGCTTGACATTTGGAGTTTCAGACTAAACAGTAGCCACTAGAACTAATATTTAATTGGACATGGTTTTCTTATGCGGTAAAGAAAAGGTTAGTACAGTGGGATTCATTCATTCATCGTATGCCTATTTTGCTCAATAATAAGACTGTGCATGGGAAGTCTATGAGCATATATAACACAACCAGTACCTGTTTTATGCATTTACATTTGAAAAATTGACTGTGGTGACTGAAAAAACTATGGTGGGTTATTAACAGTAATGAATATACTGGTTTATAATGTGTGTGATAATTATGTATTTACGCCTATGTTTGTGCTGTTTAAAGTCCCAACATGTATTTTTTTCCATGTAAATCTGACGTAGAATATGTTCAGATCATTTAATAATGGGTTTGTTATTAATTTTGCATATCTCTGATATGACTGCATTTTGGTTGTTGGGCTACCCTGCTAGTTTATTTTGTTTTGGATTAAATAGTGTGTGGGAAAGGAGAGTTCTTTTGCAATGCGCAAATGGAACATGTGTTGTGTGTGTGTTATGGCCAGTCAGTGACCTGTGTGCAGGCGGGACTAGGGGGCGGGGGGCCTTTGGAGATCATCTTGTCCTGGGCACGAGCAAGACACACGGCAGGCCTGATGGGGGTGATGGTGTATTTTTTCCTGCTAGTCACACAGTAATTCCATTGGCATTGACAATACTGTTCCAGTCATTGGCCTTTGTGTTAATGCTCACCAGGGCCTGTACATGAAAATCCCATTTGTGCAAACGCTAAAGGAATGCATTAAAGAAATGTCAGTTTCTCACTGTAGGATTGCTATTTAACAACACATCAATCCCACACGATAAAACACATGGGGAAAGAGCTAAGTGTGTGTGTGTGTGTGTGTGTGTGTCAACAAGTGAGAAAGTGAATGAGATCACTTTCCCGATCAGTTCCTGTCAAGTCACTAATAAGAAACATATACATACTGTATTTTCAAAGAAGGATGAATCAATGGGTTCACTTACTCATCAAACTACATGTAAGAATTTCCTGACATTTCCATTAACGCTCCACTGCTTTTATTTTCTTTACCCGGACAGTTTAAAAGAATGCTTATGTCTAACTCAAGTTTTGTGTTTTGCAACATCTGTGATTACTTAGAATTGGACTCCCCTAAATACAGGCAACTGGCAAACAATGTCTGCAATGTCCTTATCATTTAAAAAGGTTACGTTATAGTACCACTACATATTCTCTCAGGTTTGCATGGTAATGGATCCATTTTTGGAGGAAAAATAATATTTTAAAACTTTTTTTATGGTGAAGTAGATTGATCTTAAGTGATCACTGACTAACTTTGTTAATTTCATTCATTTTGTTCAATTTTTAACAAGTTAGGGGGTTCTTAATGTTTTGACATACTCATTGGTACAAAGGAAAAGCTTGACGTTTTGGGAAATATGCTTATATATGCTATAGCCTGTAGGTGTTAGTTTAGCACAAAGACTGGAAACAGGGGGAAAGACCTAGCCTGGCTTTGTCCAAGGTTAGCAAAATCTGGCGACCAGCATGTCTAAAGCTTACTACTTAAGACATTCTATCTTATTTGTTTAATTCATACAAAAACAAAAGTGTAAATGCCTAAATTCAGAGTTTTACAGGGGATTTATGTGCCAAGCTACCTCTTGGTTACTGGTCCCAGCCAAGAAAGTTTTTACACTTCAGTTTTGTACAAATTACACAAAGGAGATAAAGTATATTGTGTTAACTTTAGTGGTGCTGGTCAGCAGACTTTGTTGCCCGTTTTCAGTCTGTGTGCTAAGCTAAGTTAACTGCTTATAGCTTCAGACCAATCTTCTCATACCACCCAAAATGTTAAACTTGTGCTTTAAACACATAATTCAATCCACCACTGAAATTCAAAACACAGGATTGGAACTTATCATTCCCAAAGTGATTGATAGTTGAGTCACTTTCATTGTTTGATAGTGAGTAGTTTTCTGAGTTTGTTTACATGATTCATGTTTGCAACTGCAGAAGAAAAAAATGGCTACATGTTTTCAGTTATGATCAGCAGAGAAGCAGAAACATTCTTGGCTTTCGTCTATAAGTCAAACTATGTGTAGTTAATTCATATGTTAATTATGTAAATATTCATATAGTTCATATAATTAAGAAATGATCGGGCCTTTAAAAGAGACATCCTTCCTTCTGTGTGTTGTAAAGAGAAGTCATACACTCATCTCAACCTATTCTGCTTGCTGTCTCTAGAAACACTGTAGCTTAACACCGTATGCCGACACATTACCTACACACACTCACACACACACACACACATATGTGAGCACATACATAAACACTCATGCATACACGAACACACTCACAGACACACACACGCACGTGCCAAGTGGACAAATCACACCCAGGGGATTTGGATGCATGCAATTAAGATTATGATCAATGACAAGTCAATCATGAGAGCCTGTTCTCCTCTCCCTTCCCCAACTCAGCAATTATTCTCCAGCTGGTGGGGTCTGCCCTGAACCATTGGAGGAGACATTATACTCCTCTTTTTCCATAATTTCTTTTTCCTACTGCCTCCACCCCTTCTCCTCCTCCCTCCCTCCCTTTCTTACCCCGACTTCCCATACAGAGCAGTTTGCTTTGTCCTCCCTTGCTATTCCTCCTCTTCCTCCTCCTCTCGGTCATCTCTGTGGAGCAGTTAGCTCTGTCAGTCACATCTGACAGCTCGGGGCTCTTCACCATTAGCCCCTGGCCTTTCAGCCTTCAGACTCCATGTTAGGTCATATTCCCCCACAACACCAAACAGACAGATGAAGGATGGGTTTAATGTTCCCCTCAGTTGAATGTTGAAAAACTTCAAAGTGCCAGCTTTGAAAGGATGATATATGGTTCGTTACCACTAATTTGAGCTGGACAACTGCCAAATATGGCCAAACTTATTTTAGTTACTATTGTTTTTAGTGTTGTCACTTGAAAAGCTGCTCATTTTTGCTGACCAGTCAGAGCTGTGTGGAATATACACATACAACAGCAGGAGAAGAGCTACACTTGCCCTCTTCCCTGTTTTTGTTCTTTTTTTTTATTGGCAGCCCAAACATGCTGGATTTCACAGTTTCTCAGGTACATTTGCTGCTGTGCTAGCAACTGTACTGAATAATAGCATTCTGTGTGGTCGTGTACATTGAAGAGAGGCATGCACTCGGCTTTGTCCGTAATTCATAATAGAAAGCTGGCGGGCCGGCCAACAGACCCATCACTCCCGTGCTATCTGAGAGCAGATAAAGGAGGCAGGTGTGAGGAGGAAATTAATGTAAATCCATCAGTCTTCAATTAGAGCTCTGTTCACACCCAAAATAAAGACTCCATCTCAAAACCAATAGGACCCTAGCTTTATTCACATCCCAACCCCACCTGCACCACCACAACAGCAGCAGCCCTACCGTGTAAACACTGAGGAGCTATATAATGCAATGTTTAATGATGAGAGAGCATGGGATGTGTGATATGTGCAGGTGCACGGTGTTATCTAGCTCGTGAACAGCAGCTATGGTGTACACGTTTGTCCATTAGGCTCCCAGTATGTGGCCTGGCTAATTCTGTGTGCCTGGAGGTGCAGGGGCAGAGGCTCTCCATGGACTGTGGGCTGGGGGAAGAACTGCAGTTTAACCTAATTTGGTTCTAATTATGAAGACAGGAAGTCCACCTGCCACACATACGGCTGTGTTCTCCTCCCCTGCAAGGGTAGGAGAGAGTCTGGAGGGGGGGATAAGGAGGGTGTGTGAGAGAGAGTGCATGATTTCTTTTTTCTTGTTATCTTGTGTTGTGTCCTTCTATGTGGTACACAAAGTCCTGTCATTGCACAGCATATGCAGTACCCTCACTGCTGATACCAAACTGAATATTTTAAATATCTGCCTCAACAATAAATATTTGAAAAGCAAATAGCCCATTAGATAAGAATTTCAATGAGCTTTGGGAGTCCTATAAATGTCGAAATGAATGTTATCTGACAAGAACAAAACAGTATAATCTCAACAGTACCATTACAGCTATGCCAAACATTGAATCAGCCTTGATATTTATCTCTTGGTTGGTGACTTGGGAAGATTTACATCTCATTGTTTTTTAGTTTCAGGGATTTGGTTTTTTTGGTGACTGTCGGGACTGGTGTCAGCCATAACAACGTGCCACAGACAATTTGTATAGTTTGAACATTGTACTGGAGTTCTCAGTTATCACATGACATCACCATGAGAAGGTTTCAGTAAACCAAGGAGTTGCTTGCTTTCAAGAGAAAACCAGACAGCGCACCTGTTTAGGTTTGCTTCATTGCTGATTGTGTTCTATTGTGTTCTTGGCTACGTGACTCAGATATATAAGGCTTCTCCTATTAACTTGCATCTGAACAGCAGACGTCCTCTCTGCTTTTGCTTTGCCTGTGGGTTATGTTACTTTACAGTAGATATGGGGAATGGGAAATAAAATTAAAGGGTCATTCCAGTGGTTTTGTGTGGCTTAGAGGTAAAAACAACATTTTGACAGCTCCACCTGTGCTGTAACAAGAAAAATAGAAACATCACTAGATTATCTTTTAAATTCAATATGCAAAGATTTTAAACATGCAAAACCACACTTGCATTATGTGGTTTTGCAGTTGCTGTTTTGAAAACTCCTGTAGATGCTTTGACATTTCACATTTATGTGTTCTTATTTTTAGACATTTCTTTTTCTCTGCTTTTTGGAATTTTCAACTCACATTCTCTTGAATGTGAAAGTGTATCCAAAGTTTTGACTGGTGCTGTACATACTGCAGCTTTGCAGCCTGCTAATTCTACTGTAACTTTCATCTGTCAGGCCTTATCAACTGACCAGATCCCCCAGCAGTGTTAATGGCAGGCTGTGGTGGTGTAAAGCTCCCTAACAAGGAACCTGATTGTTCTGTTAATGTGTTACTTCCTGTCAGAGTCACTGCTCCGGAATGGAGCTGAGTGGCCAGTGCCGGAAGAAATCCCCACATCAGAGTGATCACAAGCCGGCCAGGGTTTCACTTAGCCAGCCAGCTACCCAGACAGCCAGCCAGTCAGCTTCCACAGCCCCTGTGATGGAGGAGATGGATTTCACTGAAGCAGTGTGTGTAACCTGACACCTAGTCTAAGGACCCTGGTGGTCCAAATTAGGTTGAGCCAAATCGCACTGAGGGTTCTGATACTAAGGAGTTCACAGACATTACAAGTTTATGGTACCGCAGTTATGAATATGGATTATACCATTTAGCATACATTTTATAGTTTGACATCGTAAGCATAAGCAAATACAGGTCTCATGTTATAATGTATGCTTTATCTCATTTTGTGAACCAAAATGGTATTTGCTCCCAAATGTGGTATAAGTGTTATTGCTATGTGACATCTGAGTGTTAGCAGTGGTGACTGTTGCCACCATGAATTCCTCCAGCTTATTCCCTCACTTCTGGATTTACACTGTGTGCACAACTTTGATCTCAAGGTATTAAAGTCAATAGTATCCAAACAGGGTGTGGAGTAGAGCAGGGGCTTATGGGGCTTTATATCTTAGTCTACATGCAGAGAGCTATCTGAGACCAAACAGAGGTGGCTTGGATGGAGGTGAGGAGATGATGGGCAGAGACAGTGAGAGTAAGAGAATAAGAGAGACAAAACAGAAACAGAGGCCATTTGGCTGATCATGTGAGTAGCAGGTCAACTCCTTGGCAGAGAAAGTGCTGTGTTGCTATGGCAATATGCCTTTTTACCCACCCAAGAGTCATGGGCCAGGGTACCATCAGCAGTGTGAGCGTTGTTCAAGAAGCAGTGGAGATCACGGCCTTAATCAGTCTGCACTGATACAAGGGTGAAGAGTGGGAATGGAGCCTGGGGCTATTTGGAACAGGAGCATCAGTACACACACAAACACACACACACACACACACACACACACACGCACATGTATACACACCCACTCAGCTTTAGGAAGACAGCATCTGATGCATGAAATAAACACCAAGTAGAATAAGTGATTAGTGTCCTCTGTGATTAGCTGGAATTCAGCGTCTTTCTTAATTACCACTGAGGGAATTTTAAGAGTAGATTCCAGTAAGAATAGTTCAATATATTATTATATTGTCTCACTTCCCCAATGAGGAAGAAAAGTAAGTTACTCATATGGTTCAATATGTGCAACTCCTGTTGGCCCATACAGTGTGTAGCTGCAAAGAAGTAAATAAGGAGAAACTTTGTGTAGCGTGCCCAGTTTGTGTCTTTTCCCTCCAAGGCTCTTAAAAGTCTGAAGAGGAAATCTATCCTGAAGTTACGGAACTTAATAACTGACCGACCATCTGATTCACACCCTATCTGTCCAAGACATGGCACATATTTATTTCCAGCAAGTGATTGCATCAAATTTGTCCTGTTTTTAACTTTGTCAGAAAAAAACATGCTTTGGCGGATGCACAGCACACACTGGTGGCTGCTGGGAGCCAAAAGCACTTTATTTATGTTTGGATGGCAGCGGGCGCTCAGTTCTGCTTGGCACAGACACTGTGCTGTGGTCTTTGGCACCTCTTCGCATCCCTCCTGTCCCCCTGACATACACTCTCCCCAGCTCTATTGGGCCTCTGTAACATCTTGTGTATGTGTGTGTATGTATGCATTTGCATGTGTTTGGAACTATGCATGTATGCCATGTCCTCCTGTTTGTATGTTCTTTGAACTACAGTTAAGATATTTTCTACCCTGAATATTACATAAAAGAGATAGCAGCGATCCTTTATGTCAAAATTTCATAGACTGTTTAATCTGTACTTTTTCAGAAAAGACTACTAGCTCCTTTAATTAAGCATGAGAAGTTTTTCAGAAAGTGGTTCTGAAATTGAAACTAATCTCCAGTGCACCTAAGGTCATGGGACTGTAAAGTCCCAAGTTCCGAGAAGAAAAATACTACATGAATTAAGATGAATGCATATGCCAGTGGCTAATCTCCTACTTTGAGAATTTGCTACTTGAAACTTACTTAAGACGTCACATGCAGGGCATGAGTGACTCATGTAGCAATGCCAGCCAAGTGCAAATTCTAATCTTCCCTCAGCTCTGCTTATGCAGGAGAGAGCACTCTGCCAGGGCGTCCACTGAGCACAGCCATTCCAGAAATTCAAAGTTACAAGGTCGGTGTACATCTGCTGCCGACAGAACCTAAAGTAAGCAAATATCCCCAGGTCTATACCCCAACAATCTCATTTATTATTTTTCCTCCACCTTTGCAGCGCTTTTTATTTTACCTCAGGGAACCGACTGACCCTCACTTGGTATATAAATATATAATTTATATCTCATATATTTATAAACCAAAGCAAGGCCAGCCGCCTTAAAAGGAAGCGGGGCCTTTTTCCTTGTGCCGGAGCTCTGCAAAGTCTGTTGAGGCTCAAACCCAGGATCCGTAGCCTGGGTTTCCTCAGTCCGGAGCAGCCAGTGTAGCAGAGGACTGGGGAGAGAGTGATTCTGGTCAGGCAGGCAGGCCATCCATGGACAGATAACGGCTGATACTGGGACTAATTTGGTCATGTGCAGGGCTGCCGGATGACGAGGGGCTGATAAAGAAAACATGGCAGATAGACAGCTGGGCTGCTGGAGGAGGATGTGAACTCTCTCCAGATCCTGGCTGGATGATTTTAAGTGTCCCAAGCCTGCCTGCCTGCTTGTCCATTCATCTGTCCACTGTCTGTCTATCTATCTATTTATCCATGGAAATTCAAAGATTATATGACAAATATGTCTTAATGATAGAATTGCTTGTGTTTTTGTCACATTTAACAATACAGTGGGGTTGCATGCTGTAACATATAGCTGATTGATGTCTCAACCGCAGTATACAGAGCCCCACAAATCACCAAACCAAGCTGATGGATGGATAACAATCCCTAGCGGAGGAACTGCTGTGCTGGAAACATACTGTGAACATGAGCAGTCTTGGCCGACAGAGTATGATTACAGAGCAGCAGCACAGTATGAGAAGCCCTGTCGGGGTCATATGGTTCTGACAGTCCTGGTCTGCTTAGGCTAACACAGAGCCTGTTGCCTGGCCTAGAGAGGGGAAAGACAGAGTGATAGTGTGTGGTTGTGGTGGCAATGTGTGTGTGTGTGTGCGTGTGTCTCTGTGTGTGTGTGTGTGTAGATTGGCTCCCGGAAGAGCAGCAGTGGCTCAGGACTGCAAGGAGGCTGCTGGGAAATGTCTGTGTCACCGGTGTCACCCAGGCAAGGCAGATACACAGAGCAGCAGTCACGGACACATTCTTGGCCCAGGCCAATCTCCAAACACACTCAGTACCACAATCCCCCTTCTTGCACTTTCAAGCTCTCACTCTCCTTCCTCTCTCTCACTCACAGATGCTCTCTGTCTCTCTCTCTCTCTCTCTCTGGCATCTACAGCTCCTTTGCTCTTTCTGCCCCTGTCAACAAACACACTTTCACGTATGTTTTTTTTTTTTTTTTTCTGAATAGCTCAGCAATGAAGGAAATTTTAAGATTGATTTTACAGGATATATTGAACTATTAGATGTTCAGATGTCATTCACAAACAATTTTGTTGAAAGATAAACGACAAAATAATTATTTTTAAAAATCAAAGCACTACAAGATAATTTTGTTAGGGTGTTAAGCTTTGAATCATTTGTGTTCTCTGTTCTCTTTTGTTGTGCTCTATCCTCTGTCATTTAGTCTAACAAGGCTTCTCCCCCGTTCAGTTCAGAGCAGGCAGAGGAGCCAAATGAAGCTAACTAGCACCCCCTTTTGAAAGTGCACACTTGACCAGAAAAAACAACAAAAAAAAAAACAATCTTCTATCGTTCTCTGTTCATCAGCATTGGGGCTCATGCAGCAGATGAGCTCTCTGTCACCCCTGCAAATCTAGATTGGACTGTCTCACAGAAATGAAGGGATAGAGTGATGAGCTGAATTAGCGATTAATTGGGATTAAAATGTTTACCACAGGAGGTTGTTGTGGATGACCTTTTTATGTACAACATGTTTGTGTGTGTGTGTGATGCATGCTAGAGAAAACAACAGCTCAGCTTTGATTAATATGGATTAGGAGTCTTACAACTCATAATTCACACAGTGAACAAAAAACATGTTTGGTAAAACTAATTCCTCTCAAATGTGAAAAAAATACTACAGAAAAATAATTACTCTCTAAAAGTGTCTGGCATTTTTGTTGTAATATCACATAAAATATTACATGTGTTTTTCTTTAGTATGAATCCGCTTCTTTAGAAATTGGTTAGTTACTGTAATCCTCACTATGCAGAGGAGTTAGTATTATTGTAAATCTGCCTACTAAAGTTGCCATGAGCAATAGTATGTGATTAACAGCCATTTTAGAAACTTAAGTGCAACTCATTAAAGGGTGTAAAGGAACCATTTTCTCTTAAATGTAACTCCTTAAGCTATCCACGCACATTATGTGATATTAAACGGCTGATCAGTTGGTCTGAAGGTATTGGACCGCTGCTGATGAATCACCCAGCCATACATATATCTAACATGCCAGTCATTGTTTAGCCTTCACAATAGACATATACATCCCACCAGTCTTTCATCTGTATCCATCCATCCATACTGTACATCTATCCTGACACATTTCCAAGCAGCTAGTCAGAGCCCCAGGAGTTTGAGCCCTTACACCAGAGAGCGGTGTGGGAGAGACCCGATAAGCAGCTCAGACCGGATCAGTGGTCGCAGGAGGGGAGCATGGGAGCTCCTTACACCCCCCTTCTTCCTCCATTCCTTCGCCCTTTACACATGTTTCTACGTCTACTCTTTGATCTATTTCTTTTATAAATAACTGAACATTTTTCATGTTTTTCCTTACATCCATATATACTGTCTTGTCTTGATTACCTCTGCCACACTTCCTCTTCTTGCAGCATGCATCTCTAATCTTGCTTCTTGCTTCTTCCCCCCACCTATTTTGTCTTCCCCATCACTTGCATATCAACCTTTTTCCCCCGCCTAACCTCCCGTCTGCTCTAAACCACCTTCTCGTTTCAGCCACGCACTCCCTTTCCTCTATGCTTTGCGAACACAACTAGTTTCTATACTCAGAGTTCGGAGGCGTTGGAGGTCAAAGAGGAGACGGAGGGCCGGGGAGTGGAGAGAAGGGAAGGGGAGGGCTGAGTGAGTGTTGAGCTGGTCGGTCGGTCAGGTGCAGCGCCACCAGTGATCATTAGGGTTACAGCTGCCCGGGCCAGATTGTGTGCTGCCTGCACCAGGCGAGATGTTTTGCCCAGGGAGAAGAGCGAGCATCTGTCTGTCCCTCCCCGTAGACAGCAACCTCCTACCAGCCTGTCCAACTCAACCCAACTGGTAACAAGGTCACCCAACTCTTACTTTCTCTCACTCACTCATGCACGCACACCCACTCTGAACTACTCTGTACTTCTTTTCCTGTTCCGCTCACTCCCTCCTTTTACAGACAGCTTCTCTCTCTCGCTCTCACTCTTCAGGACAGGTTGTGAAAGCAGCAGGCCCTTAGTGCAGTGCAGATTGCAAAAATGAGTGCATGCGATGTTTAGACCGAATTCAATTTTATGTAAGCGCAATGCCAATGTGCAGAGCACCATGGAACAGCTTTTCCTTTTCAGACTGTAGAGACTGTTTATGCTTTATCTATGCCCAATGTTAATTGCATAGTTTGATCCCAGTTGATAAAGGGACACTTTTATCATAAGAAAATAATTGGCTCCAGCAACTTGAGAACTAATTTTTCAACATTTTTTGCAACCATTGTTCATTCTTATCTTATCAAACTAGTACAAAATTATAATTATGCATAAAGCCCAAAGGGGAACTTGTAGCTTTCACAGTGCTGCATGTTTTCACTAGACAATTCATATCTTACAACTTCTTTTTAATGACTTAGACTTGATGAGAGTGCCTGAGAAGACACAGTGTTGAACTGCCTTAAACCAAAATGTATTTAAATTATATGCATGTGTTGAAAGTGTATTAACTAATGGCTTAAAATAAACCCCATTTTGAGGTACTACCAAAGTTATGACTCACTATATAATCTAATTTCAGTAATTCAGATTCAGACTCAGGCAATCGGAAAGTAGATTGCATTCTGTGAATCAAAAAAAGAGCACAATATCCAGAAATTAGTTTCTACCAACATTAATATTTATTGGATGGTTTTAAGGTGACTATATTACACATGATTATTTGGAAGGACTGGTAATCTAAACAACCATAGGTTGATTAAGAATATTATAAGATTATTCTCTAAAAATATTCACAATGAGATGTAAGCATGTTTGCAAAGTGAAATTATCATTGAGTTTTAAAAGTGCATACCTAACAATGTGACACAGAATGTGTATTTTAATATATGTTTACAGGAGGTCGGCCTTTGATGCTCAAATCATCAGCTTCCTACCAGATTATATAGGAAAATCCTCAGATGAGTGATTTCTTCTTTGGTTGGATGCCAAAAGTCAGTATTGTTTGACAGGGTTTGAGGTGATTTGCTGATTGAATGCATTAGGTGATGGGTGCTAATCTCCTTGATCTAGCTTTGTTCATGGACTAACAACAGGATTGTATGAGGATAGAAAGTCTTAGCAGGCAACCAATAACATATGGCCTCTGTTGCTAATCCATCAAATACAGTGCCCCCTTGACAACAATTAACAGTTAAAGGGGACCTTTTAAGCTTTTCTGTCATATATATATATATATATATATATATATATATATATATATATATATATATATATATATATATATATATATATATATATACTTATATACACATATATATATATATATTCAACTAACATAAACGTATGTAAAAGCAATCCCTGCTGGTCTGAATGCTAGGTTGCCAACGATTTTTTCTACTTTCGAGAACTTGCGGTGGATTTCTTTATATGGTCATCTGCTCTAGGCACAGCATACACAGTGCAGGAAGATACTACAGAGTCATTTGGCGTTAGCAGAATAACATTTTATTAGGTATGTTACCGTTGTTATTTCCTGACAGCAGATGTTTTCCACTTCGGTCAGCATTTTATTGCATTTCCCACACATAACTTACACTGTTATGTAACATAATAAGTAGGTAATGAGCATAAAATTTACCAAACAGAGATATCCTGTCATGGATGTTACTCTCATATTCTGGATTGGATTCAGGCTTAGACATGTACAGATGGATTTGAGAAGTTCACATTTGGAGAAAGAAGGAGGAAAATAAGTGAAATCCTGTTACTGTAGTTTGTTTACGTAGCCTCCAAAGCCAGCAGAAGTCGGCTGTGATGCAGCTTCTGGAAGCTAACCAATCAGAACAGAGTGGGAGCAGAAGAGGGAGCCTTAAAGAGACAGGAGCTAAAACGACCTGTTTCAGACAGAGGCTGAATTGAGGGGCTGCATAAAGGGCCAGTATAAGATAAATTGCAATTTTTCCGAGCTGTGAAGCAAGCAAAGCACAATACAAATATTGAGCTTGAAATTAGCATATTAGGGTCCCTTGAATGAAAATGTAGAATATTTAACAAGGTCAAACAACATTGATGGCCCTTTGTTTTTCATAAAATCAAGGTTATAAAATAAATAGGTAGGATATCCACAGAAACAAGCGTCATTATACAAAGACAACATGTTACTTTTTCAGTTTTCACACTTATCACAGCAAACATAAACATGTACATGGCATCAACTTTTAGCAGTGAGTAGAACAGTGAAACCTTAAATTCATTTTGACAGCATCATCTGTAGTCAGTTGTCAGCCAGGCTGAATGAACTGGCCAGGAGCTGACAGAAAGGGGCTGAAACAGGTGTGACACCAACTTTCTGCCTCACAGGAGACGATAAAGCCCTTGGTCAAGGGCACAGCACCTGGGCCATTGTTTTATCACACAAAATGGCTTTTAAGTGCAAATTTCCACTTGGTCCTAAAGGAGACCTGGCCTCTGCACTTGCTTTACTCATTTGAACCAATATGTGATCCGTCCTCATTTGCATAATGGGCAGAATGGAAATGAGGGGCCAGCTTTGTCAGCCCAAGACAAAAAGAAGAAAGAGAAAAGGGAGACAGACTGATGCCATTCTGTTGAATTGCATCTGTTCCACACAAAGGTGTGATATCTTGAGTCTCATTTGTCCACTTTTAATTATTATCAGAGGTTATATTGAGTGCTGCCACTCTCATGGTTTGACAAAAGGCCTTATAAGTGGCTGCTAAATGATGGATAATCAAACTACATGTAGACATTATGTAAGTGCAGACTACTGTATATTAGCTTTCTATACAGCCACCTGTTTCGTTAGCTTATAATACGATTTATTCTTTTTTTTTCTTATTACAAAAGTATCTTTTTTTAATTTTATTGCTACTGTTTGACACACAATATGAGTTATTGAGTTGCTGACAGCTTTCAGTCTTGTAGAGGGCTGGATTCTTCTGGTTATTTTATGCTGACTGCATTGCGCTTGTGTTGCATCATATGTTTTCAAGTTTCATCTTTCAGTCTGCCTAACAAGAGAACAGTGAGTTAGGACTTGGCAGTTGGACTAGAATTAATCCCCCTGATGAAATGGATTCTTCTGCATCTCTCAACTATTGAAACTTTATCAGTCATCACAAATGACCAAGCTGTGTATGCATGCATTACAGCTGCTGATTTGGTTATTTACTTTGCTGCAGATAAAAGGACACATTTATTGTTTGAATGCATTTGCATATTCGTCAGTGAGAAGTGTCCGTTCAATCACCGCTCTCTACAGAGGTCAAACTGGGTACACCTATGTAATGGTGCCCCAGGATCTGGTGAGTGCTCAAGGACACTTCAGCAGTCTGCATGAAGTTCTTTGGCTAAACAAGGCAGACAGAAGTAACTACAGAGACGGTGAAGTTAAGAAAACGGGGTTTGAAGTTTGGCTGCTTAGCCACAATCTATGTTTGGACAATGAAAAGAGCCTCTGAGCTAGGCTAGTTAGCTTTCACAAGACTAGTGTATCTGTTGTTACATTATGATTAAATTTAACTACTGCTTTGTTTATGCTGTACAGAAACCCCAATTACATCACAGGAAACAGGTTGAAAAAAGCTTTAGCTTGGGTTAACTGTGAATACAATCTAGCTAGCCTTAACAAGCTGAAGTGCAGTTTTTACCTCTGTTTTTAAGTTTCTGCACATTTTACATGTTGTATTTTTTCGGAAAATGACACATTCCTGTCACAGATTTTTATATGGGACTGATGTCAAAAATCTGAATCTGGTCTCAGTTTTGACCAAATGTTTATTGACTGCATTTTGGCTTCATAAGGATCTGTCTCCCTCCTTCTTTGACATACAGCTGCCCTTTACTAGTTACTCCTATATTGTAGTCAATGTCAAAAACCACAGCAGAGTTTGGTTATAAGTTCAAATTAACTGATATGACTTCCTTGTTCTGTGTCTGAAGCTGTGATGCGTGATGCTCTGCAACAGCATGACTCCTCGCCACCTGCACAGTGGGCTCTGTGGCTGACGCTCTAAACTGTCAGCAGTGGTGCACTGCAGTTAGCAAGACATCACTGCCCGCAGTAACTTATAGGCACCCTCAAAATGACTCATTTCACTTCTTCTGTTAACCACATCCAGTTTTTATTGTTATGTGGGCTTCTATGATTTGCAAACGGCATTGTGGTGAGACACTGCAACCTAGGTTGAAGTGCATTAAGGATGCTATATCAAGGCACACATTGCAGTACATAAAAAATATATGGGTCATAAAATGTTAATGTATAACATGCAATTATAGCCATCACCTGTTATTCGTGATCATAGATTTTAAGGCTGGTGCACTCAGATGAAAAATATAATTCGAATAAGTGCTGTATTTACTTTCTTTTGACAATCATATAATGTTAGATTTCATAATATTCAAGAAGTGACTCATATAGTAAGTGAATAAATGAGGAATACACACTTCATCTAACTTAAACACATACATTCAAACACACTCATGCAAAATAAGAGTAAATGATTCCTGTTGAGAAACAAACAGACCTAAGCCTATTGAAGATTTCTCAAAATGATTACTTTGCCGTTTTCTATTGGGAAACATTGTTATAAGATTTGTACCAAAGTGATATTTCCAATAAGCCAGTGCTTATTTTCTCTGTCTTTTTCCCTTGCTGTGCTGGCACTTAGGCACAAAGGTATTTACTTTAGTTTAATCTTCTTGAGCTTTCTACAACTAGGCAACACGTCCACATAAATTCTTACATGGACAAATACACAAAGAGGCAAAACCCTGTCGCCTTGTTCTCTGCGAAGGTAGATTATCTGTGAATGCACGGAGAAATTTCTCGGGGGATGCTTTGGCGCCGAGTAATAAAACTCGGAGAGTGTTGCCTTTGCCAAGCTGAGACATCTGGTCACCTTATCACAGATAAGTGGGGGTTAGTCCTGGCATCTGCTAGAATTAATCCATTTTGCAAACACAGTTATCCTAATCTCCTAAATATGTCATTCCACAACTGTACAAAGCAGTAGGTATAATTTCACCATTCCTTTTTCAGTGTGACACAAGATTGATCAAGGCACACTTCACTGCACCGTGTCACACAACGTGAACAGTGACACAGTATAGAAGTGGAAGACAAAAAGAGGTTGGAAATCGGTGTCACAACCTGCACCTGGCCAACTATTTGCTGGTGCCCAGTCTGGTCTACAGCTAGCTACCTAACATCCCTGCATGAATATTCATGTGGGCGGATTTCTCTTTTGTTGCCTGCATAGTCAGCAGTCACAGAACACATGGTGAGTGTTGGCAGTGCCCGGCCTAGGTAGAGGGGCCGCGGACGGAGGCAGTGGCAGGAACCAGGACCTGTGAGGCTGACTGACATTTCCATCTGTGGCGAGGCCTGGTAATTATCGGGGAGAGGAGCGCCCGCAGCAGCGCGCCATCTGCTAGGGGAGATGGCTCAATGAGGTATGAGCACGAGCGGCACTCCGTCGGGCCACTGCCTGCCTCTGACATGAGGGCTCGCATCTGCTACCGAGGAGCCGGGCCGCCCAACACAGCCTGCCTGCCTGGCCGAGAGAGGGGGCTGACAGGAGGGAGGAGAGCAGCCAAGAGCCCCCCTGACCCCCTCCACCCCCACCACCACCCACCACCATCACTACCACTACTGCCCTGCCAAAGGCACACTTGACAAACCGCATAGCCCACTCACAAGTTTCCATACAGATCTCATCAAGTTGTTGGTTGGTTGTAAAGGATGCTTCTTAGTTCCAGTTCTTGCTGAGAAATCCATCATTGTCAGTGTCAATAACTGTGGAAACAAGCATATGAGGTGAGATTGAGTCAACAAATGTGTTAAACAATATGCATTTATGGCAGCGGTTGGCAAAGCTTAGTGGATATATTCTGTACTGTTGAGCTTTTTACCAAAGGATTTGCTTCTGACTCATTTGAGAAGCACAGCTCTGTGAGACCGGACGGTTGTGGGAGCCCAACACCATATCGCACAGCCTCCTCACACACCTGCCAGGTGCATGTGTGTATGTGTGCACTCTCGCCTGTGTGTATGTTGTCCTCATCTTCTCATTGTAGCTCTCATTTTGAGCTCAGCATGGATAGTCCAACTGTGGTTCTGTTATTACACACTGCCCACAGACATAGGCACACATTTTCCAACATCCCATTAACAATGAGCACAGAGAGCAGGCACACTGTTCACTGAGCAGTCAAGATGGCTAACTACTGAAAAAGACAGCTGTATGCATTATTGTGTGTTTGTAAAATGTGAAAGCAGTATCTCTTATTTTCATTATACTTGTTCTGCTTAAATGCTAATTCAAAAAAGATTGAATTTAAAAGAGTGAAATTTCAAAGGATCTGCCATTGTGCAGTGCTTTCATGCAGACTAGAGTCTAGATCTATAAAGTGTGTTACAATATCCAATTTTATAGATTTTGTTTTCATATCCGTTTTGCCACAAATGAAACTAGTCACATCAAAAGTGCTGCACATCCTGTAAGTAGTCATTTCCAGCAACGCCTATTCTGAGAGGACATGAATTAATTTTACTCAGCCATTTTGTGGTGTTACTGGGCATTTACTATCAACAAAGAAAGACAAAAAACCCACTGGTGATAAACTCTGTTCTTGATGTTAATACTAAAAGAGGCTCATTTTCTACCATTCAGAGTAAAGTAGTGCATCTCTGGCAGTTTCTGTAACTCACTAACTTGAATTTTACCTCCTCCTGTTTTAGTTCTTTCACATCTGTCAAGTCCCTGACAAGTTGTTGTGGAAGTTGTTTTTACCTTCATGTATCAGTGTTTTCATACTGCCCTCATGGCTCTTGCATCATTATTACCACTTGAGATTTACTCTAAAGGAGAGAAAGAGCAAAGGATTCAGGAGAGGGAGAGGGAGGTAGGGAGTGAGTGAGCATAAGAGAGAGAGAGAGAGAGGGGAAGGGAGGGGTAGGCAGGGTGAACGAGAGAAGCGCATCTCTTCATCGCAGGATTTTATCTGACTGTTTGGACAGATTGGTAGAATTCAAAATGCAGCAGGGGCCTGTGATGTGGCAATAAAGCGTTTGCCTTTGATCCCGCCTCACTATTTTT
Source organism: Euthynnus affinis (assembly GCA_029490765.1). Classification (NCBI taxonomy): domain Eukaryota; kingdom Metazoa; phylum Chordata; class Actinopteri; order Scombriformes; family Scombridae; genus Euthynnus; species Euthynnus affinis. Next base: position 16,585,315 of record CM055851.1, on the reverse strand, counting down.
TCTCCCCTGCACATGTGCACGTCAAAATCAATTAGATCAACTCTGAAGAGGCGAGGCAGCTGCGCATCCGCACAACAAACCTTTGCATCACCTTAGTTTACCAACAATCTGGTTATTATTCTCATTGTCAACTCATTGATACAAACTCCAGCACAGCCATCACCTGCATGCACAACAAACTTCAAGGTGTACGAAAGATGAAATGGTACACAAATAGAATATCCATCTTAAGAGACAGAAACACATGCTTACATCCTAGCCGCAGCTGTCAATTACCTACAAAAAAACCCTCTTTGATAAGGAAAATTTGAATTCCCCCCCCCGCACTTGGAGTGGCTTTTTCAGATGTCGTAGCACTTATGAGAAATTTGTGACAGCATCAACAGCGCCTATTCCCCATTCAGCGGCATTAACTCTGTGCCATGTGTCTAACAAACGGAGGCCATTCTGGAGCCCTTAATGACAAGGCTGCTCCGCTCCTCTCCTCTCCCCCTCGCTCTTTTCAAATTGCTCTCTAAATGAAGTACAGCTGTGTGGACCAGGTGCTGCCATCCCCCTTTCAGAAAGAACAGGAAATTATGAAATCCCCAAATCCTTCACAAATGGCGGGCAGGAGGGAAGGTTGGAGAACGTCAACACGGCTTGCCTGGTCTGTAGCTACATGTCTCTTGTCGGTGGATGATCTTTCATTCGCGTTTATCGTCAAGCTCTCTCCATCCACCCCTCCGACCCAGAACCTATCACTTTGGAGTGTCAGGATCATACAACGGATGTGCTGATAGGTTCATTCAGTGGCAGCATCGTTTTGACTGTTGGTATAATTTTTAGAAACATTTATTGATACTGGTGGGTGCGTCTTATCCATGCAGACTATTAGGAGCAACGCTTACTGTGCGCATTAATGCCTGATGTTAGGTGGGTTGCAATTACAGAAAATAGTTTTTCATATGTGTGTGTGGTCTCAAGGCTTATCCTGATTGCAGATTTAACATTTTTATCGATCAGCTAAACTGTGCTTTAAGGTTTATGATTGGACTACATAAATGAAATGTGATCAACAGTAAAACGAGCACCGAGTCATCCTTCTTCTTCCTTTCAAATGAAGGTTTTACTTAAAACCTGCTGTAGCTAACACAGAATCGAGCTTACATTCAGAGCTCTGTGTTTGTTCTCTGTGTTCTAGACAACAGAAAGAGCACAACTGCTGAAGTAGGCCTCCCGCTCAGGAGACTGTCAATGTGCAGCTGTCAATGTCTCCATAAAGCCCCATATCCATAATAGACAAAGCACTCATCAAGCCTCAGCTTCATCTGGCCTCCCAGATGCCCCATCACCAGGGGCAAATCCCATCCAGGACTGAGCGGCGCACCATGCAGCCAGATGTGAGCTGGCAACATGGCCGTGGGGTCAACACATGGCAAAGGTAGACCCAATAAATGAATTATACTCTGATTATCATAAATGTGGCATCTGAGCATGGCGCTTGCGTTACTGTTGTTCAGTAGGGAAATGCTGGGACATATTGTATCAGCTGCACTGCTGCCTCTGAAGGGCACACATACAGATTTACACTAGCACAATATCATTTTTAAATAAATGGTTCATATTTCATCATTTTAATGGAAAAATGCAACATATAGGAATCAAGTATGCATGCATGTGATTTGTAATTCATTTACATATTACTCAAACTTTCTGCAATTAAAATTACAGGGGGTAACATGATAGAGCCAAAACATATTTAGGATTCTCAGAATGATTCCATGCCATATGCCCTGTATTTGTACATAATTCCACAATGTTCTAGGTCGCTCCCCCAAACATATTCTGTTTCGTCACATGCCAAAAAGACCTTTTTCCCCCCATCCCTCCCTTTCTCGGTTCGACACGTTTGCATGCGGTATCTGGCTGCCCTGGCTCCCTGTCTTCCCCTTTAAAATGCCATGCCAACTTCAGAGGACCCAGGTGTATGGGTCCGTTATCAATTCCACTAACAAGCGTGCTTACTGGGATCACAGGACGCGTTGTGGCTTGCTTTAAAGTCCCCGTCTGTAGCTAAGGCTGACCTGAATTGGAGACATGCGGCCCCCTGCTGATAGCAGCCAACCTCTGATGGGCAGTCCCTCTCCCAGACTTGGCCAGCACTCCGCCTGGGAAGGAGGAGGGGAGAGAAGAAGAACTCTTTGAAATGCTGGAGTTCCATGAAGAATTGAGAAGCAGGACAGAATCAAAGGCTTCTGATACAGGAAAGGAAGAAAATATAGAATCAAGACTTGAGATGAGGAAAAAGGGAAGATCGAAAAAAAAGCCCCCTTCCGACCCCCCACCCCCACACCCACACACATACACACACACTTGATCGCATATACGCTATGAACAAAGAACATATCTGAAGTTTCAAAGAAACTTCTATATCTCACTGCCACAGAGGCCTTCACATGAGGCCCACAGTGTAAAGAAAAATGAAATCATGGTATCACCAGCAGCTCTACAAAGACCGAGGGTTCATATCACACATAGAAAGTAAAATCTAACCCTGTGGGAGATGTTCACACTGTTTTAACATCAAACAACTAACCTTCACTGAGCATATCACACAGTATGTCTTAAAGAAGTGTGGCCCACATTGAATTCTGTGGTCACGATGCCTCTTTGTGTACAAAATATTATTCTTTTCAAATGTACTTGTATGTATAATGAGTGTGTGTGCTCAGATATGTATTTTTAAATTGTGTGTTTGCCTGTGTTGACTGTTTTTACCATTTTTAGCCATGCTAGCAGCATGAGTTTGGGGATAGCAATGTCTGTCAGTCTGTCTGTCTGTTGGTTGGTCCACCATTTTGGTCCAGACTGAAATATCTTAACAGCTATTGGATGGATTGCCATAAAATCTTGAACAGACATTCATGGTTTCTAAATGATGAATCCTGACTTCAGTGATCCGCCATGATATGTGTGGTGTGAAGTGAAATGCAGAACTGCCAACATTTTTCCTGTGTTTCTCTCATATTTCAAGCATCCTCCCATTTTGCTGTTTCTCCTGGGAAACATAATTTGCATGACCCTCAAACTTTATGATGCTACCCAAGTTGCCAGATCATCTATGGAACACAATCTACACACACAATCCACGCACTACATACAATTTCAACCCATCTGTCACTGTAACCTGGCAACCCACGACCTGATTCAAGGGGTGTGTGCGCAGCTGCTTTGTGCGAAGACAGGCAGGCCAGCTAACTTATCTGTTGTCAAAATGTCAGGGCAGAGGGGCTTTCCACCTATAAAATCCAAATACCCCTGCAAATTTAAGCAGAGTTGGACTGAGCAGTTTCCATTTATATCTATTAATATAAATTGAAATGTATTTAGTATGTGATGGATGCTGGCCTTATGTGAAACCCGGTGAGCTCAACTATAACTTTCCAATTGTGACAATTCACATATTCATGTTCTCCTCAGGATAAATTGTCATTTATATTGTGACCTCAGACCTTTCTTATATGTAGCACCATCAGCAGGTCAAAATATTATATGTCTAATACTTTAATTAATGACCACATACTTGTAAAACTAATGACAGTCCCAACAGCCTCAGCTGTACCATTGTGCTTAGTGCTCATTAGCAAATTTTAGCATGCTGGCACACTAAACTAAAATGATGAGCATTATAGCTGCTTAGCATCAGCATGTTAGCATTGTCATTGTGAGCAAGTTAGCATGCTGACAAAGCACTGCTCAAAGCACGGCTGTGCTTGAGTAAAGCCTCATTGAGCATGGCTATAGACTCTAGTCTTGTTCTCTTGCAAACTGTTAAATGAACAATATTTAAGGTCCGTGTGTGACTAAAAGAAAATGGGTAGTGTAGAAATGAGTCTCTAACTCTGCTGTTGCTGCTGCCTGTATTGGTGGTGATGGTGGCAGCTGAAGGCCATTATGTCCAGGTGGCCTAGAGGATGCAGGGGCTTTACTGAGAGCTATACACACTGCACACACACACGCACACACACACACGTGCATGCACAGAAAGCTTCACAGCTGCTAGGACCCGCTGCATGTCAATTAGGATGGCAGAGGATGTACAGGGACACATGGACATTCACACAGCACATGTATAATGCATGACAGGTTGGATGGAGTGTATTGAGGTCTACCAGTAGATTGGATCCAGCAATAGTGGTGTATGAAATATATATATTTCAGACAGGATCACACACCTGAGGTTCTCACTGGCAGGTAGAATTGATGTGTGATGTTTGAGTACAATTTGATACACATGAATGCTCTCATTATGTATTTTATATTATACTTCCCTCCCTCACACAGAATAAAAGAGAGAAATTAATGTGTTGCCTTGGAAGGAGAAAGAGAAGTGAAAGTGAAGTGAAATTATTGTGACAGCCATTAATTCCCCAGAATCTTACCTTCATTTCTATTCTCACCTGAACCAAAACAATTTCCACAGTTTAGTGTTCAGTCAGCAGCAGTATCCTGGGTGATAAAAGATAAGACAAAGACAAGAAAGGCAAATTAGCCACGAATATCATAAGAACCTTTATGAAAAAATAATAATTTTTAACATTAGGATGATGTTAGCCATATATCTTAATGCTAGTATTGTATATTTGAATACTCAAATGATCCACCAATACTTTTGTTCAAATCTGATTTGAAGTTTTGCCCCTTCACAAAAAAAACCCTCAAAAAACATTCCTTTTAAGGTCAAGGGAAGTGGGAAGAAGGAGCTAGCACATTATGCTGATTACTCTTATGAAAATTGCATGTAGTGGGGTGAGGGGTCACCGGAGCTTAATTCCGTTTTCATGTTTTGTTTCACACTAGCCAAGCTGTGGGTGTCTGTGTGTGAGGCACTGTTTGCTATTGGCCTTGACAGCACACAGTGTAATTGGCTCACTAAGGTGATTCAGTAATCGCCTGAGTGACACCTTCTCTGGCAAATTTTGACATTGGAGGTGGATTAGGATGCGGTGGGCTTCAAGTGCCAAGGGAGCTAACCTTGTAGGAAAACCAAATTACACAGCAGGGAAATATGGAGGGGACCCACTTCATTCAGTGTGTTTGCATCATATAATGAAAAGTTTATAGTGAATGCTGTTTTTTCTCACCCCCTTAACCTTATTGACTTCAACCAGTTAGATTTGTCCTTGTTCTTGACTGTGTTTAAAATGGTCATCTAATTTCATCATCCGCCCTCGCCTTCTTGCCCTCTGTTTGCTCCCTTTTCAACTTCCATGTCATCATCCCCTACTTTTTTCTCTCTCTTCTTACTTCATTGCTACTTCTCTAGATTATCACTGCTCCTGCCCTTCTCCTCTTCTTCGCATCATCATCCCCTCATCATCCTCTCCCTCACCCCCGTTCCCGTCATCCACCTCCTTAACTCCTCTTCTCCCTTTCTTCCGCCTCCTCCTCCCTTTTGCTCCTGGCTTAGCTCTTTGAGAGGAGGAGCAGCCAGCGCTGTTCTGTTCCTCAGGACTGTCCTCCTCGTGCAGAACACAGATGGTTATTATGGAGCTGCACATAAATTGATTATGTTGGAAATTAACTGTTGCTGTCAAAGGCAGCCGCCAACCTGTCCCAGTGTGTCCCTGTGCCCGCTGATGCATAGGATCCAGCTGATGGACCAGATGTTTGCACAGTGCGCCGCTCCTTTTAAGGTCAGCACAAAAGTGGTATGGGGGCTCTTTGATCTCCGTCTCTTTGTACTTTCAGCCTGTGCCCTCTTACTTCTTGACATTTTGAGGAACTTAAATGAGAATTTTCTAATGTGGGTTAGATGATGATATTGTGATGTTGCACCGGTTGATGTGTTTCATTTCATGTTGGATTATTTTTATTTCATTGAGTATCATTTTTAATATGTTTTCTGGATAAAATATCTTCTCCATAGTTGAAACATGTTAACCTTTCATTTTTGAACACTGAAGAACATGTTTTAAGAGTGAAGGCTTCTGCTAAGTAAAATGTAATCTATGGGAGGTTGAAGTAGGCCTTATGTTTGTGCCAGAAGACCATGTAGTCTCTTCAACAGAACCAGTATGCCAAGAGTCTCCAAACACTGTCCCTAAGTAGGACCGTCTTCCAGCAGCTCATTACAGGTTGGTCTGGATAAGCATGATGGGTAACTCCTGGCTGTGGCCTCGGGGGACAGGTAGCACAATGCCAAACTCAGCAGAAAGTCAGGTCTTAGGAGTGTTGCTACATCGTTTTCCAGGCCTGACCTTGATTCCAAGCCCACTCCTGCATGTTTCCGTATGCATGGCAGAGTTCGGAGGGCTGCCAAAATCTGAGCCAAACAGGGAAGAGAAGCCCCCTGTGATTCACACACACAGCAACACACAGACACATGAGTAAACACACATACAGACATGGGCCAAATCCCATCACGAAGGTTAACTTGCCTGGAAATGGAAAGCTGAATAAGTTGTTATATATATGTTATATATATATATATATATATATATATATATATATATATATATATATATTTATATGAAATGAAACAGAATTAAAATCTAAGGAAATGATCTTTGTGGACAATTATCAAGGTTTTTTTTTAGGCTTTTTCCATCTGTTTATGATCACTGTATTGCACACATTTGGAACTTGGTCGAATGCATGGGTGGCTCTCCTTTTTTGTAAGGCGCTTTTACATTTATGAAAAGAAACATTTTATCTGATGCACCTCCACCATGGTATTATATGTGTTAATACTTCTCCAATGCAAAAGTCTCTAGTCTCTATGCAAAAGTCTCTAGTTTGTACTACTCAGAAGATGAGCATCACTTTAACATCACTTTTGAGTAAAAACTGCTGGATGGTTCTAGCATGTTTGTGGGCAGAATAAAGCCTTGCTGGACAGTGAACTAACTGAATCCTGTCTGAGGCCAGAGAGGCATAGTGACATGAATATGAATGTCAGCAGGTGATAAACAGAGTGGATTTCTGGGACGTGTGACTGTTTGCGACACATAGCCCTCACACCCCAGATGTAGGCGAGCTGGGGAGGCTGCCACTCAATTCATCATTGAGCAGCTAAGCAGCAGTAATTGGCTACAAAAGCCTGACTGTATGACAACGAGTCTCATAGAAAAGTTTAAAAATGCAGAAATAAGATGCACAACACAGACAGATGATTACAGTATATCACATTTCTACAAGCCACTGCTATGTTGTTTACCTGAATGAATATGGGGAATTTATCAGTGTGGAACTGCTTAAATGGAATCAATATCACTCCAGTTCAGTGTAATTTGATTCTTGGAAGAGAGGAAATGAGGCTACAAAAGAGAAGAGTTCAGCACACTTAATGCAACAAACAATTAGAGCTTAGACTTTTATTGAGCAATAGTGTGGGAACAAAACTTTTCAACAAACTATAAGTAACACATACTGGGATACAGCTAATCTGGGGTCATGAACTCAGGATAATCAGTTCCAGAGTATATTTGTGAATGGCCTATTAGGAAACAATCTCCATATGAAATAAAATACCATGAAAGAGGAAAGTCAGCATAAGTAAAGTCACTAACTACACAAGTGCAGAATTAACAATTATTATATTAAAGAAAAACATGTTCACAATCTCACATTTTAAGTACATGTGGCATACTGTACAGATAATGAAAACTACTGCAGCTAGCAGAAGGTGATTCAATAGCAAAAAAATTAAATGGGAAGTAAAGTAGTAAAGTTTAAAAGTCCAAAGAGGTCCATATGCCACTGATAAAAGGTCACAGTTACTATATCTGGGTAGAACCTCTACCCCATTGTTTATTATGAAATTGTTCAGGAAAACAAGTCATACCTTGTTACACTGCACATCATCATGAAACGTTTCTTTGTGTTTTGAGTAATGTGACTGAGTTCGGCCCTCTACAGACTATGAGTGATAACACTATTACAGCAAAGTGTGGACATTTACAAAGTATATGCATTAATTATTTCAACAACATCTGGTCTGAAAGGCTGCCATAGAGCATGTAGAAAGTGAACTGAACAGAGTAGTAATATTCAAGAGATGAGTTCCTGAAAATCATGTTGATCTACAGTTTTTACAGCAATTTTTACTTTTTAAAACTTTATTTTAAGGCTCATTCATTTGTTTTTTCTGCATTACCAGCCATATAATATTTTAGAGTGGTTTCCTTGTTATTCTAGCTGCTGTAGCACATTAAGCAAAAGGGATTGCAGAGGATGTGTGACATTTTTTCAGTGGATGACCCATCGCATATTAACTATGGTTTTGAAATGTTTGAACAAGTTTATCTTCCTTTACAAAATATTTGTGTATAATATCTTTCAACACCCAGACAGAGTTTTTAAAAAGGAAAGAAAACAAATTCAGGATTTCAGAGCAATGTGTGTTCATTGTCCCACAACTTAGATTATAAGAGAGAAAAGGCTGAAGGATTTCTGGTGATTTACACTCCTCTGTATAAAAAAGGGAAGGAATCTCCTTTTCTTCTCATCTCTATCAGTCTGGAACACCTTGGGCTGATAGGAGCTCAGAGGTAGCTACAAGCTCAAATGAAAATTTCCGTGTTAGTGTGTATGCACGCATGCATGTGCATGGTCTTGCACACATCTGTGTGAATGTATTGGCGTGTCTTCATATGCGTCTGTGTGGGTGTGCTTATGGTAGTGGTGGGAGATATTTTCCAATCACTGCTCTGCCGGTTTCTCATTGTTCTGGGACGCTGTTTGCCACTCTGCACGATTAACAGTATTATCTGTACCTAGCCCAGTCAGCCAGCCAGTCCTTGGGCCATTGTGTTCCCGTCAGGGGTGAGTGCTCTCGGCACTGCGTGTCATGCCTGCCCCCCGACAGTAGGGACAGGCTTGGCTAGGCCCAGGTGGGACGTGCTGGCATTTGGGCACTGTCCGCTGCAGGAGGGAAGGGGTAGACGGGAGGGGGGACTTGAGAGGGGGGAGGAGTGGCCTGCACAGCAGGCAAGAGGCAGAGAATGGGTCCCTTTGCCCAGCCACATCGCCAGCCCCAGTTCAGGGGTGAGGAGGGGTGAGTGGGTGAGGATGGGAGGCCCCCAGGGGCCACCTTCCTGTGCCCTGAGCATCAAGTTCCATCTGGTCACTCTGCAGAGAGGACAGCGTCTGTGACAAGCTTGCTTTTAGAAAACAATCGCCTCATAGTTTTTGGTTCTCTCTGCCCTTCTCTCCCTTGTATTCTCACTTTAATATGTCTCAATGTTTTGCAAAAATCTAGGAAAGAACACATATTGACCTAATTGTTTGCACCATTGGAATGTAAACTCAATACGATTGCTCAAGCACAACTTTAGCTGTACAAGAACCTGTTCCTTGTTTCCGTTGCATGTTACTTTATACTTCTACTCCACTACACTGCATTTCAGAGGAAAATGTTTTTACTTCACTTAATTTATTTGGCAGATAGAGTTCACTTTGAAGACAAATATTTTATGATGCATTTTACTGTTATAGATTAGACTAACCAGCGGTATTGTAAAAAGTAGCTCAATCTCAACCAGCTGAAACATGAAAACACTACTTACTCATTATTGCCTCAGTAATAATGATACATTAACATAATAACAAAACAATGAGAGGGGTCATACTACCTAAATAGTGAGTAGATGGAATGATAGTCATGCTAGTTAAAGTACATTTTGCTGATTTAAACTTAAATAAAAATTTGAATGCAGATGTTTTACTTGTAAAGTATTCTTATATTGCAGTATTAACTTATAACTTAGAAAGAAAAAGATTTGAATACAAATACTAATAAACTAATACTAACTAAAATAAATAAACTATACTACTAAAACATAATGCAGACATGTTTGTGCAGTACACTCTTGTACAAGAGCCAAATGTCTGAAGAAATCTGTTACTTTCATTTCTAGCTAAACCAGCACAGGGACTGATAATGAATTAACCCAAATTTGTGTCTTATTTGATTTTCTCCTCTGATGTAAATATCATATTAGCATACTATTGACTGGACTGAAGCTCTCCATCTCTGTTCCTCTTTTTTTCACTTCCTCCCTGCCTCCCGGCCTCTTTCACCAGTGATCTTTGTGCCCTCTCCTTTGATGAACTCATGAATTCATTGCCCTGGTTCTTGGGTCCTTCTCTTCCTCTCCTGCTCTTTACCCCTCTTCCCTATGCTGTATAATTGACTCAGCTGCAGCCTTTGTGATATAATAGCTAGTTTACCTGGCAGAATGACATTTCACAGGCTCTGAGCCACCATAAAGCTAATTGTTCTAGAGCGAGAGGGAGAGAGCAGTGTGTAGGCTATGTGTGTGCAGCTGATGATAAGAGGAAGAGCGGCCGCTACATTTGTGCTGTATAGGCCAGCGGAGGGTTAGAAGTGACATTTATCTCCACATTGAGCCTCAGACCCAGCCATGGCCTGATGCACTCTCTCTGTCTCCCCCTCCTGCTCTTTCTCTCTCAAATTTAGTCTCTATTACCTTACATAGACTTTTTGTTGTTTTATTACTTTTTAATAACTGTTGTGCACGTGTGTGTGCGTGCACGTGCTTATTGCATGCATCCTGTACCTCACACCAGTCACCCTGCACAAGAAAGATAGGGTCTTCAATTAAGTGACTGTTTCTCCTCTCAGTATTCGGCAAAATGTTGATAGAATAACAAAAATATACATGTATAAGGGAAGGAAGGACATGTGGTTTCTCTGCAGTGTAATTCTGGCGTGTTGCTTCTGGTTGCGCAGAGCTGTTTGCCCTGTCCATCTGTCTTCTTTAAAATGAATATATGGTACAGGTCCATTTGTTCTAAACAAATGTCAGCTACCAAATAAGGCATTGCTGTTTTACTGAAATATATCACAGCACAGATGTAATGAAGTCCCCTGTCGTCTTTGATTTTTAATTTAAATGTCTACCAGAGATGCTGTTGAGGGTAAATATGCCTGTGCAATCTGACTGACAATCATACACATTAAATATCATGTAATTTATGTATGTTATAGGGTCTTCTAAAGGACAAGAAGTAGGTAGGATATGAGTCGCTTTGTGGGTGCTCGGTATTGATCTTGATCGATTTTGTCAAACTAAAAAAAAAGAGTGACTAATCAATATTTTCTGATATTAATCCCATCATAAGACATCTTGAACTCTCAAATTAGAAATCTATTGTAAGCAGACCATCAGAATTATTATTTTTGTTACAGGTGTGTCTCTCTCTTAATTATAAGGCTTTCTGTTAAACAGTGTTCATTTTAATGTTAATTTAAAGCTTTCACCATCATGTCTTATGCTACCTATTGACTTGAGTGTATATAAGATCTGGAAAAGATAATATTTTGTCTTCCAAAACCTGGACTGAATCACAGCATCCCCTAAAACTCAGGACTTCAATTGTAAATGGATAGTTAGAAATCTAAGGCTGAAATTATGGTCCTCTGAAGATACACACACAAATAACACACTGATATTATATTCAACAATGCTTTTTTGTTTCAGAATTGACAATAATTTGGTAAATTGGTCTGTGGTCAAATTGTGTCACATCAACATAGTTGCATTTATGAAACATGTTACGTGAAAATAAATAACATAGTGATGAAATATAGTGTATATTGTGGGGTCCAGGAATAGAGATATAGCAGTCTGACTGCCCATCATTCCAGTGAATCAGATTCTTTATATAGTGTCTGACAACACAGTCAGAGAGTAGAGACCTGCCGCTGACATGTTTTGTATCGATTCTGTCTGTCTGACATTCAGATAGCCTTGTCTAGAGTTTCAGCAGAGTGAAAGAGATGGAGGGACAAATATATAGAGAGAAGAGAAAGCTCCCAGAGGGAGAGCAGCTGCTCAGCAGTGCAAGAAGATACATTCCATAATGACAACATATTGCTATTGATTTGAAGTTTGAATGGGAGCATTGATTTGATTGAACAGTCATTACATTGTGGCCCTTAACAACCCTAATGTGATCAGACTAAAAGCATGTCTAATGATATCTACCCAGGGAACGATTTTTTCAAATGTGCACGCTGGAAAATACTCAAATTTAAAGGAATACTTCAGCGTGAAATACTCTTATACCACTACCTCTGATACCACTCTCCTGTCTTTGGATTAAGTGTATCTTAGCATAGATCTGGAAATACAAGGAAACAGCTAGCCTGGCACTGTTCAAAGTAAAGAAAACACCTACCAGCACTTATAACTCACTAATTAATGTGTTATTTCTTGGTTAACAGCGGCTGGCCGCAGCGACTTCCTGGAGTCTTGTCATCACCGCAAGGTTGCAAGGAAAGCAACCAGCAGAGACTCCAGGAAATCACTGTGCCCAGCTGCTGTTTGCTAAGATAAATCCCCATAAAACTACAACTTGTCATTTTTACATTTCTGTTCAATATCCATGTTAATTAGAGGTGTTGATAGGCGTATGTGGGACTCTGGAGAGAGACAAGCTAGCTGTTTCCCCTTGCTTCCAGTCTTTATGCAAAACTAGGCTAATTGCCTCCTGGCTCTTGCATTACACTTAACGCGCAAACACGAAAGTGGTGTCATTCTTCTAATCTACTGCTCAGCAAGAAACTTAGTTTTTGCCAAAATGTTGAGGTATTCCTTTTTACTACTTGAACCTGCTAGTTGTACTGAGGGTTTGAACTTTATGGTAACAAGCCTTCACTACTCCTTAGGCAATCATTGCATCTGAGTTTTGTTATTGTAATAATCAAGAACAAATATGGGATAAAAATGTACAGACCAAAACATGTAAAGCTAATTTGGAAAATAGAATGTTAGCTGAGACTGAGAGAAACATAAAATACCCACAGTAATGACACAAATTGAATTTGCAAAGCCTACATTTCCAGTTTTAGTCATGCTCCAAGTAAACATCCTTTCATGTTGGTGCTGCCATATTAAATATATGGCAACACATCCATCTATGCTGGCAGGTTTTGAGGAGGCATGTCCGCCTGCCTCTGTGTTGAACAGACTGTGGGATGTCACTGTAGCGTCAATAGGTTTCTTCTGCTCTGTTCCTGTCAAAAAACCCACAGGCCCACCCATCCAAGATGGCCTCTCTGCTTCCCACTTAGAGAAATAGATGGAGTGTTTAAGTGTTTTTGTCGAGTCAAATGGCACCAGGCAGATGACTGCATGCCATTACCATAATTTACCCTGATACAGGCTGTCAGGGTGTATCATCAGCAGGTCTGTTTCCTGCCCTATGGAGCTTTCAGGAGCTTATAGACAGGTGTAGCACTCGGCAGTCAATGTGTAAAGCTCTATGCACGTTCAGATTGTTGCTTAGTTTGGCAAAGTTTTGTTTGTTGTCTACCACAGCTTGTCAACAGTAAAGTAAGCTTCACTTCCTCTACTACGGTGACAGCTGAGGGGTGCTGAGTGGCACTCGTCCTTCAGTCTGTCTGTCTGTCCATCCCCACCTGTCTCTCTCTGCCAAAGCTTTCAGGGGCTGCCCGCACAAATCTGTCAGGCAGATGGGGGGCCGGCTTTTTACATGTCACTTGAGGGACGCCCAGGCAACACAATCTGTAGCCCACAATGCAGTGTGTTTGAACCTTGTGAAACCCGAATGGAGAATCGATGCAGCGCCATGCACGCCCCAGATTCTCTGAAGAATCCCTCTGTATCCTGCCTGTCTGTGTCTACCTTCTGCCGGGCTCCTTTAGAAGAACTCTGCATCTTTTATTTATCCCTTGAAATAAGGCTGGACCCTGACGAGAGCATAGGCTGCACACACAGACACACACTCTCTCACACACACAAACACACACACACACACATACACAAATGGGCCTCCTTCTGTTACTGAAAAGTCGGCAATTATGGAGAGAGAGGGGAGGGACAGTTGGGATTTGCATTATGTCGTTGAGAGAAGAAACTACATCTCCCACAAGGCCCGGCGGTGGAAATGAACCAGCTGTCCATGGTTTGTAGATCAGATCCCATCCTCTTGATTACGAAATCACAGAATAATAAGGACCAAAAAGTTGTGGGCCACGCTGTTTGTTCCTCCTTTGTTGTTCCCTAGAACAGAAGTTATTTTGCTTCCGCTGCCTCCGAGCTGTTTGCCATGTGCCAATGTTTGGTGCACTGTGCTCTACTTGTTCTCCTTCTCACACAGAAATCAGACGGCTCCAGCCCTGCCCCTCCAAAGCTGTCATGTGAACTCCCGCCTTTTGTTTAATTTACATTTTGAGGCACAGCCCATCAATTCCCCCTCTTCCTGCTGCCCCCTGCCAACACCACCACCCCACCACACCAACTGGCTTCATCAAAAATGCAGAGTTCAAACTAATTAGTGACATTTGGCCATTTGTGAAACTTTTTCCTCTCCAAGCTCAGCTTCTGTCAAGCATGGCCTCGTAGCTCATAGAGGACTTGAATACTTTTAATCAGTATGAAAAATTAGAATACTATACATCAATGACAAAAAGCTATTTCTACCTCCACATCAATGCAGATCTGAGTAGAGATTAGTGTCTGATTACAACATGTGGTACAATTAACTTATGTGATGATAATCAGACTGGAATTTAAAGAAAGGAATATAAATAAAATTATAATGTTTTGCCATTCAATATTGTATGAATTTGCTCCCTGTTCACATTCCACTTTCCATTCCTCAAAATTCAACGGTAAACTGTATAAGGATTTATTTAATGTTACACACAATAGTACCCACAGAGCAAATCCTTATTCTAATACCACAAAAATAAAATGAGTGTGTACGTATGTACAATATGTGGGAGCCTTTCAGTTGACTTAAAGGTTTTCTTTTGTCACGAGAGACATCTGTCTCACTGATTAAAAATAGCTCTCAGTATGAAGGCAAACATCTGTAGGGACAAAAATAAATAAATGATGTGATGAAATGATGACATGAAAGCTTAATTACACAGATAAGTATTGAGGTTCCAATAGCAGCTTGTGTGGAAGTGTAGAATCTGGGGATTGGAGATAGGATACATGCACGGACACACACAGGCCTATTCAATGTGATTTGGCCAGTGCAGTGATATTTTCAAAGGGTCTGTGGTAAGGTGCTGCCAGCTGTTCTTCAGTGAGGATCCAAACAGGTGTTGCGTATATACTTTTTTTCTATATTCTGTAGCCCATCTACTCTATATATGTAGATAGGGCCCTCAGTTCTTTATTCCAATTAACTTTGGTATGGTAACTCCATGCAACTGGTCTTAATCCCTCAAAGTTCTCCTGATGGAGGACAGCCCCAACTCCCTTTAAGCTTGCACCCACATGCAGGGTGTATGGCTTTTTGGAGTTGGCAAATGCTAGAACTATTGCATTGGGCAGACAGTAGATGGTCTGATGGAACCCATCGCTGCAGGGCTGGTCCCATCTTTCTCCAAAGGGTTATGACTCTCTCGGGTTGCTCATAGTAGGATCTTTGTTGTGCTTCCTACTCTTCTGTGTTGGAGCATAGCCTTTTGCTATCTCTGTCAGTGGCCTGACAATGGCAGCATAGTTGGCTATGAACTTACAGTAAAACCCAGAGAAGCCCAAAAAGGTACAATGAACAAACAGCTTCCAGACATGATTATTAAAGCAAGGTGCGGCATACTGGTCAGGAACTGTCTGACTGTTCAGTAGCCGGTAGTCAATACGCATCTTCATGGTTCCATTTTTCTTCCTGATGATCACAGTTGATGATGTGTAGGGGCTGCAAGAGTCTTTAATAATGACTGCACAGAGGAGCTCTTAAGGTGCTTTCTCACATCATCATTGTCTGCAAGAGTCAGACAGTAGGAATGCTGTCGGAAGAGTTTAGGGTCAGAAAGGCGGATTGTAGGCTCTGTGCTTTTAGCTAATCCAACATCCCATTCAGACAGGGAGAAGACACTGGATCTTTTGGACAGTTTCTCTCTAAGCAGCTCCTTCCACTCTTGTGGAACAAATGAGTCTACAAAGTTAATCTTGTTGGTTATGATAATGCCATGTCAAGAGGAATAGCAGTGACACTTTCAGTGAGGTACATGTGGTACATGACTGTTCCCACAGGTATAACTGTCTCTTTTAGGGACTGGCTCTGGACCGAGATTCTGAAATTGTTAACAGTCCCTGCATGGCCTGGCACAACCATGGGCTGCAATAGCACGGTGGCTGGGAGTGGAGCTGAGTCAACAATCAGGATCTCTTTACTAATGGGCTATATGAAGTCAACTTTATAGACAACTTGCAGGTGTTCATATATCATCAAGGCATAAAGAGATCCTAGCAGAGACTTTGTGGTCTTCCGGTTGGAATGGCAGGAAGAGCTGGGTGTCGTTAGCATAGCAGTGGTTGGCTGAAGAATTGAATCCAGCCATTTGTATATGTGGTTTCAGGTACTTCAGATGGCTCTATGGTCGCCATAGATGCATCGACTTGAGCTCTTCAACTTCAGCTTTTAGGTTTTGAATCACAGCCTCTCTTACATTGATTGTTTTGTTTGTACCTGATTTTTTTCATCCTTGAAGCCTCATTTTCTTCTTCAGCATGGATCTCATTCAGGGGCTGTAGAAAGGTTGGCAGCTCAGTCTTTCATTCTCTTAAGCGTAGCTGGATTAGCATTAGGTCAAAAGTAACTGCACTTCCCAGTAGTTGCTCCACACGAGCCCTAGCCATGCTGCTGGGAAGAAGGCTGCCTCTTTGAATGAATTTAGAGAGAGAGCGCTCCAGTCATCTGAGAAAACCTGTTGCTGCTGTATCAGTTGGAAAGCGAGATACAGATCATCATCATCACACAGTGTTTTGGAGATGGTCTAACACTGAATGTCGGTGAGTGAGGAGCTTGGGAAGCAATAAATGCATATAAATACCAGAATCCTTTTGCTTATGCGTGATCACTACAGATATGCGAAATGATTAAAAAAAAATATTTGGAGCTCTTCAATGTAGAACAGTAATCACAATTCCCCTACTACTTTAATTGTAATTACTTTAATTTTTCATTTGTATAACTTACAATATTATCATTTCCATATGAAAGTTGGCTTCTCTAGTTGTGGTAGTTGAGGGTTGTTAGAGGAGAGGATCTAAGCCATTTTTTAAATACATGGTACTGGCCCAGCTCAACTCTACTCCACTTGCTTTACTTTTCTGGATTTCATTTTCCAATGCAGATAGTAACCCCTCAAAGTAGGGCGGTTGGTTATAGTAAAGATAAGAACGTGAGATGAGTTGAGGACTTTGATGAGACAAATCTGAGAAGTATGATCCCTCAGAGATCTTATCATTGTCCCCTCTTGTCTGATTTGTTTCTCTCTGAGGCTATATATGAGAAGGTAGCATGAGCATGAGCCAATACTTTATTGATCCTGAGGGAAAATAGGGTTATGTTCTTGAAGAGAAATATATATAAGCATAGGGAATTTATTAGAAAAATAGACCACAGTGAATGGGCAAATGATATCCATCTTCCACAAGCAGCCAAAACCTGTCCATTAAGCCATTAGTTGAGTAGTTTCAATCGTCCACTCAGATTCACTTGTCTCTTTGTTGAGAGCTGAGATGTTTCAGAATTTATTTGAGCTTTCTATATCATTCCATCGCTGCTCTGACGCTCACTTTTTTCTGACTGTTGAGCATATTTATTACTGTCAGATCTTAACCAATCTGGTGTTAATGAAGTTGCATCATGCATAAATGTGTACATCACTCTCAATTTAAAGGCGCACCAATTGTTATAAATTAAGTTCTGCTCTGTTATATTAAAATACCAGTTTTGAGGAGCAGAAATATGCAGGGCTATGCTCAAAACATTCGTGGCTGAAACAATGGCAGGTAAAGAGCTAAATATTTTTTTCAGGAGTTAGTGATGGAATATTGGACTGTTATGTTGGGTGGCCAGAAACATGATTACAAATGAATGCTAACGTTTCTCTGTATCTACTGGATGTGTAAATAGGAAACTGGTTGCTGACAAGTTCACTATGTCAACTTAAAAGGTATTGTATCATCTTGTTTGCATCCAAGTAGTCAATAAATCAATTACTGCAGGTTTAAAGTGGAATTCCACTGATTTTATACTTAAAAGGGGAAGTGTGCTGATTCTGCACATCAAAGTCTATTTACAGGTGTTGTGGAATACTATTGTGTATGTGAAAACAGTTATACAAAGCCATTTGTGGCTCCAGTGGGAACTGCATGAAATCTGATAAATTGCCTCAAGTGATGTAACTTGTCATTTTGGTTGGGTCTAAAGACTGCACATTTGAAAATAAAAATTCTAGAGGTGTGGAGTTAGAAAAAAGTGGGCTTAACAGACCTCTGTAGCCCGCGCCTCATCTCTGCTACAGGCTGTCAGCTCAAAGCTATATTTTTCACTACTACCATCACACACCTGAATCTCTGACCGATGTTGGTGGTCCATTTGCATGGAGGATAATGTAGGCACCAGATTTTGACAAGAAAATAGAATTTCTGGAGTAAAAATCACGAGTCAGACGATGTTTTAGAAATGCAATTTGAAATTGATGGAGTACTCTTTTCAGGGTCATCTGCAGTACCACACGCTTGTGCAAATTGTTATATATCTTTTGTGGCTTTGGAAGAGCTTTTCTGTTGTTATAAGGGGCTCAGACAAGACAAAGCTCGTCTTGGGCTTTGAGACCACAAATACTGTATGCAGCAGAAAGCCTCCGTTGGCCTTTGTCAGGCACGGAGGTTTTAACAAAAAGATGCAAGGTTTTTGAGGTCTGACCCTTAGGTATTAAAAGCCAGGATATCTTGTCCTATGCTGCTTAGATTTTGACCATTCTACAGTGGCATCCCACATTACAATTACACAATGGCAATATAATATAATTTAATATTTTCTGATTCAGCAGATTTTCTAATCTAGCAGCAATGTTAAAATCTTGCCAGGATTAGAACAATACCTGCTGTGATGATGGAGTTGACTCAAATGGAGATGCACTCATGTCTGTCATGTCATCCCCTTGAGATGCAACATCTGACACAGACACACATGACTCGCTACAGTTGTTATAGCACACAGGTGCCTAATTATTCACAATGTCACAGCACCCCCTTCAGCTGACTCACCAGAAATGACTGACATCTTGTCAAAGAGTATGTGCACCTCTAATCTTTACAAACAGTAGGGTGCTGAAATGTACATTGCTGTTAGGTTTAAACTGATTTTTCCCTGTTTTTTGTTTCCATCCACAGCCTGAAAAACATTTCTGAAATCAAAAAAGCATGGCTGCAAGGCTAAAAGTTTCTGCCAAACTTTCTTCTACCTGGGTGAGAGGGGAGCACTTGAAAATGAGTGAACAGCAGAACATGGTGAGGAATGGAGCAGTGCAGGTGAGGAGAGGGGAGATAAAAAGCTGACAACGTTAATATGGAACCAAAAGGAGAGTGCAACCTGGCAGTCACTCAAATCCTGCACCTGCACCTTTATAAAACAAGCTCTCTGGTGTGCCTCTCTGGCTCCCTCTCTCTCTTTGTGTTCCCCTCATTTCTCTCTCTTTCTCCCTCCCTCTCCCTCTTTCCTTTCCATGTGCTGTGGCTTGGGGCGTTGTCATTTTCGGCATGTTTTCTCTACACTGTGCACTCTCTGTGTGTGTTAATTGCGGCCATCCTTGGGGAAGGGGAGAACGATGAGGAGGACCTGTTCGAGAGCAGCCGTGCCAGGTTCTGTGGTACGAGTCAGCGTGGAGCTACAGACACCTGGTCTGCCTGAAGGGCAAGAGGAAGGTAGACTTGCTTTTTCTCTGCTCCCTCCTTTTGCCCTCCCCCTGCTTTCTATTCGACCTCTCTCTCTTTCTTTCTCTGTGCCTCTCTCACTTTCACACACATTCTCTCGCTCTGTCTCTGCTCTCCTCAAGCTTTGAGAAAACAGCTGCTGTACAGCCTGTGCACAGGCATCCCACCTTACCAGCCCAACCTATCCCATCAATCATGGCACACTACTCACCGCTGTTTGTATGGATGCAAGTGTGCTAGAAAGGAAGAAACATATGACTTTGTGGGTCAATGACTTTGAAACAATTTATTAGAAGGCCTGAGGCCACCACACCAGCTGATAATACTTCGTAAATTACCACAATATATCACTGACCATCCCACACAACTTATCAGGGCACTTGGGAGCAGGCAAAGTTTTACCCATTTCATGAACCCATGGGCCAGATCATTTATACCATTTAAGGATAAATTTGGTTCATCACCATTCAAGTGTTTGTTTGGACAGATATGGCTATCATTCCTATCGGTTTGAATATAAGTGTACTTGCCAAAGTAATTGTGAAGATCTGGGAACATAACTATATCCCTATTAAAAACTCAGCCAAGAAACACAACTGGTCACATGATGATCAGACAGGGTCTTAAACAAGACAATCGTTCAGCCATATTATGGGATCCTGACACCTGAAATGTTGATAATAATCCGTTTTTTGGATAGGAAAATGGTGTTGCCACTTTCACAGGATCTCAGTTATTAGCAGGATGCAGCACAATGTTATCTTAACCAATAGAGAAGAAACCAGAATTACACTTTCAAGTGATATCATTAAATAAAGATAACTATTGATGGTGTCAGTCTTGCCCTATTTGGCCACATTCAGACAGCTAACAGTATAGTGTGAAAAAAACACAGCTCCTTCATTCATTTTGAATATAACCCCCACATTAATGCAGAGATGGTGCAGATGCAGGGTTGTTTGGCAAAAAATATGAGCCTGGGTAAATTGTTGCCAGCAATGCAGTGCTGGTACTGCATCGGCCAATCAAATATGTGTAAGTGCACATATTGGTAGACGACTTTGTAACATAAACAATATATTTCTAGTGTTTACCTTGCCATTTTTGTGACAAAGGTTAAATGATTTTTACTGTAACACCCTCTGTTTTTGGTCTGAATACCAACTTAAATTCCAACTAAACTGACAATACATACATTGAACATGTTCCACATTATTGTATTTCAATTCAGTTTTTTTTTCTTGTGAAATTCAGTAAAATTATCACATTTAACATCTAAAAACAAAAAGGGGTCTGTGTCCGTCACCACAGCGGCTTGGATTTATTGTCTGCAGTGCTTTGTCACTTTGTCACTGCTCCTTGGCCTTTCCACTCAACTTTGACATTCACCATCAGCTTTGTGGCCATATGTGCACATGGTGGTTGAGTGATGAAAAAGTTGCCCGTTTTCATATTCAAGTCTGACATATTGAGGAATGGAAAGATGCTCGTGGAGCGCTTGTGGGCAAAGACAGTGACATACGGACACAGTCTCTCTCTCTCTCTCTCTCTCTCTCTCTCTCTCTCTCTCTCAGATACACACATACGCACACAACTCTTGGTCAGCAGCACAGATGAGTTCTGGGAAAACAAGCAGCTGCAGGAGGAGGAAAGGACCATAAGGCTGGACGGCTTGCCAAATTTCATCATCTATTATGGATTGCCTGAGATGCACACTCTACTGCAACCAGGGGCATGTCTCAGATTCACATGCAATTGCAAATCTGTGTGCACACATATGCATGCTCACATTTACTGGGGTGCAGCATTTATAAACCCTGAACCCTATAGGATCAGGACTTAGAAGGCCTTGTCCTCTAAACTGGGAACAAGAGCAAGAGCCTGTTCACTCCCTAAGAGCAAAACCAATGATTTGCTACTTGATTGCTGTATATTGTGTTGATAATTTACAGAAGAATTTTATCCAGGGACACACACATTCTACTTTTTAAAAAATAAGTAAAATAAGCCAAACACCTTGAATGACAAGGGTCATATAGTACAAAGTAATGGAAGAACACCCACATTGTGGCAGATGAAGAACCCAAAACACAGACAATAACTGGGGGTGCACATTAATACAGAAAAGCCAAACTTGTTGAAGTATTACTATGAGAACAGGCCAAATGATAGGATAAACATACTACATGGGAACTATGGATAGATAAAAGAACAGAATCCTATAGGAACAAGAGAGTGGAGAGAAAATTATTATCACTTCCAAAGATTTATGGGCTATTTAGAAAATGTCAATAGCAGAAAGTACTGAAATTGCTTCCCAGATGTTGCTTGTGGGCGAAGTTATGATGTGTGATGGTTGCTAATTTTTGCAAATTTTTAAACTCATAAGGAAATAGGTTTATATGATATCCTGCTTTACTATTTTCATATCATAATTACATATAACTTCTGTTTATGTTGCTGCTACTCAACTGCACTCATTGCTGATCTTAAAGTTATATCCATGCACTAATCTGCTCTGCTGCCTATCATTGCTACATAACCTTTCATAAGAGAAGTATGTGTGTTCAAAGCCATGAATTTCTGTGAGTTTAATGTGCTAAAATTAATAATTATCTTCTGCTTAGCTGATGTGTCTGATCTGTCTGCTGTATATCTGGGTTAGCATTTATCCATGTCAATCATCACGGTCACAGGTTGTCATTTGTTTACTGATTGGTTGACGCATATCAAGAGGTGGATCTTACCTAATATGAATCTGTTAAAGGGAAAGATGCCAGAGAGAGAGAGTAGATGAAGAGGAGAGAAAGCATTGCCTTCTGCTGATAGCGAGGAATGTTTGTTGAGACCAGGATGGTCAATGAATGATAATCCTCATCCTTAAGGAATTTTGGTTTAGTTTCTATCTTTGACTATTTTTTAACATAAACAACCTGAAACCAATTCTGAGCTCAGTGCATGGTTGGCAACACAAGAAGAGGAAGAGACTGTGGGAAGCTGGTCGAGCTTGAGCTTAGGTTTCTTGTTGGCAACCAAGGAATTCAGTGCATGTTGTGGCCTGTCAGTAGCTGATACCGCACAGCCAAGAGGCTTAGTGGTAATTCAATAATCAAATAATTTCACCATTACTACCTGTGCCATGACACAATTGACTTCATAGTATAAACCCTGCGATGGTGCTTTGTTGGGGAATAGCCATGTGATAGCTGGTGTCTGGGCCTTAAATAGAAGGTGCACTCTAGATAGTATATTCCCTTCATGGGCAGAAGTGCCTAACAGGCGAATGGCCACATGGCAGCTGGTGCCCAATCCACATATAGTAGATTTCATGTAACAGCTGTTGTCAAACTCTGTATCTAATGTGGTTTTGTGCTGTGCTGAGCTTGGTGTATGCTCACGATGAGCGATGAGGTCAAAACCTATAGCTTAGGCTGCATTTAGCCCAACAGCAGCCCTGCGTGAATAAACGCAGCAGCGTTATTCATTTGAATCAGGTCCATTAACGCAGCGGGGATGCCAATGCAGAGGGCTCTAGTAAAAAAATGCAGGGTCATCCGGCAAAACAGTTGAACCTGACTCACTTTTTGCCAGACAGCAACTCAACATCATCCAGCAACATACTGCGGTGGACAATCACATATAAACAAACACACATCACTGGTAGATTACTTTGTAACACATATGCCACATTTTTGTTGTTTACTTTGTGATCGATAAAATAATTGCTGCTTTCCAGAGTTGTAAAATCCTGTGTTTTGGCATCTGATGAGCCTTCAAATGAATGGATCTTTCACTCAAAGTGGTCTCACCAGTAGCTAAAGCAACATGCCCTCAACAATGCAGTGTTAGTTTATTGCAAGATCATTTTTTATATGATGGCCCGCTAAATATCAACTTTGTAGATTATTCTCATCTGCTCTATATGAGTTGACTAGTGAAAAAGAGCAAAGCCCACAAACTAGTTCAGGAGGAAACTGGCTGCACTGCCACATTCACACAAGACACAATAGCAACATACTGTATATCCGAGCCTTGGCAATGAAGTGGCCTATTTATGGTAAGCTGTCTATGCAATACTCACTTTTTTGTTTGGGTATGCAGTTTTTGTAAACTCTGCTCTAACATTGCTGCAAACACTTCAGCTGCTGCTACCTGTAAAGCCCCACCATCACTTGAGATTCCACCCTCTAGTCTCTAAATCTCAGTTCTCCTGGGGGTATAGTTTATGACTGTCACTCCCCAATCTCTGTAGAGCTGAGCTTGGTGTACTGTATGCTTGTGAGGAGTGACAAGATCAGAGTCTTAAGTCTATCACAAAATATTAACCAGATTTTCCTTTTTCAGTAATGGGCGCTGTTTAATTTAGAAAAATTTAGAGAAGAATTTTGTGCTACTCTCACAAACCAGTGATGAGATGTTTATGGTGGATTTTTTAAAATTCTGTTTAGTTTTTTATGCTATTGGACTTTCCAGGAAGTGGAACATTGAGGCAAGATTCGTACAACCAATGTCTTCTGGGCTAAAACAGCACAATCTTTAATCCTGTAGTTACAATTTATAAAGTGGTCTTGGCATTCTTGGTCCTATCTTCAGGAAGCAAAATGGGATAACTTGTTTTTGTGCATGTTTGTGTATCTTTTCAGAGGGAGCACTTTGGCAGGCACCATTACCGCCCAGCAGTAAATTGCCTTGTAAATTACAGTGCTGGGGTAATAAAGCCAGATTTGTATATCACCGGGAGTGGAGACTGTGTCTGTCTTGTAAATTTAATTAAACAGCAGGTGCAAAATCAGGTCATATGGCTTTGATGTGCCCCATGTGAGAATGACAACCAGACAAAGATTCTAATACGGGCAGCATTTACATATTTTTGCATGTGGCGGGCGACTTGTACTGAGGTAGGGGGAGCCTCGCCTATCACCTTGCAGTGTATTTAATTTCCCCCAAATTAAAGAGGATTCAAATTAGGTGTCACCTTCAATTTTAATAGATCTACAGCAAAATAAATGGTTAAGCTTTTCAAAAACGGCCCCTTGCTTGTTTAGAGGGTGCATAAATGCAGCCATTACCAACACCTAGTGCTGACTGAAACTAATTAGCTCTTATTGCCTGTCTACTGTACATTACACAACATCAGTAAAGATGGCGTTGCGAGAGTGGCAGCCTGTTGCAGAAGCTCTTATACCTTTGTTGTTTGTGCTTTATTTTTATGTCTTTTGGTGCTCCAGCTAGTAGTACTTTCTTCATGTTTTGATATAATGGCTGGGAGTTGGATGATGAGTGTTTTTACATTTTTACTAGCCTTGGGGAAATTTTTATTGGCCAGTTTCAATGCAAGTTACAGCACAGGCATTGTTTACTCATGTACTGCCCTAAACAAGCCAGCCATGTTCCAAGGAGAGAGTCTGGATATTCTGAAGGAGCTATGGAAGAGGAGCCGCAGGTGCAGATTGGGAGTGAAACAACAGGAAAAGAAAAGGAAGTACGTACTGTATATTCCTACCATTGTTATGGTAGGAGGAGCAAAGTGAGCTTTCGGCGCTGACAAAGAGGCAGAGGGAGTATTGGGAGTGCAGTATTATATGCTTCACAGAGACATGGCTGCATGACCATATCCCTGATTCAAACTTGACCATTGATGGCTTTCAGGAGCAGGGCAGACATGAACCAGCAAAAGACCGGCAAATGGAAAGGCAGGGGGCTTGCCTTGCTTGTGAATAATAGATAGTGTAATCTGAAATGAGAGACAACTCTGTCTCTCAGATATTGACATTGAACTTCCCCCTGGATCCTCAACACCCACACAACCACACATCAGTTTGACCTCCGACCAGGTGAAGAGGCAGTTGAAGAGGCTCAAGGCAGGCAATGCAGCAGGCCCTAATGGAATCAAACCAGGTGTCCTCAAGGCATGCACAGACCAGCTGTATGGAGTCCTCCAGCACATCTTCAACTTGAGCCTGAGCCTTGAAAGTCCCAGCGATGTGGAGCTCTTCCTACCTGTACCGAAGAAAGGGCGTATTGAATGACTACAGGCCTGTGGTATTGACTTGCCCCATCATCAAGAGCCTGGAAAGGCTTGTGCTGGCTCACCTCAGACTTCTGGTGAAGGGAGGACTGGGCCCTCTGCAGCTCGCCTACCAGGCTAACATTGGAGTGGAGGAAGCCATCATTTACTTGTTTCATCAGGCCAACTCCCATCTGGACAGAGCAGTCAGCACCATGAGAATCATGTTTTTTGATTTCTCCAGTGCTTTTAACACCTGGATTGTTGACTACCTGACTGCAGTCCCACAGAGTGCACTTGGACAGCAAGCTAAGACTGGAGTGGGGTGGAACACCGAGGCCATACACAAGAAGGGCCAGAGCCGACTCTATTTCCTGAGGAGGCTCGGGTCCTTTGATGTATGTAGAACCATGCTAAATGTGTTCTATCAGTCGGTGGTGGCAAAAGCCCTTTTCTTTGCAGTTGTGTGCTGAGGCAGTAGCATAAAAGCCACAGACACCAAAAAGGTAGACAGACTGCTGAGGAAGGCGGGGTCTGTCTGTAAATGTGGTGACTGAGAGGAGAGTGTTTTCTAATTCTGGCCATCATGGATAATGTTTCTCATCCACTTCATGACACTCTGACCAGGCAGAGGAGCACATTCAGCAACAGAATCATCCTGCCTTTGTGTACCACAGAGCAGCACAGGAGGTCCTGGACCCCAACCCCCCAAAAACAAAGAAATTTTTCCCTGCGGATTAATAAACTACCTACCTACCTACTTACCTACCTACCTACCTAACAGAAATAGCCTGTTAAAATGCAATTAACAGACTTCTCAGGAACTTCAGTTAAACAAGATGAGACGCCAAGCTAAACGAGCACCTGCAGTATGGTATAAAAGAAAAACTGAGTTTCCAGCCAACTAGAATTGGGTTTTAATATAGATCTCCTTCTGGCTGATGTGCACTGAAGCCAAAAATCATCCTCTTATGGCTGTGCTTGACCTGTGACACTGTCAACGTGCTGTCTGGGCTCCAGAAGGCCCTTCGCTGTACGTTGGTTTGAGCTCACTGCCAGAGAGCCTACGAACGTGTCAGCGGCATCAGTTGACCTGACGGCAACACCTTCGCTTGTTTCCTTTTTTTTTGTTGGGAGGAAGTGGTTGATAATTACCACCTAGGATGTAGCCATCTGTGCCGCCCTTTCACGGCCTGTTAAGCTCGCTTTTCAGAAAGTTTACTGTTGACAGAGGGCACGCGAGAGGAGTGAACGCCAGAGCGCGTTAAAAAGACTGCACACTCAAGCAATATTAAAAGCAGCGCTAAGGAGCTGATTTACAGGCAGAGAGTGGAGGAGGAGGCAAAGGAGGAAAAATAAGGAGGAAAAAGGTGGATGGCAAGGACTAGGTGCTAAAGAAGGGAGGGAGATGTGGAGGAATTGTCGAGGGTAGGTACATTAATATATTCCCATCCAAGTGGAGTCATTCTGGAAACATGCATCCGAGTATAATAGTGAACATAGAAGCATTTAAATCAGTGTTCTCATTACTGAGTCAGTTACACAGTAACCTCACACAAGTTCACAATCCCTATCTTGTTTTTGTCCCAGAATGCACACCTTTCACTTGTTCCAGTTCTGTAACTTTTCATCAATCCCGTCCATCACTCAGAGCTGTCTATTGTCATGAGCCATGAGGGACACCTGTGTTTCTGCAATAAGGCAGCAGTTATCATCAAGCTGTCGGATATCTGTCACTATGGCAGGATCTATGTGGAAACCTTCGCTGTCAAAACCTGTCAAATTTCACTGAGTCTTTAATGAGAAAAAGCCAAGTTGAAACCACAGGCACAGACGTGTGTGTGTGTGTGTGTGTGTCTCAGAGAGAGGGAGTGAGAGATAGAGCAGGCTGAGGGAACAGGTGCATAGCTGGAAGCTGTGGTGGTGGTAGGAGCAGTAGGGGTTCAGTACAGTACGTCATCTGTGATAGTTGACGGTTCCAGTCCCACTAATCAAACACACATCAACTGCCAGTGACTAAAAGACATATGACTGACATTACATAAAGAGCATAGACTAGAAATGTATCCAGCTACATTTCACAAACTTCAAGTTAAATCTGCAGGTGAAAATACTTTTTTCTATTGTAGCCTAAAGTATTTAAAAAAATCAATTTGTGAGCTGCATAACAAGAAAAAGGCTTTTCTTAACTAAATATAAACAGAAACTGAGAACATGTCTTTGAGTGATTTCCCTACAGTTCTCTTCACACCTGGCAATATCGTAATCAACTCAAGTCTATTTGTATTTGACTACATGTCTAATGCAAACCAAATCCCTGAGGTCTTAGCTGTTCTCAGGTATGTCATCATGACAGAAAACAGAGTTTGTTACTTTCCCTGCGGCCCTCGACAACTGTTATCCTCACCAGGCAGGCCTGCCATCCCAACAGACCTGTCAGAGGCCAGGTGAGGAGGCTCAGGTGAATGACCTCAGGCAAACTTCTTCTCCCAGATAAAATTGAGGGAGAGGAGAGACAGGGTGGAATGAGACAGGAGGTAAGTGGAGCAGGAAAGCAAACACGGGGTGATGTAGAGAAAGAAAGACATGAGTTTTATTAAGGTGTGGAGTGTAGCGAAAGGGTACGTCAAGCAGAACTGCAGGTAAAGAGAAGAGAGGTGACAATGACATATGAATGGAAGGAGGAAAGATTATTGAGTATTTGTAGTTCAATCTGTCTTTGGTCATGACTAATACATTATATAAGTATTGGATGAATCCCAATGACTTGGTAATCCCTGACATTTCCCTAATGCCAGCAGCAGGTCTAATTTTCTATTTTTCCAGTACTTATTACCAGTGGTGGTTATGGCCAGTGGTGAAAGAAGTACTCAGATCCTTTACTTAAGTGAAAGTACTAATACAGCAACGTAAAAATAGTCCATTACAAGTAAAAGTCCTGCATGGAAAACCGTACTTAAGTAAAAGTATATAAGTGTTAGCAGCAAAATGTAGTTTGGTCCATCTTACTGATATGTTATTATGTATGACATCATTAGTTTATTAATACTGAAGTGTCAGTGTGTAGGAAGCATGTTACTGTTGTAGCTGCTGGAGGTGGAGCTAATTTGAACTACTTTATATACAGTTAGCTAGTTTAGTCCAATGTTTTCCAACTTAGGGGTTGGGGCCCTCCAAAGGGTCACCATATAAATCTGAGGGGTACTGAGATGATTAATGGGAGAGGAAAGAAGAAAAAACTAAGTTCTGACACACAAATCTGCTTTCAGTTTTTGGACTTTTTCCTCTAATCTTTGATTTTTGGTTAAATATTGGGTCATTTGAACATCTATTGAAATGAAACCATGTGAGAAGTTTAGAGGGGAAAATCACTATTTGGTGGAGCTGTTAACAACTTATTGACATCTGGAATGCGACCCAGACTGTACACTGCTTTTTGTAACACGTCACAAGCCAAAACGATTGGAAACCACTGGTTTCATCTTTAACAATGAGTTGTATTTTAAAAGCTTGTAATATTTTCCATTGTGCCAAATGTTTGTCTGGAAAGTAACTAAAGCTGTCAAATATATGCAGTAGAATAGAAAGTACAATATTTCCCTCTGAGATGTAGTGGAGTAGAAGTATAAAGTAGCATCAAATGGAAATACTCAAGTACTTCAAAATTGTACTTAGGTACAGTATTTGAATAAATTTTACTTTCCACCACTGCTTATGACTACATACTTGTAAAACTAATGACGTTCTTGTCAGCCTCAGCTGTACTTTTTGCTTAGTGCTTATTATGTTCAAATATTAGCACACTAACAAGCTAAACCAATATGGTGAACATGATGAACATTATACCTGCTCAACGTCAGCCTGTTAGCATACTGATGTTACCATTTAGCATTACTGTGCTTAAGTACAGCCTGACAGAGCTGCTAACATGGTTGTAGATTTGTTTGTACAACATAGTGTTATTATTTTAATGTGATTAAATCTTGAAAATGCCATAAATTCCTTTCCAGTACAAGTATCTACTGGCTAGAAGTGAACTTCTTTAAGTCGCAATTCAGGCGATCATTTGTTGTTGTTTTGACAAGCCAGAGCCTTTTCTCACTGAACCACAGGAAGCTAATGAGAGCTAATAGGTGTCACAGGCTTCAGGGACAATGAGCAGTACAACTACATGCTAGGATAAAATAGATCAGAGGCGGACCTGGATCAGCCCTGTCACCCTAATGTCAGTCAGTGGCTGTTGCACAATGGCCCCTGGTCACAATTAGAGTCCTGTAGGCTTTGTGTGTGCAAGTATGAGCGAATGCACATGCCTATTATTAACCCTTACCCCCATCGAGAGCTGGCAGGGAGCTCTTTACTCTGACAATGTTAACGTGTGTTTACTCTATTCTTTCCTCGGTGGGGGAAAACACTGATATGTCAGGAGTGAGGAAAGCGCCTCTGGAATAGGCATTGATGCTCACTGTGACAGAAAATATACATTATATATTTCTGTAAGTGGACTAAAGACTATTTCCTAATCTTAATGACACATGAGAAAAAAAGAGGGTGCTGAACCATACAGAATTAATCCCTGATCTATTTGACCATAACTGATGTGATATTTTGACTGGCTAACAAAAGCATGCATTCTGCAACTATGTACAAAACAAGAAAACAAAACAAGAAATATGGAAAGCTAGTAAATTTTTCTACACCAAGAATCTCTCACTTCATATTTTTATTTGATGTATCAAAAGTAAGTGTGTGTATCATTATTGACGAACAAGCTGTGCTATTTTAACAGCACTCTAGTTCCCTCTTCTGGCAAACAGATTTACCATTAACATCAAGTGGATCTGAATATTATGCACGACACCGCTACTTAACAACTAAATCCCTCTGCAATACCATACTACCCATGAATACACCTTCAGTAGAAAAGGTAAGGTGTTTCTTACTACTGAATTCTAGTCATGGAACAGTCATCAAGGGATTTTCACTTTCACTGTATCTACATCTGTAGGTTTTACCTGAGCCAGACCAGTTGTCCACCTGGGGGTCCAGACTGCTAAAATGGGTTGTGAGATTAATGTAAGAGATTACCAGAGGATGGTAAACCAACTAAAAATGTTAATTGGTTGGACTCTCTAATCCTTCCTTTTTTCTCGTGAAATACTATACGGCTTTATCTCTTTAGGACTCTGCAAAATTCTTTAAATGAAACAATCTTAGAATTGAAAACTCATTTTTTGATTGAATTGCTAACAAGTAAGACATGCAACCGATGATGAGTGTTTGCAAGTAGGCATGACCTCATATTAAGGGGTCACAAGCAAAACAGGTTTATTGTATCCAGAAAATGTTTGCTTAGCTCCTGTTTAGCTGCTTTTCCTCTGAATGAATGGATGAATAGCACTACTAGGAGAGTCCCATCTGTCGTTGACATACAGGACCAGTTCACTCAAAATAAGCCATTATGATTTGTGACTGTAAACCTCACTCTCTTGCCATGATGTTACACAGCATAAAAAGGTTAAGAGATTGTTGTTTGGATGGAAAGTACAGAGCAGCAGAGGAGAGGATGCTGATGGGGAGCAGGAGGAGGACTTGGCAGCAGGGTGTGGAAGGTAAAGCCAGAGCAGGCCTGCCTGATCGGCCTGCAGCCAGCACATGTGTGATAGCTGAACCTTGTGTTCTATACAGAGCAGGTGCAAAGGCCTTGTCTCTTCTCTTTTCATCCATCCCTCTCTTAGCGAAGGAGCTTGGCTCTCTGGCTCTGTTTCTCTTAGATTCAGCTCTTTGTCTTCTTGGCGATACACTCCTCCCTGTCTCTCTGTCCATCTCTCCATTTCTGTCCCCCACACCTCCTGGCTGTCTCTCCCCCGCCTCTCCCTGTATCATACTTCATTTGCTC
Source organism: Euthynnus affinis (assembly GCA_029490765.1). Lineage (NCBI taxonomy): Eukaryota > Metazoa > Chordata > Actinopteri > Scombriformes > Scombridae > Euthynnus > Euthynnus affinis. The sequence goes on along the minus strand of CM055851.1, from coordinate 16,553,688 downwards.
CAGATAACACATCAGCTTCAACGCCCATCCACAAACCCTGTCACCATGGTGCCCACAGATGGTAACTTCCTGTGGTCCTGCCCAGTGATTGGTGGAGAGACTTCCAAACAGAGAACAGCTGGTGAGGGATGATATATCACCAAGCGTTTGCACTTTCATTTTCAGGGTTGTCTTGTTAATGCTCCCAATCCAGCATCTGGCAGGAAATAGACACAAAGGCAGAGAGAGGGAGAGAACAACCTGTTCTTTGGCAGACCTTAACAAAAGGCTGACACATGTCTGATGAACAGACAGAACTGCAATAGAACAGACAGAGCTGTGGTGAATATGAAGGAAAGATGCTTGACACAAGTGGAAAAAAAAATTAGATGAGAAGATGTGAACAAGCTCTACAAAAGGTCATTGTTAAGAACAAGACATGATGAATATGCCTCATGAGGATCAGAACAAAGTATTGTATGACTCACATTATTCATCTGCCATGTAGGAAAGGAGGAGATGAATTAAAACTGAAAAAGGAAATTACATACACTTGTGACAAAATCAACTTTTCCTTTTGAATCCTGCTAGTCTACATTATTTTCCTCAGCCTGTGTTGCTAATCATCTCTGTGAAATGGTAAAAATCACTCAACTAATTAATACTTAAAAGGGAAAATAAATGTGTCTTTGTAGCATAAAGGCTAAAGATAATTAGGAACCACAATTGTGTGTATGAACTGGCCATATGAAAGTATGTTTGATTTTCATGTTGACTGTAATACTCTGTTTATTCATTTACAAATCATGTATATCATATCTCATCTTTTGCAGATTCGTTCAGACACAGCAATCTCTTATTTAACTGCTGCAGATGATTTGTGCACATCCTGTACTATGGATCTTCCCCGTTGAGTGGAAAAGAGAACTATACACTTCTAACACCAGAGGGAGCCATTACACAACCTACTGGGCCACAAGACATCTTCATGGTATGTTTGAAATACTAAATTGTAATATTTCAAGAGATTTTTTTGGTGTAAATAAATGAAGAGGACGCAGAGTCACAAAAAACAACAACCTTTAATACCTGGTGTCACAGTGTTGGTGGAACTGTAGATATACTGAGATGCCGAGTCTACGTTGTACAGAACTGATCTGAATATACCATTTTACAATGTGGATATCTTTGTTATCACCCAGGTCAATTTATGTTCAATTACTGACTAAACTAGAGACATTGTTTACCATCTCTAAATACAGAAATCTTGTGTACAGACAGCATTTCCTCTGACAATAATCCATTTACTGAGGCAACGGACATTTAATTGACCAATCAGGCCTGAAAAATTCTGCCCTTAAATCAGATAATGCAACAACAACAAACTATTATGTAACACAGTTGTATAAAAAGCAAAAACCAGAATAGTAACAGACACATGAAGCCAACCTGAATGGAGGAAGGCTGAACAACATTGTATATCGTATGGCTGAACATCAAAACATGTTTTCTAGAAAAAAAACCAACCAAAAACCAGAAAGCTGGGCGACAGGGTGACAACGCTACCATTCCAAAGATCTTTAGAGGCTACAATATTGTAATATTTAACATGTAGAAGTCAGAGAAAAATCATGCAGCTTCATCTCTTGACACAACAGGTTATAAAATATAAATTGCTGCTTGTAACCAAACTTGATCTTAGAATAGTTGCAAAGTAGGTCTTGAGCCTTTGTAAAATAAATACTTTACCTTGCTTCCCATTTAAGGGCCAAATATTAGAAGCAAGCCCTTATTCAAACCGTCGTACTCCCAACATCTGTGCTGATGTTTTATCTACGTAAAGTGGTTATATAGGCCTTTATATCAAGGCCTGATAAACCTCTTCTAGTGGCCCCACTGTGGAAAGCAAGTCATTATGCAATGTGACACTGCAGTCTTTGCCGTTTGGCCCTTTTATGTTTGTTGCATAATACATTATCTACCTGTTTTGTGGTGCCAGCAAACATAAGTTAAGAAGAATGATGTGTTAAAAAATAAAATGTGTTGAAAACAAAACAAAAAAACTGGAAGTGGCTGGGATGTAGTTTGACGCTAGTTTGTGCCTTAAACAACATTTTTGTGTTTGAATATTATACATGATCTAAAATCAATTCTTATCCTGCCAGGATTGAGTACTGCCCGGCGATATTATTAGACCCCTGACAGAAAAAATTGTGAAAACTCCTAAAAAGTACAGTTTCAATCTCTCATATGTATTGACATTTCTATTGAGTCGACATAGATCTCAGCTGCTAAACTTGTCCAATAAACACAGCAGGCACCATACCACACACACACACACACACACACGCGCGCATACACACACACACACACACACACACACACACACACACACATATCACGGATCATATCAAGAAGTAAAACAATGAAACCCATATACAGTGCAGCGCTTACATTAAGAAGCATTAAAATATTTCCACCCTGTAAAAGCTCGTAATACATTACAAATACATGGTCAAAATGCACATACAGTAGACAACTCAAGTTTCCTTATCCCTTCTAGGAAATCTGCTTGGCACGATTGTCATAAAACAACAAAAGCTTCAGGAATTGTATCAGTTTTAGGGAAGAAACCAAAGGTAAAAAATTGGACTGGCATTGATATCAAACGAACATGCTCATAGAGTAGGTGAGGTCAGTGAAAGCAAAACGGGCTACGGGTCAGATACTCAAACTTTAAGGCTACTAATAACAAGAATGATTATACTGAATATCAGAGCTAAATTAGTGAGGACAGGTGGGAAGTGCAGATGTTTAGCTACGGTTAAGCTTAGATTAGCTACTGTTGAGCTACCTTTTTGTGGTAACTGTAGCCACACCTCTCATGAAATGCTACATGAACACTGGTGAATTACACCAGAGGGAGGGATAAAGTAAATGGCTTATTAAACATTGGAATGCCTATGCATGAGGGCAAAACTCAGATTTCTGTTTAATCTGAAATGATGAAATAATAATTAAAAATAATCTATTTATAACTAAATGGTTTCAACTTTTTTCTGTTTGTTGTGAAGCTATGCAACTATAAAAAAGGAATTTGAGACTCAATGAAAGGTGAAAATCTCTGTCCTGGTTTTCAAACTCACCATCTTTAAATATTATTAAATGAAATAAAGATATCAGCAACATACATAATGGAAGTAAAATGGATAATTTCTGAATATCTCCCTGATTAAACAAAAACCATGATATGCAAATGTATGGTGACATTCCGCAGATCTCACTGTGTAATCTTTACTCGTGACATAGAGCTGTTTATGATCAATCAATGATAGTTTAAGAATGGTAATGTACAAACTTGCATAGATAAAGTGATATAGTATAGAGCAGCTTCATAATAATGTGCCCAAAAAAATGGAACATTCTTTAATATTTACTGTAGAGGCTTTTCTGACGTCCCTGTAAGGAATAGCTGCTTGTTGTTGGAGGTCTAACTACCAACAAAACAAAACATCGACACTCGGACCACTAACATATGCAAGTTTGCAATTTGGGCCGGTGGGTATTTGTTAAGTCTCAAAGAATGGGAGATCTGAGCCAAGTCTAGTTTCTGATGGTTGGGTGGATGTTGATCAGCTCTCCTGCTCAAAAAGGCTTAGGAAATGTAGGCCCTTATTAACACATAACATCAGTTTAGGACAGTTTTCTTTTTCTTTTTTTTTTCCTTTTTTTTTTTTTTTACAGTATGGCTATTAACAGTATGGCATATGGATGACATCATAGAATCATCTGAATATAAAGGGCTTCACTGACTGTCTTTAAAAATGCCTTTATACATGCTTTCCCTGGGATTATTTGGATTTAACTGTTTTTTACTCTTTTTAATGCACGGGGGGAAATGCCTGATTTTGGCTATTCTCAATTTAAGGCTATCCATTTCTATTTGGCTAAATCACCACCTGGGATCAGAAAATTACAGGAGTGACATCTCTTTTTTAGTGAACTGTTAAAATGGGTCCACAACATGTGGACACTAAGTCCTCTGACTGTTTAAATTAATGCTTAATTTAAAGGGGAGCACCACTCACTCTAGGATTGTAAAAATGTGTAACATCACCTGGAAACACACATCCATGGAGATGAATAAAATGTTTAATGCTAAAGAGAATGACTTAGGAGAGATGGTAAAATAGCAATGGAAAACATCTGGCTATAAAACATAAGCTGATACCTTAAGAAAATTTGCCTTCATAATCTATTTACTGAACCACAGAAAAGAAGTGTATTTTAAATTTGAGTGGCAATCCCCTTTAATGCGTGTTTTTAACAGTTTGGAACACTCAAAAGTACAACACACAGACACTACTCTGAGCACAGTTCTATTAAAAGCGACAGGTTATAAAACATTGACATCATCAAGAGGACGTGCTGTACATTGAGCTGAGAGTGACAACAGCCTCCCTTCTCTACCTCAGTCGTGAACATGACAAAGAAATCATGTTCTGTGTGCAAATCGAGTGAACACCAAACATGTGTGGTGTAACTCTGATGCTACTGACTGAACCTGTAGAGCTACATTGAGTGTGGTTGTGGGGGAAAAAGCTTTTGTTGCGTACGACAAACCGACAAAATAGAGCGATAAAGTAAATGTTCTTTCTAACATGGCTCTTGCATGACATTGTCCATACAAGAGAAAAGCATTTCTTAACATTGATTTTTCCTTCGTTTGTAATAACTCGCCACCCCACAGTAAGCAACAACTACCGTAAGGACCACTCGAAGTGGCCCAGACTTGCTCCACATTCTCAAACCACCAATGTCTGACACACACGGACACAGTGGTCCTTAGACAAGTCTGACCTTCTCTGACCTTTGACCCTGCATCTCTCATTGGGCCAAGTTGTCGGGTCATATTTCTACCATGCCTCTCTCATGCAGAGCGATGGATCCCAAAGCAGTCGGGGGCCGGTGCAGGCTCAGCCCAAAAAATGAAGCACTGGAAGCTGGTGGGAGGAAAAGAATGTAAAGGGGTGAAAAGGAAAAAAAGATGGCCCATCCTCTCAGCGGCTCTCCGCTTCAGCTCCGATGGTGTGTTTAGGTTGGCAATGGGTCGTCGTCGCCTTTGCTGCACTTACACTTGCAGCAGAGGACGATGGGAGTGGCCAGAAGGAGAAAGGGGGATGCAACCAGCAGGAGCAGGCCGAACCCAGCAAAGATCCCCACGACCTGCAGGGAGAGCAGCAACAAATTAAAGGCGTTCATTTCATAAGCAGAATATCTCATTGCATTACTTCAGCATACCAAAAAACAACAAAGGTTTGTTATATCCAGGCCTGGGGAGACGAATCTTATGTTTATTTATTTATAACCACAAACTGTTATTGATTATAACCCTAACCAAATCAAAAGAGATGACCACAGTTCCTGTCTTATTTACACAAGATCTCAACTTGAATTCTTTCATGAAAGTGTAATATGACAGGTTGGCCAGCAGAGGTCACCATATGCCTCAGAAATAATAAATTGAGAACTCTGTTTGCCCTGTGACTATTTTAGTGGTTTTATTTAAATAAAATGTAATCAAATTGTAAATTTAAGGGATTATTATTGTATTTAAACACAATATAAGTCTAATAGCATGTGAATTAGTTCTTATGCCCATATTTTGGGAGCTCCTTTTTCACATTATATTTTGCGTTGTAGTTGTGTGAAATATGGGAGGAGATGGACAAACACAGATGATCTTGTGCAAACACAAGATCGGACTACAGGGACTGAAAAAAGTGCTGTTACATAATGGTTAAATTGTTACAGACTGGTTTTACTGGTTCTCTATCTCACTGTCAGGGAATAGTTTTAGTTTGAGTGGTGAATGTAGGATGTTCTGAATATGGAAGGGTCTGAACAACTACTAAGACATCCTAACTACCCACTGATTATAAAATACTCAATGCAATCCTAACATTACCAAGGCAAAACATATATCAAGCCCGTAGATTTACTGAAATCTTGTCTCTATAGGTATGAGCAGTGCAAGTTAGTTCATTCACCACATGGGGGAGCCAAACACCAGCAAACGCAGAGCCACAAAATGGAATACGTAACATGCAGTCACATTCAACAGTGACATACAACAGTACAATGCCTTTCCTCCGGTTTTGAGGTCAAAGAGAGATTTTGGGGGATCATTTGCAGCCAGGTCTCTGCCTGTTATTAAAGACCACATTTACATTACTAACCATCCTAACTCTTTTTTTTTTTACAGTGAGTACACAGGCTGTGCTGCAGAGGAAAGTACCGTGCACTAAGCACAATTCCCTCTGATTAGCAGACCCTGATGATGCTTACATGTTTAGGACCTGACCTTTCTTCTAGTCGACGGCATGGTTCGCATGGACACATAAACCTCATTCAATCTGATACCGACGGGGAGAGAAGATGTTTTTTGCACGATAGGTTTGCACTGGTGCATCTTATGTATTTATGAGGGAGTGAGCGGAAGGGCTTTTTAGATATGAAGGAACGAGGGGGTGAAGTGAGGAGAACAAGAGCGAGACAAAGACACACAGGGCAGTCAAGCTATAGCTGGCCTCCACCAGGTGAACTGTAATCATATGACTCAACCTGCCCCACTGGGCAACAGATGCCAGTGTGTATGCTAATGTTGACAAAATAACAAGTATGTTGGACAAAGGGAGGTGACGCCTGTGAATAGATACTTTGGCTAAGGAGAGGTATTAAGGTGAGATGTCGGAGCTGAACAGTGTCGACCTCTGATGCAGACTAAAGCACGTTATTACATGTGGGGAAATTACATGTTGTATCCAATCTTTCTCACGTAATCTGTCATTTCATTTTATTACCTGTAGGTAAAGAAGACCTTGGTTATGTAAATGTTTTTTTTTATCAAAGTGTGAAAGGTGTACATAATAGGCTTAGCTGGAAACAGCAGGACACTGACCACCAGGCACTTGTCGCTGCGGATGGATCAAGCTGTCCGTTTCCTATTGTGCTGTCAAGATATTACCAACCCGTTACTGAATGCGAGTGCGTGTCACACAGAAAGAGAGAAAGAGGCAGAGCCAGAGAGCACATGTATGGCCACATGCTGCAGTGTGGTTAAAGGGGGTGGGGGGGTGGGAGGGGTCTGAGTGAATGAGAGAGAGGAGAAAGATGGGTTTCTCACCTGTGTTCTGTGCCAGATAACAGATGCCCTGGAGTGGCCCAGTTTGTTTCGACACGGCCCTTTGTCATAGTGGATCAGGAGAAAGTCATCCTGTCATACAAACACACGCAATAGAGATAAAGATTGACCATTAGCAGTCTGAAAGACACGGGCAGCTGTTCAGACTAAATTGCTTTTTAAATGACCTGTGTGGCCCGCACGTCAGCGCTTGAACAATTAGGATTACATAAGGTACAGCAGCTCATAAGTCACCTTTATCCAAGCTCTGCTGAACCTGTCATTTTCATCAGCCTTGTGATGAATTTCAAGAAGAAAAAAAAACATGCAAATACATCTTATTCATTCCTTATCAAGTCCAAGGTTATGCTGAAGTTTCCTGATTATGAAAGCTATTGTTGTCACGAGGAGAAAAATGAAATCTACATTCAAGATGATTACAGCGTGCAAACACAGTAATGCAATACTTAAGTGTAGTGATTTTTAGTGTTGGGGGGGAAATGGCACAATGTTGCTGTCACTGCTACTGAAGTGAATATCGAGTAACAAAGAAATTAGTAAAGACCAACTCACATCCAGAGATTCCAGACAGTACCAGCAGAACGCGTGTTTGCAGTTCTTGCACATCATCTGTGCACAGCCCTCGTCCCTCTCGATATAAACTTTACATTTAGGACAGCGCTTGATTGGTGCATCATCCTCTTCGTTCTTATAGAAAGAGCTGGGGAAAAAGAAAGACATAAGCCTGACGTGTTTTTTTTTTTTTTAACTCCGAACATTACATAAAATCTAAAATCATTTAACATTCAGTTTACTAGAAGTGCTGTGGATGAGATTGCTTTTATGCAGTGATCAATATTTACAATCTTTGGACTAACAGGATTGTGTGAAATGGTGGTTGGTGCCAGCAGTGTGAAAAGCTTTAGTTCAGTAGGCTGCAAATTCTCTAAAAACCACCAATCACTAAATGGCATTGAACGCCCTCCCTGACTCTTATTTTTTTCCCCTCTTGTTGTTGTCGGTTTGTCTGTATCCATTTCTCCTGTTTCAGTAAAGTGCTGACAGCTGAAATCTGCAGGCGAGCAGGTAGCTGTCATTCTGGGCGTCGTCGTAGAACAACACACAAGCCCATTCATTTCCAGGCCAATTCTTCATGAATTGATCTCAGTGTGCCTTGAGTTGAATTACAGCACATTCTGTACACCTCTATTCATCTGACACCTGGCAGCCATCATGAAATTGGCTCTAAATTTCTGTCCTGCATAAAGCCGTTCCTTGTTTTTCTGGAGCAACCTCAGCTAAAGCTAGTCAATCAAATCATCTACTTTGCATATCTAATGGGCAGCTTTTAACATTCTTAGGTGACTCTAGTTAAACATTATTCTGGGCAACTACAGCCGTCAGGTTAAAGTACTGTGGGGAGAAAATGACTTTCTTTGGGATGAAGGAAAGAAATGAGTAATGCTGAACTTTTCATTTTTAACATAAGTCTCACTTGCTTGATCAGGTGTAGTGAGCCATTTATATGAGGACAATCAGAATTTCTCCAGCCGTCATCCTCCAAGCTATAACAAAATGCCTGGGGTGCAAAGAAAAATCAGAATCCAATCAGAGACATTCTTACAATGAACAAGTGTAGTTCAAACACCAGGGCTTTTTACAACTAAGAGTAGACCTGTTAATCCTCTCTTTCCCTCCACTGTGGCCTCTGGGCTTGGTCCTGAACCTGTGCTGATAGAGGAAAGCTCAGCAGAGCTAATGACGTTTCCAGAGTAAGAGGATATTACAAAGAAAACGGGTCAGCAGCATATGTCTCGGGGCAGCCCTCTTCTACTCTTACAGACAGATCCTGTATCCTTAAAATGAATAATACGTCTACCTAAGACTACTTTACTGCAGTTAAGTTTCAGCAGATTGTTTTATGTCTGCCTATTCATTTGTGCTCAAGTGCTGGCCAATGCTCCACTGAGCAGTGGCTGCAAAACAGCCAGTCAGATGGGCTGTCAGTCTAAATTTAAAAATGCACTGAGTGAATCCTGCTGTATAATAACTAGTGGTACTGAATGGTAGTCAGGTGAGCTAAGCGTGTCATACTACTTCAGTTCTGAGAAACTGAGTATAATTTCCAGTTGCATCTGCGCATGAGGTCTTACAGCAACTGATCCTGTCACAATATGTCAAAATGCAGTAAATATCTTTCTGAATGTTTGAAGAAGACGTAAAAACATGTTAGGTAATGTAGTTATCCAACATTTCATATTGATACCTGAGATTGCTGGGGCATGACATTTTTAACTGTGGATATAATAAAACTGAGCAAACTTTTATCACTCAAGTCATTAAATTTAATTAGTTATTTAAGTTTCCGTAACAGTAAAAATATCAGTTTTAAGTGGGTCAATAACTTAAGCAAATTCATTTATACATAGACCGGGGTACTTTCTACTCTTAATAACCTGATTAATCTGTCAATTATAATACATTATTATTTAGTTTAATATTACTGAATAGCCAGAAAACCAGCAAGTACTTACATTTGAGAAGCTAATACTTATTTCTTTTTGGCATTTTTGCTTGAAAAATGTCCTTTACCACACCATAAGTTCATGATCAAAATAATAATTTTCTGTTGATTGACTTATCACTTGGTCAATTCTGCTGTAGCTAAAACTTTATGAATGTATGACATGTATGAATGTGTTCATCAGTGTATATGGTACACAGACATGGATGAGGTAAGACAAAACCATTCTTGAAAAATGTAGATGATCTCAACAGGTAAAAAGTAGTACCTGTTTTCTCCTGGAAGGAAGGAGGTAATGGGCAGGTTGTTCTCCTGGCAGGCCTGCCCGGGGTGCCAGTTGGCCTTGCAAGCCGAGCAGAACTCCAGGGCACAGACGGCACACTGGACCAGCTGGGGCAGTGTCGGAGAATCTGCTTCCTTTAGTTGGCACACGGCCTGGCAGGTCGAAGAAGGGCACCACGTCCGGCACGGGTCCAGCAGCACCTCTAATAGCACAAGAGAAGTGCCAACATTATGGACAGATGCTCCCTTAAAAAGGATCAATTCAACCCCATCACAAAAAAATCGTTTTCACAACAGTTTTTTGGTAGAAAGTAGTCAAGTTGGTGGTGATATCTTCAAAAATGTTTTAATGGTTTGAGTGACACTTGAAAAAAAAATCTACTCTACATATTGTGGTGAAAGCCACAATAGATGGGTGGATATCTCAAAATCTTAGCACAGAAAAACCAGAACTCTCTGCATGGCTGCACAGACATTTTCAGGAAGGGACAATCAGCTTCCAACCTGAACAGAACCAGAAATGCAAACTTGTATGCTTCCTGCTCATGCATATTTTATATAATGTACAATTTTTAGGGATCATTGGTACTTGCTTAAGTTGGAAAACTGCATTTGTAGCTATGTTCTTTTTTGTCTTGCTGTCTGTAAACACATTTCCATGACTTTTGAATATGTTTAATTTTTAGTTTTGAATAATTTTCTATTACATTCTCAGGTGGTAAAGACACAAGTTTTTGTGTTTTTCAGCAGTTCTATTCTAAATTCATAGCATGATGCACTTGCCCTTACATCCTCTCCTTCCTTCCCCTCGCCTCTCTGCCAAGAACTCTGAGCACACGTTCCACATGCACTCTTGGCTCAGCCTGAAAAATATGGAATGGGTACAGCAACTGTTCTGCCTGACTGGATGGGACATTGATGAGATGGCTGACTACCCTTATCTAGGCAGCATCAACAGCTTTTTCAGAGGATTTTGATTCATTTGCAGGACCCCCCTCTGTGTTTCTATAGAAGTGTTTGTGCTCATGCATTTATTCAACCAAGTGTGATCTGCATGTTCTGTGTACAGTTTGTGCCTCTGCGTAGGTGGAGAACCTGCATGGCGAGTACCATCAAAGAGCGATAGCACTGCTTGGTTACTGGTTTGTATTATAGAAGAGGGATCTCTAATATTACTGATTAGCATATCTACATTGACAGCATGCAGCAAAGCGACACAGACCTGCCATTATCTTTCCCAGCACTGATATTCGAGCCTTTTATCAGTAGGTTAACATTTATTTTACAAACAGTGTGAACTGTAGACACTGAATATGTAGCAGCACACTGAGACAGAGATAAAAGGGATTTAACTGAAATATCTTTCTTTGCTAAGAGAACAGCCTCCATCAGAGTCAGGCAGACAGTTTACGAGACTGGTGCTGAACCAATCCAATTACAGTCTCTTTAAACAAAGTCTGGAGGGCTTTGCCCTTCATGTATATTTGACAGGAGCTGGTGTTATACTTTGATGAGGATAACAGGGTTGAGTCTGAATATACAGTACAAATCAGACAAAGGTTAAGCCTGAGTACCTGTGACAAGAATATTCTCCGACTGCATGATTATTTGCAGTGTGTGAATGGTACCAGTCCAGGAAGTTGTAACTGAAATTGTTAAATCTGTCAACTGCTCTTCAGTTTGGACATGGAAAATAGGTGATAAGAAAGCAGACAAAATCTTTTCTATTAGTTTTCCTCCGATACCCCATGGAGTAATTCAATAGCAGAACAGTCTACAGGGGGTGATTCTACACAGAATAAGCTGCAGATTGGCTACACGTGCCATTCTGGATTGTTGTCATCCTTTTGTGTGTCACGGTGAAATATGGTAGCACGGGAAGACGGGAGGGTCCACATGTGTCTGTGTTTGACAGCCCTTGTCCACACAACACCCACTGAGAAACTCTGGAGAAAACACTGACGTACTGCAGCTGCTCTTGCGTTTACTCACCCCTTTCAAACTGAAGTTTCTTGTATCTCTGCATCATCTCCGTGGCCACCATGCACTCAATCTACAGGGACAGAGGAGAGGAGAAGTGGGAGGGAAATAAGCAGGTCATTGTGCATATTTATAGACAGAAGCTGTGAGAAGCGATTATACATTCAGAATGTGAATTTCATTTCCAGAACAATGTCAAATTCAAATTTCGACAAGATCAGAACTTGCTACTTGCTTACCAATAAGGCTGTTCATCCCATTCTCAGACAAAAAGGGAATACAATTGCCAGAATATATTGAAGGTGCATACACAGAACCACTCAAGGTTAAATGTACTCATTTAATGGGTAATGAAATGAGCATTCAAGCTTTGTAAAAGAGCAGTCGATTATAAAAAAAGGTGAAGGCACTGCTGTCAGAGCAGACAGGGATGAGGAGTAGTAGTGAGGGTTGCTGACACTGATTGATTAGAAACATAAGACTGTGGTGGGCTGAACCATGCTGTGCCTCTGAGCCTCCAGGACCAAGTGAGAGTGAGGGTGAGTTCATCAACCAAACTGCCCGGAGGGTGAAGAGTGCTTTGCCCTCCGATTGACCTCCGCTAGGAAGGCAAGCATGCAGGTACGTGCTCATTATAATGCAATAAACACACTGGTAGGTGCAGTACAGTGGTGATCTTGAGTAAGGCTAAGGCTCTGGGGGGGTGTGGAGGTGTTAAACTACCTGCAAACATGTTCTTGTTACAAACCGGTCCTTTTTCATTTGACATGAAAAAGAGCAGCATGATAGGAGATGCATGAGATGGTAAAACCTGATCTGTAGAGATAAGACGCCACCATATACTTTTGCTCATTTTATGCACACGCACCTCTGGTTCAGCATGTACTACATTTGCATGTACAAAGTTACTTGCAAATTTCTATTCACCACTGTGTGCAAACCACCGTTTATGGAAATTTCTGCTCTGATGAAATCCACTTTCATGCTGTCACAGAGTGAAGACATACTGGACATCTTTATTCACTGTTCATGAGCGTGATGAGCTGCAGGGAATATGGTGCTATTGACATTCAGTCACCACCTAAAAGGAAGAACTAATCTAATGTCAATCAAAGTAAAAAACTAAATCACACTTTTCCTTTTATCAGTACCTCATTTTCCTGCAAGTGTCCTCTTTTAGGACAGGCAGAGTCTGGACAGCTAATTGCAGTTTCAAGGCCTTCTTTAATCAGGAGTTCCACATACTGCTTCAGGCACTGAAGGAGAAACAGACAGACAGACAAACACAACCTGGTTCAATATCCAATCAGTTAGTCAGACGGAAAAAAAACAAGAACAAACAAAAACCAGATCATGCACCAGGAAAGTTGGTAAAGAAACACAGGCCATAGAGTTTCTATCTCTATCTCTGTCTGTTGCCTCGGAAAACGCGTCAGGAGTATGTGGTGAATATCTGATGGTATGTGGTGACAGTGTCTGATGAAAACTTTAATTCTGACAAACGGCATGCAAGCAAAGTTACCAAGAAACTGACAAAGTAAGTGTAGCATTTAGCAGTTTTAAGAGCCAGATATTTCCCATAGGAGTTAGCGGAGGCTAAAACAGAGCTAAAAGGAGAGAGAACATTGGAAAGACAGGTCCAAATAAATTCAAATCTTGCTTTGTGTCTGCTTGACGTATAAATATACAATTGTATTCTAGCAGGTTTGCCACAACATCTTTATAAAAGTGACAATATGTCTTTTTCCATTAATGCTGCTTTATGTAAAATTTAAAAGTAACATTTGAACAATGTAACTTCTACTATCACTTTATATAGGGAAAGACAATGAAACTGATTGTAAAGTTGATTGTATGGATCAACCAATAAAGTAAAAATCCAATAGATTCTGTGAGATTTAATAAAAACGTCTCTTTAAGCATTTACTGGTCCAGTAAACTCTGTATGTAGTTTCCTCTTTTCTTTCTTTCTGCAATGTAAGCAAAATATCTTAAGTAAATAACAAATATGAAATTGCTCATACAACAGTAGCTTGAGTGCGATATCAGGCACTCTTTGTGTTGACATCATTGCTGACCTTTGTGGAAAAAACGGTACAACTGAACTTTGATAACGACTCCCGCCACTCACACTGTGTTCTAGGAAGAAGCTATTTTTAGTGGTCCTTCTCGGGCATTGTTTCCTCATCTCTGGACTAGACTGTTTAGGATCTGACAGTGGGCGTTATTCCTCCCTATTTGTCCAGGCCTTTTTCACACAGGTCCAGCGTTACACAGGAGGGATGTGAGATTTGTAATAGATCCTGAGCTCATTACCGATTACAATACCTTGCAAATCCTGTGTTGCTCTTATTAAATTAAAATCCAACTGAAAATCACATTTACTTTAACAGTAATTTGAGCGACTTATGTTCATTGAAGTGAATGAACTCTAATATCTGCACCAGCTCTGAATATAGCTTAATAAAAAAATACATCCTTTTTTTGATGTTGTTTAAACTAAATTTGTGGATCATTTCTTTCTACTTAAGTCATCATTCCATTAACGGCTGTGGGAACCTGGTTGATGTGTGGAGTGTCCTGCTCACCAGTGTACAGAAGACACATTGGCACTGTGTGATGGTGGTCATCTGCTCCAGAGGGAACTCTCCAAGGCACAGCTTACATGAGACCAGGGGGTCTACGGCCAGCTCCCAGGTGGGACGGTACCGCGCCGTGGTCATCTTCACCGCCACAGTGCTGAAGGAACACACAAGAAAGACACAGACAGGTAAAAATGTATCCCAAGACAAGACAAAGAAATTCAAACGGATCCTATTTATAATCCTGCTGATGACAAGAGGAAATTCTCAATGTGAGAACATATCTGGCTCAGCTTTGTTTGTGTCTGTCTACATAATATATCCAGAGTCCAAGATGTGCTTTATTTGTTGTGACAAAATCAGCATGACGATGTGAGCGCAGACTGAAAATGCACTGTGAGTTGTGTCCAGTGAGGGTACACACACACACACACACACACACACACACACACACAAACAGTCCCGCTATATGCAGAATGACACCAGCTCTCGGCCTAAATGGCCCTTGTCAGCTGTGTTCATTTTTAATCTGGGCCTCATGCTTTGTAGCAGTAAAAAAAAAAAAGAAAAAAGATAAAAGAAAAAAAGAAAACACAGTTCAGAAGCTCCTGAAACTCCTGTAGCTATCAGCTATCTTGGCACCCTGTGAAATTTTCACATGGGATGAAATAACACTTTTTTCCCCCCCTTCACTGCACGTCATCGCGTCTCTTTGTGAGAGTCAGAAAGGGTTATTTTAGGCCGTCTCGTCTCACTCCCTCCTTCCCTCTGTAGCTGAGAGCAAAGAGCACCCACTCGGCTGTTTACAGGAAGTCGTCCCGCGCACACAACGTCAACACTGTCAAGCTCTCCCCGTGCTGCTTAGCAACCGGCTGAAGGAGGATTTTGGAGGTGGAGGGGGCATAGATAGGAGGAAGAGAAGCATGGCAGAGTAGAAGACACGGGGAAGGATCGTGGTGGCAGTACAGTCCGCCTCAGTGTGCAGCTGCCTGTTCATAGACATACAAGAAGAGGACAGCGGGTGGGAGGAGAGGGGTTCACATTATCACTCCATGGACTCTTGTGCTGACTACATGTGCTACCCAGAGAGGGGAGTGGAGAGAAAAGAGACAGTGTGTTCTCGTTTAGCAGAGATATGATATCACTTCACACCGCCCATATTAACAACACATTTAATCTTATAAAGAGGAGGAGGAAAAACGCAGGAGCTTATGCATCCACTGTGTATCAACTGAAAGGCACTTCAGTGGGACGCAAGGTGAAGGCAATCCACAGATGATATGGCAGTGAAAGAGAACTGGGACAGAGACTAATCAGTTCTTGTAATGAGGCAAAATCAAGGAATTACATGATGTTCTCGAGACTTAGTAGCAGGGCGATCTGTCAAGAAGGTACTGAGGATGTGTGTGTCTCACATACAGTCTGTGTATCTTTCTTATTTCTTATCTCCTCCCCTCCTCATTCATCATGCCATCATGTATGATGTCTCAGTTTCTTTAATACTGCTTGGTGATGCAAGGATAGAGGAGAGAGGAAGGAGAAGGATTCCCAAAGGAGACTTCACATGAGAGCATCCTATGTGGAAGTCTATCATTGGAAAGACACTGATTGGAAATCTGTATGTGATTCGATACTGCAGCTGATCTGGTGAACAGCAGCCACAATCAGAAAAGAAACAGCAGCACAAATTTGGGCGTTAGATTTTTTTTTTCTTCTTTTTATTGGATAAATGTGTTAAGTGAAGGTTTCTCAAGTGTCTCTTAAATAGCCAGATGGTCTGATGATCTTTCACGACTTGGCACATTCAGAGAGATCAGGAGAATATGATTCACATAATATGATTATTGCTGATGAGCCATATGATTTACAGTTTTTTTCCACATAGTCAAATGATTTTATTTAGAGTGTCTTGAGCTGGTTTCATTGCTGGCTTGTGTCTGTTCTGTTCTTTCAGCGATTAACATGGTTTTTAGATGTGAGTGTAGTTTCCTGTTTAGTCTCAGTGTAGCGATCAATCACATGGGGCAGAAAGAAAATCATTTCATTTTTTCCCCCAAATGGGTAATTAACTATTTCAACATTGATGAGAAGGAGAAACGAAATGCATGAATGAGCATGAATAAATCCAGATGCAAAAATGAAACTAGCAAAGGATATTGCTTGTCAAAATGTGCAGATTTATGTGATAATATGCAAAATGTTTAAATGTTGTCGTATTAACACATACTCTAAACCAACAAGATGGTACAGAGCTGTTACTGTACAAGCGTACTGAAAGATGATCTGGCTGTGTACATGTTATCAGTAGACTGATGTCATTTCAGATGACACCGATTGCGTCACATCACATCTTTTCACTGTGTCTTAAGTAGGCGGAGTAACGAAAAAGAAGGAAAGTGAGAAAACTGAGAGGACAAATAAGATAAATTAGATGCACCTCATGTCTAACTCACACAAATCACTTGGCATTGATCCATCTATCCACCATCCATCACGCTGGCCAGAAAGCACTGAGCAGTGAGACGAGGGCTGAGGTTTGGTTTCAACTTTGATTGGGTCACTTTTTTGTTAGACAACCAAAATAAACTGTAAACCGTGTGTCATTATTTTTTCTCAGATTTTAAACAGATACATACATTTATTTTTTTTATTAATAAATGGAGAAAATTAATACATACTACATACTAATAACAATTATCTTTACTTAAATAGCACTGTTCAAAAACAGTTACAAAGAGCTTTACAATAAAAACAAGATAGAATAAAACCACAAAAAGATTAGAACTAAATAAAATGTCATGAAATATTACATGACTAACAAAAAAAACGTTTTTAAAAAATTGATTTAAAAGAGAAAACAGTTTCCAGCCCTGATCTCCTCTGGGAAGTCATTCTAAAGAAGGAGCCCTGACTGCAAAGCCTGTATCACCTTTGTGTCTAAGTCTGGACCTAGGAACAATGAAAAAAGACGAATCTGAGGATCTCAGGGATCGGGAAGGAACATAAGGCAATAAGAGGTCTAAAATATAACTTAGGGCAAGGCCTCTCTGAGTTTTATAAGTAATCAATGAGCAATAGCCAGTATAAGCCAGGATCGGCAAAATGTGATCATGTTTCTTTGTCCCAGTTAAAATCTTGGCAGCTGAGTTTTGGATGAGCTGTAAGCAGGAGGGAGATTTTTTACTAATGCCAGTGAGAGGGGAATTACAATAGTCCAGTTAACTGGTAATGAAGGCGTGGATAACAGCTTCCAGATTTTTGGCAGACACACAATAGATTTTCACAAAAAATGTTAAAAGAAAATAAATATATGATAACTTGTAGTTAATGTGCTACTCTGTTTAATCTGCTGTAAGACATCTTCAACCACACCTGAGCTTACAGTTGGTTGATTTTGGCTACAAAAAGCTTCCTGCAAGTAATAAAATATTGGATTGATTACAGAACATTCTGATTAGATCAGCAGTTACTGACACTTTGGTTCTTTTTTAAAAAAAAAAAAGACTTGATGTCTTATTTCCACTTTTGGCATTTTCAGTAATAAAGTTGTATAATAAAATGACATATCTGAGCAATGATCACAAATTAAAGACAAATTAATTCCATGATGTCTGAAATGTTTAAACAGAAAACACACAAACCTAGCAACTCTGCAAACGTCTTACTGAGAACATTTTGTGGAGTTCAAATGACAAGATTGTTTGAGATCTGTAAAAATATTGGTAGGGAAAATTCAGTAACACCTTGACATTGATAGGGACATGTCCCTACCGTCATTGCCCAAATCTACACCCAGGAGCAGTGAGGGAGCTCTATTATGTGGGTGTTGAACTTACAAACAAGACCCTGTGGGGAGTGTGTGGAACGGCATGTGCTTTGGTGGTCAAAATTAAAAAAAAAAGACACATGTAACAAGATTTTACTACTGACGTAATTAAATCACACTTGTAAATGAAGCTACACTGGTGAGCCATACTCAATTGACTGCAAATAAGCTGTAACATGTGTCACAGTGATGCGCGGATCGCAGTTATATCCGCGGGCACCGCGGGTCAGACGGGCCAAGTCATAAAAATTAACATTCTGATTAATAGCGGATGGGTTGCGGGTGGATGAAATAATACATCACTTATGAGGGAAATATTAATTACATTCTCTAAAATGTGAACATATTTTAAGCTTCATTTTCCGTCAGGCACAAATTAGCAGACTAGACTCATTGCGCCAATTGTGGCATCCATTTGTCTTAAGCAGTAATACCGAAAAAAAAAGACAGTGGGAGAGCTGCAGGCAGACAGAGGCAGCATACACTAATGTTGAGCTACTATATTTGACAAGACACACACAAACACACACATATTCTCTTGCCACATGCAGGACTGCACTCACATACAGAGAAGAAGAAGGGGAGGTGGGTGCACAAACACACACACAAACATGGCGACGTCATTGTGAAAATACCTGTTGACATTTTCATTTTACCAAAAAAAGAGGAGCTTTTCAGTTAAATAAGTGTTATTTATATAAACAGATCGACTGTCCCGTAGTCTTTGTTGCTAAGGTTTTTCCATGTGTCATTCATGTTGTTCACTCATATATTTCAAATCGGATTCAGGCTCGAACATGTATAGATGTATTTTAGAAGTGTCCATTTTGAGTAAGGAACGAGAAAAAGAAGTGAAATTCTACTATTACTGTGTGTTTATGTAGCCTCCGGAAGCTGGCTGATCAGAACAGAGAGGGCTCATCAAAAGGAGGGCCTTAAAGAGACAGGAGCTAAAACGGCCTGTTTCAGACAGAGGCTGAACTGCAGGGCAGCATAAAGAGCCAGTATATATTAAAAAAAGAGTTTTTTAAACTGTAAATCATGCAAAGCTATCCCAGTAGAACCACAGAATATAAATATAGACCTGGAAATATGCATGATATGTCCCCTTGAAAAATAGGACAGATAATTTTCAATGTGCAAAGCAAAATGAAGTATGATCTGACAGGGTTCCAAAGGGGCGAATGTTGCAGGAGCATCAGCCATAAAAACTTCAAAATGATTTAATGTTGCCAGAGAGGAAGCGCTTTCATGTTAAAGCTCACTCCTAGAACTGAACAGACACTTCCCAATTTAGGTGCTAACCACTAAAAACTTCAGCCTTGGGAAGTGAATCAACACCTCTATGGTAAACTCTCAAATCTGTACAGCTGAGAACTTGAATGACATCATTTCCAGGAGGAATGAGAGTTGTCTGTCTGTTTATCTTCCTTCCTGTCTGCCAGTCTCTGCATGAGCCAAGCCACTGAACTCCATTAGCAAAAAAAAACAAACAAAAAAAAACAACTCACAGTAAAAAGCAATTTACACCGTACAAACAAAGTCTTTCTAATATAGTGTGTACTTTTTATTTGAATCTACCTCTCTCCTCCCAGACTTTATATTGGCTGTGCAAATGCTGACAGACTGGGTCGATGGGGACAAATGAAATAGTTTTGTAAGGATGGCCTGAGGAGGGGAGAGGGAGTGAGAGAGAGAGAAAGAGCGACAAAGGGAAAATGAGTTTTCATGAGAAAAGGTGGTGCAGTGCGATCTTTCTGCTGCATTATTAACTAGAGGGTCCATTATCACAGAGTAACACACACACACACATATACAGTATATCCCGAGCAATGGGACTGTGCATGTGGGCCACTCATGCTCAGTGTGCTCATTTCAAATATAGCCTTCCAGAGCACTATACATCTCAAAAGATGAGGTCAGAGAGCTAAAAATCGATAAAGTGGGGAGTCAGAAGTGAGTCAAAAGTCAAACATCCATCCTGTCATCAGACTGAAGGGGCTCCGCTCATAAGTTTAAATGGCAAGAGTGGCATTCATGCGATAATGATTCCACTACCGCGACACGAACACGCACACACGCGCACGCACACACACACCCGCATTACATTCCATTGCGTAACAGAGCAGGTCATGGAGGAGCGATTGAGGAGAACTTCTCTGGGGAGCTGAAAGGGAATTCTTGCTGCAGTATACATGATACCATCCATTAAAGCTTGCAATGTTCAGTTTGAACCTGCAACATGTGCAGTGTTGACACATAAAGGTCAACAAAAGTATGCAAAATATAGATACAGATCTTTATACCAAAACACAGATACACACACAGCGACAACAGTAACCTAGCCTTCGCTCTAAACCCTAAACTTAAATCTTAATCCAAAGTTAATTCTAATCTTTAAAGAAAGCAAAAGAAAGCATTCACAAAATGCCCCCACTCCAGTGATGTCAAGCTTTAAGTGGTACTCTTAAAGACAGTAGATAAGAATTTCTAGTCTCACTATAATGTAGAGTTTGCTGTATATCTTGGCTTTCACACATTATAGTTCCCATAGTAGGGCTGAGTAAATGTAGATCTCATACTGCTTCCAAGAGATATCTCATATTCCACTCAGTAGTACTAAGACACTACTTATCAATACATGCCTTTGATGAGTAAAGTGCAGGTTATGGCATGACAATGTAAGATTATTGCTTGATTTGTATAAGCCAACAGTAGTCAAATTCAAATTTGCTGGAGCTGATATTTCATTTTATTATCATCACAGCACATAAAAAAAAGATCTTTTTAGTGCTAAATTATTTACTGAAGAACAAATTACTCAAAAGAAAAAAAATACAGGTCAACAATTTTGATTTATGAGTCATTTGTCAAGCAAAAATGTTCAACATTCACTGGTTCTAATTTTCAAATGTGAGAACTAAAAAACAAATGAAGACCAATTAATTGAAAAATATAATTAACTGATAATGAATATAGTCATTAGTTGCAGTCCAAGATTTCTGTTTTTTGACACCCATTGGTGTTTTTGCCTATTCAGTTTCCACAAAAAGTGACAAGCCCGGTCTGCATTCAAATAAATGCTGTCGCCTAGCATATAAAAAAAAAACAATAAAATGCAAATTCTCATCTGAATTCACTCAGACAGTGATGGGAAGTGAGGGCAGTGAGGAGAGAGGAATGTGCAAAAGAGAAAAAAGGCACAAATAGTCTTTCAGCTCTCCATTTTCACCTGTGTGTAATTATATAATGTCACATCAAAGTATTGCGTAAGACTCTATTTATATACCTCACCTATGGCTGATGTGAAAGAAAGCTGCAAACAACTGTTAGCTGTACTGGGAGTGGGAACAGCCCACACATTTTTCTCACTCATTTTCTCTCACAACACACACACACACTTACATTCTTCTATGCACAAAGCTGTCCCTCAGCTGATATACAAGACTCTGCTTTCATCCAATAAGACAAGCCAGGGAGTGCAATGAAGGACGAAAACTGAAGGCCGCACTGTGTTCAGCCAGAGACAGGAATATTGAAATAAGGGTTGAGCCATGCAGATGATATTCTACCTGAAGTCTGGGGACAAGCAAACACAGTAGACTTGTCATTATATACTACAGCAAAATGAATATAGTGAGAAGCATGATATGATACTAGCTGACTTGGACTAAATTTGCTCCAACCGGCCTCATCAGCGAAACCTAATCTTGCCTCAAGTTTACTCTTGTCAACATTTCTGTCTGGCAAACTGCTACAATGATTTCCTTTTCTCACTGGACTCGTTCCTGTAATTGCATTCTGCCAACACATATACTGTACATTCAAGCAGCATGCAATTTCATTCACCTCAAAATCCATGTATATTGAATCACCTGAAATCACGGCACAATGAAAAGCAATTTGTGGTTAAGAAAAGAAGAAAAAAAACTAGATTGGCCTGTCTGTGTGATCTCAATGAGCTCAGGTCTGTAATAAGCACTTAGTGATCCTGCCATCTTCTCCTCCCTCCTCTGTTCCTTCCTGCCTTTCCTCCCTCAAGAGCCCAGCCCTACTCTTCAAGGCCAATTAGAAGGGCCTTTAAGTTTCATTTATGTCATATCCTCTCTGTGTCCACCGTTGCAGAGGAAAAAAGGGGAGAGACAGTAAAGTGAAAGGAGGAAAGTGGCAATGTGCCAATTCAGTCCATTTTCCAGACTCTCTTGGCTCACCTTTACTGCCTGCGATTATTTCTTGTCACCTTGTTGTGAAGTTCACACCAGGCAACGGAATAAACAGCCCGACAGACCACAGAGAAAACACTAGCACGCTAAGCACACATGCGTGCAGGAATACAAGGTTAGTAAAAACCTATTGTAGACGGAGTGGACAGAAGCAAATAATACTGTGGGTGTTGTCAATGTAGCATATAACAAGGGTTTTCAAAGTCTGAGACTGTGTGAGCCTCGCCTCAGACAAAGCTTGGAAACTCCCCCTCAGTTTACTTGCCTAGTTTCAGTCAATTCCTGAATGCCTATGGGATCATGATTATGTTATTTGATCCCATAGACACTCAACAATTGAGCCAAGATAGCCTGATATTGCTGTTTGACATGACCTCAGACTAAACCAAATACATAAAAAAAATGTCTGTCTGAAGGCATTCATTTGTTTCTGACTGTGGGAAAATGGGAAAAATCAGTAAAAATCCCCCAAACTACTGTATTTATGAACTATCTCTTTAACCAAATTACACACATTTAGGCTATTATGTGATCTCTCTTTTGATAACTGGTGTAATAACTAATATACTAATATTTTTTCACTTCCTTTCACTGAGACTCCCCTGAAACTGTTTGGAGCCCCCTTGAGGAAGCCCACCACCTATTCTGAAAACCTCTGGTATATAACAAACATCAAGGAGGCTAATTTTAAGCCGTTTCATTAACTGATCGTCGGCCAAGTTACTGACCAGCACAAAATTATTATTATAAAATCCCCTGCGTCTAACAGTGACTACTGCAGTGAGTCCACAGTAAACCCTGCTAATGCTCAGTATGGCACGCAGACAAATAATAAGCAACTGTTTACCTTTTGATGGCCACCTGGAGAATGACTGATGGAAATCAACTTTCAGTCCCAGATCTTCTCTCTCATATCAAATCAAAATCAACAGAAGTCAAGTTGCATCCTATAGCCTTGGGGAACAAATTCTGCCCTGGCCTGGATAATGATGGACATCTTTTGCATTATTCAGACAGATAAATAAATAAAATACTATTCGATATTCACTGGGAACTATTCCCACTATTCCCAGAGACCCATTTGCGATTTTCACAACTCTTTTTGTTTTGATGTTGTGTTCTTTAGTGATGTGAGCTAGAATCCACAACAAAATCCAATTAAACCATAAACCCAAAACCCTATAAAACACAGGGTTTAATGAACTGCGCCACCTCCTTCTCCATAAAACACACAGGCATAGATGGATCATTTCTCTTCCAGAGAACAAGTTAATGGGTATCAGCCTGTCATACTACAGCTCAGTATGTCTACGGTAACATGGTCCAGACTCTTCAGCCCTAACAAAAGCTATCAAAATCCCACATGCCAATGGCACAACCAAATAAGGGAAAATGATAGACCTATTTAGGTATTTAAATCCTGCCACTGAAAACACCCTCTCTGACAGCACAGACTTTGCGGACACACCCTTGCTATGGTTTCTCCAGTTTTGCAATAATGGATTTTCTTGATGGGACTATAAAGTCAAACTTTGAAATCCATCACCTTGGACAAAGCTGATGGGAAGCACGTCTTTAGCTATCATCTTTGAGATGAGGGCCATTGTTTGCTCTGCAGGTCTACCATCAAACTTACTTCGCCTGGTGACATTGATTGGTGATCTGTGGGTGGGCCCCCGCCTTCTGCTGGGTGCTTCGCTCTCAACTCACTGTGTGTAATTGTTGTAGACTTGTGATACACTAGCTTTACCTGACAGAGTTTGCACTGCATTGTATTTTCATTTTTTTTTTTGAAGGAGTTCCACACAGAACTTTTTGAAGGCTGTAGTAGTCTTTGCATATGTCTCCTGTTTGCACAGTAGCATCGAGCCCATCTCACAGTGCTATACTGCCCTTGTCCGGAAAAGAGCTGAACTGAATGTGCCACACAGGTTTTTACCAGCACCTGGTAGTAACGTGTTACTACCCGATGATAAATCATGCCAGTGTCTATTTTGAGCACATTTATTGTAGGCAGAATATAGGTCATGGGTCTATGTTGGCCATAGGTTGAAAAGTTATAGTGTGCTATAGAACATAACCTACATACCCCGGGTGTCGGCCTGGGTTATTCTCTTAATCAACTGTCAGCTAATCCACATTCACATTCAGTACCCAAAGTGCACACACACACACAGATACTGGGACTTTATTTTTGGACAGCTCAATCGCTGAATGTGAAAGGTGACATGGAGGGACAGCGGTTGGGGACAGTCACCGTCTGTCCTTGACATGGAGGGAAGGGGAGGTTGGGGGGTGGGGGGTGGATGGGGGACGCTAAGAGGGTTGCTAAGAGTGGTGATAGGCCCAGTTTTTCCATGCCCTGAGGAGTTACACAATCACCCAGATGTATTTTGGCATTGTGAGTGGTGTGGAGAAGCTCTGTGTGTGTGTGTGTGTGTTTTTCATGATGCCTAGCAAGTCAAAGTCCGTTTTGCTGTTCGGGACAGACAGACACTGACAGTGGTCATGCATTGGATATGTAGGGCAAAAGACTGTAGCCTCATGTCTACTTGATCTCTTGCCATTTTCTCTTCTGCAATGCAAGATAAATATCCTCTTTCTATGCAGGGTACACAGTTACAGCAAGAACTGTGAGCAGTCTGCTTGGGCTGGTTTCTGTTTGCTTTGTATGCTGGTTGCGTTTGTTGATAATGACAATAACAGAACAGCTAAGTGATGTTTGTGTCTCAGTAATGCTAAGCAAATTTATTCTGATCTAGCAAACCCAGTCTCATCCTTGTCTTCACAACCACTGCTACTACTCTCTATCAAAAAATGAATGAGAAATGTAAACACGATTACTTTAAGGTGTATGATGAATGGATGACATTGCTTTCTAGTGTTGCAGCAGTGCTACAACAGTGACATAAATCCTGCACTAAGCTATAAATCAACCCCTATACCCTAAGAGTCTACAGTATAATCACTACAACACTAGGGCAGAGAAGCATAGTGCAGTCTCAAGTGTCAGTTTATACTTTTTCAGCATTTCACTGTGCAGTACAAAGAGTCTATGTGACAAAGGCTGCACTCCACAAAAGGGTCTCAGGAAGGTCAAAAAATGACCAAAAATCTGCTATTTTCAACCGTGTCAACAGGGAGAGGAAACTCTGAGCTTTGCGAGCCCAGCAGTGCTACCACATTTAAAATAAACACTGTCTGTCAGCAGAGACAACGGTTTCACAGCATTAATGCCGCCCAGTTGTACAAACCATAAAGCTGCCCCGAGAGAAAGGAGAGAAGTGAGTAAGAACAAAAGAGATGAGTGCAACGAGGCAAAAAAAGAAAAGGGAAGGAAGGAAAATAGGGAAGGGCACACCAGAGATGATGTAAAAAACAAAAAAAAAGTGTGAAGAGAGTGAAATCGAACAAAAAAAAGACAAGAGAATAACATAGAATAAGAAGATGGAGGGAAAAGAAAAAAAAGTGAAATTATAATTAAAAAAGGGCTATTTTCCACACTCCCGTAAGCATCGTAAGTGGACCATTAGGCAAATAAGCTGAGGCTCTAGCATTACTTAATGACGGAGTGTAAATATTCATGAGATTCAGCAGCATTTTAAATGCACTGTATTTGTTCCCTTAAGTTGCAAATGGGTCTACACTGTCTGGAGTTTAGAAACACTTGAGTAAAGATCTCCAATTGGTAGTCAGCTGTTTGGAATGTTTTTTCACCTGAATGAGATGATATCCACACCCCGAAATCACCTCTCAGTACCTGAAGGAAAGAGAAAAGACACAAGATACCCCGCTGGTCTGATTTCACAAGATATGAAAGCACAGTAAGACTCAATGACATGATGGTGAGCAACATGCACAGAGCAAAACATTCAGAGTACAAGATGAAGCAAGAGGCAGTTCTTCCCCACAAAGTCTTATTGTCCAGGGCGACAACATGCTCAGACCGAACAAGCGTGACAACATACAGTTCTCAACAACACAAAGGATAATAAAGAACATAAAAAAACAAGATAAGACAGCTAGAAGAATGTCCTATTTGAGACCGCGGCAAAAGGCATAGCCTTCCAATTCCACAAGTGCTTACAACAAGGCTCTAAGCAGCAATATTAGGCTTGCTCTCCCCTCCAAAAAGCCATCCCGGCTCACATTAGCGTCTCAGAAGCTAAGTGAAGACGACAGGCATGCCACACTGAGCCTATTTCTATTGACAGATGCAGAGAGCCCGAGCACAGGGTCGACTTTGCTGGCAATCTGTTGTCGCTCACTGCTCTACAGCTTCAGTCATTATGTGTACATGTGTACATGTCACAGTCAGATTAAACTCTCAGGTCATAATTATGGAAAATCTTGAATCTTACCTTTATAGAAGCAAAATCCCAAAATGTTTGGGTGCATGATGTTAGAAAAATGTATTTTCTAACATTAAGTGACAGATCAGTTAGCTATTAACATGTTTTAGACTCAATCACTCTCTCATTTGTGTTATCATGGGAGGCTACTTTCAGTTTGTCATTGAGGATAGCTTCATGTATCCATCCAGTTCCTTTTGTACTCACATCCAAAAACAGAATTCAACAAAAATAAACTGGCAAATATTGCTGTTTCAGAACTCATTTCATTTAGTTGGTTTATGTTCTCAATTCAGTGAAGTATTATTATATTGTGATAAGCTCCAGCCAGCCCCCCCCCCCCCCCCACCACCACTTTCAGTTTGTCTTTGAAGAAAGCCTCATTAGAATTCCCCATGAATTACCATCTAAAACAAAGTGGGAGATAAATACTACGGTGAAACCCACAGTGATGGCTGACCAGATTTACTAAATGAACCGTCTTCAGTCTTTTTGCAAAAAAAAAAAAAAAAAGAAAAAAAAACACAGCAAACTCACACAAGGTCACACCCTCCCAGAGCAGAAGCTGAAAACCAACAAATAAGAGCTGTATTCACAAGCTGTCTGCCAGTGTGGTAATTGGTCAACAAACTTGAGTGAACTTCTTGTTTGTAAGACAAAAGGAATATGCCATATGACTGACCAACAACTATCACTTAGAGACAGTTGACAACTGTGAATGTTCCTCTTAAAAAAAAAAAAGTTTTTGAAAAAGTAAAATGTTCTTTTTTCATTTGTTAAATTTGCACTTATGTAACTTGAATTTCCACCACCACTAGCCATGCTGCTGTTGGAATAAAAAGAAAAATCTACTTAAATTAATAAATCTAAATTTGGTTGTGCTTACTTCCCACCTTAATATGGCTAGGATAATAAGCTGGTTAAGATGTTTGAAATATGAATACTGCATTGGCAGGAGACAAGCTGCTGTGTTTACACAGCCTTGTCAGTTTGACACTATGAGATTAGTAAACTAATAACACAGTCTGTCTTCATAAAATAAAAGGATCTGTAAACCAATACAATAGTGTGGCTCTTTCATCTGTTTACAGTACATTTTTGGGATTTAGACTTGGCTTGAAGGCATACGCTATATTAGACTTTGACTACACAGAGATTTGATAAGTTAAATTGTTAATGTTGTTGTTATTAACTGCAATCATAATAAGAAATGGCAGGACTATTCTTTGTGTCTGCCAGATCCCTTCAGACTACATCAGTTTCACCAGACACATAAACACACACCACCCTGGAGACAAATTCACTATGCAACAATACTAAACCGTTGCTATACATGTGGAGGCTGGAAGGACTTGCTGCAAGATCTGCAGTAAGCTTTCATAACACTATGTCCCATTTCACCTCACCTGCAATACTTCAGCTGCAGCATATCATTGCAACAGTTTGATCCTTTTATTGAAATGAACTGTGATGAGAACACTCCATAGATAGTACTGAACTAACTAGCGTGACAGCTGCACAGTGAGGGCTCCTGTCACTCCACTGGACAATGCAGTTTTCATGGTCACAGGAGGAGAGAGACACTCCAACAGAGAGGCACTCAGGGTTTAATCTGTGTGGTACGGTGGTACTCTCACTAGCAGTGGGCTAAACAATTCACAAGCGATTTCAGTAATTGCTGAGTTAGGGTCATGCTGACAAAACATAAGGGTATAGATTGAAGAATTTTAGAGTGTTGCGTGTCATTCCAGGATCTCATTCAACTGGTTTGGCTTACGTATTCATTGCAGTCTCTCCGTGGATAAGATACTTTGACATATCATCTACCCTAGCAGGATTTCTCACATATTATACACCGCAGCACAACAGCGCATTCTGTCTCACACTTTATTTTCTGCCTGCCAGCCCTCATTTTTGCTGTTGGCCAGCTGCTGCCTTGTAAAGCAAACCCAGACTCTTAGTCCCACTGCAGAAGAATGGCGAAGGAGGAAGCCAAAAAACTACCTTAGGAAATACACTAACATCCTGTTGTTGGGTTTGTTGCAGATACACAAAGGATGTAAAGCCTCTAAAAATGCGAGAGGAAACACTACAAAAGGCAGACGTCTGTGTGACTTTACATATCAACAGAGTGGGAGGGGTACAGAAAAAATAAGAGACACCGCTGTGCTGACACATTTCAAGAGAATGCTCTGAGCAGTGATTACATTTATATCAGTTCATCTATCTCTTTGGTGGCAGTGCAGTACATGAGTGTTGCTGTTTGCATGGAGAGCTGAAACAATTAGTAGATTAATTGATTAGTTGATTGACAGAAAAATAATATGCAACTATTTAATAATTGATTAATTGCTTAGTCATTTTTCAAGCAAAACAGAGAACACATGCTACACAGTCTCAGGTTCCAGCATCTCAAAATGATTTGCTGGTTCTTTTTGTCATACATAATACTAAACTGAATATCATCTGGTTTGGGACTTTTGGTCAGACATTTGAAGACATCACCTGGGACTCTAGGAAGTTGAAATTGTGATCTCCAGACAGCTAGTGTACTGTCTAGGTAGAGGTACACTCACTGTCAGGTTTGGGATGTAATGGATTATACTACTGGGATATATCACAGTGTTATGCAAGGGAGGAAACTGTATGAGAATAACTGATAAAACTATTTTCAGATAACCTGACAAAGCTGGAGTCTCATTATCCTTTAGGGCTCTGACACAGCAGGCCAAACTCAAAAAACTAGGATTAAAAACTTTTGCATTGCCTCATGTCTTCTGTTATAAGTTGCACTTGAACACACCAACAGCTACATCTAATATACTGATGTACAGTAGGTTCATATGCAGTACACACACACACACACACACACATATCATTACAGCCAATTATTTTCACATCGCTTAAATCTTCTGTTTGGTTTATATATAAAAAAGGCTGCTAGCGCACTGGGGAGTAAAAAGCATCTCCAGTGTAAGAAAGGACTGTTATTGTGTTCCAAGTATTAGTCAAGCCCTTCCAAAGGGACACAAAGTGCTAGCAAGAAAGTTTAGATTTTAGGAGCATATGCCCAAAAAATGAGAGCATGCCAAGCCATAATGTGATCAGATCTGTCGTACTTTGCATAGTCACTGTGCCGTTCATCAGTTTCCTTCCCCCAGTGGCATTAGCTCGTGCTTTATGCCACGCCAGGATGCACTAGCTTTTGGCTCACTGCTGGCACTCCCAAATCCGTCCTACCTCCTGATTCATCTGCTTCTACTTCAGTTAGTGATTTCCAGCCTTTCCGAGAATTACTTTCAGCAGAGTACGAGCCTCAACGTGTTGTATTCTGCTGTTCTATGTGTAGGCGGAAAGCATCAGCAGTAGAGACAGACATAGTAAGAGCAAAGGGTTGGCTTATTCCCAGTCGAGCTTAAGTGTGAGTTGTACTCCTTTATGGACATGAAACATGATTTGTTGTTGAATTGGACAATAGTCTATTGAGGCTACTGTGGGTTGGAAAATGTATATCTCCTCCTACAAGATAATTTTCTCTGATTTTATTCCAAATTAGTAACTTTGGAAAGAGTATCTGGCACTGTGAGTGTGTGGGGTGGACAAAAATCTAAACTTGTAAAGCTCAATTTTAGCTGTACTGGAAATAAATATCTCAACATAATGATGTTACATCATCTATATTTGGGCCATTTTTTCTACTGGAGTCGGTAAAATCTACCACCAAACAAAAAGTGGTTCCAGTATTGCAGTGACAGCTGTTTGCGGCCCTCATTAGGCAGTTCTAGTGTAACGGAAGCGTGGATGTAGCTGCGGCATCACTGCTCAAAAACAGCTCAACGGTTAATTTGATGTTTTCAGTCTATCTGCTTCCTATAACAGAAGAAAGTGCTCTTTTCATTGTTTCATTGTCCAACGAAGATAAACATATAATTGCGAACTCATAGGCAAACATAGATGTTCAACTGGAGCTCAAGTTCTTTTTTTTTTCTTTGTCTAAAATGACTGCTTGTTGCTTGTTTGTGTGGGACTGATTTAACCTCAAGGGCTTGATGCAATTTACACATTCCTGAAATGCTAAAAGTGTCGGACGGTCAGCAGAATCTGCTGTGAATTTATTACGCAACAGTCTCTCACTTTATGAGTCCTACCTGTCTGAGAGAATGGCGCCTGTGAGAACGGTCCAAAATGCCGAGCAGCCGTCTGCAAGAAGCAAGGCACGCACGAGCATCACATAATGCTCTCATCACGAACCCCATCTCATCCCAGTGCAATCCTATCAGGCTGAATGCGAGCCATAACACACAGAGCTTAAGTGCTTGTTGAGCAATGAACATCATTTTCAGGAGCTATTAAGAACTCAAGTGATTGCATTGTTGACTGTCTATTGTCTACACGCTACCCTTCTGCTCCTCAACACCTCTCCTCCCTCCACTCCACTTCACCACACACACAAAAACACACACAGTTCACCTGGAAACTGGCACCACCCTGAACATTCACTCAAAACACCCTGCTGAAATGGCATTTAGGCTGTTGCATAATCTTTGGCAGCCTGACTGCATAAAAGGCAGAATACAACCCCTGAAGTCAGATTAACGCTAAATGACTTCGCTAGACGTATAAATGTTACTAGAAGAACAGAGTGATTCAACAAAAGCACACTGCAATACTGTACTGCTTACGTGTCTTTGGAAATGCCAGTTACTTAACCACGGAAGTTTTACAATGACTGTCCTCCTGCCCTCACAGACCCCATTTAACAGGTAACTGGTAACTAAATGAACAGTAATCCAGCTTTAATTACTGGGAAAATTTAAGTGGAGCAAGTGTCACATTTCTAGATCAGCTCTGTCTCAGGATGTCTAATCTCCTTACCGTTAGGTCCTGCTGTGTGATCTAGCGCGGACCAGAGTTATAACTCTTACATAGACAGATAACCTATTCAGGACGTGGAAATTTACCTCAGACTTTCTTTTCCAGACACATTTTTGTGGTTATACAAGAATGTTAAAATGACACTCAACAAAACTAAGAATCAGAAAGTATTACTGTATATATAGCAGGCAAAACAATATTACAGTTACTATCTAAATGTATTATTTTTTTTCTATATATTGCTCATAATCATGCTGTAAACTACAAATCTGTCAGATGATCTTTTTTGCGGAACATTGTTTAAAGATTGTGTAAAAGGCCCAACCCAAAGCTGAGTCAATGTAAAACAAATCCAGTGACAGATTTTCCATGCGCAATCAAAATATCTGTTAGGTCAACCAAAATGCCTTATCATCACCTTCACAATAACATATTCAGCAGTGATCTTTTGAAAAACGCAACAGTGATATTTTTCAGAAGGACAAACAGACCCATGAAAGGCTTAGATAAACATACTGAGAGATGACCTGAACCGTTGGAGGTGAACACAGCACACCAAAACAATCACAGCTCCTTCTGAGAGTCCAAGTGTCTTATACATGCATGCCTGTGTACATACAGTATCTTCACCATGTGTGTACTCCCCACTGGACTGGAATGGCACACGTAGTTCTGGGCATCGTAACCTCATTCCTTCTCACTCTTTCAGTAAACTCATCTCTGCTTTCCTCTGGGAATAGGCAGACAGCTGCTGGTCACTCTGACTAATGTGTTACTGTTTTGTACCAACCATCTTTCTCTTGTTTGGAACAAATCATGAGACAGTGGGATCCGCTTGATGCATTTTATTCCCCGGTGGGAAAAGGGGGCACTTTCAAGAACGAATGTACAA
This sequence comes from Euthynnus affinis, assembly GCA_029490765.1. Taxonomy (NCBI): domain Eukaryota; kingdom Metazoa; phylum Chordata; class Actinopteri; order Scombriformes; family Scombridae; genus Euthynnus; species Euthynnus affinis. The sequence goes on along the minus strand of CM055851.1, from coordinate 16,520,990 downwards.
GAAAGGAAAAAAGAGAAGCATGTCTGTGAAATTCCACGTCAAGACACATTCCCTAAATGTGTGTTTGTGTTTGTGTGTGTGTGTGTGTGTTTGTTTGAGGGGAAGAGTAAGCGTGTAGCTCCTGTAATATGGCTAGATGCATGAAATCAGAGAGAGAATCAATAGCACACAATGAGAGGGATCTTAAAAGCCATGGTTTATAACAGGATGGACCATGTATGTAGAATGTATTTCATAAACCTGACGCTTAAACAAACATATTGACTTATTGTTTATTATCATGAACATAAAATCTTTACAGTAGGGCTGGGCTATACGGATAAAATCAAATATCATGATATGTGTGACCAAATACCTGACACTGACTATTGGTGCTTTCACGAAATATTTACACGAAGACATTTTTGATAAATTATCATCAGTAATGTGGGTATAATGACTAAGCGGGTAAAAACAGATAATAGACCAGCTGGAACAGTTTGGGAAGTTGAGAAAATGACATCACTTTACTGTAATGCAGCCTTTAAAACCAGGAAGAGAAAACACTTATGCCATATCACGATATCCAAAATCTAAGACGATATCTAGTCTCATATCACTGTATTGATGTAATATCAATATATTACCCAGCCCTACTTTACAAGATGCTGATATTTGACTTCATTAGCTGCAAAGTACACATCTGAGAAATAATCCTCACAGACTATCTAAGACACAAACATGTCAGCCTACCTTGAAGGGACATAAAGCAGAATCAGAGATGTGAACACAGTGCACAGCTAGCACAGACATTAGAAACAGATTTCATGTACACAGCCTCGGCCAGTGCAGACTGCAGGAATGCTCTGTTTGTCTAGTAGCCTGGTTTCATGCCTATAATCTGACTGCTACCCAAGGGGGACCTGCTACTTAAAATGGAAATAGCAGGGCACCGAGTGACCTTTCGGGGCTCAGTGGAGCCATCCACTCTGAGCATGTTATGCTTGGAGTTGTGGGTACAGCACTCTACAGCTGCTGTATGGCAAAACATGTATGATTTCAGGCTGTGGTGAGGAGCAGTTACAGCAAATCTGATTATATATATATATATGTGTGTGTGTGTGTGTGTGTGTGTGTGTATGTGCATATATATATATATATATATATGTGTGTGTGTGTGTGTATATATATGTGTGTGTATACATATATACACACACACATACATATGAATAAATCAGCTATAAACGCAGTCAGTATGCACACACACATACACACATGAAAACCTCACTGATGTCATCCTGAAGAAGCTACCTGCAGCCAATGCTTTGTCATCTACCACTATAACTGTTTACTCCAAAAATAGCGCAGCAAAGAGTTAAAGGCCTCACAATTAGACTTAAGAAGACTCATCTGACATCCGTTATAGTCGGCTGGCAGTGATATAAGCACAGGATATCTTGCTGTGAAAATGAGGAAATGGCGAAAACATACGACGGCAGTTAATAATAGAGAGTGACAGATCATAAGCCAGAACGGTTCCCAATATATTATTACACTGAACAAAAGCACCAAATCTTACCTGGCTTTCTGAGATAACGCCGTCTTGATGGTGTAACCTCAGGAAAGGTTGAAAAGATGATCTCCTGAATTGGATTAACGAAGAGGCGGCCAACCAGTCAGTCAGACGGAGGAGGGGGATATCTCAGAAGGGGTGATGCCCATGTTCATTTATGTGTCCCTCCAACGTCGGGGTGGAAACATTTGACCCACTACTGTCGCCTACAGCGCATGTAATCAGGCCCCGGTGAGAGTCTTACAGCAACAAGCATCAACGAAAAAACAAAACAGAAAGGAAAAAAAATAAGCAAAGCAGAGGGAAGCATAAGCTGCAGCTGCCACTCTGCTATCTGTTGAGGGTTGTTTGTACACCGGAACAGCGGTCTACTCTCGGTTACTGAAGAGTGCGCAACGTTCAACCGTCACCCTGTTACACAAATCCTGCGAAATGCAATAGGCTTGTCTTGTGGCAGAGAAATCCGGGGGCGGTGTGTTTACCTCTTCACGGTTCCTGCTGCCGTGCTCGGTAGGAAATCAGCTGCTTCACACTGGAGGGACGCCATTTGTCCGTGAGAGGCTTCCCGTCTCCTGTCCTGCGCTGCCGCTTAGAGGAGAGCTCTGCACGAACAGCTTCTCACAACCGAGAGTGTCCTCTGCTGGCAAAACACTGCAATTGCCTGTTTCTAACAGAGATCTCCCCCAGTTCCGTGTATATTATGAATATCACACTATTACAATGTTCATTTTGTGAATGTTGTATACCAGATTATCAATTAGAAAGAGATCAGTTTTCAGTAGCGAGGTAGTTTTCTCTCTCGCTCTCTCTTTCCTCTCCTTTTCACAAACGCACACTAGTTTGTGCTTGTGAATAGTCTTACAATTTTATTTTTTTTAGCCATGCAGATAGTTTGCAGATACTGTATGTATCCATGTTTTGAAATCCTGGACAAATAAAGTCAATACAACAAATCATCGTCCCCGAATCTGAATACAATTCTCATTTGAACTATTTCTATCAAATGAATGCTGCTGTTGAATATCAGAATCAGCTTTATTTGTAAAGTATGCAAGGAATTTGACTCTGGTTTTCAGTGTCTCTCAATGTTCTTACACACAACATCTCTTCTTCGGGAAGATACACAAGGACAACCAATAAACATAAACATAAACTATTATGTACAAGAAAGTAGAACATTTTCAATGTCATTTTTCAATGACCAAAAACTGAATTCCATTCAGCTCATTTATTAACACGGAGGCAGAAATGAGAATGACATCTCAAAAACTGAGCAAATAAAAAATAAAAGGGTAAAAGGCTAAAAGCTACATGTTGAGCTCTTTATCAAAATGTTGCTACAGCCTTCCTGTAATAAAGTGATTCATCATTCAAAACTAATGCAGGCTAGATTGTAGCTGGGTTGCTATAACAGACTTAGCATGTCAAGACCTGTCCTCAGCTAACAAATGACAAGACAGGCCAGTCATCTCAGTTCAATAAGAATAAAATGTTCACATCATGCATGATCCATCACAACTGTGGGGTGACTGACATGCATCAAACCTATGAAACGTAGATTATTTCTCACACACCCAATAAATAACAGGGTTAAAGTTCCTCTGAATTGTTTATGTCATCAATGGCCTTTGATCAAGTTATTTTACTGGCATGTAAGTAAGTACAAGAGCCAGTGTGGCCAGTTTTAGTAACAAACTGGTGCAAAGTTATATTGTATTTGCTTAAATAAAAGATCATGTGATGTATTTTAGCATATAGCTGCATATAGCAAACTTTAGGCTGCTCTGTAAATGGTTGTGATAGTAGAAAATGACTTAACTGTGTTGTGAATGAAGAAATAAAATAAAACACTTCCACAAGTTTTTTTTTAATCTAAAATATATGTATTTTTTTATTAAATTATTTGTATATTTTGTCCACAAGCTTCAGTCCGTGCAAAGAAACATAACATTTAATAAAACAGAAAAGTACAAAACATTTTGTTTAATTTAAATCTATGTACTAGAACAAGTAACAGATATAATTCATGCTGTACAAATTATCAGCGCAATAGCAACAAAGGTAGATCAAAATCCTTAAGTTGTAAAATTTCACCACTCGAGCTTCATGTCGGCTTTGCTCCAAACATATTTCCCTCCTCTCTTGAGAAACATTTTCTCATCAAAGCCACTGAAGCTAATGGCCTGCTTCACGCCAACATCAAGGATGGACTTCGATGGGTCCTTTCTACCCTCTTGACAGTCCAGGAAACGCATCTGAAAAAAAAAAGAAGAGTAAATCAGTTTAGAAGTTTCCTTGCTAATCAGATGAGGTATGTTCTTTGTGTATTAAACTAAAGGCAAATGATGATGTAGATGACATTTTTTCACTCAGCTAAACAACCTGCTAATTTCAATGATCACAATTAAGCCTTTCCACTATGTTCAAGGATTTCAAACAATCACAATTTGCTGACTTTTAACTGCTTGAAGGAAGTATTTTCATTTTCAATAATCAGTTAATGGCCCACTTGCACTAAAAGTTAATTAAAGAATGACTCCAGTGGCACATAAAAACAGCAATTTTGTCATGAAGAGTGTGTTTAATGCATAAAAAATAGAAACTACTTACATATTCATCCAGGATCAAGTAGGAATTCCTCATCTGTGAAGACAACCAAAATCACAAAATGTTACTTTGATTGTCAAAGGCCCCTTTATTCCCTACATGACATAGGCAATATTAATATCATAGCATAAGTTTGATATCAGTATTTATTTTAGTGAGATTTGACTTGCTATCACTTGTTTAGAGATGACATTTGTAAGCAATGGTATCTTGATGTGAAAATGTTGTTAGTGTAGGGACATATGGAGAGAAGATCACTGCTAATAAGGCACCTACTGTAGCCCTAATTCTATGCACTGGCTTAAATCACAGGGAATCAAGAGACCATATAAAAAGCTCTCTCCAAAAATATGTTTCCCAGAATGTGAGTATAAACATGCAGTCATGCTACTGTTTTTAAACTCATACCTTCTCATTGGACTCAGGAACAAGGCAGGAGACGCTGCTGTGTCTATCCAGAAACTCCTGAAACTGTTGGTCACTGATGATGAACCTCTCAGCCTCTCTCAGGGCTTCCTCTCCTGCGTTCTCGCCCTCAATCAACAGACACTGGAATACCTGAACACAGGACGCAAAGACGGATGAAGGATGAGTATATCTGTGGTGACAAAGATACACATAAAACATATACACACACTCCTTTTTCCATCCTTACCTTCCAGCGGACAGGGTTAAGTGCGACGATATGGTCCGCCATATCTTCATCAATGTTGAAGGTGTTGATAACTGAGTTGATTTTGAATGCCACTTTATACTGCTGGCACCAGTTGCGAATCTTGTAGAGGTTGTCCAGGTGGCTCTTCCTGCCCTGAGTTCTGCCAATCAGCTGATTGGTTGATTCATCAAAGCTGTCACAAGAGATGGCCAAGATGTCGAGATAGTCACCTGAGAAAGGGAAAGAGACAGGGGGAGGGCATGTTTTTGAAAATCTTGCATAACCTTTTTTGGGTTGGCGCCAAATACACCAAAATATTTTCATATGTTGCCAACAGGTGGGAGCTACAACACAATTATTGAATGTAATAGTGAATTTGTCTTTAAAAAATGACACTAATTTGGGATGTTACCATATTTCTGGAACCATTTTTCTTTGATCATGCTTCCATTGCTGACGATGCTGACACTTGGTAGCTGGAGGTCCTGTTTACAATACTGAACCAACTTCCCCAAAAATTCCCCTCTATCGTGCAAGAAGGGTTCTCCTCCAGAGAAGTTGATCTTTTCCATGCCTAAGAAACAGACACATACATTAAACTGCAAGCAAGAGGTTACAAAATAAAATAACAGAATATAAAAATCTGTCAAATTTACCTGAATCCTTAAGAAGCTTCAGACCCCTCTTGGCTTCCTCCAGAGGCAGGACGAATGATGTTTTTGCAGTATGAAAACAAAATCCACATTTGTAATTACACTGGCGTGTAAAATGATAATTGACACTTGTTGGAGTCGTAGCAGTTTGGATTTTCTTTTGGTTCGGCTTTTCAGGTGAAACAGTTGTTGTTTCCTCGCAGGCTCCCGCTGTCCAGTAGAAAACTTTTGAAAAGACGCTCGCAAAAATACAGTGGAGAGTGCTGATGCAGAGCCGCAAAAGCAGCATTGCAGACGAGACTAAAGAGAAAGAGAGATTCATCTTCGAAGTCCTATCACACTTGCTATGTTTTCACTCAGGATGTCGATGATTAAATACAGAGATGCAGGACGCACCTTACATAACCTAGTGACGATGCGAGAACGACCAGCTGATCAGTTTCTGTTTACAAACAGCGAAAACGAAACCCAGCTGTTGCCTGGCCGATAAGGTCAATAGTCCTGCCATTACACTAATGCAAGAATGATAAGAACTTGGAATTTAATGGAAACTTTATAGGGGACTGCATGTGTATTAATGAGATTTCATAAAATGTATGCAAATGTATGCTTTAATCACCTTTACAGCTTGCACAGAATCAAAGCTGTTAAATGTTTGTAAAGGTCTGTCTGCTAATGTTCATTTTCATTATTTTGCGCGTTCTTTTTTTTCTGTCAAGTATAAGATTGTTGGAGTTTGTGGAACTTTTCTGTGCAAGCCTGATTCGTCTCTGTCTTCATAAGACTCATTTCATTCCTATATCCACATTTTATCACCCTTATTACCTTCATGGCCCACCTTTGGATCATACGTCATCGTTTCGGGGTGGGTGCTCATGTGAGCACCTGCCAACTGTCAGACTGTCCTACTTCACTGTGTCTTAAAGTTGACTAGTTTTCTAAAAACATAACTTAAGCTCAAATTCCTCCTTCACAGAAGAAAAACCAACACACACTGGCCTTATCATGCACGTACAGCTGATGAGTTTAAGTATCGTTTTAGCCTGTTTGGCTCTGTTTACTTTCGTTTTCCCTGCATGCAGCTCGCGCCACGCCTCTCAGTTAATAGACTGTCAGTTGTCGGGACAGGAATGTGATCAGAACTCTAATGGCGCGGCGCACAATGGCTCTTCTTTCTCAGTGGTCTTCCCGTATTTTTTCAGTGGAGCTGGAGGGAGCACCTCTGTACTTTGCAATTCAAGAAAAGCACCGGGGAGCTGAAGTGCCACAGGTGTTCAGAAATGTACAACAGCATGACAAGTGTTACTCTCTCCTTGTGTGCAGCAGCGACCGAATCCGAAAAGCTAAGTTTTACTGGGAGCTGAAAGACAAACTGTTGAAAGATTTGCCTCCGGAGTGTGATTTGTCTCCCATGTCCTCATTTCTGCCAAACGTCAAGGATTCACTCATCAAGGGGTACTTTTTAAAAGATTCGTCTAAGAGTTCCTCACTGACAGAACGACTTCTGCGACATTTAACACAGCATGACCCAGTGTTGGTGTGCTCATACCTGAGAGGTGAAGATGGTCGACTGTGGACTCAGCATCTCTGGCCTGATGCAGAGTGCCCAACGATGGAAACGTCCAAGAATTACTATGTGGTACCATCAGAAGCGCCAGAATATCACCCATCTACTCTCAACATCATCAACTCTGATGTTTTCTACAGTTTTCAAGAGGCCTATGAAGTTTTAAAGAAGGTTCTGACACTCATTATCTAAATTCACATACTTCTTTTACAATAACATGAGCTAAATGTATGAAAACATGCAAGTGCTGGAAAAAATGCCGCACTCATGTGGTAGAAGGTGGTATAGCATTGTGTAACTAGTGTCTCAAAGCAGTTCATTCTTCAATTTATCTACCAGTGCCAGCTGGCCCACAGTAGTGTGTGTGTTCATGTGCACCACAGTCTGTGACTCCCTCCTGCCTCTTCTCACAACAGCAAACTGATTTTGTCTGTTCCGCAGTGTGGTGACATCATCCCAGAGGCAACGTCTGTATTGGAGCAGTTGCCCAGCAGAGTGGAGGCCAGACGTAAACCAGACTTCCCTGTTATTGTCATAGAAGGCCTGGATGCCACAGGTTAATAGCATTACCTCATAAATAAATACGTGATCAGCATGATGTATAGATGTCTTGTTAAGGTGATGGCCGGTTGTTCTCTGCTAAAGCCATTATCTGCTAGTGGGCTTCGCCTAATGGAATATCATGTATCATGACCTCAGAAAAGTTACATCACTGTGAAAATGGTTTATTGAGTAGTTGCTCATCTAATATTCTTTGCAAACCTTATAAAAACTCATCCATGTACATTAGCTATAAGTTTTAGGTCAAACAACTTTTCATCAGCCCTTATTACATTTTAAGTAAAAAAAAAGAATGATACCTTTTATGCTCTACAACTCTTTTTTTGTGTCTTTGTCTCTTCTTTGTTTGTGAGGTGACTCTTTTCTCCCTTCCTCATCCCATCACAGGTAAGACCACTCTGACAGAGTCTCTGAGGGATACTCTGGGGGCCGCTCTTCTGCAGTCTCCTCCCCAGTGCTTCTCCCCCTGGAGGGCCCACTTTGATCAGGAGCCACCGCTCATCCGCAGAGCCTTCTACGCTCTGGGGAACTACATCACAGCAGAACAAATAGGCCAGGAGGGCATGAAGACACCTGTCATCGTTGACAGGTAAAGGCAGCTGAGATGTCAGAGGTTGAGTGAAGTTTGCCTATTTTGTGACCTTTTTTGTCTCTTTTAAGAAGTTGTAAGAGGATAGAGGGGATAATAGAACGGCATTCCACAGGGTCCTAGGCCTACAGTTCAATATTTAACATCTCCTAGTCTACCTATGAGACTCATCCACCTTTCAATCCACTGTTCATGATCTGTTCCCAGATACTGGCACAGCACAGCAGCATATGCCATTGCCACAGCAGTGAGTGGTCCAGTGTGTAACCTTCCAGCAGAGGGTTCGGAAGTATACCATTGGCCCAGTGACCTGCTCCAGCCCAGCCTGGTGGTCATACTTACACTGGATCCTGAGGAGAGGAAGAGGAGGCTGAGGGACAGAGGTCAAGGAAAGACAGTAGAGGAGCATAACCTGGATCACAACCAACTTTTCAGACTCAGGTGAGATAGTTTGATTAAATGTGCATAGAATACCTGTGGGATAAATATAAGTTCTAGTTTACAAGTTTAACATTCAACATTTAACATATTGACATTACTCTTCCTGAAGAAATATTGTGCTTAAGTTCATTTTTAATAATTTCCCATCCAAAGTAACTACTTTTATATGTTATATGACTTATTCTGGTTTACTGAAAGACTTGCCTACTGATTTTTTTTTGCCCTGGGAACAACTATTTCATCAAAATGTGTCATTTTCACAAGAAAAAAAAGTTAGACTTAAAGTCACTACAATTCAATTCAAGTCAATTCAATTCAATTTATTTATATAGCGCCAAATCACAACAGAATTTATCTTGCGGCACTTTTCACATAGAGCAGATCAGAATATGTACTAGCAGACAAAGAAAAAAAAACTCAGTCAACACATTATACTATGTGACATGTGTGGAGAGTTTTATATGAAAAAAACTCTTAGTGTGAAGACATGAAACCACAGATGGTGGTACAAACTGTACAAAACGTTTCACTGAGTCAGGTCGGCTCAGTTTGAGTCTGATCCATCAAACACTTAACAATCAATTACTGTCCCGTGGGGGAAGCAGCTGATGAGAAAGAACAGGTGATTAGTTGCTGAGCTGTTGTGCTCCATTAAGCTGGTCAAAACTCACAGGCACTGCCGGGCCAGTTAGTCGCTACGCAGACAGGTCAATGGCTACCTTCATTCATCCTCTATCCTGACATAATGGCCTTTCCACACGGGACAGCCAGATGTTGGGCCAGCAGAATTAGAAAATGGAGGGAGTTGACGGCCCCTGAGAGAGTGAGAGATTCCGTGGACTTAGTCAATCACTATCACAAAGACTATTCTTCATCTGTCTCAGGAAATGGCTGCACTCGGGGCCATCTGTGTTTCTTTTCTCATATATATTTCTCAGATGTTGTGCATTTTATCATTGTCCTCACCTCTTCCTTCTCAACAAAACTGCAAGCAGTTAAAATACTCAAATATCCAGAAACAGATTAATCAATGTAAAGTGTCATTTGCTGTGTTTATATGTATATTGTCTTCATTTGTTGACCAGTGTGTTTTGCATGTCTCCTCAGGGTGGAGGAGGCTTACCGGAGGATCAGTGGCCCAGCTTGCGTCACCGTGGATGCTAGTCCTTCTGCAGACCAAGTGCTCCAACAAGTGCTGCTTTTAATTAGGGGCAAATGCCACTTGTAAACAGTTCTCCATCTCCCCTGTTGGCAGCCAAGCATCAAGTGGACACAGTACCTCTTTCCACCACTGGGTGCCAGTAAGGTGATGTGAATGTGATAATAGGAGGGCTGGTGGCCAGATTGGAGTGTGGAGAAGAGATCCTACTCAGAATGAGTAAAGGTTTAATGGCCAGGGGCCAGAACCGCATGCTACAATCAGTAATACATATTCATGTAGACACACACATACATGTGCAGATTCTGAGACAGACACACACACACACACATACACGCACTCACACACACACACACACACACAAAACAATTGTCCAGAAGAAGCGTGCATTTAACTGCTGCTGTGAGCTCTCAGAAATCAGATACTGTCTAGCTGCACTTATTGACAACCACTTGTATTTGGACCGACAAAGAGGAAATGAGTAGAAACATTTATACAGTATAAGCACTTCAGAATCAAATTTACCTTCAGATAATAGTTAAGTTGTTGAAAATTAAAACTAAATGACACTAAATGTGTGGTTGTGATCTCTCCTTGACTCCTCATGTCTTACATAAGCCTATAAGAAGATGGTTATTCATGTTTATCAATATGCCTTTTGCTTATGTAAGTGTGTATGAACTTTCTGTGAACACATTTCTTTTTGCATTTTACTAATAAACAGTTCTTTGTGCAGTGCACTGTAGATTGCAGTTCCCCTTAGTTCAACTGTGTGATATCAACACAAATGATGCCACTTGTATTGATAACCTCTGTGGATTGCTGTGGAGCTATAGAGTACACTGAGAACATATAGGGCTATTTGTACTTGTTGTTCTCATGGGCACAGACACAGGCACATCTACTTGTATAAACACACACACACAAGTGCGCACATTTACTAAGAGCATATACTGTATCTCATTTATATAGGGAGGAAGTGTATATTTGGCCTATGTGATGGGAAGATTAATTGGGGGTTTTAGTAATTATGAGCTTGGCAAAGCTGCGGGCTGGAGAAGACAGAGTGACCCATCTCTTTTACTGTGATGCATCAGCAGCGCGCCAACCACTGCAGACCCTATTCATATGGCAATTAATGGAGCGCTGTATATCAATGTCATTCCAATGCTCCCCCACATAAGCGCATGGATTACTCCTACTACCAATTACAGCAATCCAATGTTTTACTGAGTGGAGAGGTGCTGTGGATGCAAATCTTAGCATCACATGTAATCACATAAACTAAAATAAGGTGTCATTATGTTTATGGAGTATGGATTCCTGCATGAGGTAAGTATCTCAGAACAGTTTACTGAATTCATAAACTCTCAGCTGCCTAGCAACATTGTAGATGTGCTATATGACACAAAATGAATGTAGCTCAAACCTGTGTGGAATTTTGATTGCTATTAACACGGTAGCCTCTGTCTCAAGAGAGGCCAGAATTTATGAAGTAGGAGAGCAAAGCAATTAGGCTTTATGCCATACATCATACCTGAATGCAAAGTTGTGTGCACACATGATGTTAGCTATATTTCCATGTCAGATGTTGTTATGCTTTGTTATTCTTGGCAACAAAAGTGAGTGGTGATATCACGTCATTACTGTGCCTCAACACAACTGTAATATGACATTAATGGCCCATAATCACAGTACATTACACATGCACTGAAATAATTCTTTCTACATTTGTTAATAATGTTTTTCCTTTTCGAAACATTAAGGATTTTCTCAGTTGGTTTTGTCAGATAGCCAGAATATACTCCGAGGTCTTAACCATAACAACAGCTCACACATTCACACACTGAGTGTCTCTGTTTCAAAGTTGAACTCTACTTTGAGGAAAAGTTAATAACTAATGCAATCTGCTTCCAATCTGTGACCTCCCTACTGAAGTTACAAGATTAAAGTCCAAGCCGTATTTATGGCAAAATTAAGATCTGCCTGTGAACCATAGGAGGAGCCCAGCCTTACACACACATGTGTCCATACACACAATTACACTGTACACTTACACACACACACACAAAATAGCAGACTAGCACACATGCACACACACACACACCTCACCCTGTATGGGGCCACTTTGCACTACACTCCTCAACTTCAATATTTCATCTGCACAACAGAGAAGGAGCAGCGGAGAGGAGGAAAGCCCTCCATGAAATAATTAAAGATCCAGCAGGGATGCAGCAGCACAGCAGCCGCCGTCCCTTCCTAAGTAATAGATCAAATGAAAGCTGTCCCTCAGATCATTAATAATGAGTGTGGTATGGAGACTGAGGGGGTAAGGGTGGGAGGGGAATGGGAGAGCATAGGGCTGGTACAGGTTGGGGGAGGGAGAGAGGGCATCGGGGGAAGCACAAGGTGTTTTATGTATGTGTGTGTGTGTGTCAGGAGTGTGGTTGGGTGAGGGGTGAGGGGTTTGAATAGTAGTCTGGGTCCCCTGGCAAAGACCCCAGTGGGCCTCACTTGGCAGCCACATGAAGCAGCATGGCAAGAGGAGTCATGCATATGATTTGGCACCAATAAGAGTCTGCCAAACTCCTAAAGACCCTACAGCAATGTCTATATACATCCCTTGTCAAATAAACAACATTTTACACAGTGAATAGGCAGGTTAGCAGGGGCTAATAATGCTCCTTTCAATCAGTGTGGCCTCAGAGCAGTGACTGGATATGATGGCGGATTTTGGGAGAGCTGTGTTAGCTGGGTAGATAGGCAGGGATGGGCTGTCTGCATGGGGGGAGGGGGGATAAAAGAGGGAAGAGGAGCCGAGGGGAAAACTGAAAAAGGAGGACAGGATAGTGTAAAGGGGGGCAGGCAAGAGTGAAGGGAGATTCTGCCGATGCTGTCATCTGCGGGCTCAACTCCCTCTACATTCCTCCAGCTGGCAGGTAAAACGTATTTCCCAAATATTATCCTCACCCCAAATACAGTATGTAGCATTTCCCCAAGCAGATCCAAGGTCTTTCCTAAATATTCATATCCAACATCAACCTCTTAAACATCCTTAACAACTGCCAGGTTTGGTGTGTAAAAGCATTATGCCAAATTGGATTAGAAAAATCTGATTAAAATAGAGTGACTGCAAAAACAAAATTCCAAAGCATGTTTAAAGAGGCATTTAAATTTTAGGATTAAAATAGAGTGCTTAGGTAGCGTCATATTTTTACAGACTTTTAAACAAGATTAAGGGAAAAATAATCAGATTATATCATTGAGTTTGAATAATCCAGTAGACTAAATTAAAGTACATGACCACAATTAAAAACTCTCAGCCTTCAATCACCTCTTTGACCCCCCGCTGCTCACCAAAATTTTGCCCAACCAGCCCACTCTCCTCTCCACCCCCCTCCTCACACACTTCCACATAAACACACAGCGTGCATACGCACCACTACCACTTCCCTCTGAACACAGCAGGTGGTGGCAGACACCCCAGCGCCATTCACTGTGAATGACGGGTGGTGGGATGTAAAAACATGAAGGGAGTAGGAGTTGAACTGATCGGTGGTGAAATGTTTCTCAAAAAAAAAAAATACAGCAAAGCTCAAAATGAGGTGGAAAAGGCAAGGCAGAGATGAGGGAATTACTTTGTCTGGGGAAGAAAAAAAAGTTGAAAATATCCCATCAAAAAAACAGATGTATAATTCAACAGCTTTTCATCATCATGCTCACCCTTTGTCACGGTGTTTGAATACTTATTTGCAGGGGCAAAGACAGCATCTCTGTCGATAGGTGCGGGTATTAGGCACAGCAGGCTGTGTATTCAGAATGCCATTATATATTCAGGTTGTGCTTATTTTCTGATGTTTTCAGGGGATAGGTGCTGTATAGTCTGTGATGATTGCATGAAACCTCACCAGTTTTGCCTGGCGGCTGTTGGGGAGGCTTCACCAGGAACGGTTAAATATTTAAACACTGCTGTGAGATCTCATTAAAAACGGCACATCAGCCCCCATAAGGCCCCTACAGCACTCCCTCACACACTCCCAAAAACGCAGTTAGAACTCGGTGGAGTGTGACAAAACAGTTATTGTCTATTTACTGTGAAGTAGTTGTGATAAATCATCATATCCTGTCAAATAAGGCAGCTGGCAGTGGTGTTGACGAGTGGTAAGTCGTCATATCAAGGAGGAAAATGATTGAGATTCAGTTCTGTTTTGACAGCTGCAGACAAGCAGAAATATGCCAAAAACAAAATAACATGACAACTAGACCAGACTAATATTTCCATAACACACATATGAAAACAAGACAGAGAACAAACTTTGGCTCTCTGGAGTCTTCTTGCCTTCTCACAAAATCTGGGCAATTAATTCCAACACTATTGTTTGTGGCCTCCCTATTTTTAGCCTGGCTGCCCTCTCAAATAAATTGATTTCCTGTGGCGAACTTGGAATGTTCCTTGTGTGCCATGTTTTTTTTCTTTTTCCAAACACACAAAACACCGCCCTTCTTCCCCCAGAGGAATAAATCAAAGGCAACAATGCCAAGTTCTACGCAGCTGTGTATGTGCATCTCTTTTTATACTTGAAAATGGTTTATTTTTGTTTCACTTCCATTAATGCCTAGGCATGTCTCCTACTTCATCGGGCATCAGCAGACAGCGGAGGAACTACTAGCTTGACAGACAAGAAGCTGACTGACTCTCAAAATACCTAAACTGACTGACTCTCTCTTTCTCTCTCCCTCTCTTTATCTCTGGTCTTACTCTTTGATTTGATCTCTCATGAGACACAGAGGTCTGGTTTTTCATGGTCCCTACCACAGAAATAATGGCTAGGTCAAAGCAGACTAAGCTCTCAGATCGCAAGACAATATTTAAACACCCAGCACTAGACATAAATAAAAGTAGAGCAACTTGATCCCGGATTCTTGTAGCGGTGTCAGGGGAGCCACTACTCTTTGATGAACACTACCAAAGACAGATGCATGGTGGTTGGGGGGAAGCTGCACTTGCAAGGAAAGAAGAAATTACAATGCACAGGCTGACAAAGAAAGTGAGAATAATACTGAGGAATATGAATCATTAAGCAGAGCAAATGTTTGCTCAACTTCAGTGGGACAACTTTGTAAAAGTGCACCACATACTGTCATATATCAAATTACTTTTTAATTATAACGCTGTTAACTCAGTGTACCGAATGCTTGCTTAAGTTGAGTACGTATTGTGAATTCATGAGTGCATTTTCTAAAAGCAGATGACCAGGGATTTGGTGAGGCTTACGTTTCAATTTCTGTTTTACTCTGCTGTTGTCACAGACTGTAGTGTGAGAAGTATAGGATTGTAAATAAAGCCTTTGGGGTGTGAAAACAGATCGTGATAGAAGGAGAGAGAGAGAGAGAAAGAGAGAGAGAGAGAGAGAGAGAGAGAAGGAGGGAGAAAGGCAAAGGAACACAAATGAGAGAAACATACCAAGAGATCTAAGTTCCTTATCCTGACTAAGCCATCTGAATCCCTCTACACCCATTTAGCTTGCTCACTCTATGGCTCTCCTGTGCGAGAGCAGAGGTATTTGCCTACTTTACAGTCTTCTCACTGCACCTTGGAAAATATTGAGTTTATAGCTGCTCATCTCCATAATCAACACCATATACCCAGCAGCCTACAGGAGGGACTGCAAGCTAACAGGGGGGAAAGATCCACACTGGCTTTACCTCCCAACTGTTCCCACAAGTCACTTCTCCTGCCTTCTAAACAGAGTTTAGCGAGTGGTCCTTAAGGGGCTGATATGACAGCAGAAATGTTTTCACAAGTCTCAAACTTACTCACTTTGAAGCACTCCCAATGCTGTCCATCTCTGATGAGACACCTTTAATATTCAAGGCTGTGGTCAATTATATGTAGAATAAGTTATGGACAATGGATGTTATTGTAAAACAGCTACTACTTAAAACAAATTGCATTCATATCACCAGATTCTTTCAGTGTTTAGTGTTTTATGCATCTGAATTTGCAGCCATTAAAACATACAAGATAAAGTCAAGTCTTTGAGTCTTTGAGTGATGTAATGTATCATGATAGAAAAGCTAAGAAACCTCAAGTTCTGCAGGATTTGTGATAGGAAGAATTCCATACACATGCTGTAAAGCAGTGGTTCCCAACCTTTTCTGTACAATGTACCCCCACAGCCCAGTCAAATAAACTCAAGTACCCCTTCATTAACACCACCATTTATGTTCCAAATGTGTTCATTTGTTTTTTTCAATTTCAAACTGTATGTTATTTCACTGTGAATCATATAAAAGTGGTTATAATAGTGTATGTTACAATATTTCCATACAATTGAACTGTCAATGTTTAGTTTGGTTTGTATTCATACCACAACCACATGGATTGGTAAAAGCTGGACATTCCAATCATTTATCCCTTGCTTTTAGCTATAGTAACTATTTAATCTCTTCTGCTGGCTTTCTGACTAGTTTTCACACACTCTTAATTGCAATAACACCTAAATTAATTGTTATAGCTGACTGTGGATGTATATTTTTTAATCAAATCATTAATTCAGTTTTTCAAATTACTTGAGCTACTCTACAATCTCTCCACGTACCCCCTGGCATTAGCAGTTCCCCCTGGGGTACAAGTACCCCTGGTTGGGAATCACTGCTGTAAAGAAGTAAACTAAAACTGCACCAGTGACAAAAAAAAAAAGAAAAGAAAAGAAAAAAACATCTTGCCTTCCAAACACCCTCTACAGAGCCAAGTGATGATGTAGCTGGCTAGAGCCTGGCTGGAGCAGTTATCCATCTCGCCCTGTGCTGCCAGCTGTCAGAATACACAGCTCCAGCTAGCCGCCGGTGGCAGGTGTAATCAATATGGACTCCACAGAGAGTTGCACTACCAGAGGCCAGTCTCCACTCTCTAACCCATCTCTGTCTCTCCAGGGGAAACAGTAGGCAGGCGGGCAGGGAGAGTGCGTTTGATGTCTCCTCCGGGCCAAGATGGAGCAGCCCACTATAGCGCTGTAGCAACGAGATGATTAATCCTGCCTATTGGATGCAGCATCATGTTTGAGTTAGGGTAGACTGTTTTTACCAGACTGAGGTGGGTATTGTGTGGCTGCAAGAGGTTGGGTTGTTAGAGATACTGCATGGGGGAAAACAACTTTCATTTAGTGCGTATGAAGACTACATTTTAAAACACTTTTTAAAAATTGTTTGAGGTATCAGCAGTTTAGACTTAGTGACTTAGCTATGCAAATCATTACTATGTCTTAAAAATACAAAAAAAGAACAACTGTATTTGTCATGAGCATATCAGTTTTAAATATCACATTAAAACCTGACAATATGGTTCATTATAAAATCAACTCAAACAAATTTATATCAGCAATTACAATTACAAACATTGCTTTTTCAGTGTTGTGTGTAAAGGATTTTGTTCTGATGAAACAGCTGATGAAACTGACTTTTAACATTTTTAGGAGGTTTTATTCCTCTTACTGTATAGAATCATTAGTATTAATGGTAATATATAGTGACAGCAGTGTACAGTTATTAAAAATTCACTATGCTGTCAACTTGTGCAGGAGTTTTGACTGATAGATCATTAACACTAATTTGAGAGAGGGACAGACAGACGTATAAACACACACACACACACACGCACACACACACACACACACACACACACATACATACATACACGCACAGAAGCGCCCCTGAAGGTATTCACTTCCACACCTAATTTAAAGCTCTCTCAAAGCACAGTGATGAAGAATAAACAGTGAATTTAAAATGATATTTCGTTTTAATGACTTGTTGTTGTCTTTAAAAATCATTTTTCTGAAATGCTTTCAGGGGATCTGTGAAGGAGTCAGCTAATCTAAAATAGTGTATATCTTGCCTGAAGAGAAAAACCTTATGTATTTGCATGTATGCATTTTTTTCCCAGCGTATTCTACTTCATATGCACATATAGAAGCACTTACAGGAGTGAAATATTTAGGCAAGGGAGATTAGATTTCTTTGTAAAATCCTAGTGTTTCACAGGCATTTGTACTATAATTACTGCATTCTTGGTTTTGCTGTTTAGCAAGAAAGTAACTTCTATCTGGTCTAGAATTTTAATTGTGTTTTACAGTATACAGTGTGGCAACAGCACATATAGTTTTAAACTAATCAGCTTTAAAGTTCATTTGAGTAGAAAATGAGGCTGTTCCAAAACAACTCTGAAAGAATGGTGTTAGTTCAAAAGCAGAAGAGTAATCCTTCACAAGGGTTAAAGGCAAATGTAACTGGTAAATCTCAAAACCACCTGACAAAGACTGACCTCTGGGTTACCCTGAAGGAGGTCTAGCAACAAAAGACAGAGATACTATTACAAGGTTAGGTCTATCTTACAGATCTGTGTGCCCCTACCCCCCTGCACACACACAGACATGAACACAGGCACACAGTCATAACAGGACAGAACAACAATTTCTTTCTGAAGTAGGCTAGTAAAGATGGAAAATAGTATCAAATAAAGGAGGAGTACTAATCTACTGTAAGACCACTGACCATCACACTGCTTTTGATATGTAAGCAAAACCAATTTTGGATCAGCACTCCTACACTGAGGTAGTTAATAGATATTTGCCTATAGCCAAGTAACTGAAACACCCTAAGGGTGTAATAGTCTGTCCTTTATCTTGGTGTGATTAATATGCACAGTGCAACATTTTAATTTGAAAAGTCACTGGTCCATTGGATTTCTCTGCTATAGCCATGTCAGCCCAGAGACACCCAGACTACTCACCAGCAGAATCTGACACCATTTTATTTGGCCAAAACCTACTCTCTGTCTCTCCCTCTGACTCTTCACATGTTTTAGTTAATCTCTGGTTGTTTCTTAACCCCCTTGCTGTCTCTTTTACCCGTTCTCATCTTTCTTTCTGTCCTTATTTGTTGTACAAGACCTCATAAAAATATCAACAGGGAGAAGGAGCCAAAAGGTGATAGATTTATCACATGCTTTGGCATGATTGGAGCAGGAGAGATGCAGAGAGAAAGAGAAATGAAGAGAAGTGATGGTAAAAAAAAACAATGTATATATAGGATAGGAATATATAGGAAAGAATATCTACCAGATGTTTTTTTTTGTCTGAAGCTGTTTATGACTATGATATGACAGACAAGAGATGAAGGCTTGTGTGTGCATTTAAGGCTAAATCAAAAATTGACTGTGTTCAAACCTTATGTCAGGAACCTCATTAAAAAACTAATCCATGCCATTATTTCCAAGGTACTGAAGTGTGGAACAGTTGATCACTGGCACGTAGACAAATCTACAGAGACAGGAGGAGGTGTATTCAGCATCTACAATGAAGACCACCATAGCTGTGTGTGTACGTAAGTGCTAGGTGTGTCTTTCTATCATTTTCACTCCTATCCTCCCACATTCCCTTTCCTCTTTTCACTCTGACCTCGATTCTCTGCCCCCCTAAACGACTGATCCTTTCCCCTGACCTCAAACTAGTCAGACTGGTCTGAGAATGATGGATTGGTGCAACATGGTGGCCCATTTAAAGTTACCTCTCCTACTTTACTGTATGTCTGATGCAATAAAGCACTGTGGCGTGCAGTATGAAAATTTGTCAGCCACATGCATGCAAGAGGACTCAAAGCTGTTGAGTTTATTTAAAATTCAGACAGTATTTATAGGATGATATTCACAAGCTGTTATTATACAGCTTTAAGAAAGCCATCATTTGGATGTACTTCAAGGAGAATGTGTTGTTGCAGCCTTTAGCAGAATCCTAAGCTTGATGTCTCCTATTACTTCTAACAATTGTTTGAAAGCAGGGAGGCAGAGATCACACCTGTTCACATGGCATAAAAAGGCTTACTGGAGGGCTGTTCCTGACTCTAATGTTTATACCATCCTCTGCGTTGTCCCCACAGGCCACTGAAAACGCTGTGGATTATTTAATAGTGCTGTATACTGATGGTAGGCTACAGTTTCACTGCTACTTTATGATCCAAAGCTGGAGAAACCATCTTTCAGCTGAAAAGATGGAGAATGTATGAGGCAGAGGCATCATTCATTGCTGTACAGTGTGCTTTACACGCCATTGCTAGTTCCTTATTTGTTTCTGAGGTGTACACAAGTCACAGGGCAAGACAACCTCCCTGTGCACATTAAATCTAGGTCTGCAGATAAATTGGTCAGAGCTTGGCTAGAGATTGCTTTGATTTACGGCGTAATTACAGAGTTTTGCTGCAGCATTGATATGCCCGGCTGTCTGTGCCTCGGTTCTTGTGTATGGTTAATAACAATGAAGCTGTCAGGTCTCAGAGGCAAGCAGACAGGTCTGATGTTACCGGTGGTATGATGTGTGTGGTGGCATATCTCATGTAGCAACCACAAGTCATATAGAGGCATGTTATATTACACTGCAGTCTCCAGTATGTCTGCGCATCCCGACTGAGAGAGTAATCAGATAAGATAATGTAGTCAGGAGAGAGAGAGAGAGAGAGAGAGAGCAATGACTATAATGCTCACTGTCAGGATGGGAGTGCATCCCTGGGAGGGAGGATCTATCACTCTCAACACTCAAACTCGCATACACAGTCACGCCTGATGCACACACTTAAACCCACACCCACACACAAAGTTGAGCTGAAAAGAAGAGGCTGTGAGTGTTAGTCGTAGACAGGGAGGATGTTTATAAAGCTGCCAGGCTCAGTGCATCTTTCAGGTTGCATTATGGGTGCTATCTAATTGGTGGTGGTGGAGGCAGAGGTGGGCCTCATTGGAGGTTCAACCAGAGGCTAGCAGTCTCATAGCATCTCAGCAGTTCGTATTTCACTGCACTCAGTGTGCTAAGAGGGTCAGTCTGCCTGTCGCTAGTACACATACACACACACAGATACACAAACACACACGCAAACACACACATACACACAAATGTTTCCACCACATGTCCTTGCATGTTAGTGAATATACCTTCACACATACAGATACTCATATAAAAGTTCATTGTAATAATGAATATGCAGAGACATACACACCCAACACCATAGCCGCACACAACGACACACAAATTCACACTCTCACAGATGTACTGTGTATGCGCCAAGATACACATGTGGAAAATGAACACATATTGTACAAACACATATGCAGACTCAAACTTCAGAATTCCTTCTATTGTAAAGCATGACAGTGATCTAATGCCAGTAAAGTGCTTCTCTTCATCAGGATGATGAGTGAGTCAATCTCTTTTTGATTGTGTTTCTTTTGTAGTTAACAAACTTTAATCAGTGTTCTTTACTGTAGAAATTAAAGTCTCAGTCACAGTAAAAACATGACAGAACCGAAATTTGTCACTGTGGAGTATCATAGTGAGCAGTTACACATCCTCCTTGTCTGAATATGTTTCACACATTAGTTTGTTGTACAAATAAATTGGTATGTTTAACCCCAGATTTATAATATGGTAAAAAAAAAATTCTTGAAATGCAGTAGAAACATAGTAGAATCTAACAGGGTGTAAAAGAGATTTAATATTGATCACACAAGCTCAGTGATGTATAATTTCAGCAGACAAGGCTTTCACTGCTTCATACTTAAATTATATTATGCACAACTGCAACAAAACTGCAGCAAAATTTATTTTATCTGATGAGAGAAACAACAAGTTTACATTTTTTTGCTCATATTTTTTTCATATTTCCTCTTTTGTGTATAACAGATCTTGTAACACACAACTCTCTGTAAGCTGTTAAAAGTTCTAAGGAGATCATGATGAGGCTCTGCTCCTGTCAAAGTTCTCAGAGGAACTTTGACCCCTTAGGCCAATCTCACATTACTGCAGATACATTTGAAAATAATGTTAAAATCCCAAACATGAGTCTACACAAGTGACTTCATATTAGTTTTTAAGAAGCTTTCTGACAGCAATAAATATCAAAAGCAGTGGAAAAGTGTCCATGTTTCTTCTTCTTCTTTCTCTTTTAGTCGGCAAACATCAAACTGTACCTTATAGCCATCGTTGTCCAGCTGATGTCTGGATAGTGTTTTTGGTCAGTGATTGCTTATTTTATATTTTTGTAAAGTTGAAATCAGTTTTTTCATTGACATACAGTCTTTCATTGACATAAAATGATCATTTGATTGCAGACCAAAATTCCTGGACTGCTGTATCAAGATACTAAATAATCCATCTTTAATGTTTGCTGTGCAATCATATGACAACAGATTGAGAAAGATATAAAAAGAGAGCTTGGAGCACTACAAAAACAGCTTTCTTACTGTTGTTGTTACATATATGAAAAAGGCTACGCTACTACTGTATGCCTGTAAAGACTAACAGCCAGCCATTCACCAGCATTTTCAAATGTATCCACTTTAATGAGTGAAAAGTTCAGCTTTCAGGAGCGGAAAACGGCAGCTTACTCTGGATAAAAGCCCAGATGAGAGAAAAAGATACAATTTCAACTTTGTTCCTGTTAGTGAGAGTCTAGCCTCTGAGCCTCTGAGCCAGACTACCACCTGAATGAAACAGATTGCACATACTGCAACTTTAGACCTCTGTCTGTTTCTCTTTTGCTCTCTTTCTGTTCTGTTCTCAGACAGATTCTTTCACTCTCTTTTTAACTTCTATCTGATGATTTTTTGCATCAAATATAATCCACATCCACTATGCCCTCTCCAACCCCCGCTTTCCTTCCTCCTCATCAGCCAGTACTCTGCTCTAGTGCGAAGTGGCCAGCTCCGTCTGATCACTGGGCTGAGCAGATCCCACTGTGAGGGACTTGAGGGGCTCGACTGTGTGATTAAGCAAGCCTTGGTTCCACCAGAGGGCCACCGGAGCAGATGTTCTCATTAAAAATGCAGGCTCTGTGAGCGAAGGAGATTGCCTTGTTCCAGGCAGAACCTGGCCGGAGGTTTAAAGCTCTCATTCCTCTCACTTGTAAGGCCAGCCAAGTTTCAATGCCTATACACCCTTTAAGTGGTGTGGCAACCGCAAAAAATGAATTATTCCTACAGCATTGCGTAATCTTAGGTTATTCTCTTTAAGGACAGAGAGGATCACTTCAGTTCTTGTATCAAAAATTCTATTTAAATGGTTAGCTTGTGGCTTTTGAGGTTCTCCACTGTTTCTGGTGTCTTCATTGCTGCTTTTCAGAACTTAGTAGGGTGCAGTTGTTAAACATCTCATTTAGTGACTGCAGAAAAGAAAACATTTGAGTATTTTCAACTTAATAATAATATGCAGATGACTGAATGTGAACACTGAGTTTTGGGGCTTAAGAACAAGCTGCTGATGACAGTTTGGGATATTCCATCCTTTCCAGCTGGCACCTAGATGGTGCCTGGTACAATTAACATGAAACCACATAGCACTAAAGAGTGATGCAGCACTCCAGAGGGTACAACTACACCTACAGTACACAGCTGGTTAATAGAATCAGGGGTATCCATCAAAAGCTTGTGTAAACCTGCAGTGAGACAGCAGCAGGCTAAAATCTTTGTTGAACCCTAAGGATAATCCTTGGGCATTACATATTGTCAACACAGGCACAGTTTGGCCTATAATGTCCAAGTTGTTGGAAAGTTAAAGGGGGATTTGTGCGATCTGGTGGGGCACTCTGGTTTTCATCAAACAAAAAGCGCTGGGCTGGGGATTGGTGCCGGGCATACGTGTGACTCTGTGTGTGTTTATGTGTGCTTACGTGTACTGATGCATACTCTGCACATGGCTCTTTGGTACGTATGTGGGAGGAAAGGTTACTGATGGATTATAGCCCTCACCTTTGAGGCTGACCCCATTACTGCCCTTCACCTCACCCTCCCTCTACCTTTCTCACTGCCCCTTATCCCTCTGTTCTCCAAACTCCTCTCTTCTCATTCCTGCTCTCTTCTGTCCTGTCATCCCTACACACACTCAGAAACCTGTGCTGACAGCAGTTGCCTCACCACACAAGCGCACACACACAAGAACTGTTGGGTTGAAGTGTCAGGAGACAGAGCACATATTTAACTTGACATGCATGCAACAGAGGTCTTTCTTCGCTGTTGTTGGTGGCTGTAAACCACAGAGGCCCCAGATTTACTGTATTTCCGCACATTATGTCCAAGAGGGTAAAAAACATTGACGTACTACTTATATCTCTCAGTTCACATATTTGGCTGGGAATGATGTCAAGGTTTCGGCTGTGTTTCGTGGACATTTCACTAACACTTCAGGAAGTGGATAAGGCCCTCGGATATTGTAGTCTGCAGTAATGAAAGATAGAGAGGGTGAAGGAAAGTTCAAATGTTGTCAAGAGCTTTAGTTTAGTTTTCTCTGTGTTCTACATGTCTGTTGCTTTGTTTTATTTGTCTCTGGTTATTTCCAGAGGGCATTCTGTGAAACACTTTCATACTTCAATCCACACTTACAAAAAGAAATTGCTGGTTGCTCTTGCGAAAAGGTCACAGAAAAGAAAATGACTTCATAAACACTTTTGTTAGATTTATGCATAACTTGTCCCAAATTGGCAGATAGTGGCCCACAACGAAGACACATCAGCGTCATTAAGGAAGTTTTCTGGAACTAGAGTGTATTCTAATGATACAAACACACTCGCACACATGTGCACACATTTATAGACACACAGATTTATGAAACATTCTTGTTTGTAGCAGCAATCTCAATGATGCTCTCTAATGATTTACCACAGCAATATGAGGTGGGAAATACTGCCAGACATTTTACATAATTCACTTTTTTTTCTCTTAAATATGGTGCTGATGTCACTTTATAGATTATTGGGGAGAGAGGCAGTTCATTATGCTTCGCTATATCTCTTGGTGTCTGTCTATTGCTTGTGAGTGTGACTCTGCAACGTATATAGCCCATAAAACAAACAGCAGTTGTGTAGAACAGATTGTGTTGTTAAAGCAAACATTGTTTGTAACATTCGAAGCCAAGCAGAATTTCAACATAAAAAGAGTAATAACCTCTGTGTTACGAAGATTTATGTATCCCTGGATGGCGTGCTTCCTCTATACTGAGGATTGCCAGGTAATAAATTAGGAAATGCCTTTTGGCAAAGAGTGTACCCTCTACCCATATCCACACTAGACACACACACACACACACATTGTATTGTATGCTTACTAGTATGTTTAGTCACAGACTTGAGAAGCAATATCACCAATATGCACTGACACATATATAGACACATATATGAACGTATAGAAACATGTAGACATATAGAAGTGTTCATCTGTAGTTGCCCCGCATAACTTCATACATGCACACACACAAACACACACACGCAAAGAAACCAGATTCTCAACCCCACCCATAACCACAATACGTTCTTTTTTTTGTGAAATGAGTTTTCAGGCATTTCACTATGTAAAGTTTCTCTTTTTTAAGGGTCCATGACATCACTAAAAGGGGGCTTAAAATCACAGTCTGGAAAAACACTCATTCCTCACACTTACACACACATACACACACATATGCATGCATACCACCCCAGTAAAGAAGCCCATATGACACCTGATAGGGGAAAGAGATGGAGATGTTAGTGACACTTGGTCAGGTCTTCAAGAGTTAATGTGAACTGAGAGCTGTTGTCTGTCATATTCACATATGCACACACATACTGTACACATACACGCACACACTAATTCCCAGTATGACTATGCTTTATTGATGGAGAGACAGGGCTGCATATCTAATGGCGTTAGAGAGTGAGAGTGAAGAGGCTGCTGGGTATGATCCATTTATATGCATGCTAATAACAGAGCACATTGGGCCTGGGACGAGCAGGAAGATCTCTCTTTAATCGACCATCCATCATTAAGATGTGACTTTCCCGTCAGACACAGCGCATCATTACTCTGCACACACCATAGGCACACACACACACACACATGCACAAACATGGACACGTGCCTAAAAACACTTTATCTGCAATTGTTCCATTCTTTCATCACCTCTCATAATACTGTGTATTTACATCAATCATGGAGAATCAGCTGCACACACACTGGAACTAGTGAAAGTCAGAGAACTTTAACGATGGCGCAGCTCTGTTCAATAGGACCTTTGTTAGGCAGACTTCTCTGTCAGTAATGAACCATGTAGCAAAAGCTAGGTACCCTCTGTAAAAAACAGTGACCTGAGACTGCACACACACGCAATTGTCCACACTCATATAGGCCTACACATACAGCTCATGAGATCACTGATGGAGCTGTGAATTCCACTGCGCAATAAATGTCATCCACGTTTTCTGAGCAAGGGTGGCCTCAGGAGTCCTGCAGTGGTCTGGGGGTCAGGGTTGAGGTTGGGGTAGCTGGTCTCCAGTGGCCCAGTGTCAAACCTCAGCTCTCACAGCCTCTCGCTTCTCTCGGAGGAGGAGCTGGATAGTGGGGTTTGGCTTTTTTCCCAAGGAGCAAGAGCACTGAGGGGCCCTTCCGTTCCTGGAATGCCACATTTTTTTTTTTTATCTTCTCTGTACACTGCACTCACCAGAACAGAGAGAAACTTAACTGTGTTGGATTAAATGAGCATAGTTTCAGTGTGACTTCATTCTTTTTAACATGGCTGGTACCCATTGCTGGCCTCCTTGTTATCTTTCACACTGCAAAAGCACAATTCAGGAAGGTGATTATATCTTTCTTAAGGATTATCAACTTTTTTTTTTCTCCCAAAGCATAATTTGCATTAGATAATTGCAATAGGTAACTGCTATTGATTTTTTGAATGAATTTTTTGTGGGATATTCAATATATTTTTGAAAAGAAACAAGTCTAAAAAGTTGATTGGGGAGAAGAATTCATGTCCAGGGAATTTTTATCATCTTAACTGCTAAACTAGGCAATTAATAAGATATATTTCAAGAATCTTTATCTTGAATTTCTTAAGTTTCATTGGTCATATCACTTTTTTTAGTTCTTAGGGCAGATAGTGTTTCAAAGTGACCTGATTTATATACTATTTTTGAAAAATCTCAAATTATCTCTCACTTAATTTATTGGCAGATGTATTTGGAAGGTTTTACATTGTAAACCTGGGCTGAGAAAACATCCAGACACTTGTGTGTGCATTTGCATCAACTCCATACACACACATCATTAAAACGTAGAAACACACATGCGCACAGTCATACAACTAGCTCATACTCATTTGTGCTAAGACCTACATATGGCAGACTGTGAGCAGGCGAGTTGGGCAGCTGGCTGGTATTAAATTGGATCCCTAGGTTCCCCACTGTTCAACGAGACTTAAAGCCATATTAAAGGCATCTCCTACAGTCCTGCACCAGTGGGAGAGCGTGGACAGTGGCCAAGGAAAGCAGCCCGGTGCCAGCCACACCCCTGGAGGACTGCATCTGCTCTTACTCTACACCATGGCCCCTTTATGTTCAGCATGACATATCATCCCATGTGCCCATATGCCAGTGCTACTAGACTGCATGTGCTTTAACACAGTACCATGGTGCTCCACATGGGTAATAAACTTAAATGAGTGCATCTCTGATTATGTACGTCAGTCTTTTAGGTGACTTTGTGTATGCCATAGAAAAAGACAGATAAAGGGAAATAGGTTGTTTATGTTTGTACAAGCCACTTTTTTTTCAATTGATGGGTGAGCTTATAAATGCCCAAATCACAATGCCTACTGACATTTGACTCCAAATTGGTGATCCCCTCCCTTTTTTTTGAATTTATGTTGAGCCTTATCTAATCTGTTGAAGCATCAGTAGGAGGGGGGGAGCATGTTTGTGCTTCCAGTGGCTGCTTGAGACTGGCCACTCGGTGTGGTGCAGATTGCGTGGGCAGATGCTGCTTTATGCACCAAGCTCATTTTTATCACCGGCTTGTACTATACACCAGTGACATAAAGCTAGTGGTGCAGTCATGCCTGAAGAAAGTGAGAAGGGTGCTTGTGGAATCACTTCCCTTTGTATCTCACACATAATTGAACTAGTCTCATTTCCTGCCAAAACAAATACAGAGACTACATTTCAGAGGTAATTAAAAATGTTCTGTGAAAGAACAAGAATGCTTGAATGAGTGAGTATTATTCCTTATGAGGGAAACCATCTTTTTGTTAAGCTTGTGTGACAGTTTGTGTGCATTTGTGCTTCTTTTTGACCAGAATCAGGATGCAAAGGTGTAAATCTATAACTGCGGCTGAAGAAAAACCTGTCTGTCAAACTGGAGGTGGCCCTGGGAGAGTAGGAAGGATAATGGGACTAGTCTAATAAGTTTGTTTGGCTTGTTAGTGTGATTGTTTTCTCACAAAGCTAATTAACTGTCTTGGCCTTAGGGACCCTCCGTCCTATATCCCGCTATCACCACCCATCCACACACACCCACACACAAATATACACATTCATCTATCCATCCCCACCTTGCTCACCCCCTCAAGCCTCCTCCTCTCTCGTCCTCACCAGCAAGCAGCTCTCTGTCTCTCT
Organism: Euthynnus affinis; assembly: GCA_029490765.1. Taxonomy (NCBI): domain Eukaryota; kingdom Metazoa; phylum Chordata; class Actinopteri; order Scombriformes; family Scombridae; genus Euthynnus; species Euthynnus affinis. The sequence goes on along the minus strand of CM055851.1, from coordinate 16,492,744 downwards.
GTCTTTGGTTCCTGTCATGTGTAAATTGATGGAGGGTCTAGTGATTGTCTGTTTGGTCCCAAGGTGCCTTTCCCCACTACACAGGCATCCTCCGGATTCTTCCTGGTCCACAGTTGATTACGATAAATCAATGTGAGGGGTCAAACACTTGGACTGGGGCACTGTCATCTCCATTGGCTGTGGGGGTAAGCCGGCCCGGGATAAGAGGGCGTTTCCTGAAACCCCGGTGACCCCCTCGACCACTCTCGTTTCCGTGGTGAGACCTTCATTAAGGGACAAAATCTGTTCCTGGAGTTAAAAAAAGAAAAGTGGGGGATGCTCTTGTTTTTCATCACATCTCTCTCTCTCTTCTACCTCTGGTGGCCTTATTTCTCCGTCTGGTAGGGCTGGAAACTGACAGGTAACGGCACAGCAGAGCAATAACGCCATCCCCCTGGCCTGTACAGCAAATAATGCCGGAGATTTAATCAATGGCCGAGAGGAAAAGCAGGGCCAAATCAATAGAAGCCTGGCTGTTTGCTCCCCTGCTTTGAAGGTGAATCAGGGCCTTGCTACATAAATTGGACTAATTGAAGAGCATGCTAGGAAACAAGCCCTTTACAAAGCATGTCTGTGTCAGCATGATACTTGTATGTGAAATTCATCGACCCAGAAGTGCAGAGGCTGAGATAATAAGCTGCCATGAGCCTAGAAAGAAAAGTAGAGGGGATAAACCCAATATTAGTTGCATTTTAGCTGATAACATCCATCCACACTCATTTAGGTGATAAGCGTGGGTGTACTGCAGCACTTGGTTCAGCTTGTGGAATTATAGCCCACGTTTTATTTATCTAACTAGTATGAATGAATGTGTTACGTGGCACTATGTATCAAGTATGTTCCTCTTCATTTATCTATCGCAGAGTAGCCTCAGTGATCTATGTTTTCATACTGTACAATGCGTGTGAGTGTTAAAAGGGCCCCCTTGCATTTTGAGCTGAGGACATAAATCCAGTGACAGTGATACATCTCATCAGTACAGACAACAAATTAAAAACACTCACCCATGAGACGCCGCTGTTCAATAAATTGGCCTTATTTTCAGGGGGAAAACGGGGCATTCTCAACACAAAACAATCAATCAAAGTAAATGACCCTGCTATTCACAAACCTGTCACAGCAGAGCATTGCTGTATTAACTGTCCGACCTATCGGCTGGTCAAGTGGATATCTTCCCTGAGACCCCTATTCCATCTCAGGTCTCTCATGGGGGTGGGGCCCTGAGGTCTTAGTTCTCTGGTTGGCCTTAATTAATAAGTTCTGTAGTAATGGCGAGAACAACAGGAGGTGTTAACCCTGTTAGCAGAGTGGCATGTTATAGCATTAGGCTCCTCTGAAGGGAGCGAGGGAGGGGGAGAATTAAAAGATCTCTGCTGCGGATTGGCTCGCAATGCACCAGGAAGGAGATTTGAGCCCAAATGAAATGATTGTATCAGATAGAAATCGATAGCAATCCATGCCTTCCTTAATCCTGCACTAGCTCCCAGATCACTCCCTGGTGCAGGCAATCTCTCAGCCATCATTACGACACGCAGATCGATAGTGGGCAGCAAGGCCTCTGGTTAAGTTTCTGGCTACACTGCAAAAGTATGGAAGAGGAGAGAGTAAAGGAGAAGAGAGACGAGACAAGATGATGAGAGAGGCCACAGGGTGTTAGTATGGCTTTGGCTGTCTGACAAGTACAACCGCGCTGTTGTTAGAGGTAATTAACAAGAGAAGACAGAAGAAAACAGGTAATCTACCTCGCCAAAAAAACTTTAAATCCTGCCAAAGCTGCAAAGCACAAAATCTTTTGTTGTGTTATTATCTCACAATAGGGGATTTGAGTTAAGCGCCAAGCATATTCCGCTTCAAGAGATGGATGATGAAGCTTGGAACTGTGTTTTATGGTTGTAATCAGAACAGGTGCACATCATCTATCAAGGCATAATAAAATTTTACAAAGTGCTTTCTTGTCTGCAATACTCCTGACATTCTGTTTCAGTTTATGCCACGACCAATGAAAGAGACCATCTCATATGTCTCACTGGCGAGATCTCAGGGGATGTGAGTGAAGAAAAACAGGCCTGAGTTATTACAGGAGGATTTTGGTTGCGCAGTGATTGCATTCATGCAATATAAAATAAGAGGAAGAACAACAATGCAACAATGATAAATCAGAACCTCTGTAGACTGGGAGCAACACCTGCAGAAAAAAGCATCATGAAGTAAATAAAACAACTTTGATGAGATGTTTATGCACAAAAGTCACAGGGTATTTGTCATACATTTTCTTCTTGAAAAATTAATTGGTGTATTTATCATTAACACCGGTGGCCTCAACAGCAGGAGGATCCATCATTAACACCAATGGCCTGAGCAGCTGGAAGCACAGTGAAAGCGCCTTTGGGTTCAGCCTCTGCTGCCTGTGTTTTGTAGTCAAGTCACAGTGTCTGTTTAAAAACCCTCAATTAAAAACGGCGAGTTGGGCGCTCCTTTAATGATAGCTGTGATTTTAATCAGGAGCGCAGTATTCCTAGTAGGTCCTGGAGGTCTGGAGGCCTCACTGCACACATCAACTTATCTCTTTCTTAAAGCTCCCTTTCTAATTTCCCACCTCCGTCAAAGTCTACTCTGCTCTCCCAGCGCTCCTCTCCCTCCTCTTCTCCCCCCGACAGACCTTGCTGTTAGGATGTACATATTGGAAAAAAAAGAAAACACACCACAAGTAATTAATTCCATTAGCATCAATATTCTACTCATGAGCAGCAAACACATGCAGGGGGAGCTAGTACAGGAAATCTTGGTGATGGAAGGGGATATAAGTAGGAAGACAGATAGAAAGAGGGAGAGAGGGATTGTTTACTCTCTCCCTATTCTCTGTCTCTGTCTTACCGTTTTTTTTCTGCATCTCTCCTCCTCTCTGAAGAAGCCTGCTGGCACGAAAGAACTTCTACCAGCAATTAAGAGGGGCCGCAGACGCTCAGCGTAATTACCGCCGCACATTGCTGCTGTCACAAAACTCAGCTTGCCCTCTGGTCATAAAAAAACACACTGAAGAATATTTAGAAATGAATTATTCAAAGTGATTGTTCGCACTCAATTATTCATGGGGCCCTGGCGAAGGGAGATTTGCATCTCAACGCTGTAAATATTATTAATCTTGCCAATTACAAAATTCTCTGCCGCTCCAAATTCTTCAAATGATGTTCCAAATGTGTGCAGCGTTTTATAGCCTTTAATGTTTAAGTGGCTTGAAATGAATGTGCTGCAGCTTTTACAAATCATCTGGAAAACAAATCAAGTTCTCTGGAATGAGGCATAGTTACACCACAAAACTGCCAAATATTAACAGCTAAGCGTGGATTCTAAATTTGAACATAATGATCAGATTATATGTGGCCCTGAAAAAAGAAGAGAAGAGAAAAGAAAAGAAAAGAAAGAAAGAAAGAAAGAAAAGAAAGAAAGAAAGAAAGAAAGAAAGAAAGAAAGAATTGAAGAATTGAAGAATTGAAGAAAGAAAGAAAGAAAGAGCTGTAAGCCATTTTCAGTGTTGAGTAAACTGAATTTTGAAAGTTAAATGTCACCATAGTCTACACTTGGCATCTTCAAATATTTTGTGCAATATTTTAGATTTACAATCTCTGTGATGATCTTAGAAGGCAGTCATTGGACTTAAGTTAGTTCTGTTTATGTGGAGCAATAGTTATTACATCAGATGATAAAGTATTACTACATGGGTGTGATGGTGCAAAGGAAAGGGCCATTTTACAGGACCAGGTGCAAACACCTCTATTATGGTGCATAATTACGCTATTCAAAATGTCCCAATACACAACACTAAATACCAGCATAAAGTTTCATGGCTTTCCAATTCACTTTGAACTTCTGAAGTCTTAAGTATCATCCCTTAATGATCTCGAGACTGTCCTCCAGAACATTAGTCCATGGTCAATTTAGGCATAATGTTACAAAACTGGCCCTCTTTCCCATTTTTTAAACAACTTATCAAGCGACCTTAAACACTTTCTAAAGGCCCTAAAATAAAAAAAACATCTATACTGTAGCTGTGTTTCACATCTATTATGTGGTTGGCTAATGAAATGAGTCTGCTTGGCTGTCCATACACATATACTCATTTTACTAGGCGCTGGTGTAATATTTACAACACAAATTGAAACTCACTCTCATTAGTAATACATTAGCTCTCCAGTATATCCCAAACACTGAGGAAGAATACCTCCATGGTTGAAAGATAAGTGCTTTAGACAGATGGTCAACAAATCATCTAGGTGATGTGTTGTGTGTCTGTTTTCATTTATTTCTCATAACTTAATCCATAACTGAATCATCTGTTCTGCCTTGCTTTAAACACGCAATACCACTTTTTTTTTCTATCTTACCTCTTTTAGACATTGCAAATGCATAGCAGAAGATAATTTATGAAATGCAAATGGAGGTCCATGTCCAGGCACTTAATTAAATTTATGTCAACTTTGATATTACAGTAAGCCTTTCTGTTCTTGAACAATGTCACAGATTGTGATAAATTGAAGACATGTGATATAGTGATAATTTGTCCAGGCTGGTAGAAATTTCACTGTATTACTTCTGGATTTCACCACGATTTATCTTTTCAGAGATGGTTTATCCACAACAGGATTAGGTTTTAGGGTTAATGGATGCATTTCACATGTTCTTTTGCACCACCTCTGACAGGTGATATACAAAGTCCATGGTAAAACATCTCCTGTCATCAACACATTCTTAAAGGATTGGTTCACAGTTTTTAAAGTCTGTATTAAAACAAGAATCAGGTGCCTATATGTACACTGAAACAGGTATTGTTTGCTGTATACGTTCCTCCTGCTCATATTGGACATATAGTAATATAATAGATCTCTTCCTAATGCGCTAAGTAGTAGGGTATTCCAAGTTTATCTGAAGTTAAAGTGAGTATCATCCATAGTTACAGTCTTAAGTATCAAATTCCTTACTTGTGTTACACTCCCTCAGTCAGTAGACCATTTAAAAAATGTAATATATTTAGGAATTTTGCCTTTATTTGATAGAGATAGTAGAGATACAGACGGGAAATGCAGGGAGAAAGAAGATGATGACATTCGACAAAGGTTCTCAGCTGGAGTTGAACCAGAGGCATGAGAAAGACAAAGACTGCAACTTTGGAAGATATTCACTTGATTTCGCTAACACAGATGGCTGATGCCCCATATTAAATTCAAATAAACTTTGTAATACATGTTTGCATTGCTTTCAATGCTTTCATTAATCTTGTGAAAGTGAAAAACATGTAAAGACCTGCAAAAATTTCAATAACCAATGGCAACAAACACCTAATAAAAGTATGAAATTCATCTGCAGCTTATGCTTCTGTGTGTTTATGACACAACTAGCTAAGTCAATTTTAAAATGGATCTGATACATAAATTACATGCAATTAGCAATGATGTAAAGTAAGGACACAAAAACACCCTCTAGTGCTGTTGACCTATGGGTTAAAATCTTTATTTATAGTTAATGGTAATGTTCCATCTTAAGTGAATCCATAAAAGATGGCCTTGGAGGAGCACTACTGTAAAGCTAAAGGAGAGTGCTACACTGCTGGTGAGTCAGGTAGTCAAATAACCAGCCAACTGCACCTATCCATTCATAAACACATCCATCCATTGAGCGGTGCATAGGACATGAGCAATTTGGATTTTAATAGTAACTCTGTGTCTCTTGCCTGCCTCCTGCTTCTCTGGGTCTCAGGATGAATGGGAGAGTGACACTTTGTAATGCTTTAGGCTGAGGAGCTCACTCTAATAGGCCTAGACTTAATTAGTATGGGACTTCCCCTGTAAGAAGAGATAAATCCTAACTCCGTGAAAGAAAGGCTGCTGACACACATACAAACACAAATATACAAACATATTATATGCAGATGAAGACACAAACACACATTAAATTTAGATTATTTTTAAATAGATTTATGCATTAACCAAAGCAATTTTCAGTATTCAATGCCCTTTGAGCTCTGATGTGGTGCAGATAATATTTAAAAGTCATACTCTTTCTTTCTCTCCATTTTCCCTTATCCACTGTATCTTTCTCTCATTGCCTTGCAGGCTGCAGAGTGATGTGTCATTTTATAATCCTGTGCAGGCTAAATTACATTAGGAATATCCTCTCATTAATTAAACCTGCTATTGGCAGCACCTGAGATAAAACAGATTACAAGAGCTGAGAATGAAAACAGAGAGCATGAAATGCCAGAATCAGCACTTTGCTTGTGTGTGTGTGTGTGTGTGTGTGTGTGTGTGTGTATGTGTGTGAAGTTGTGCATGTGTATGTTCCTGAGAGTGTGGGGAAAAAGAGGAAGAGCAAGTGAGAGAGCAAGGAATGGCACAGTTAAAATCTGCAAGTGTATGTTTGTCTATAGATGGTGCTGTAGCAGTGAAACTGTCTGTTTCGCTACAGTCCCTTTGATTTATCCTTTCAGAGATGGCTTATCCACAACAGGATTATGTTTTAGGGTTAATGGATGCAATTCACATGCTCTTTTGCACCGCCTCTGACAGGTGGTATACATAGTCCATGGTAAAACAACACCTATCATCAACACATTCTGCAACTCCAGCACCAGCTGAGAGTAAGACTTATTATTGCCTCAGAATGGTACTACTAATCTATTGGAAATACATTTTGTCACTGAGAGAAGTGATTTGATCTTTCGGCTGAACTGAAAAGATTATCCTTACAGACATATTATATCTGTGCAAAAAGTGTACTTTGGTCTAGTTTTCTTGGGTCACAGAAAGAATACAAAATTCATCAGGTGTTGCTTCGATATACTAGTCTGGCTTTGGAGAAAGTATTCAATTTCGCTTTTGTGCCGGGATAGAGTGACCAACACTGAAATCTATGTAAGGAAAAATCAAAGCAGATACCCCATTAAAATGTATCAGAGATACCTCCTTCAAACAAAATTAATCAGGATAAAAATTCACATTAAACACACTCCTCTTGGTAGCTGTCAGAACTGATTAATGTAATGGAAAGAGGAGAGAGCAAAAGAAAGAGAGAGAAAAAACTTGCATAAATATTAAGTGAGTCTGAGTGGGAATGCATGTTGGCTTTGTATGCACACCATGTAAAGCCATTGAGGAGTTCATGCAGGTCCCTTACAAACGAATAAATCACTGCCTTCGGACAAATTAATCAAAGTGCCCAGCTGTTGCTGTGCATGGCTAACTGGCGACAGTGCCGACAGAGCCTGAGACTCCTTCCCTTGGTGTATTGTCTACCCTCCCTTCCTCTCTCGAAGCAGTAGACCTGAAGTGGCAGATTGGGAGTGATGTAGTGCCACTTCCCACCTGATACCTTATCTCCAGGTCAGATGTTTTTTTTTTTTTTTTTTTTTTACAGTGATACACTTCTTCCCTTTCTCCCAAAACAATTCAGAGAATTGATTCTGACTTCTGTGACCACAGACTCACTCATTGTCCCTTAGGAAGCCAACATAGTCTTTGACCAAAAACTAGCATCTTAATTTGCCAAATGAAAATCCATATTTTGCTCTAGACAAGCGAACAAAACATTTTGCGGAAAAAAACATCTTACTCGGAATTCTTGCTAGAAGTGAATTATACTAAGTATTATGCTAACGAACTTCTGTCCAATCCACATCTATTTCTGTTATTAAATGTTGACTTGGTGCCAACAACCATGAGGTTTCCTGAGACTGGAGCCTCCAAAAGCGCCCAATCAGTGAAGGTCTAGGACCAATTTCGATAATGGTAATATGTGGAAAAGACATAAAAAAGTACTTCTGTGAAATCACATAGGAACAGGAAAAGAGGAATAGTAAAAGTAGGAACAGCTGCAGTGTGCTGGAGATGAAGAACAATGAGTGACAGGCTCCACTGCAATTTGTGCAAACAAGCACACCTCCAACACATTATCAAGGTAAACAACGCTTTTTACCATGCTGTGTATATCTAAGAGGAAAAGATGCCAATAATTTCTCTCCACCATTTACACATTTGCTTTTGTCCTGTGTGGTAGATACATAAAAAATACTTTTATTTATATTCTTCAGTGGACTTTAATTTACAAGTTATAATCATATCAAATGTTGGTGTGTCTGGACAAGATTGGTGTCAGTAACCTATGTCGTTTGCTTTAATTCACCAGTGTACCCTTGAGAAACCCTGTCAGGGTAACCCCACACTTGTACTGCAAGCCAATGAGCAGGTGCCAACTTCATGGAGGACTGTCATACATATGACACGGCTGTCACCTGTTATGCCTCTAGCGTCACCATGCACTTAAGATAATGGATACATTTTGTCCCTTTCTTGCTCATTTCCCGACCATATTCCTGGACGTTGCCGTGGACGATTCCTGAACTGATTCTGAACCCACCGCCCCACTCTGTTCATTCTATTCTCTCTGTCTTGCTGACTGCTGATGTCCTCTGCAGGGGAAATCACTCTAAGAAGTTTACTTTGTGCTAATCTCATAAATGCCCTGCGCCTCCCCTCCTTTGTCCCCCCGTGATGCAGGCACGCAATAAACCACTTACATAAAACCTTTCCTCTGAGACAGCCCTGAAAAAACAGCTGACATGTTCAAAGTTCCACTCTGCCTCTTTCTTTCTCTCCGGATGCTTGTGATTTCCACCAGGAATGCTTTATTTGGTTCCTTTATTACATGTGCTGTCCCAAAGTCTTGAAGGGCGGTTTTAATATGTGAATTCTCTGCTCTGTAGCGTGTGAAACAAGTATGAGGCACACTGAAAAACAATGACATTTATGAGCACAAATGCATTTAACTGGTCCACTTGTTGTTAAGTGATCAATATAGGATGGCATCAGTGTAGGTGAGGTAAGTTACTGCTATAGAGATGAGGAAAGGATATTTTATATTCTACTTGTAAAGTCTGTGATGAGATTTTTTGACCCTGCCATCACTTCACTGGAGTAGCACCACTCCAAATAAATATAAAAAATATAATATAAAATATAAAAAAAAAACTCACATCAGCTTCCACAATTTTGAGATATTTAACACATTGTATATGCTTTGAGTAAAGTTCAAGGTAAAATTTATTGTCATTCTCACCATATGCAACATAGCTAAATTCAAAAGAAGAAGAAATTTGCTGAAGCAAAAGCTAACAATTTGTTCCAGAGGTTGCTGCCAAGAGAAATAATTATTTTTGCACAACCATCATACAACAAAAAATGCCCAACACTCACTGTGTCTGTCAGAAGTGTTGCAACTGAGAAATAGACGCTCAACAGAGGAGTCAAAATCCTATTCTAATCATCTGTCTTTATGTGCATTTGTTGGCTTTAAGGCATCTCACCATGATTTCCATGCTACCTTGTATTAGAAAGCCTGATCTTATAGCCTACTGTACTTTCTTTTTTACTCTTTATTCTGATTTGTGAGTCAGGACACATAGGCACTATCATCATTCATTACCTGTTCTTTTCCACTCCTCTTCTCACATCTGTCTATACCCTCACACCTCCTTCCATCTCCTTTAGTCAATTCTCTTTTCCCTGCACCGCCACAGACGCTCCCACTCTACCTGCACAGTATGATGTGCCATCATTCACCTAGAGAGAGCTATTCTCTCTCTGAATGGGATTATAATCGGCCCAGCTTTGCTTTTAATAGCCAAAGTGACAATACCTTGCATGTGCATATGGGTGAATGTGTGCCTTTCTATGTCTGACACCTCTGTGGCTGCATGGATGAGCATGGGCAGATGTGCCCACTGGAGCAGAACTGCCTGAACGTGCGTAGACTTGGACATTAATGAGATGGTGACAAAACTCACACTCTCCAATTAGAGAAAAGTGAATGGAGGCCGTTTAAAACAGAGGGACTGGGAGGGAAGAGAAACGACAAAGATATCCTGCAGGGAAGGTGATGGTATGGAATAATGTGAGGAGGAGTTACTGTAGAGTGTGAGAAGATAGCACAGTCAAATTTAACGATTAAATATCCAATTATAAATAATACAATCAAAGGTAGATTGTATTTTGCCTCCCAGATTTACTTGGATTTCTTAAACTTTACCATTGAACATGTTGAATAATATCAACAATGGCTATGTCCACTAATTACACATATGCTGTTCTAAGTTTTGCCTTTAATGAGAGCCTGTAAGATGCAAAAACACTGACTTGAACTTTATTGCTAGAAGTATTTACATGTTCCTCTTCTATCAGTCTATTTTAACTCCATCTCATTAGAGGTGTAGGGGCGTTGAAGTGTTACAGGGTCCAGTGTGTGAAAACACCGCTCTCCCTGCATGCCTTTCACATCCCCAGAATCATGCCTGCCAATCTGCTGGTATGTGCTCTTTGTCAAATTACTGCTGAGCGGCTGGCTTTTGTGGCCTTCTCTGTTTTTTTTCTTGCTTTTATTCTCCACTTTGTCAAGTGTTGTCTTATGGACTCCACACATAATAGATGGCAAACAACAAAGGTGGACGAAAAATGTGCTGTAGGTCCTGCTAGTGAGCAGGGCTGAAGCATAATGGTCCAGCTTGCTGCCTTCAGCCAAGGTGTGAAAAAGTGCCATTTAAAAGACTTGTTGCTCCTGTGGACTGTAGGAGTCAGTCATTGTTGTTTTGAATTTACTTTTACTACTAAAATCATGTTACTATTCATCTATGAAAGCAACATCATACTGTTTTTCATCTGTTTTATGTCAAACAATAATAAAGTCCGTACATTTCTTGATTTGTTAAGCAGTGGAATACTCAAACACTTCCTACAGCTGCTTTACAGTAAAACAAAGAAACACACACACAAAGAAAAATCTACCTCATGATGGTTCTGGACCGATTGTCAAGGGATAATCACAGTCAGTAGACTTTATCGGCTGAGGACCAAGAATGTGCTAAATTCAATTTTCATGACAATCCTTCCAAAAGTTGTTGAGATTTTTCAGGGTGGATCAAAGTGGGGGCCCAACCATCTTACTGACCAACGAACCAGCACTACTAGCAAGGCTAAAAACAAACTTGGCTGCCTTTGTGGTCTTTTAAAAGTTTTACTGTTGTATCACTAGATTACCAATGTTTTGTTCCCTTTTGATTCTGCAGGTGCATGGTTGGCAGGCTCTGAGCATCATGGCAAGGCATGCCTCAGGCATCTGGCTCATTGGAAAGCCACCATGCTTAGTTTTTTTTTAGCTTAATGTAATGTAGAAACTGAGAGGAACTTGGACTTCTCACATCCAGTGCATTTGATGGTGTTCTAAACATTTTTAATGTGATGGATCGTTGTCTGGAGATATGGCATAGGCTTGCCCTTGGTAGGCAGTGGGCATAATTGTTGACCTATACCTTACTTTCACATAAGAACAGTTGCACAGATCACCTCAAGGTTGTCTGTTGTTACATGTATGGGTGGTTACTCTTGTTATCTGCACTGTACAGGGGACTTGTTACAAAATGAAAAATAACATATAGATGGTGTATAGGTACATGGGTGGTAAGCCCTGCTCCTTCCATGCTATAGTGTGTGTGTTTGGTATGTTGCACCCTTCTGCAGTCAGCTTTGATCGACCTCCCTCCCTGGACACTCGATGCGGCATGACCCCTCCAGCAACCAGCCAGTAATTGATCCTGTTGCACTGTTGTGGATTCCCATGCCACACTGACTCTTTATGTATGTTTGAGTGTGTGTGTGTGTCTTCTACATCTTCTTTTGGCTGTGCTCCTAGCAGCATGCCCCACCTTGCTAACCTCTCCATTGCATTCAGAATGTATCCAAAGGCCATAGTGATGGGCAGAGAACTAAGCCTATACTTACATACATCTATTTTCAGCCCTCTCTCTTCTTTTATTTTTTTTTTCTATACAGTCCGCAATACTTATCCGACGCCTGATGAAACCTCTCTCCTTTCGGTCAGGTTTCATTCAAACTGCGACGCGAGGTCGCCTGGTGATCAAATAGCCCTGTGATTTTATGTAGATGAAAGTAAATCACAGCTCTCCCAAGTTGTTTCAGTGCTCCGCCATGCTCGATTGTCTAGCCATTTTGAGCGACTCGTTCACCATAAAAGAGCCCATTTCACTTCCATCCAGTTTGAGACAGACAGAGAAAAGAAGGGCGTGCCAAGTGAAAGCCTGAGTCTTGCTTTTGGTGGAAGATTAGCAGCTGCCAGGGAGCTTTTAGACCACCTCCCCTCCCCCACCAAAAACAAAAAAAATAACTAAAACCAAACCATATTCACGCATACACTACACATCTACATACATGGCCAAATCCACACACTCTTTCACACAAATGAACACATACATGCACTAACTCATACAATCAGATTGTCACACTTGCTCACAAACACACACACAGAAACTTCAATCACAGCCTCGTCAGAGCAGTTGCAGTTTCTTTCTGTAGCAGTGTATCTGCAATTCAAAGTGCTGTGGGTTTTGCCTCTGCCAAATTACAAGCTCCATTTGCCAGCCTAATTAACGGTTCATAGCATTCAGTGAAATTTATTGCTGCAGCCCGGGCGCATGCCAAACCAAACAGGATAGACCTCACAGATAACCCTAAACTTGGCCGTGGAACCTGACACCTTGAAAAAACAAACTTATTACAGGGAGTCTGTTTATATACTCCTCTTTCCCTCTGTCTCTTTCTCCATCTCCCTCTCTCTTTCTCTCTCTGCCTCTCTTCTCGCTCCACTGTCTCGGCTGACAGTTACTTGACTGTTTCACTTCACGGTCTCCGTGGTGATGGTTGTTAAGAGGGAAAATCCAGACTCACAACCTATTCCTTTTGACCGCAATTCATGGTATGTTTGTCAGCGGGTGCCCTTGTGGTCAATACTGTTTAGATGCACAGCTGAAATGTGAATCCAGAGGAGAGGACACAACAGGACAAGACAAGGCATGTATTTCAACCCAACTCTCAGAATCACCCAAACAGTCTACTTGGTTTCTTGGGAGCAAAACACCATCCAGTGGAACATAAACAGCTTTAATATAAACCGACAAAACTTTAGAGAGACTTCAACTTTAGAGCCTGCCATTAGTTATCTGCTTACCTCTGACACACATGCTGTTACTGTACCTACACACACGCACAATCACTATTTGAGGAGTAAAAAAGTACTCTGCCCAGCAACTGACAGAGTGGAGGTTCCAATCCAGGGAGCACCAATTGCTTCCTCAGGCACGCTGTCCCTGATGCTTTTGCTGTTTGCAACAGAGGTGCTGAAAGGTGTCCAAAGGGGACCTTTGTCATGTGGCTTGAGCGTTGTGTCAAATTCTTGCATCATACGAGTATGACAAGCTCATTGTCTGGACGGTTGATTGGTGTTGTCCTTGGTGAGTCTGCTTCAGACTGCAGAACAGGTGACAAAACAAATCTCGTGGAGAGATGTTAAGTACACTCAGCAGTGGTAACGCCCTTAATCCTGAGGGGTTCCAAATAAATGACTGATACACAATTGCATTTTGTCACATTCATTAAATTGGTATAACTGTTTCTGGCAAGGTAACATGAGTGTAGTAACACCATGAAATGTGACAGTGTGTATTTTTAAATCAGGTGAAAAAACACCTACTTTTCCAATCCATTAAATCTACTTTTTGTCCTCTTAGAAAGGGGTCCATTTGATGGCTATCAAGCAACTGTAAGCTCAGTTGTGATAAGGCCTGGATGTTTCAATCCCAGAATTTGTATTACCTATTTTTTTTGTTATTGGGCCCTCACACTAGGCTCCTGTTTTTTCTTTTTCATTCATTAATTGATTTTTGTTTTCTTTCCCAGGTAAACCTTGGTACATAGTGTGGAATATTTTAAAGTTTTTTAATTGAATAGAAGTGTTCATCTGTAGTTTTCCCCACAGAACTTCTTACACACGCACACACACACACACACTCATGCAGTTTCAGGTTAGACATGGTAGATAGAGAAGCAAATCTTCATGCTCCTAACTGTGTCTCTCAGGCAGCCGTCGAGTAGATTGCCTCCAAGTTGCACCACATGAGTAACCCTCCCCTCCACATGTGACAACTACCTTAGGTCTAGAGACAAAGCTACTGAGACAGACAGATAGATTGACATAGAGAAAGCGTAAAAAATCAAGAAAAAAATCCTTTTCATGTTTATAGTCTGGTGTTGCAAGTCTTTGGCTCACTTCTCATGGGAATGGCTTTTTGTTGTAGGTAGAATCAGTGTATCAATCAAAGCAAGGTCTAAATGAGACACAGAGGGATGCAAACATAGCTGTGTTGCTAATTGATCGATGGCTTGTTCAAGGAATTAAAAAGAGGAGGCTTACTTCATTAGCACAAATGTTCTAAATCTAACTCTAGCTCTTTTAGGAGAATATTGCCAAAGGGCACAATTCCGAAAAATAAAAAGAAAGAAAAAAAGAGAAAAGAGAAGAAACCTTATGATTGAAACAGTCAAGGATTTAAAGTGAATTTATATCGATTTTTACTGTCATCCCTTTAAAACTGTGCAGAACTAAAATGGATTTTGTTCCATACATTTCTGAGCTGATGCTGTTGTTCAAAGAGGATTCCCTCTTTTTCCTCTTTCTTTACAACCAAGCACACTTTCTAACACTAAAACTAAGTCTAAAAGTGATCCCTGTAATACCCTCTATATCATACAATTGGGCCACATAAAAATAAGACTTAACAACAGCACATGTCATAGTCTCCTCAGAGGGTGGCCATTAGTAGAAAAGAAACTGGACTGGGTTTAACTTGTCAGGCGGCTTCAAAGAAGACTGTGTGGGCCTCTCGGAAGCCTCCCCGGCTGATGGAGAATTATTGATTGTGTGTTCAGATATCTTGAGGCGCTCGTGTATAACACTGGGGTTTAAATTCAGCCCTAATGCTCAGCCCATGCATAATTTATGTAGTTCCCATCAAAAGGTAGTAGCAATGCAAACTAAAGAGGTCTCAAGAAGCTTTTTGTTGAAAGTTTTCACACATCAACAAGCTCAAAGCCCAGTATGATTTTACAGCAATAGGTCAGAATCCGTGAGAGAAAGAAAAAAAACAAAATTTCCAACTGAGTGTAAGACTCTTGAATATTGGTGCAGGCTTTTGCTCTAGTTGTGAAACAGTCCAGCAGTATTTATCTTCTATATAAGATTTACAGTGAGGAATAACACCATCTGCAGAGTCTTGCCGACTTATTAATGGAACATTTTAAATGCATGGCCTGTTGCTTTTGTGGTTAATTTCACATACATGTATAATGAAAGTGGAGCAAGTAACGTAAAATGAATTTAAAGTCAAGTAATTTTTATGTTTCTTCGCCTTATCTCTTGCATGTAAAACCAACATGCATTAGTTGAATAATGAAAGGACCATTCATATATTGATCTGTCTGTCTGTATTGACCAATGCAGCTCCAGGCCATGCTTTTCCACATAGTAAAGACATTTATTTAGAAAGAGAGTCACATTTACTTGTAATTACGGAACACAACTGAAAAATGAGCATTGCTTATAGGAATATTAGAATCATAAAACCCTCCAGAATTGTCAGTGCTGTCTTCTGTTGCAAAAGTGAGTGGCTGTCATTTAAGTAGATGCTGCTCTGTGTTAAAGATGGCTGAGGTGGAGGCAGAGGTGGAGGTGTGTAATGAGGTAAATGCAGCTTCTCTGCAATCTGCTTTCTGAAAACTATGCCCACCAAACTTGTCAGTGCAAGACTTATGCAAGATGCTGGAAAAACAAGAATGTTGCTTAAAATGAAAATCCAATTCAACAAAGGCTGTACAAGTGTACCAGTTTACTATCCAGACAAATTATTCAAATCTATTGTATCGGAATAAACCCTGTGAGATCTCATATTCAAGCGGTCCCAAAACATACACTCACAAGAACAAGGCAGAATTCTTGTCAGCACATTGATTGAAAACTTTGTTTCAATGCTGTCTTGAGGTAATTGGAATATATCTGCTGACCTGCTCATGACCTTCTAATATAAAGACATGTGCATCTCAGTCTTGGGGCTGATATCTCAGTTGGATCCAACTTTCTGAAATACTTTCTTTAAAATCGCTTAAATGACATTAATGGGATGTTGTTATGGATATGCCATCATTACATTGTTCACTGTCTTGAGCTTAAGAACATAGTCGAAATAGTCATAGTCTGGTGAAAAGATAAAAGGAAAAAAACAAACAAACAAATAAATTCTCATATAGATTACCAGAGCTTCGAAAAAATACAAATTGATCTGATGTTCAGATGTGATTATGTATTGTGTAGTCTTTTAACATGGTTTCAGTATTGTCTGATCACAATCTAGTACTACTCAAAGTCAGAAAATCACAAAAATTGGCTTAATTTCTTATCTTATAAAGCATTTTAGCCAGTTACCATATAGCATAGCCAAGTGTGAACTTAACAAGTTGATGAATATACTAGATGGAATAAATTTGACAGAGTCTCTTTCAGGACTGTGTTGAAAATAATGTCAGTGCCTTTATTAAACTCATTCACAGGTAAGTGAAAAATAAATCTAGTTGGCAGAATTCTCTTCCTTGGCTGAATGGAAATGTACAGTCTCCTTGAAACAAAGACACTGTTTATTTCCATGATCTTAAATGATTGCTTGCCTCTAGAATGAAATAAGATAGCTGAGCCTTTTAACATGCTTAGAAACAAAGTGATGAGTGAATTTCAAACCTTTTAAATTGGGATTATTAGCAAAGCAAAATAAAATGTAAAACTATAAGACTGTCAGACACATAGAATTTTTAAATTGAACCAGTTAATACTGATTTCCTCACATTTTCAAAGCTGACATATTTATCAGCTCTCTTAAGAGCTACAGGGTGAAGACAAATCAGGAGCAGACACTCTTTTCTCACAAATAATCACTAATCTGCCCCTTAACCAAAGTTATTTATCTGTCCACAAGCCAGGGAGATCTCTCACTGTGGGAGAATGCAGTTATTACTCCAATCCATGAATCAAGGAATAAATACATCTCTGCATAAAACTCTCACATCACTCTCACATCGTTTGGCTTTAAGAGCACTAATCCTTTTTCTTTTTGGAAAATTGGGACTGACTCTACACTCCAATGTCAGGATACTGAAAAAAATACCACATAAGTCATTTTTGAGTCCACTGAGGTTTATATGTGATTCACAATTAACATTTAATTTGGCTAATTTCAGATGTTTTAAAAGTTGACTTAAAAGGTAACAAAACGAGTTAAATTATTCTAAATCACATTATGTTCTGTTTTGCTTGCTTGACACTGAAGTAATAAGGTTTAGCATGGACTTTTAAAGTGGGAAGATTTGGTGAAGACTATAAAAAGAAGAAAACAATAGTGCCAACATGATATTTAACAGTAACCTGATCAGTTTAACTTAATATGAAATTTGAAAACTACATGCAATGTGTATTGTCAGGCCTCTTAACATGTATATTTCTATGTGTTATGTGCATGTAGTTTGTTTGTAATGTTTAATCTTGTCTGTTGCCGTGAAGTTTTCCTTGTCATATGTGCTTTCATTGTATGTGCCCTTCAATATGCCTGTTTTCTGTGAGCTGTTGCGCACTATATAAGCTTTAGTGTTATTTTTCTGCCCTTTGTCCAGTCTCTCGCTCTCTCTTTCTTTGTTTGACATTTAACATCAACCTGCTACAATTTGCCATTTGACTAAATCTGGAACATTAATATTACCTTATCATACCTTATCATACTCTGGGGTTTATAGGAGGAGGATATAAGACATCAGACAAGTCAGCTGCATGCAGAAAAGCTAAGCTCATACCATAACAGGTATTTGAACAAGGCAAGAGTTTAACTATTTTTTTCTTTTTTCCTTTATTTATATGCTCTGCTCATTATGCCCTCATGTGTGTCTGGCACAGCGGGACGCTGGGTTTTGACAGTGCCCGTCCTCATTACTGGCAGGCGAGCACCTGAGAGATGAGATGCATCCTGACACCCAGGGCTGATTCTCACCTCCATTAACACCAGCAGGGGGTCACCATGATCTGATTACAGGAGGGAATGAATAAGGAACGGAAATGTAGGGAAACAAGAGGGGAGGGAAAGGAGGAGAAAGAGAATGAAGGAGGGAGGGGGGGGGCACAGGAATGGACATAGGTGATGAAGCGAGGGAGAGGAGGAGAACAGGAAAGGGGGGAGAACAAAGCAGTAAGATGATGAAAAGAGGGTGGTCAGATATGCTGGGAGGGCTGATGACAGCAACACTTGTCTGGAGTGCATAAGCCAGCAGCTGTGGGGCCTAATGATGGAGGTCATTGGCACACAGCTCAGTAAGGGCGACTGGCTGTGATCAATACCACCTGATGAGGTGTCTGAGTTCTCTCTGATGTGCATCAAAATGGAATATGTTTTTCCTCCCCATTTAATCGATGAGAAGAGTGTGAAACTAATTGGGCAAAATTGCAGGGGCATTTATTGATTAATCAAGCAGAAAAACGAGGGGAGCATATCAGGAGCCAGGGCCTCGACATGTGAGGGCAACGACATGGTTTTTTGATTGGTGAAATGAATCGATATCTTGGAATCATTGGCTGGCGCATAAAAGTTGGAAGGGGCATGAAATATTTAAAGGCACCGTGGCAACAGCACCTGCAGATCCACAGAAGGCTGAATAAAAACAGACTGGCATCAATTTTGAATGCCAGACAGTCACATACTAGAGAGCGCTCCTGTGGATGATGGGATTTTTTCCCTTTAGAACGTTATCTTCCTTTTCTCATTCTTCTCATGTATACAACATATTCAATATATAGTCAATGTGGCATGCTTTAGTACGGAGCATGCCTTATAGATTTCTGTATCTTTTCTCCACCATCACAAAAATCTCATGGTACTGGTTCTGTTTTGCATTGTGGGAATGTGTTTGAGAATGGTTTGTGCATGGTGGAATGTCACAGTGGGGTCCGCTGAAGGACAAGAATTGTGAGTCTATAATCTCTCGTCTCTGTAGTCTCGAACCCCCAGGGAGAGTTGGATCAGGCCACTTGATTCAGTCTTTTAGTTCCACTATGGTGCACTATACCATATGCCAGTACAAAAGCCATCTCCCTCGATGAGGGAGATGGAAATAACATTGGTGGGGATGGAGGTGGAGGGGCGATGCTGCGTCTACCACCAGTCCACCAATGTGTTCCACATCAGGAAGCATTCATATTTCTCTGCCCTCAGAACACATTTGCAGTGTTATGTAAAAAAAAGAAAAAGAAATCTAAAGGGAGCCACAGTCAAACCTCACCTTCATGATTCACTTTACATAGAAGAAGTATATATAGAAGAACAACAAGATGAGAAACAGTCATCTATATTAGGGAGAATACTAGAGAGGAAATAGAGGTAAGAATAGAGGAAAGAAGCGGGGAGGGAGGAGAATCTTGGATGAGGCTGAAATTCGCAGGTGCTTTTTCCCAAAAATGAGATGGAAACAATATATAAACCATGATGAAATGAATAGCAAGTACAATCAACTGTCATCTGATGGCAAGTAAGGAGGCGGGGAGAGAATGAAGGCAATGGAAAGAGAGACTTGAAGACAGGGGAAGAGAGAAAATTAGCCATGCCTACTGAGGTCACCAGAGTGTCAGGGTGGAAGAACACTAGTGACTTGCACACACAATTTACTTAAGGAGATGTTAACGGTCTGGAGGCTACTGGGAGGCGGTTGATAAGTGTCTGGATCATGTTTTGACCTCTCAGTGGCCTCACAATGCTGTTGATTGCCGGCTGGAGTCAGCGGGGAGGCTAGCGGTCTGGCTCTCACAGCTCTTGGTCTCTGAATGTCTGTCAGAGGAAGGACTCAAGGCCATATTATTCCGAGAAGAAGTCCAACGGGTCTCGTTGTTTTGACCCACCACAGTCCTGTTTACATACTAATGAGAGTTACTTTTCACACAGCACAGGAGCTGAATAGTATTAACGTTTCTGTTCACTTGCACAGGAGTTGGTTTGCACATACAGTAATCCATAAAAATACAACAATTTGGACATGGGCTGCATATCGTGAATCTCAAATTATCAACATTGGAACATGTTTGTGGATGCAATAGGGTGAAGTTGAGTCAAATCAATAGGCTTTAGCTGCTTGTTAGGAGTTGGCTGCTGAGCCAGAAGGAACTGTCATACAGCACTTAAATTCAAAATCAATTGACCAAGCTCATTTTGACTCAACATCTGTGAACTTTACAAATTTACATATAAAACATTATAAAACTTATGATTATTTGTTCCTTTTTCCAGTGTATTGTCACTTGGACAAGTGCATAAAATGGCAGATACTAGCCTGAGATTTGAGGTCAGGTTTCTCTACATTTACTGAATTGCTAAGGTTTTCACTGCCTCTCTAAATTTGCGGTGGGCTGTATTATTTTGACCACCCCCTATTTCAAGTAAAGTCCAGTGCATACGATTAGACTGTATGATTTCAACTGCTCTGCAAAATAGTAAATTATACATGATCATAATACTGGACACAGTGCAGGTTACAGAAACACCCAGAAGTTAATGGTGAAATTATTGCAGCATAGTTGATTATATTCTTTCAGAAATTATTTAGCACCTGAAATGTGAGCTACTGTAATTTTTACCTACACTTGTCCCTCTACTTGTTGAATTTCCTTAATGGTGTAGTGTGGTTTGTACAGATCCCCTCTAACTCTGATACAGCCCAAGGAAAAATGTTCATATTGGACGATAATGCATGTCATGATTTATGACAAATGACAACATGCTGTGCCAAAGCAGAAAGTAATGTGCTCATTATGTAGCAGGGCAGAGAGTAAGGGTATGGATGTTAGGGAGGTGGATGGTCACAAAGCACATCTGATTTTTCATGCAGGAGACTGGAATTAGTGTCCTGTCACATATGCTATGCTATTAATATTAAGGTTGATTAAGGTTAGGATATGATTATTGTTATGCAAACACTTTTTAAGGTTAGGGAAAGATCATGGTTACAGTTTGCCAAGGTATAGGTTCAATTAATGATAATAATACGTTATAGTCATAGAGTGCTTTTCAGACAATTTACACAACAGATTAAAAAAAGATACCAGAAAACTAAAGACACACTAAAAGTACAAGTTAGTTAGCACAGGGCATTAAATCAAACATTAAAAGGAATTCTAAAAGCTGAGTTTTGTGTAACTTCTTGAACATAAACAGACAGAGAAGGCCCTGTCACCCAAGGTTTGGTGCTTGATCCTGGATGGTGGGGACAGGAGGTTGGCATCAGAGGAATGGAAGCTGCAGTGTGGTGGTGGAGAAGGTGGGTGAGGCTGGATAGGTCCTATTAACAGGAAGGGAAGGACTTTGAAATGAATCGTTGGCCAAGGAGTCAGTGGAGATTTAATAAACTCAGTTGCAGATGCACTGGAGTTTATTAAAGGAAAATTCTGGTTAATTTCAACCTGATGTATTTCCCATAAATGTGGCCATTGTGACTCAATGGATCATCTTTGTGCTCACCAGCAAAGCTATAGAGATTCAGGGAAATAAAGACACAAAATGACCAGTTGGCCTGAATGATTTCGACATGAGTCATTTCAAAAGCTGAAAGTAAACAGAAACTAGATGCCTGTAGCAGCCATTATGGCAAATTGCACAGGGTTATACATTCAAGGACACTTGCTGGCTAATGTAACCACCCTGCATATCCATCTGTGCATGCCATTTTATTTACATGTATGAGGCTGACTTTCTCTATAGTTACAATATAGTGCATGCTAAGGAAACCTTAAAACATGCAATAGCAGATTGTCCTGTGGACAATTATGAGAACGTTTGTGAGTCATCTCACTTTAATGGCCACCTGTACTTATTTGAAATGGAGTATATATATGGGGAGTTAAAGAAGAAAGTTTAAAAATGAAAGTCGAGGAAGAAAGGCAGCAGGACCATCCTAAAAGACAATAGACTGTAATTGTAAAAGTTTTGCGATTGGCTGACTGGAGGACCTGTCCAGAAGTATTCTGTGTTAAGGTGTTAAGATGACATTTGTCAACACAAAAACACAAAAGTATTCTTGATAACTCAACAATATGATTTTGACATGAGTTTAATGACAGTGGTGGGTTAGGAATGGTAACTTTTCACATTTCCTTTTTATATTTTTACTTTTTACTTGAGTATTTTTGTGGCCAGTAATAAATGAGAAAAACAGGCAAATGCAGTTTAAGGTTTGGTTGATCTACTGATGTAACTCAAATCCAGTAACTGCACACTATGACACTGGTGGCTGTGTTGGAAAACAGCCTGCATCACCCTTTCACAAGCTTTCACTTTCCAGTAATGGCATATTAAAATTATATTTAGTCTATGCAGAACAAATGTAGGCTACACACTGTATAAACATCTAAGTCAGGTGATCACTAGATTGATTCTGATATATTATCACAGTCCTCTCATTGCTCAGATCATGACTTTCTTTTGATGGAAATTAGTCTATTTTTTTTCTAATTCACATTGGTTGCTATTTTTTTTATATGGATGCTCGATAGTGAATCCATTAAATAGAATGTTCCCAGTGAAACTGATCTTGGCTTTCACTCAGTAGGTAACCAGTTGTTATTTATTCAGGAAACAGTCATTTTTTAGTATAGCAAGAGAGCAAATATGGGTGGATAAACCAGTCCTGTTGGGCTTTATGCATAACACACGGTTCTCCCTCTATATATAGGCTTACCCTATTTCATTCAACAATGGAATGCTCCTGTGTTATTGCCACACTAATACTTTATGTTGTAAAAATTATGTTTGTAGATGCTTTACTAATATGTTCACAGGTGCTTTAGGAATAATGTGCCTGTGCAATTGGAAAAAGCAAGTGGTTTGATTGGCTACAAGTCCATTATCAACATAACAACAGATATGCTTCAGGCACAGTAGCCTAAGCAGCTATGTGATATTTTAAAGAGATCTTATCAATACCTTCATTCAGATATAAAAGTAAAATAATTGTATTAAACAGAAATAGCTAAATTAGAGGCAATTCAAAGCAAAGCAATCCCTGGAAATCCAAGACGTAAGAAAATTCAAACTTTTTTGTACAGGTAAACCAAATACATCATTTGGAGGTTTTGAATCTTGACCTCGGTGCATGTTTGAAGGCTTATAATTCAGCAACAAAAAGGGCTGCAGACATGAGACCAACTGTTATAGAGAGCTCTTGACCTCAGTTATTATGTGCCATAGTCAACAACTGAGGGTGCTGTCAAATTTGGCTAAAATGTGGTTAAAATTAATTTTCACCCATTTAACAATTAGACACATGTGTTTACCATCCCCTTAAACTCCTCGGTGTATTGTATTTCCAACTTCCAATTCTAGGAAAAACACTTATATTTTTGAAAATCTAGAGAATTCCCTAGAGCTGCACCATGCAGCTTTATACAAATCAGCAACACAGGTCATAAAAAGATATACGAATATATCAAATATCTAGTACAGCCAAACTAGTAATGCACTGCATCTAGATTAACTATGTTAAGAAAAAGTAAAGATGTTGGTTTATTTAAGATATTTTAGCCAAAACAAGAGTTGAATGTGCCAAGTCTGCCCAGAATCAGAAGGAGACATAATTAAAACCTGCCTAAATATTAACCTGAGTTATCAAGGACACTCTTTTTGTGCTTCGAAATGAACCTTAACACAGTGACAATGAGAAAAATACTTCCAAGTGGGTCCTCTGGTCAGTTAATCCCAAAACTTCAAATTCTGGATTTCAAATTCAGGTGCATAGTAGATTGGGTGGAATAACAGTGGCTGCAGATATACTCCATTGTATGGCTTGTTTCGCAACTTCTACAACTTGTGTTAGAGGATTCTACAACTCAATACATAAGAATCTACAATTTTTATGCAATTCTTTCCATTCAATGGAGGATTCATAGTAGATGGTCGTATCAGATGTTGAGGGGCGTCCAATATTAGTGAGAGTGCTTGTACTAATGTATTTATAATATATGTATGAGGAAACTGAGCAACCTAACAAAGCATTCAGCACTTTAAATCAGTTCACTTTCAGATACTGAATCAATTTGAAATAGATTATGTGATTACAGCATAGGTTTTTGTAGCGCAAAGTGCTCTGAGATTCTCTGGATCTATTTGCATCCTGGACTGACTTCATTTCTGTTGGCTGAGGCTCATGGGTGGTGTAAAGGCTCCTGCAATCAAATACTGACAAAATAAAAAAAACAAGCTTTTTTTTCTGAGAGTGAAAGGAGAAATAATGCAAACTGATGGCCATAACATTAACCTAACTGAGGAAGTCAGCATAAGAGAAGTAATGTGCAAAAGAAAAGAATATGGTAGTTTGGGTTCTGTAGCGCTTGGTGACTGTGTAAAAACTGCTTTTGTAAAAAACATTGTCACCAGAAATGCTCTCTGGGTTGAAGATCTTTCATAGTGGAAAAAATAGACGCAGGGCAAGTCAGGCCCATATTATGAATTATTATATGGGGATTTTATTACACAATACCAATATTTTCAAATAGATGGGGTGGCTTACCCAGCAAAATGATTTATAATAAATGATTTTAAATGGGGGATTATTTAATTATAAAAATTTAACTTATAATGAAAGCACAGATGTGATAAAAAAAAAAAAAATCTAAAAAATAAGAATGTGTCAGACCATTAGGGTTGTCTCATGTGGTGGCTGATATCTGTGGGAAAACTTCTTGTTAGAGCTGTTGTGTCTTGGATTTGTTATGTCACAACAAAAGAATGTCCAATGATTTACTGCAATGATGATGAGACACAGCAGCATCTTCTAAGGGTCTGTTATAGAGCTTAGGAAGTCTGGGATGAATTGAAAGTGTGATTGAAAGTACATTTTGATTTATGCTATAAATCTGTGATGTATTGTATTATGGAAGATAAATTGCCATCGAAATATACAGAACTCATACAGATAATAATAGGTATTGTATATTTAAAACTGTCAAAAACAAGATGTGCTATGATAATACAACAGACTAATCGACAGTGACATCATAACCAAACAGATACTTGCTGACCTCCAGATGAGTCTGGAGAAATCTGAACACCTCCCCTGGAACATACTGGACTACTGACAGCACTTTGTACAGTATCACCAAATTCTCTATACACTTCATGGGGGTTTTGTACTTTGGCACTAGTTGCACTTTATGTACTCCTTATGTATGTTTTTATTCATCCTGAATTTCAAGAAAGATCTTTTAATTACAAAAGAAAATACTTCCAGGAAGCCCACTGATGCTCACAACGTCTTATGGCACTGGTTAATGGATGGCTGGAGCAGTTGCTCTGAGTGTTGAATTATTTTGGAGTTATTTGAAAGCCCGGTGCGTCTCATACAGACACTAAACGGTGCCTTGTGATTCAGTATCAGACGCCAAGGGACGTGACAAAGCGCCTGTATTTGACACTCTGGGAATGAGAATGGGTTTCCTGTTGATGGCAGACTCGGAAAAGATAGACGTGTCCACGGACAAGAGTGATCCCAGCTGTGTAACTACAACAAATGAATTTGCAGCTCTGATCAACATTCAGCCATACCATAAAGAATGCTATTGCAGTAGTTGAGTGTGGATGTGATGAAACCATGGATCAAAGTTTCAGCAGCAGTAAAAGAGAATGATAATGACCATATCAGATTTATCACAGTTTAGTTTGAGAAAGTTGGCTTCCATACATGATTTAATTTTGGCAAGGCAGTCGATCAGGGAGGAGTGAGTGACGATGGATTTATGTAGAGCTGGACTTTGTTGGCGTAGCACTGTAAGTGGAGACAACAATGTCAGTCATCCCCAGAATTTCTTGGAAGACATCTGACAAATAATAAAAAAAACTTTCTCAGGTATTTTATCCATTATACACAGGATAAAGTGATAGAAATTCATTTCACTTATGTGTGTTCACTTAACTTGACTGTGCATGATTAGTTGAAAGAACAGAGATTATGGTAGTGATAGTGCACAAAAATCCAACAAAAATCCAGTTACCAATTGCATACTTTGTGTATACCACTCATGCATGTTTTTTTAAAATAAAGAGCTGGTTGGGTGATACCAGGTATGAACATGGTGACTAGTCCCGAACCAAGGAAGAGCTTTGAACCTGAATGGTGTCTAACATTCTTGGACACTTTATTGGACAATCCCTGTGTTACAGTGACTAACTCTGCCTCATGTTTGACAGGTAAGCAGCCCTCAGAGCAGCCTCTAGCAAATCTCTGAACACTGGGAACTCAGGTTTTAGCAGGGCAATAGGGATGTAGACAGAGGGACTAGAAAGGCAGACCTGCATTTACAACCTGTTTGGGATTTGGCTATTGCACCGTGACTAACACCCCTGCTGTACCACATATGCTGCTGAATTTTAAGTCTGGCATACTGCAGGAGGTACAGGGTTAGTAAGGCCAGAGAACAAATGCCATCTGTTAAATAAACAAACACAAAATATCCCACCATCATTTTCCATGCAGGAGGAAAACTTTTCAATCCTTTAAATGAATGCACGCCATTACGCCTCAACTCCAGACGGCCAATTATGTTTTATTTTGGCACTTAAAGTTTGTGAAGGAGTGCAGGATATTGCCCATAATATATACACAAGCAGGCTGCCGCCACAGGACCACTGCTTAAACGGGCCCCTTGGGGGTCCTGAGGTGGGAAGGGAAGGTACCACGGAGCGGAGACAGCCACCTGCATATGTCTGCTCGTACTGTACGTGTGCCAATTACTCACTGACAGACAGAGAGAGGAGCCTGACAGGCCATCGCCGTTTGGCAGATGCCACGCACAAATGCTCCTCACCGGCTTGACGTCAATGGACTGGGCTAAGATGAGGCCTTGGTCTGACAGCTCAGTTGGACCAGGGCCAAGGAGAAAAATATAGGAGTCATGGCAGTGGTGAGAGGAGGGTGTTAGGGGAAGGCGGAGGAGGGGTAGTGGGAGGATTAATATTACATTCATCTGTCTAAAGAGTGACAGGAGTATGACAAGCAACATATGAAAATTGGGAAAAAGTTTGTAGGACTGTCTCAGTGTTTTCAATGTTAACTATTTATGAGTTAGACAGTATGCGAAGGGGATTTAAGCATGTTTGCCCCAGGCTATGTGGTAGCTTAGTGTTTGAAATTTGGATTTTACGTAAAGCTGGCAGTTGTCATACAAGCTAAGAATAAATTGAGCAGCAAAATAATGAAGGACATTTTACCATCCCATCCCCCTACAGACACTCTCTTTCTGTCCATCTGTTTTTTTTTCCTCGCTCTATTTTGACTACCCCCCTCTCTTTCCTTTTCTCTCCTCTGTATGTAGTATTGAATTCATGGTTAAAAACTGTCAGACATGGTCACAAATGCGCTCATTGAATCCTGCCATTGTTATGCAGATGAGGAGGAATTCTGAAGGCAGCGCTGAAATTTTAACTGTATCCTTTTAGTTACAGTATCACCAGCACTAAGAGACATGGTGCTGATAGTTTCATGGATGTAAAGACACGGAGGTCGTTTGGTTTCAGCCAAAATATGGTTTTAATGGAAGATTTTTTGTTGGAAAAATAAGTAAAATGATATTTGTTATTAAAGCTTACCTTAACTTTTTACTTTTTTCATAGCAACTCCAGGCCTATGGCTGTACTTTATATTCCTGTTATAAATTCATTCTCAGTAGTAGTAAGAGTAAAGAAAGTGATAGGCGATTTGCTTTGTTGAAGGTTTAGTTGTTAAGTATTGTCAGTGTAAGTCCCCAGATTCAAAAGAGTGACACAGACAGATTTTGTCCCAAATAAAAGGGACCTCCAGAGTGAATCCAAAACACCATGTGCAGTGGTAGGATTGGCTGGAATAGAGGAGAGCGAACAGATAAATAGGTGCTTCGATATGCCAGTGTGCATGTGTAGACAGTGTTCATCTCCTGTGACACTGGCCACCATTCATGTTTCATATATGACATGATTACAAACACACAAACAGGCGCACACCCACATGTAACAAAGAGCCTTGCCACTGCTTTGTCTGCATGTCAGTGGCGAATTCTCCCAGAAGCCTAGATGGGTTGCGTGACACTGTCACACTATCCCAGGATCCCCACAGGCAGCCTTGGGACAAGAAGCTCATCCTCACTCCTCACACTCCCAGGTGAATGGCAGGGGGTCATGCAGTGATGAGGAGGAAGGGGCGGAGGAGAGGCAATAGACCCGAGGCCGATTGCGGAGATGGAGAAATATCCACATCTGCCACAGCGGCCACTCAGACAGGCAGAGTATAACACACACAAAAATGCATACACACGCACATGGCCGAGAAATCTACTCAGACAGGCAGCTCTGTCACCAGTGATTACCCTCCTGCCACTCTGACATGGAGAGATTGGGGCCATATGAACGCCTCTGTAGCCCTAAGCGATGTTTAGGGGCAGGAGTTAGAGAGATGCGCCAGTCGCTGCTTATGAGGGGTCATAATCAGATGTGAAAGCTGTCTTGTATGCTTACAGGCAGCATTGTGGCGAAAAGCACCGCTCGCTGTAATATTGATGCTGTTTTTCAGCGGGTTGCATTAAGAGGATGGGAGGAAATTGGAAACACATTAGCAACACCTGATAGCTTTGAATTTCAGGTTCAAGGATTCTGAACTCATCCCACTCATACAGAGGGGCTCAGGATGTTAATCATTCAGCATCATCCCAGTGGGTGAATGATGGAAGAGAAGAATGGAAGAAACAAAATCATAGCAGTGATGACTGCATAAAGAGATTCAGTAAACATGTCCTATACTGTTGAACTGATAGTATGAAAATAATACCGCTTAGTCTGCCTCCCTCCCCCCAACAAAACAAAACAAAAACAGATAAATAATAATAATAATTTTAAAAGAATCACGCAACATAGTTTGCTCTCATCAAGTATGCAGCAAAAACTGTATTTTCTTTTCCCCTTGTGGTTTTGACATAAAAATCTAAATGCAGAGCGTAGAACAGGATGAGATGTTTTGTTTTTCCTGCTTCTATCCCAGGAGTCATCACAGTGGAAACTATTTATTAACTAGATGCTGTGTTGGCTGGTCAGTTGGAGCTCGTAATAGGTGGGGGGAAATGCTTGTGGAACCTTAGATTTATTTGATGCCACTCTCAGGTTTTCCAATCTAGTGCTTCTTGATGGTTCCAGTGCTCACATATAGAGGGGCTGAAAATAGCAGAGAGCACATCTCCGGATGAAAGGTGCCTCAAGGGTGGCTATCAGGACTGAGGAACACAAAGTAAGCACCTCACTCACATGCACACCCCAGCCCTTAGGGTCTTTGGGAGTGATGAGAACTGACAGAGGTTTGTGTGCAATGACTAGCTACTTCTGTGTTTGTGATCCACAGCTGCTAGGCAGCCTTCTTCATAAACCTCCACCACTGACAACATGAGCCAAAAGATCTTTCTGAATCACAGAGCAAGTACTTTCTTTGTCTAAATCAAGACACAGGGGACAGTTTATTGTAAAAAACAAACACAAGTTTCCAAAATGTTGCATTGGCCGAGTGTGAGAGGTGTATGTAATGGGAAAGCAGTAAACAATCAATGATAGAAGCTAAAAATATGCTCTAAGACATTTAAGGCTATAGCAGGGTATGTACATCTTAACCAGCATGCATAATTAATATGTGCATTAGACACTAAACAATGGTTAATGATTTCAAAGTGCTGACCAGTAAAATTGCTTGCATTTAAGGATGTCAGATAAAGGTCTATGCACTGTAATTTTGAATGGTTACACCCATGCACCTTCGCCACTCCTCCGTGAGTGTTTGAGATGCATTCATGTCAGAGTAATGGGTCACCATATACATAAATTATGAGATAGTGCTCCCTTTTACATGACATGCAAATCACTGAAAGTACAGTGTATGTGTAAGTTCTTAAAATGTCCACAATCTAAAATATTCTATGATGCATGAGTGTAAAAATTATATGAAACTTGCATGCAAATATTAGTTGACTGTTACATTGTTAAAATTTTCACCTTAACTCTTCATGTCTCATTAGGACACATATGAGAATGTGGTTTGCACTGTAATGACTATGAAAAATCATATCAATTAATGACACATCACTGTCATTAATTCATATATGCAAATGCCATGTACAATACCCATCATTTCAAATAGCTTGAAATGATAAATTCATCCCTATAATTATGGTGATGATTCAAGTCAATGAGCAAACAAATTTCATTAATGGATTAAAAGCTAAAAATGGTCTGTTATCCAGCACTTAGAGGGAGGGGATTAGCGAGCAACCATATTAGACTTATCTTCATATGCAAATAAAAATGATTAGCAATCACTGGTTCCCCTGAAAGCAACAGCAGCAAATAAAGAAAGTTACTGAGGTCGAAACAATAATGTTAACTACTGGAGAGAAATTAGTTATGTTTTTAAACCTGCAGTGCGGAACTTTTACATATAAATGAATGTCCGTTACATTAAAACCCTGGCCAAATGAGTTCACTCAATGCTGATTAAGCCCATTGCCGCCGAGTAAATCTCTCTGTATATACAGAGTTTTTAAATCTGTTGTTGGTGGTGACATTTCAGTGCTGCTTTATGGGCAGAGCATGTGTACCAGAGACTTCCACCAGCCAGGAAGCTAACTTACAGTCTCTAACTTCTGCTAACTTGAATGGGGATGAAATAATTTAATTCTATGGTTCTTCTAGACTTTCTGAATTGATCAAATTCTGAAATTAATCATTTTTCAGGACTTGTGTGACCCCCAAAACAATTTGTCCAACATTTTACACCTGCAACAATTGCAATGGAGTATGCTACTGTAGAGCCTATGATGTAAGCGCATGTCAACAGTGTTTTTGTAACTACTCAAATTGCCGAAGGGGGGAGCCAGAAGTCCTGCACTACAGCTTTCACTATGAGGTAAAGACTATCACCTGTTAGGTGAATCAGAACAAAAGAGAGCACAGCTTAGCACAACACAGAACAGCACAGCTGAAAAAATCACTTACTGTGAGTCCAACAGAAATAACTAAAGAGTGATAAACTATCTCTACAACAGGGACCTAGAGACAATGGGTATTTTTTTGGCACAGATGACTGCATCAGTGCCATGCATCTCTGGACCATTTTCTATTGGCATTCCACTTATATTGGCTCCAGAATGGCCTTTGATGCCTGTCTGAGCTCATATTTAGGCCTCTGTGCCTGTCGGCAGTGGCTGCTGCTGCTCTTAGCATCAAAATGCAGCACTTCCTCTCAGTGGAGCCAGGCAGCTGATAGCCCTTATCTCATCTCCAGCAGCACAAGCTGTTGGACTGGGGGCACACTGTACCTTCCTGGTCCCTGCAGCTCTATAACAACGCTTTCTCTCTGGGTGAATGGTCTCTGAGGGCTCAATTTAGACTGTGGATGGTCACCCCTGCCTCAGATTAATGTTGGAGCGCTGGGCCAATTCACAGGGATTTGCTCTGGCATGTTCAGTAGGCTGTGTTAAAGGTCTTGGAGAAACAAACTCTGACATGCATGTAATGGTTATACAACTGGATTCACTTGCATGAACAGCCTAGTGGTCACTTGCTTGACTGATACTTTCTTCCTCCCCCTCCCCCTCTGTCCTTCTGATAACACTTCAGTATTGGACTCCAAGATACCCTCAGATGTATTTGGCCAGTTCAAAATCTCTCCTCTCTCAAATTGGTTGTGCAGACAGACCCTGTTGTTAATCTTGAATTCATGAAGGAAAGCTTGAACGAAACCCTAATCCTTTGCCTCGTTATAAAAACATCATGGCACGAATTATCTACAGTATTAGGGCATGGTGGAAGTTCTTTTTATCTCCAGGGGTCCAAAAAGTGCTATGACTGACTGAGCTTGAGTACAAAAACACACACCCTGGGAGGACTCACATTGACTACTTGTCAAAGTTTCTTAGTGCAGCCAGCTCTAGCCCGACTGATCTGATGCAAGCACCTCTACAGTACCTTATCATCCACCTTCTGCTGTGAAGAACCAATACAGCATGGAGAAAACCTTTTCCTTCCACAGATGACTGAAAAGGATCAAGCAAAATGGGAAAAAGTCACATCAGAAATATAAAATCAAATAATTTTGATTCATCACTGTATGAATGGTTATTCTCTGATTTGATGGACTTGAATTTCCTCCCTTGGCATTATCAAGATTTCCACATGGGGATGCAATTTACTCTCTTTTTGTGGGATTTTTTTCTTACTTTTACATAAGTAAGGCATATTAGGTTTCAGTCAATTAATGTGTAGAGAGATAATTATTCATTTAATGAAATGGAAAGAAATGGTGACTTGGGATGAACTCCATTGACTCTACTTATAAGAATACAAACCCTTGTAGTCACTACCCATATATTTACAGAATACTTTTATGTACATCAAAGCTTGGGAAAGGGTAAGAGATATTAGTTAATCCAAACATGGTATGTCTACATCTGATCTACTTTGTGAAACCGCCTTACGAAACCAAAACTCAAAAACCTCTGTGGATTCTTTTGTAGCGCTTTCACTTATTTAAAAAAGACATATCAGCATTTAAGTCAGAGTAAAAGTCATGAAACCACTTAAATATTACACATTAATTTTTTTCTTTCAACCATAACTAAGTGTAACATGCTCCAAAGCAGTGTTTGACAGATGAAACTAAAATTACTGATGCTCTCACATTCTAAAATCCTATTACTATGAAAGCTTCTTATAATTGAGTTAGAAATTTCACAGTCTATTACTAATCATGCACTGCGAACATGTTCAAAGTCAGTTTCCATGTCAGACACTGTCTAATCCCTCCTTTTAATGTATCTGATCCAACAGTCCCCTTCATTAGGGTGCCTATAGGTTCCTCTTCCTCTCTGTGCTATAATGAAAGGAGAGTGTATGAAATAGGGATGGAGAGAGTGTTTGCTCTGGAGAGAAACAGTAAAGTTTTTTCACTCTTTAGACTGTGTCCTTATTAGGGCTTTGCTTCCCAAAGCAAGGTCAGAGCGTCTACCTACTTTCAGCTTTATTAGCCTTGGGCTTGTCCTCAGGCACTAAGTGGCTCTCATGCAACACGATAGAATGCAACCTCTGATTGTGCCTTATGTCTCACTCTCTTTCTTTTCATATTATACATTGGAGTTTTCTCCCTCTCTACCTCATCCTCCTCTCTGTTGCTTTTTGTATTGAAGTTTTCCCGCAGCTTGCTCCTTGCCTCCACCCAAACAGCAGCAGCTTCTTTCTCCTCCAATCCTCCTCATTAGATTCTCCCTGGATAACCTGAGAAAAAGAGCTCCACTGTCTTCTTCTCCTCTCCATCATAGCCTCTGCCACCCCAAACCAAAGGATTCATCTGCTGGTGACGAGTGGCCTTTGACACCAGCGCCTTGCAGGCAGGATTACCATTGAGTCCAGCTCACGCTTTGTTCCTGGTAGCCAAGGGAGCAGAGAGGGTCTTTAATGAAATTCAAACTTTGGGCATGAGGAGCCATAGACATCTGAAGACCTTACTTCCACTCACCTCAGTCGCAATGTGTGGAGATCAAAAAACCTTGAGCCAAGCTGCATAGAGGAATATTGCTCCACTCTGTGAATGCACAATGATGATGAGAAACAATGGGAGGTTTAGGTGAGAACCAAGGGTTTTTGAAGGACTCAAATATTCTTGCAAGTCCTGTCAATTACCATTCCATTTTCTCTTGCTAAAGCCAGCCAGTAAGCTGAAAACTATGAACAGTTATTGCACGTAATATAAGTTAACATCTCTCATTTTCATTTAGTGTTTTGGAAAATGTACCAAACTGGTGGGGCCACTGGGTTTATCAGTCTGTCAGGCACATCTATGAAGCCATCCATCTTCTCACTTGAGGTGCAGAGCCATAATAACTGTGGATTCCATATGTTTCCTCGCCTTTCCAGATTGTGTCAAGGAAGTTTAAGTGTTTTCATTTCCACACAGTTCATCTCTGTGTAACACTGCAGGTGCAGGCTTAACGCACAAGGCACACGCAAGAAGCAGCGTAGCATATAGTGTTAAAGAAAATCTTTCCCTAAACTGGTGCAATTACCCCAATCAACTGTTAATATACACATATACTGCACATAGTCTGGCAATTTTTTTTATTTTTTTTTAGTATAATTGATAAGTAGAGATGCATAAAAAAACACCTGGCTTAGAAAAGCACATCACATACAGAGGCAAGAAATTCATTTTTATTACGGCAAATATCTTTACGCCACAAGGTTAAGAGAAACGTACTTTTAGTCACTGACATACAGCAATATATCAGCGAATGATTGCTTTTAATTGTAACATTTAATTATATAAAATTCATATTTCATCAGCATCAATGATTAGGGTATACAATTCAATCCCTACAGCTGGCCCAGGCTTTAACTGTAAGACCTGTGTGAAATGTGTGATAATATTTTTCTATTGGAATTGTGGTTGGAAACTCTACAGAAAAAAAACCTTGCCATGGTGACAGCTGTTGGGATTATGGTGCCTGCTGCACTGAGATCTGTCAAGGGTTCTCAAAGAGCTGAGCATCAGTAGATGTGAAATTCTGAAAAATTAGTGAGCCACAAGTGTAAATCATCATATAACAGACTTTCTCACATGTTTACTGTACAAACTCTTACAAACATGCATCCACACTCATTCCCTGATTAAATTAAAATGATAATATTAATAGTCACACTAATCATTGGACTAACCCAGAATGTTTCTGTCTCTATTGCAGGCATACTGTATAAGGGATTATTTTCCTGGAAACAAATAGTGTAAATCCCTTTTTCAATCTTTCCAGTGCACCTGTCAGAAAGCAGTCTATTTAAAAGAGGACAAAAAAAGAAAAGCTCTAAAAAGTTCTACTACTCAGTATATTAAGATGGGTCTCCAAATTCTTAAATAAAGAAAGAAAAGAAAGAAAAGAAAGACAAAATCCTAGAGGCCTCATCCATCATCAGGGCGGGGGCTCCATAGCTTGAAGCCCTGCTCTGGTTTTGTCATTGACGAAAAATGGCTTTCCATAGAAAAATGAGCGAGATCACACGCACGCACACACCCCGGTCCTGTATTGATTTTTATGGCGGATGGT
Source organism: Euthynnus affinis (assembly GCA_029490765.1). Classification (NCBI taxonomy): domain Eukaryota; kingdom Metazoa; phylum Chordata; class Actinopteri; order Scombriformes; family Scombridae; genus Euthynnus; species Euthynnus affinis. The sequence goes on along the minus strand of CM055851.1, from coordinate 16,457,596 downwards.
GGGGCTGGTGGGTAGTGGAGGCAATGCTCTCAGAGCAGATGTCTAATGGTGTTTAGAGACTCTCCACTTTATCAAGCCAGGCCAGCACTGACAGTTAGATGCTGGAGGGCAATTAAAATTAAAGCCTGCCTGATTAGAATATCATATTCATCTGGATGGTAATTACTATGTCTGGCTCCGTATAAATAATTAATTATGCAAAACCCATGCAGCTGCCACTGGCTAGAGTTAACTGACTTTCTGTCAACGTCTCACAGTTCTAGAAAGGATAAAGAGATTTGGGAAATAAGCTCTTTAGCCGCTATCTGGAAGCCCGCTGGGGTGTGCATGCAGCGCCCATTGAAACAGTGGCAGCCTGCCCTCTGTGTGCAGGTGGCTTCACCAAGACATTGTGGGGTTTCCTTTTGAAGATGTATAAGAAAACACTCTCTTTAAGGACATCCTCTTTCTTGTCCCTTCTGACTTCTCGGCTCACACTCTACTCTTGCCTCACTTTGTGACATGGTCTGTCTCTTTATTATTTATCTATTTAACAAATGAGTGCACATGCACTCTGTAGGACATTATTCACTTTTCTTTTTTACTGTTACCACAACAGTGAGTGAAGACTCTGTAATTAGTCTGCATTTCCTGCCTCTTGTAAAAATTGTTTGACGTTTGATTGCATCATCTCTTTCTATGTGCACTGACATTTTTTCAGCTTGTTAAATTAACTTGGTTAATTGTACTTTGTTAATATGGCAGCATCAGCATGCATGCGTGAACACTGAAAACACTCTGTCATTAGCCTTATGTTAATTTTAGAGGAGAGAATTTGTTAGCATTTTGGTTATAAAGGGGACAAATATTGAATAAATATCTTTAATGCATTTGGATTACAGTATAGAAACTCCTTGTCCTGGTCATGAAATTAAGTATCAACTGTGCTTGACTAATATATGACATTTGAATAGGTGTCAACTATGACCATTTGTGCTTGGGAAATTGCTCTGAATTACATTCAGTTGCCAGTTTAGAAGGTAAATCACCAAAGCAAGCCCTCATGAAAGTTATAGTGTTTAGTATTTGTTAAAGTTGCTTTAAAAAGTTGGTGCAACTTTATGGTAATTTTGGAGTACTGTTGTATCTTTAGAACTAATCTAGCTTGACAAATGTCCATGTTATGTAAAAAAGCCAAATAAAAATAATAGATTTGTGCTGGTTTTCCAAGATTATCTCAGTATAGATGTCTCCTGTTCAGGCCGTTAGCCAGACGATTAGCAGACAGCCACTGCAGAAAATATGGCCCTACCATCCAACCATCCCCTAAATATAAGAAGGTGAAATTGCTAGAGTATCTTGTGTCAGAGGAGATAATTAGAAACACCAGTGGGAGGAAGAGGGGTGGGATGGTCTGCGGGAAGAAGAGACAACAGTCACAGGTAACCGCACATTACGTCCAGAGCATTCTTTTCTTATTAAAATTTCTAATCACGCAAATATAAACAATTAGCAAATGTTTAATAAGTGAAGCTGAAATCATGTTTCTGGTGTACACTTCATTACTGTGACCTTCTCCAAAGACATCCATACACTGTAAAAAATGACTGTGAAATTTACATAAAAACTATGTAAAATCCCTACAGAAAAGTATTGTAAACTCAAAAACATATATTTTTTGTTTAAAGTACAGTGAATTTTTGGAAACTATTAAACAGAATGTTTTTGTTATATTTACAACAACAATATGTGATTACAATCAAATTTATTTGTTAAAACTACAAATATTGGTAACAAAAACAGAGAAATACTGTAATACTCATAACAAAACAATTTAGTTAATTTCACATGCAAATATTGTAAAAACTATAGTTTTAGTCAGTTGTTTTAAAAAATACAAATATATGTAAGTCACTTTACAAGTTTATGCTGTAATTTTAACATGATTGATAAAATGATGCAAATTGACGTAGGCCTATTTAAAATGTTTTCACAAAAAAGTTTTATTGTGAACCTGAGAGGTTACCTATCTATTTAAATATAAAAAAATATACAATTTTAATAACATTGCATTTATAATTTAGGCTATTTGTAGCATATTGTAGAGTGTGTGTATAAGACATTCAAATTATTGATATATGCAAAGTAACACTGTTCAGTCCTAATCCTTGTATGCTTTATGTTTCTTTTAGTCTTTATCATTATCATTTTCACAGGCTAAACAACCTAACAGTGCCTCATCTAACCACTTGTACTTTTACTCTCTCATTGTGCACTGAGTCCTCCTAATTTTGAAATTTAAAAGTGCGCAGCTGAAGTTCGTCTCTGATTGGATAATGACGTGAGGGCGGGAGAAGCGCGAACCATTAGCCGTTAGCGTCACTAAGGAGCCAGTGTGCAGTCTGCAGAGCAGAGAACGGAGCAGAAATCTTCGGACCACTTCATTTTAAAAGATTTTAGGACAAATCTACAAGTTTTTTGGAGGGTCTGTGGCTGTTCAATTGGAAGGTAAGCTTCATATTTAGGCTACTCTTTTTTCGAGACCAGACGAAAATGTGTGCTGAAAGCTAGCTAGCTAGCACCAGTCCATATTTAAGACCAGTAACGTTAGCTCAATGTGTGATAACTTAATTCAGCTGAAAAGCACAGGCAAACATTTGAAATCCTAAAAATGATCACCTGCGTCTTTTGTAAAAGCAAATTTGTTACATTAAGAGGCTATGTACTGCATTGCAGAGTACATAGGAATGAGCCTCATTGTCTTTTCAAATGTGCTGGCGCCAACTGTAGTCAAACATTTACCACTTACTCAGCTTTCAAGGGCCATTTTTATCGTGTGCACAATGCACCTGCACCGCAAGCTGCTCCTAAAGCTGTTGTTGCGGATTTAAAATGCGCAGTTTCATTATGTGCCCGCAATTTACACACGGTGAAAGAGCTAGTGTCTCACTTAAATGATCATTTTGGAGAGGGCAGGTCTGTGTCATGTCCAGTAAGTGGTTGTAAGCATGTGTTTACAAAAAAGTCATCATTTACTTCTCACATGTGTAGGAAGCATAAAGCATGCTCCCCTGATGGTATTGATGACATGTACAAGGAAACTCGCCTTCAGCCCCCAAATGTTATTGCCAGTACAGATGATTCAGAAAGCACACATGAAGCCATGCCAACAGCTAGTGCAGCCAGTGATATGCCAGAGAATGATAGTCAGTCTTATCTCAGAAACATGTGTCTCTTTTACCTTAAACTGCAAGGACAGCTGCTTATTCCTGCCTCTACTATACAGACTATTGTTGAGGAGATGCAAAATGTGCACGAGTTAGGTCAAGCCTACACAATAACTAAAGTAAGTTCTTTATTAAAAAATGATATGAGCCTATCAGATGAAGCAGTCACTAAAATATGTGACTGCATTAAAGAGTCAGATTTGTTCTCTGCCTGTCATCAGGGACAATTAAGAACAACATACACCAGAAATCAGACATTCACAAAAATGTTTAAGTACACGGAACCCCAAAAAGTGCTATTGGGAATGGATGAAAACATGACACAAAAATTTGCGTACTACATACCAGTGGCAGAAACTCTGAAGAGCTTTTTGCACTCCCAGTTATGGAGGAATGCACAGCCACAACAGTTTGGAGATCCTGATGTAGAGGTTTTTACGGATTTATATGATGGAAAAATTTTCAAATGTCACCAGTTCTTTAATGAAAACCCTGAAAGCCTCAAACTGATTTTGTATCAAGATTCATTTGAAATTGTGAATCCCCTGGGTTCTGCTAAAAAGACACACAAAGTTCTTGCAGTTTATCTTTCATTAGCAAATTTACCCATTCATTTGCGTTCAAATACTGATAATATGTTTTTAGTCTTGTTGTGTGTTGAGAATGACTTAAAGCGTTTTGGAATAGCCAAAGTTTTCTCAGAGTTGTTGGCAGATCTGAAATCCTTGGAGACAGATGGAATAAATGTAGATGGAAAAACAGTAAAAGGGGGTCTCTACTGCATTGCTGGGGATAACCTTGGTTCTCATTGCATAGGTGGGTTTACAGAGAACTTCAGCCGCTCTCAATATTTTTGCAGGTACTGTGACATCACGAGAAGTGAGTTTGAGGCTGATCCAAATGCCTGTGGTCCTCCACGCACCCCAGAGACGTATGACACAGCTGTTGCTGATCTCCAGGCTGAAAACATCCAAGACGTCAGAGGAATAAAGGTAAACTCTATCTTTAATACCCTTGAGTCTTTTCACGTATCCCAACCTGGTCTCCCGCCTTGTTTAGGTCATGACCTCTTTGAAGGAGTCTTGTCATATGATCTAGCACTGTACTTGAAGAACATTATAAAAATGAAAAAATGGTTCACATACTCACTCTTAAACAGGCGCATCAAACAGTTTAAGTACAAAGGATCTGAAGCACTCACAAAGCCATGTGCTGTCAAACCTGACGGAGCCAAGTTATCAGGGCAAGCCATTCAAAACTGGAACCTTCTGAGATTGCTACCAGTTTTGATTGGTGACAAAGTGCAAAATCATGAGGATGAAGTATGGCAGTTAGCTCTCCAGCTAAAAGACATTGTGGATCTTATTTGTGCTCAGAACATTTCCTTGTCCCAGATAGCATATCTTGACATTTTGATCCAAGAATATTTGGAGTTGAGAAAGATGATGTTTCCTGAAATTCAACTCAAACCCAAGCACCACTATTTGCGCCATTATTCAGCACTGTCGTTGAAATTTGGTCCATTGAGGAGATTATGGACGCTTAGGTTTGAAAGTAAACACAGTTATTTTAAAAGATGTGCCAGACACTTGAAAAACTTCAAAAATATTTGTCAAACATTGTCAGAGCGTCATCAGATGTATCAGGCATATCTTTTAGCTGGGCAAGAATGCAGTAAACTACTGCAAGTGAAGGACAGCTGTGCGTTTTATCCCAACCTCTACAGTGACGCTATTAAACATGCAGTCAGGGAGTTAGCCTTTTCAGAAAGCAATACCACAGTTGCCACAGATATTCAGTACAAGGGCACTGCATATAAAAAAGGACAGTTTCTTGTGTACAGAAATGATGAGTATATGGAGTTTGGTGAACTTCTACTCATCTTGATTCAAAATGACACATCTGTGCATGTTTTGATGGATATCCACAAAGGCATCTTCCTCTCAGAATACCATCTGTATTCTGTGACAAAGGACAGTCTTGGGTTACAATGTATCAACATTAATGACCTGCCTGATTTCTATCCTTTGGTATCATATATTCTTAATGGATTCCAAGTCATTCCACTAAAACACAGTATTGTGGCAAAATAAAGTCCAATTAAAGCTGTTAATTGGACTGTTAGTTTGACATTAATATAAGTGTTACCTGATGCATGTCCCTGTTCTGTTAAGTGTATGTACTGTATATTTTTTCTGTTCTGCATTTCTTCTTCAGTGTAAATATGAGTGACTCAGGGCGAACCTTCCTAGATGTCGCCATCATGGAAGCCCTACCAGAACTTCAAGTAGTAAACAAAAACATCCTGGAAGAGCACTTGCAGTCCATTGGAGTCGAGACGTATGATGATCTACGCTTCGTAACGGAGGCTGATTTGATGACAGTATTAAGACCTGTACAAGCCAGAAAGCTTCTTTCTGTTTGGAAACAGAAATGTAAGTAAAAACACCACAACACACAGCTATTCAACAGCAAAAGCAGACATGGACATTGTGTAATATTGTACAATGTGAATCATAATCTTATTTTTTTGTCATTTAAAGACCAAACTCCCGAGAACAGCTCACTATCATCTGTGGAAGCCTCACCTACCCAACTGCTGTCATCGCTCTCTGTTTCACCCCAAAGTTCATCGTCAACCTCCTCCAGCAGCCTAGGACTTGACACACAGTGGGAAGACAACTTTGAAATTCCATGGAGTAAATTTCCTGAGGAAGTGATGGATTCTTTGGAGAGGGGAAGAAGGCCAGGCCCAAAACTGAGGAGGCAAATGGTCCGGATTGTTGTGACTGAGATGATGGAAAAATGCCCCCATGTAGGTAAAAAGCATTCAACTGATGTTGCAAAGCAAATGGTGGCAAAATATCCCAATTCTCTGCAAGATGTAATAGAGGGCGATATTGTTGGAACAGGCTACCATTCCCTTGTAAAACAGCTGCAAAACAGAATCGAAAATGTGAGGCGCACTTCAACACCCAAAATAAGAAAAAGAAAACATCAGGCTGATGACTCAGACCACACAGATGAGATCCCATTAGAAGAGAGAGCAGCAATGCAGGACACTTACGGATGCATTAAATGGAATGTGAAATTTCTGCCCCGTGAAGAAACTCAAGAGAGCCAGCACCAAAAGAAGGAAAAACTCAAGGAGATGTTCCAACAATCTGATGCCAATCCAGAGGAGGTAAAATGTCTAATGAAGTCCACTTTTTACACACAGCGTCAACATGTCAACCAGGGAAAAAGTATCAAAAGCCTTCGAGAGGAGTGGCCATTTTGGTTTGACGAACTTGGCATGTCAGTCCACTTCAAGGAACTCACTGGGATTGACCTCAAAGAGACATTCACGCGAAATTTGGATTTGAAGGGAAAAAGGCTTCTCAACTACATGACCACAGTTTATGTCACCAAGAGTAATAAGTTCCTTCAGACTTATGCAAGGCTTCAGAGGATGCGGGGACAGCAGAGTGGCTGCTCAGATGATGTGAAAGAGATGGTCCTGCTTCTGCTCAGCTACTTTGATGAGAAGGAGGAGTCCATGTTCTTCCATGTAGAAGATACCTGTCTGGCAGAAGAGGTCCAACTGGAGCAAGTGCCTCTGACACCTGCTGTTATTGTCTGTGGTAAGTCTGTTTCATATCTCTTTTTTTTAATTGCACTGTTTATAGAATCTGTCATGTGAGTGCAGCGCTTATTAATATAACCTGTTAAATAATTTGTTCATAGGACAGTCCTGCTATTCCTCAACAAGGTACATGCTGAGTCTGGATCGGAACCTCATCAACACAAACATCTCCTCCTTCATTTCTGCATTGTGCCTCATGTTCGGGAGCTACTTCTGTTTCAACATCCATTATCCATCTGAGCTGGCTTCAACTCTGGAGTTTCTTCAAAGGTGAGTAAACATGGCATGGCATTTCTCAGACCTGTACTTTAATTAAGCCTAAAATGGCTAAGCTACACAAAAACTGCCTTAATAGTTCCTAGGGCCAAAAACTGCCCCATTGAAACCCATTAAAACCACTATTTTTGATCCCACGTTTATCTTGACAAAAACTAATGCATTCCTTTATGTTAAGATTTCGGTTTGGACCACAGGCTTTCAATTTGTAGTTTTTATATTTGTCCATCAGGTGGCACCACTTTTACCCATTCAAAGCATGCCGCAAAGTTTCACACTTTTTATTGTTTTCTGGAAGAAAAGTGTGTGTGCTATTGATGTTGGATAATGTTGTGTATGTGTACTCACTAAATGCATTTAATGGAAATTATTTAGTTTTTTTTGTATAAAAACAGCATTATGTAGAGTTATGTAAACATACTGGCATTGAAAGGGTTAAAAAGCTAAAAATATAATTAATATTTGATATGTATATTTCAGACTCTAAAAGAGTGACATGTTTAAAGTAGAAAAAAATATCAAAATATACTATTTTTATAGCAGTTCATGGGAACAAGCCACGTTTTGGCTTTAAAAACATCCACGAAGTAAATAAGTTAAGAACACATGAAGTTTTTTTTTTTAACTGATCAATTAAAATGCTTAATATGCTTTTATTCTACAGGTGTTTTTTCTCGATAAACCCAGAAAAAGGAACTAAGGTGGAGAATAAAAACTCGAAGCGTCGTCTCAATCTGAACCCTCGAGTCCTCACCCTGATCCAGGACCTCTCCGATCACGAGTGGCGTTAAGCCTAAATATGGACTCCTTCTGTGCACTCTGACTGTTTGTTTGAGAAGAGGTACTGTTACTTTTCGCTTTGTTCAATCCACAATGTGTATTATGGTAATTAAGGCACAACGTAATTTTTGTTATTTTGCAAAAATACCTTAACAAACGTGCATTCTTATTTTGAGGGGGTTCGCCTCTCCACAGATCTGACCTGTAACTTGGCCTGTTGGCATCACGTGATTGTCTCCATGGAGATAGATAAGTTTTATGCCATACTGTGGAACATTCAGAATGTAAACAAAATTTTGATTGAATTGGGTTGTTGTTGTGTGCCTGACACTTAAACTTTGTTTGTTAAAGTTTGTTAAAAATGTCCAGATTTAAAGAGGCTAATCTTCTGGAGTATCTCAACTTGGATTCAGTCATAGTTCAAGAACCATTATATGTAGCTTCTTTGCATGTTGTATCTGTTGAAAAAAATGCATCCAGTTGTTTACAACTATTATTGCTGTTAAATAAATTTCCCAAAAGTGATATTTTTCTCTCGTCTTTTCTCAAGATGTATTTTTGCAGGTTTATACGTAAATTTTACATTATAACTTGATTATTAAAACATAAAAACACAGCATATTTTGAAGAGATTTTATATATAATATACAGAACCATTCCATTTAAAATGCAGAGTTTTACTGTTGTTCTACCGGTTTAAATTAGTTTTTGTTTGATATTTCCCTGTTAATTTTATCATTTATTGATGCACAATTAGCAGTTATTACATGTAAAAAATACAGGAAATGGTCTATTTATATACAACACCGTTATGTGAAATTAACAAAAAAAAAATTGTAGACTTAACAGTTTTTTAATGTGATTCAGCCGTGATTTCATTCACTGTAAATCAATTTACATATTTCGTCTGTAAAGTTGTCTACTGTGCTGCTGTATTTTTTACAGGAATTCTCTGGTAACCACAGCTGCCAGCGTTTTCCTGTAAAAACAACAGTTTTTTTTTTACAGTGTAGCTCACAAATTAGCTTCATGCTGTTAAGGACGTTAATATGGTAATCAAATTCAGAAGGTTATATAAGCAGTGAAGGTTACACTATTTCATGTGGGAGAATGTGGAAAAGGAAATTGAAAACAGAGCAAAAAGACCTCAAGATCACTTAGTGTTTTTATCAACTCTTACATGTCTCCCAGTTACTCTTTCACATTCCCTCGCATAGCATTTAACCAAAGCTAATTGTAACATTATGTAAAAGGGGCAATGCTGACTAGCTAGAAAAGTTAGTGACAGAGAAGCCTAAGCTGCATAAATCATGCTATAAACAGTGAGTACTTATGAACTCTATGCTCCAAACATTTCTCAAACCAAATTTTATTGGGTGGGAGTCTGTGCAGTATTACTTCTGAAACCACAATTGCAGCTTGGGGACCAAGTTTGCCTCCCTATCTGGAGAAAATCTCTTCAAATAGAGAAGCTGTGGATCCACGTTACCAGTATCTGCAGCTTTCTTTCACAGCAACAATAACTTTTTTTTTAATATAATTTAAGAGATGATGCTAGAATCAAATAAACATTCACAAAACAAACTGTAGTTCCATAAGCATGTATTGAGACACCGCTGCTGTGTGTTGTCTGTTGTTTTACTAATGTTGCTATTGATTTTAAGGTTTCGGTGACCACTGGGATAAGGTAGCTAATTGTGTTCAGCAATGTTTTACTTGATGTATGCATGTTTTCCCTCTTAGCCTGGAGGACTCTGTGGTGAGAGATGACTTGCTACATGTGTTCTTTGATAATCTTTTCACAGTGGGAGGTTTGGTGATTATGGAGATCTCAAGGCTGAAGCTGTGGGATATAAGCTCCAAATGAGCATCATTCTGCCACTGTAGAGTCGGCTTCCAAACAATGCCCCAGTGACTTGTAAGAAAAAGTTCTGAATTTGATTTCTATGATGATGTAAAGTTTTTCATTTAATATTTTGGTTTGGAATTTGTAAACGTTGATGTCAACTGGACAATAAAACCACAACACTAATTATAGAATGGATAATTGCATCAAAAATGGATTGTGGAGGATGGATACATATAGCAAGGCAGGAAGAATAACAGGAAGGAGATAAATCTGCTTTTGACATTTGAATATCAAAACAGAATGTCTAATATGCACACTTTATTATATGAGCCAAAAGTATGTGCCAGAGGTATTATTGAGTTAATAGACATCTGCAGAAAATCTGCAAATCACTGAACCACCAACCAGAAAATCAGTCAATATTGTCTTTCCTGTGCTCTCAATTCTAATGTAAAACAACTCCAGGATGGCAGCCCACAGCTCCATCCTGGCCTCCACAAACACTTCTGGAGGGGCACCTGGCGTTGCTGGCACACTGGACCTCACCATGGGGAAGGAGGGTGAGGTTTTGGCACCGACTCTGAGCTTCTGTTTGCAAGGTCACAGCTGCCTCACTGGTGACTCCCATTGCCTCGTCTGGCACTGATGCAGTGTGTGTGTCCTCTGCTGCCATCCTGCAGGATGCAACGCATCCCCAATTCCTTGTGATGGCAGTTTAGGACAGCGTGTTAGCACATGTCATCAACCCAGCACACAGTCATACTGAGCAGGCTATTCTGTGCCAGTAGGGGGAAAGAATTACAAGCAAAGGTGAAGAATTGGACTTGCAGCATAGAGATGTATCCTACACATCGGCTTGACAGACACAGACACACAGGCACTGAGACATCCAAACACTGTTTATTCAGTCAGTGTTTTTAATAGATTTTGGGACAACTACACCACTTTTAGATCTTTCAGACGTCCACAGAAAAGAGAAATAGGTATCCACAAACACAGACACAGCAGCTGCTGATAATAAGGTGCACCATCCAGCTTTGCCCAGAATAAGACGAATGACAGTTATGTGAGCAGAGTATAAATGAAGTTCCCAATACTTTTGCTTTTTCAATATCACTGCTATCTTTGGGCTCGGCTCGGCACCTGCTGTGGGCAGATATCGACTGGAGGAAAAGGAAAAGGGTGGGGGGGGAGTGTTAGGTGCTGGAGGACCGTGGCAACCGTCCACAGAGCACTTCCCCATTCCTTTGACTGAATGTTGAAAGGCGTGATTCCAGCCAGGAGGGGGTGTGTGTTGGGGGGTAGGGGGGCAGAGGGGGGTTGCGTTGGGCGGTTGTTTGAAGACTTCGGAAGAAAAGCTCAGGGAAAATAAATCAAGACTGTTTCATGTAAGATATGAGATTTGCATTGAGGCTTTTCAAATGAGCCCCTTTATGTTTGAAAATGACTGACAGTCATAATAGCTTGTCGACTCACAGAAAGAGGAGAATGGAAACCGGCAGGGAGCCAAATCTAGTTTCCTCACGAAAAAACACAGCCTCCAAAATAAAGCAAAGAGCAGCAGGCCAGCTGATTTCAGTTTAGCTCAGCTCATAATATGGAAAAACTAGGAGCTCTTCCTGTCCATAATTGCTACATATCCAGAGTAAAAGAAAAAATGAAATATGTTTTGGTTGCCCTAAGTGAAATAGTTTGAAGTGCAGAACCCTCCTTACTAACAAGCCCGTAAATTAGCTACAAGGACAAGAAGATTGAGAGAGGGAGAGGGAGGGCGAATAACTAGTGCTTGTTGGAGGGAAGAAAATACCAGTGGACTAACACTGGATACATTGGTAAACTGCTGCTGAATATCTCAGACTAATGCACATTTCTCTTATATGGCTATATCTTTAAAATTGCAGCCATATTATCCCTTGTGGTATTAAATTTGGCTGCTAAAGAATTAATGAACATGTATAGAAAATGTATAGATGTTCTTATTAGTGTGTGTGTTTCTGTTTTTGTGTGTACACATACTGTATCTCACAAACACACAATCACTCCACAACAGAAACTTGGATGCACATCATATAGATTCACTAGGCTGTGACCTTTTACTAAGGCAGAGCCCTGGTGGATATGGTGTTTAATTCACATGGTGCCGATTCCAATTACACCAGCACTAACATGTTTGAGATACACAGAAGAACCATGCATTTGCAAACAGTCTGTGTTGTAATTTGATGCCTCTGGAGTAGATGTGTTGTTGGTAACATCATCCTGTTGTAGTGTCAGATCTGTTTGAGGCAAAAGGAGCATTCAATTTCCAGCTGCAGAACAGGCAACATATAACCGCCACAATACATTGTGTTTCATCACCAAACTCTGTGAGGTGTTGCAGAAAAAATGAAACAGGAACAGGCTTGCTAATTGAAGTGGTCATGCTTCCTGGTTTCCATTAGGGTAATTGGCATATCTATTTAGGACATACATATTTTGCAGAAACGTGCAACTGAGCTGTAAATGACGTATGAAAGCAATATAATGTGCCATAGTCAACAGTTACTAAGCTTGGTTCAAGAAATGCCTTTTTCAACATGTTGCCTGACTTATTTAACTGATCAGCTGCAGCCTGACCAGGATTGAAGATAACACTGACGATATTGAAATGATCATGAGATTTGGGATTCTAGAAAACTGATGCACAGTTTACATCTTCACTAAAAAAAAAGCCTGGCACAAAAAAAACACTTAATAATGTAATGTGGCAGAATGTAATAACAAGTACTAATAGGTTAATATCACCATAGATTCTAAGCAATTACAGAGTAGTACTGGGGATAATTAGTCAGGTTCAAATTTTGATGAAAACTGTGGTAATAATAGGTTCATGTCTGTGTAGATTTTTAGTCATCCAGGTCATGGAGGGTTAAAAGGCAGTTGGACTTGGTTGTAGATACTTGAAGACATTTCGCCTCTCATCCATCTAAAGGAATATAAGAAGATATAATTCCAGCTTGATGGGGAGTCCCAGGTATGTTTTCCCAATATTTATGGTATATTTTGTAATACGTTATCCAATGTAATACATTTTAACTTGTCAAACACAGGTATAACAAATAGCGCTGATTATGACTAAGTTACATTGAGGAGTACCTGTACCAGGGTCCTGCTATTGTGCATGCTGACTTGAACACCAGTGAAATGACGCCATCATTAATGTTATTAGTTACATCTGTGCTTTTCCTGCTAGGGCACATCCAAATATCCGCAGTGAAAAAAGACTTTGCTGCCAAAATTCTACTTCATAACCTATGATTTCTTACCTATAATCACATGTGGTAGATTAAATGTAAAGCCATGAAATAGGTCTGGAAATTGCAATACCACATGTTTCATCTTCATCAACTTTTATGGTTAGGCAGTAGACTAAGATTACATTTCCTCTGCAGGGCATTGTATCTGTCAAATTTGTCATCTCAAACTTGATATTTTACCCAATTATTATTTTTTTTCCAAATCTATACTGTGTTCCTGTTCTCTCTGATGTTGCTCAAGCTGCTTTCTAAACACATTTGCTGCCAGTTTCAGAGCGCTGGCACATACTGCACTGTCTTGGCTCATTCTTGCATTCCTTGAGCCCTTGGTGGAGATTTCCCATCAGCAGCCACCTGATGTTGGTGGTCTAATAGTTGGGATGACCCTGTGGAAACGGGCGTGGTGCCACCCTGGATCTTTCCCATCTGCTGTGTACAGGGTGTAGAGCATTATCTAGTGATGCCCTTGAACAGAAATGGCATCAAACAAACTCTGTGACCAGGGGTAGGGATAAACAAAGAGATTAAAAACCAATGAGCCAAGGACAACACATTTGAAAAGGTGGATGCAAGGTTTTAAATGAACATGGTTTATTAACGCTGAAATAAGCTAGTTTTGACCTATAGGGGTCAGAAACTCTAAAACAACCTCAAACGACAAGCCTCATCTGCTTATTAAGTTCATATGGCTAATGTGTTAGCAAACAGTTGTCCACTTAATCATCCAGCAGGAGCATTTCTTCTAGGTGTGGGCTAATTGTCTGTTTTTAGATTTTGACTTAAACATTTTTAAATTAGATTTATGATTCATGATATATTATGTACAATCAGGTCAGGTGTGCTTAAGTGCTGGCATTGTCGACCAAATTTTTATATTGGAGGATAGATGATAGCTCTCAGACCACAACACACATTCGAAAGCATTCTGAAAAACTACATTGAGCTGTTGTTTAGATTCACAACAAAAGATTCAAATACTCCATAGTGCCAGGTACTACAGAGAGTCCTTTCATTCAGAGTCCTTTCATTTAAAAATCTATTTAGTTGAGCTTAAAAAGCAGCATTTAAACATATTTTTCACAAGCTGGGTGAAGAAAAGGTGAAAAGATAAAGATCAATAAATGGCCTTGGTTTGAACATCACTGTTCTTAATCCAACCATCCCACACACTAAGCACTGTAAACCTATGTTCTTTAATTTTCAGGATGACAATTTCTTTTGAGAACTAAGCAGTCAGCAAATGAACAAAAAAGCAATATAGGTCTTTGTGTTATAGTAGAAACACTTTATAGTAAATGAAATGTAGGTTAGAGGTGATCTGCATAAAATGAAAGCTTGGTAGGCTACATGAACCAGTCAATCAAAAATAACATCACCCACACACAAAATATTCAAAACCAGGCCTTGTGCTTTAATTGTTTACATAATTTGGCAGAGTTCAGCCTTTTCTTTAAGCAACTGCACCATCACAGCCTAAGACTCTCATTGTATTGGTCGGGTATACTATTCTTTTCTCTTCCTTCCTCACATGTGGAGGCAGCTATCTGAAGCGTCCACGCCGCTGGATTATCCCACTAACCACCAATCCTTTCGCAACAGTTGAGAGGATGAGAGCGCCTATTGGATCACCTCCAGGGCCTGCTGGTGCCTCTTCTTCTACTCCCCTTCCAGAGCAGCTCCAGGCTGGGGCCTGAATCCCCCATCTCATCATCCACTCTGTGCCATCTCTCAGTCCAGGCCACACCCCAGGAGCGACTGGCACAGGCAGTGTTCTGAAGCCTTCTGAAGGCTGAAGGGGACCAACTGCAGGCCCAGATGGTTCTCCTTTATATTGGTCTGTTCTTCTGTCTGTCTGTCATCCGCCAAGCCTAACATGCATGGGAGTAAAAACCAGCTTTTACATACAGAGAGAAGCATGTATGCTTGCCACACACAGTTAAGACACAGATGTATGACCACCACCACCACCATAACTGCATGTGCATAAATGCAAATACATACATATATGCATAAAAAACACCTGCCGCCAAGACATAGCAAAACACTCCCACACACATCTTGTAGATACACTGTACACACTTACTCTATCTGGTTTCTAACACACTCCCACCCACTCAGCGATCCCCAGCACTCACATCTGAGCTCTGTGAGGCCCATCTCAATTCACTCGATTAGAAGTGGGCCCCGGAACATTTCACACACATGCTAATGCCTAAAGACAACAAAGCCAATGATGAGGAGATGGTGTTCTCTTGAAGCCAGAATGCATCTGCAATCAACCCTCGGGGCTTTAGTTTAAACAATGCCTAATCAGCCAAAATAACCGAGAAGGACACAGGGAGAGATGAAGGGAGAGAAATGGATGGATTGGTAGATGGGGAGTGAACGGTTGCGTGGAAGCCAAATGCAGAGCCCACACTCACAGGCAGCCAGTCTCAAAAGTCCACTTTTCACTGGCTGTCTTAATATAATGAGGTTAATAAGTGGACATGGGAGGCATCTCTGTGGATAAACTGTGTACAATCACACTTTTAAAAAGTCAGTACTGTGTTAGTGCTGGCATAACACTATTGAGACAGCCGGCTGTTAAATCAATTCTAGGAAATAAGCTTGCACATAGAGGACAGAAGCAGGAAGAGAGTAAAGAGAAAGGTTTGAATAGTTTAGTAAAATGTAATTTTAGGCAGATTTACAAGATATTGCTTGTGTATATTTTCTAAAACAAACTCATTTAAAGCTGATTTATATGCTGTTTTTTAGCCGAGACCTTAATGCCTCCACCAGTCACAGTGGGAATGGACAGATTGGCTTCTAATGGTTATCCGATACTATGCTGCAGTATACCTATGTGTTGTTTAATAAGGTGAACTGACCTTTCATCATGGTTATAAATCAATGACATTCTCCCACATTAAAGCACTGCATGCAAATGCATAATATTATCTTCCCACATTTGCACAACCACACACACACACACCAACAGCAACATGTTCACAGGAAGTCAAATCTAAAGATTAATACATTTTAAGGTCCCATGTCTGTACATGTGCACCTCGCCTTTCATACATGCACAGTCTCACAAACAACCCAGTGTTCAGTGATGAAATAAAATAAATGTATCTCCTGTTGCTACTGTACAGTTTTGGATAAAAAGGCCTCTGAAATTACCTTGGTAAGTGGAGAGGTGAAGCAGAAATAGATGAAGTAAGATTGTGTTTGATTGCAGGTAAATGGTAGATGTTTGTGTTCAGGGCCTTTGATGTCGCTTTTGAAAGGACCTGCTGGCCTTTCATTCTGTGATTACTATCCTTCTGCCAAGGCATAATGGCTGAGATACAGCTCTGTAATGAAGGCATTACCAAAAGCAGAATAGAGTAACAACTGTAATGCCCAGATTCCACTCATTTACCTCCCAAATAATACTTCACCTCACCCCACAGCAGCAGCAATAACGGCAAAATCACAGCTAATGCCATCTCGTCTGTCAGAGAAAACAATATAAAAACAATGTATTTTTTTATTACTCTGTCTCATTTTCTCCAGCTCTGCTTGATCACTATAAGTACAACCCTAAAGCAAAACAGAGTGCTTCCGCTGCTGACATGAAGTGCTGGGGCTTCTTCTCCTGCTGCTGTTCATTCTCCAAATCGCAATTTATTTTTGCATCATCAACACAAAAGAAAAAGCGATAAACACTCACTGTGTGCCTAGACATACTTTCTCCTCATGGGCCCTGCCACAGGCCCACATAGAAACCTAGATCCATGCACCGCTGTGTCTCTTTGTGAGTGTGTGTGTGTGTGTGTGTGGGGTGGTGGGGTGGTGGGGGATATTTGGGATATGTTCCCTGCCTCTCTAATAAGCCACCGGCTTGATGCCACTGCTCTCCTGCATGGGAGGAGATAAGAACTGGCAGAGCAGTGGTGTGGGCTCCCATTGAAACCCAGTGTGCCGCTAAGCCCCCTCACAGCCCCCAGCAGAACCTCAAAATGAACACACACCACCACACACGTGCACCAACACACGCACCTACACACACAGGCTACAAAGGCAGCCCCAATGAGGTAACGTTGTGATTACAGATGCAAGAGCACAGACAGCGCGTTGGGAATATGAGGTGGAAGGAGAGAGCGAGAGAGAAAGGAGAGGGAGAAAATAACAAGTATTAAGTCCACTGAGACAGCATTAAAAAAGCACAATGCTCCGCTTGTTGTTCAAAAAGAGTGAGACTACTGAACTGAAGAATCTCGCCATCTTTTTTTCTAGTTCAGCCTTTAAAAAATTACCACACCAGCAAGACTCATCTCACCCTCATTTACTATCATTCTATATATGTATATATATATATATATATATATATATATATATATATATATATATATATATATATATATATTCAGTAACAATAACAATTTCCTTGTTGAATAGGAGAAACATTTTGAATTTGTGGGGGATAAGGGGATGTCATTTGCATATCAAACCTTATTTGTCAGGTCACAGGGGAATTGAGTTCTCTTTTTTAACTGGTTGAGATTAACCCCATGCAAATGGAGCAGATGCCAAACTCCAATAAATCAGCACTTAAGAGAGCTTACATCTGTGGAAGACATTGTTATGAAGACCAATCCGTACTTTCCACACCCGGTTGTCAGTAATTGCGAAACTGTTGCTTATCCATCTGTGGAGTGTTTTTGTATAGAAAAAAGAGGAGTCAGCTATTGTACTGTATGAACATTTAAGTGCTATTTTGCTTTTGTAGAAAATTCTATCACCTCGTTAGCACATTACCAGCAAGTGACCATCAGCTGTCAGCCATAAAAATGAGCTGCCCCAGGGATCTCGTGTCATTCTACTGTCTTTTTGTTTCAGTGTCTGTATTGATGTGCAAATATTTTGGTGACAGTTGTGATTATTAAATATATGACAATAGTGGATCCCCTTGTCAGCCAAAATCTGCAGTTGCTTGTTTATAGAGCAGGTGTTGTGAGAAACTGTTCTACCCGAGCAGAGACCATCAAATTTCACTGTGAATACACCAGACAATTTAAAGTAGTCTTTTATATGCCTTTACTACAAATTGAAATAAATATTTTCTGAATTCTCTCACAATTTTATGCTCTGTGGACAGAAATTTTTTAAGAGTAGAGGTTAAATAATAAATACGATTTATTTTATCATCTTTCACAAGGTGGGACGACATAAGTAAGATGTGATGCAGCAGAATGATAAATATCAGATGTGACTGAGAATGGCAGCATGGATTTTGTTGATGAAGACAAATCTTCAGCTATTTCAGAATTTGAGGGTAAATGCAGCAGGGGCATGTACACAGATGCTTTCACTCCTCTTGCTGTTTGATCTTTGAACAGCTACAGTACATGGGCTTAATTTATAGTGACAAAATTGGCATGGCGAGACAAGTAAACACTTGTTGCTGTGTCTCTATCAGTTGCAGTCATGATATGTACAATATTATGCCAGGCAGCCTTATTTCCTCCAAAGTGGGCAGATTCTAATGACTTCAGAGGAATTCAAAAACATGTTGATTGAGGAATACATTTTAAACAAGAGTTACAGTTATAGCAAATGCATAGCGAATAAAATAAATTTGATACCAAACTTTAAGGTGTAATGGTTTGTGTTTTGACTGATCTTATACTTTGATTTGGTTTTCAGCATAGGGTTATAAGTTAAAAACCTCAGACAGGCGTTTTGATTCTTGGATTGATTGGAGTGCTGTGTGGCAGTAACACTTCTTTGATGTGTCCATGATTGTTTTTCTCAGAGTGAAGTTAGCTAGATTTATATGATACAAGACTACACAGCCACATTAGCTGCTCTGTGAGGCTGCTCTTAGGCACAGTGGTGCTTTAGGCTAAATGCAAACATCAGCAAGCTAACATGCTGAGGCACAATGTCATGTTAACATATGCTAATTCACACAGTAGAGGCTGATTGGAATGTCATCAGTTTTTTTTAGGTATGTGTGCATATACCTAATATATATATAAGATTTTGACCGAATGATAGCACTAAAAGTCAGAGGATCACCAAAGGGTTAATTCATTCCAACAGACTGAATGACAAAAAATGTGATTTTCTGATAGAGATTTTAACATAAAACATTAATTTCTTCATTAACATAATTCTAAAATCAGTTTAAACTGCATATGGTTTGCCTACACTCCTCTGCAGTGTTTATTTTCTTAACCTGGGCTTCTGTGCTGGCTGTTATTGTCATTCAATTTATCCAGTTTTGCAGTTTAAACTTAACAGATGATTGTTTTTTTCTGCCAGAAATGAAAGATAAATCTCTCCTGGTGTAGTAGAGTGCCTACCAAACATGATATGTTTAGAATAGCAAATCAGTAAAAGCTCATTATTCTATGTCAATTGACCATAGAGAGCAACAAAACAGACATTTACTTACATGTAATTTTCATTTTGGGAGTGTTTTCACTTGGAAGAGTGGGGGCAACAAGTAAAGACATAAACACATGCCTCAGGCTGATAGAAGAAGCTTAAAGAAGTAAAATGAAAATCTACTGGTTCGAGAATATAAAGTCAGATCAAAAGAAACAAGGCTGTTTGAACCAGTGTATTTACTGTATAGTTTTTATACTGTGTAACATGTGTTAGCCTGTATACTCTGTTCTAAGTGTCTTTGGCAGTAGACAGTTTTAAGGGCCATACTGACAGTCTAAAGCAGGGAAAATCCCCCTCAGGAATTCCCCTAATACCAGAATTTCTGAGAGAGCTGGAAGAGGGGGAGAACAAAACTGAATGACTCTAAGGAGAGTAAAAACAGTGGGATTGAGGAAGAAAGAAAGCTGCTCAGATGAAACCATACAGAGAAATGTATATGGGCAGGAAGAAACAGGAAAAAACAAGACAGGTTTTGAGGGTTTAGCAACTGAACCTCACTGTCAATATTTCAGATCCCAAAAACAACTTGAGCATGAGTATGTGGACAGAGCTGTCTGTCAGCTGCAAAATAAGAGCTGAAAACAACTTATGTAGGGATACACAGGTAGATGGAAACTTGGCAGTATCCATTTCTTTAGATGAAGATGTATCCCTGTGTGGTAGACAAGCATCAATTTTTACACCATCATCTTTAAACTTAAACATCACAGGGTCTGTGATGTCTGTGAAGATTCTCAGTGATCCAGGTCATGGTTATCCAAGGAGGGTTGAATCGTGCAAAGTGCAAATGGACTTGGTTGAAAATATTTGAAGACGTTTCGCCTCTCATCCAAGGCTTCTTCAGTTCTGACTGACTGGTGAGGAGTTCCAGGTATTTAACCTCTGTGATGTCAACCAGCTGACTCATTGAGTAAAAAGAGGAGAAAATGAGTGTGGTAAGAATTGAATGAAAATGATTAGAAGGTAAGGAAAATGGTGCTCAAATGTCAAAAAGACCTTAATGATTAGAGAATGTCATTGCATATGGCTTTTTAATTGAATGTCATTACATCCAGACACCATGTCTCATAACATCATAGCATATGGGGCCATCAACTAAACCATATGAATTATGGCTTTGGAATGATTAAACCTTTTTAAGTTTTATTTTAGCTCTTGAAAGCTGCTTTCACAAGCACCACTACTATTCAGACTGTACATTTTAATTGCACTGAACATTAGCCTAACACACATTCAATCACACTTGTGGAACATCCTATGACAAGGTTGACATCTATGTTCTCAATGTTAAGGTGCAACTAATCAGCAATGCTTGTCGAAGGTTGAAACCCCCCCACCCCCCCACACACACACCTTTCCAATGTTGAATCCCCTTATGTTGTGATTTGCCAGGCATGCAGGGTTTGAAATTCTCTCATAGTTCTCTTTTTGAATTTGTTAAACAACTATTCCTGGTGCTTTTTTGTACAACTTAGTACAACAATGTGTCTCCCAGGAGAGACGGCCTGAAAATGTGAGCTGTTATCTCCATATTTAAATGAAATTGCGTCTCTCCCCTCTCTATGAAGGTTGTCTTTTAACTCCACCTTCGCTGTTTGGAACAGCTATAAACACTTTTGCCTTCTAACATACAAACAGTTCTTTTCACCTAGCCATTGCAGTGCTGTATGTCACTGACTACTCTTTTGTTGTCAAATGGATTTGTTCAGTCAGTTCATTTTTGTCTTTTGGTGCTAATGCAAAAAGATGATTTTTGCCATTTTTTACTCAGAAATGTTGACAGTGAAATCTTCACAGCCTTGTCTGCCTATATGAATTTAAATCTTGACAGTCTGTTTTATTTTCTGTTTGTATGTGTGAGTGTGTGTGTGTCCTGTTTCTGTGCCCATGTTTGTCTGTGTTTATGTGTATGTTTGGGGTGTGAGGATGAGTTCCCATTGCTGGTGCCCCCTCTGTCGTGTGTGGCAGAGCTCAGTCGAGCCAGCCTCAATCCTGGCACAGGCCACTGCCAGAGAGAATAGCAGGATTGAGCCAGATCCCTCTGCAGCTGTCAGGATCTCTGAAAAGTGGTCCCAGAAACCTTCAGAGGGGCCCGAAACACTTGTGGGATGTGTGACGGCAGGCTTGTGGCCACCACCACACAAACCCAGACAAATACAAATGCATTGTAATCAAGGTGCAGACAGAATAAAATTCATGTGGGCAGATTTGTCCCCATGCATAATGTGCTTAGGGCAGACTGCAGCCGATCATCCCATTCATCAACTTTTTCCTCATTCTTTCTGATAAACATGGCCTACTCTTCACTATCTGCAATGGATGTTACGTATAATTACTAAACCTCCAAACCAAGATATTATTTGCTATAGCATTAATCCTATCATGTCACCTACTATGCACATAAATAAGTTTAAATTTTTTTATTAAAAGCCATTGCAATTTTTTCTTTTTCTTTCTTTTTTTCTTTTCTTTTCTTTTCTTTTGATCCGTCTGGGTGGGTTTCCCATCAGAAGTCAACTATACATAGTCCCTACCGATACACAGAATGTACACACAGTGGTGTTCTTTATGGAAATCATTTATAACATACATATATATAATTATCTCTGTTTGATGTAAGCTTGTTTTGTAATATTATATATGTAAAACATATATTTTTATTTATGTATATGTATATAAATAAGCAAGTAGACAATTGGACCAAGAAAGAAAGAAAGAGAAAGTCAATAACTTCGCAGGACAGTGTACTATATAGTGTGTACTGTGTAGATGTACTGTATATATGAACATACAATAAATCTTGATATGACACACATTGCAAGTATTGTAATAGGAAAATGTATTCTATCAACAGCATTAAGGGAATTTCCATCAACTTCACCACTCAGAAATGTAAGTAATGTTTACTTTACTGAAATACATTATGCACCAAAATGTCATATAAAATACAGTCCATGCACAATATACAACATAATTTAAAAAAAAATCCTCACAAACTCACTTTTTTGTGAACTTATAGCATAAAGTACATTTTGCATCACTGCATGCTGTGTTTGTTTCATCACTGGTGTTTATATTTGATGATAAGCTGCTGTTTTGACAGTATGAAAGTATGAACTATGAAAACTTACCTCTATAAACACATTTCTCACTGTAAACAAGCATACAGAAGACAGAGGTTTCCAGGAAAAACAGCATTCAGTCCCTCCTTACCCTGCTTGAGAGGACAAAAACTTTTCTGCCGCACTTATCAGCCAGCACAGGGAAAGTGTAAAGTTGTTGACTCATCATTTTGGTGAGACACAACATGCTCAGGGGACAAGCAGCTCGCAACACTTCAGGGGCCCGTCTTGTGTCAAGGCACCCGTCACCTCGCCAGCTATTTCCTGTTGCAGTGTACACACACTTAATGCCCCAACTCCCGTCCCTCGAATCCTCCCTGCATCCCTCCTTCATGGGGCCCCTTGGCTGTCATGCATATCAATGCTTTATATGAGATAGAGGGGAGGGAACGAGGGATTGGGAGGAGAAGTACAGAGGCAGAGAAAGTATAGAGGGAGGATTGGGCAGTGCAGTGAGGCCTAGGCAACAGTCGGAATCAATCAAGTCTGTAGGATTACTGCTCCACTGAGTTGTGATCAATAGATCCTGAACACTATCCCCTGCTAGGAGGCCTGACAGGGTAAATGAGGGTCCTAGAGCTGCGCCCCACCCACCTCCCTCATCTCTACCCAATTCTTTCTACCCATTGCTCTCTCCCTCCTCTCAGTCACCGCCCTTCCTTTGGTTAGTCTCGATTGAGGAAAAGCAAAGAGGCAAAGATGCCGTTTTTGTTGGTAGTGAAGAGGGCAAAGACTCATTCTTGCTCCAGCGGTTTTTAACAATGCCGGTGGAGTGTTGCATATTCAGCTGAGAGGAACATCTAGCCTCTGCCTCAAGGCTTTTGTACCTCTTGGTGCACTGCTGTCTTGTTTTATAATGGTGGAGAAACCTTTCTTTGGGGTAATGATGAAAAAAAGGACAGGCATGATTGGTCTTTCAGATCAGATCCGTTGACTGTATTTCACAACCCAGATGTGCTCACAATACCAAACATACCAACATTTGAAGACAGATTTAAAAAATGTTGAACAACAGACAACAGATAGACAGAGATATAAATACAGGTGATTTCTTTCAGTCAGTTCTGTAAGTGGAGAAAACTTAAGTTACTTTGAGCCTTGTGATATTCAAATTGTACTGGCATCTGATCTGACGAACAAAATGTTTGCCTGATTGACAGGAAGGTTTCAGTGCCTGACACCAATCTCCTCAGATGTCAACAATGATGACTTTAAATTTTGTTAAGTGAGATCCCCCCTCCTTCTCCTACTCCCTTCTGTCTGCTGTCTGCAACAGACAATCCCCTGCATGACCAGCAGATGGCAGTCCTGTTATCCTGATCCAGCAGTGTGAGCCTGCGCGCCTGCAGGCTGAGTTTTGGACTGTTCAGGGTTTAACTATGTGTAAAAGTACCCCAGTTCTCAAATGCCTGGCGGTTGAGGAGGAGAGAGAAAGAGAGAGAGAGAGAGAGAGAGAGAGAGAGAGAGAGAGAGAGGGAGAAAAAGAGAGGCAGCCCAAATAACAGGTTCCCTGGCTCTGAGCCAACAAACTCACAAATGCTCACACATGCTGCAACATAACAATAAAGCACACCATTCTTCTGTTAATAGGCAATCTGTGTTGCCATGAACATTTAGTCTAATAACTGTTACTGCTGTGTAAATGATGTCATAGGCCTGTCATTGTCTGTAAATTATGTAGCTGTCTTTGATGAGCCTTGTTGTCAATGATCCACCTTTTTACAATGTGACCTAGTCATCCGCCTTCCACAGTCATAAATAAGTAAAATACTTTGTTATAGCAAAGTGTTCGGGCATAACAAAGTGTTTTACATTTCACATCAAATATACAAAGTGCACCATTTGTTAAGGAGTACTTTTATTACTTTTATTTGAGTAAGGAAGAAAAGAGAGATAGTATTTTGTGTCCCAAATGTGGATAATATAATATATTATAATGACTTAAATCATGTATGACAGCAAAAGCTTACGTACTAAAAGCTATTAGAAGCAGAGACACTTCACAGAACAAACTGCAGCTCCAGACAAGCAGGACATGAGATAAAGGAGAAGAGAGAAAAAAAGGAAAGCATAACTTCATTACTGTAGTAATGAGAGCAGAGAAAGACTTGTGTGCAGGCAGTGACCCTGGCAGCATAGCTTACCTGCAAACTTGTAGCAGTAATACCTCTGGTCAGGTTATTAGTTATCCATTAATATGCAGAGATGATCTGATCTCCCCAATTAGGGGATGGCAGTGCTATGATTCACAGGGACTCAGTTATCTATATACCGCTAACTGAACCAACCCAGTCCAACTGATCTTACAGTATATGCTCAAACATCCTAGTTCAGACATGTTTGATGCACTGTTGCATGGACCACAAATGGGAAGCAGGTGGACTAAGAAAAGCAAACAAACTAATGAAAGAAAAAATCATATTTGATAATATTAGCATCATCAATTTCACACTGCTGAGTCAAACCAAACCAAATCAAACGCATGCGTGGTCATCTTTTCACTAGAAATGGTCCTCTCTGTGAAAAGCAATTACCTAGCCTATGCCAGTGCACCTCGCAGGTCAGCACTGGAGTGTGAAAATGACCATTCGGCTCTCCCAATTGTAGCCCATGCAGTATAGGATAATAACAAACAGGCCTTCACTTGATAGGAGAATCAGAATCAATAAAAATTATGGCAAAGAGTTAAGATGAGTTTTTTATTTTCTTTTTCAAACAAGCCACCATTGTTTCTCTACAGGTGTTGTCTTAACCCTACTCCCCTATGCCCAGAACACATTCTACACAATCAGCAGTTTACTTAAGTGTAGGCGTAGTGAAGATGATGCATGGAGAGTTACCTCATTTGTGTATGAGAAATACAGGTTTGCCAAATATGATCCACATTTTCATTCACTGAGCTCTAGGGTACACTGAGCAGAGACATACATAAAGAAAGAGTGCATGTGGCCAGTTATGAATTTGTGTATTTCGTATGCATGCATCAGAAGGGTGTGGAGCTTTTTCAGCAGTGGAGTAGAGACTGGATTTGTCTCGTCAATGACATGTACACTTAAGGGCTTATGGGCCAAAGCTTGAAACTTAGCCAGAAATAGCTAATGAGTGCCTGTGTGCCATTAGCTCAGCCATGACTGAAATACATGCATTATTCACTCACAAAAACACCACAACTTTTGGCAGTAAACTACTTTATATCCCAGGCCTATCCTTATCGACAGCAGCGCATGACTCAAGCTGTGCAGTAGGTTTAATACACAGGATGAAAGTCTCTAAAGAAGGTGTGCAATTACACAGCATGTTACCTTCAATAAAGACAGAGATGTAATGGCAATATGCTAATCAAATTGTTCAGGAGTCTGTTCTTTCACTGTGTTCCCTCACGTCTGGCTGATTTGCAAACATGGTCATGCCATACAATCGCTGCAGTACAGTAGATAGGTATGATCTAAGGCGGCTTGATTGGAACATAGTGTACTGTACCCATGGGACTCTGCAGGAAGCATCTATAATGTGTAACAGCAAGGGCAGTGGGCATGTGTTCCTGGCTACATATTTACTGCTACAGCACAGAAATGCATGGACCAGCTTGGCAGAAACACACAACACATTGGCAACCCCTTATTCATTGATGCTCGCACATACACATGCACACACCAGAACACAAACACACAAAGGCTCACGCATGCACAAAGTCTTCCCTGAGACCACACAGACTCCATACCGAGATCCCTTTCATCTCTCGCTATTGACTACTGTTATATCCTGTGGCTTGATTGGACCACACCAGACAACATCTCACATCGTCTGTATTCCTTCCTTGCTCACACGCACCCTCTCTCACTCACTCAAATACCCTTTCCTTCCTTCCCTCTCTCCTTCCATACCTCCTCCCATGCTCCACCAACACCCTTCTCGTGTTTGCCTTTCATTAGCTTTCATCTCTCCAGCTTATTGAACTCCACCACTGGCATCAGAGTGTGATGCTTTGATGGTGCGGCCGCTCCTCGAAATAAATCCATATTTACCCCCTTTACATATTTTCATGCTAACAAATGATTTGCAATGTCTGTCATTCTCGGGGCATAATAGAACATACAGTCAGAGCACATTGTGCAGATCCATTCATGGGGCCCCAGTCTCTGAGGTATGTAGAAAGCACCTTAAGTGCCCTCACTTACATTCAGTCCTTTATGTACCTGCCTCAAAATGTGTTTAGAAATGCGTTTATATATCCATCTCTCTCCCTTTCTGTGATATACACCAGGCGAAAGAGAGAGGAATGTATAGGGCAGTGAGAAGGTATTTTAAGGAAAACTCAATAGGGAAACTCCACATATATTGATACACATAAATAGCATTTCTCATTCTGTTTGCTTTGAAGTACTCCTTCCATCTCTTTTCCCTCATCAAGGTACACCACTTTCCCCACACCCCTGCTGTACACACACAAACACCTCTCTGGGGTACAGAGTATTTCATACTGTAGTTGTGTGCTGCTGTTGGTCTTGTGGATTTAGTTTTCCTATGGGGATGTGTGTTAGCAGGTGCTGCACTGTCCCTTCATAATGGAGGATAAAGCCTTCAGCAGTGTCTCTCTCTACAATATAAAGTGTTCAATGTATTTACACTTGGGTACTGGTGTTCATATAAGGCTGTGTTCAAAATTGTTCGCTCATTCATTAGTCACTGCTCATTGTATAGGTAATTTTATGTGAATATATAGTATGTCAGATGGGGAAAATAACAAAAAAAAATGTTCCATACATCACGCAAGTCTTCATTTTATCTGGCATTTTGTCCTTTTCTTTTGCACACACTACAAGATGGTAAGATGTTAATTATACCATGTTCAGATCATGTGGGATGGAAGTGAGTGAGAAGAAAGATTCCCATGTTTAGGAGTTGAAGGGTTTATGTAATTGGACACCTCAAGACAGGTGTATTATTGCAGATGTGGTCATGTGAGGATTAAAAAAACACTTGTATGGTCAATATACAGTATACAAATTATATTACAGAACTACACACTTTGGCTGATGTGAAGCTTGCATGATTGGTGGCTCTTTCAGGCACTGTTCTATTATTTAGCACCAAGTTGGATATATCAAAACTTTCAGAAAAAATGGAGAGTTTCCCACTGATAATTACAACTAGGATGTTGACTTGTTAGATGTTGGTATTTATAAGTCAAAAAGCTCCTATATTTTTTGATGCCATTCTGCCTTTATGTGACAGCTGAAAATTTGCAGAGACAGGAAACAGGGGTGGAGAGAGGGGCATGACGTGCAGCAAAAGGTCCACAGCTGTAATTAAACCACAGACATTGCAGTTATGTGGTATGTGTCTTAACCAGTTGGCTACTAGGGTGCCTGTGTACACTACTTTGTACATTGTATTGTGGGATCATCCCCTATATGTATAATGATTCTCACTAAGCATCTGGACAACGCTACATAACTATACAGTAAATGCAGTGTGTGGTGGACTATATATTAAACAGTAAATAATCTCACTAACAAAATTGTATGTTGAATCTGTTGCCAAACATGCCTCACTGCCTCATTTCACCACTCCTCATTTCACCCCACTGTTCAATTTAAGTACGCACAGTAGCAATATATGGACAAGGTATTTTCAGCCTGCATTGTTGTGCTGAATGAACACTGTGTACAATTATTTAGGAAATATTGGCTCAGTGTTACATCACATCATGAAACATGGCAAGGCCTTGCACATCTACAGCAAGATTTTACCATTAGCATCGTGTTGGAAACTTTGGGGAAAAGTGAATAAAAATAGACTTTTCTAAGCACTCCGTGGTGTTAATTGTTTTGCTTTGTGTGTCAAACCAACCAACAACAGAAGACCCCCGGAAAATCAATGTTTTTTAAACATGATTAAATTTTTTTTTTGCCACTAAGTCAGAACAAAAGTCTAATGTTAAAATGAATAACTTGCAATGCAAATGAAGTAAAGTGATGGGGGCCTTTTATTTGAAGTTGAACCTTTTGTTGTCAGCTCCAACTGTACTCTCTGTTTTTAAACCCAGCAAGGGACCTTTTACACATTTCAATGGGGAATTCAGCTTTGAATAATTCAACAGACTAATCCGCCATCGCTAGTGCTTTGGTCTGTGTGGGCCTGCTGTTCGGAGCTACAGCCAGTTCATAGTCAATATACAGAGATTGAGAGAGATGGAAAAGAAAGACACAGGGATACAGACACAGACAGACAGAGGCAGGGGTTTAGAAAAAAAAGGTGAGGACATGGGGGCTACTTAATGTTAATTACAGTGTGCTTAATCCTGGAAGCCAACAATGATGTCATGTGGCACTGTGGCTGATTCTGTAAACAAGCACCTGATATCGCAGAATAATAGTACTTTCCTTGTCTATTAAATGGCAAAACAGGTTGCATCAAAATACTATAATGGACATTTACTATGAAATACATTGCTGAAAAGATTAGGACATCTTCTTCGCTTTAAATATATGGGACCATATATACATATATGTGTAAGCACAAAACCAAGCATACACCATCCCACACGCTAACAGGAATTTATAACAGACGGACATTTGCACATATTCATACAAACTGGAAGTGTGGTAAGAATGTGGATATACTTAGATATACATAGAAAACTATGCATGTTTTTCTAGCGTGTAATCAAGTAATTAAGGAAATTAATTGAAATAAAAATGGCAAATGAGTTTTTAATTGGCCTTTATTATCCTTTTTATGTTGTCTGCTGTATTGTTTTCAATTGTTTAATCATCTTATTTCCATGTGTTTATGTTCTTGTCATTGTGAAGCACTTTGTAGCTCTGTTTTGATATGGGTGCTATAAACTAAATCATTACTGATTACATCTCTGTAGGTTGATGTGGCTGCTGGTGATGGTTTACAGATGTATCTGTAATGAATTAATGTAGTAAAGACAGTATAGACTCTATAAAAAGCCACTGCTGTGCTTGGTGGTCGTGCGTAACGATTGCTGCTCAGGCATTGTTGGCGGACTTTATCAATGTGACACAGACAGACACTGAAACTGCACTTCTATGCAGTCTTTTCACTGCCAGATCTACAGATGGAACAGAGATATTTACATGTGAACACTTGATTAAGGATATGTCAATGTCAATTTATGGCTCAGTTTCTGCACATCTGTACAACTTCACAAAAGTCATTTTTTACACATTGAACTCGCACAGAGTTTTATGCATCTGGCCTCAGAGAGAGAGAGAGAGAGAGAGAGAGAGAGAGAGATGTGGACTGGGATGAACTGTCTGTGCAGCTATGGTGAAGAGTGTTTCATGGTGTGGGGAGCTGTGACCCTTGCCTGCCGGGGCCTAGACCAAGGATGATGGAGCTCTGCAGGGTCTGAGCTGAGACCCCCAACAAAACAAATACACACACACACACAGACACACACATTCAGACACATTCAGACACACTGTCCTCACAAGAAAAAAACACAAGAAAAAAATGTCCTCAAAAACAGATCCAAGCACCTTCCCACTCAAGCCACTCAAGTATGCAAATATGACCATTTATGTACATGCAGAGTCAGTGATTCAGTCCACTATTGTGCATCATACATGAGCACACTGCATCTAACATCTGCAACAACTGAGCAGTGAAACATTCCCGTTTAATGTACGAAAAAGCGAGACAGAGCAGGAGCGAGGAGGGAGGAAGGATATGGCAGCTCAAGTGTTTCTCGTTATAGTTGAAATTATGCAAAAGCACACTGAGTAGCATGAAAGATCAAAGATAAAGGCCATAGGGCATGCACATTAAGAGTTATAACGAGAGCCCTTAGCTGTACACTGTTTAATTATTGAAACAAGAAACATCTTAGATATTTTAAAGAGCCTCTAATAATGTACTTTGAAAAGAAACACCCAGCTGAAGACAAAAAAACTGGAAAGAAGACAAGAAACCACCTTTTAATTTGCTGAGTAGTGTAGGATAGTTTGTTCAGAAGATGAGTGTGTTGGTCTTTTTACAGTGTGAAGCAGTTGTCATTTTTACCCCAAAGTAAGCAAGGACTTTCTATAAATGAGGCCAAATGAGCCAAATTTATTGAATGAAAAAAATCCTTTCACTATGGACCTGAGAGCTTAGTACAATTATCTCAAGTATTTATAATTACTGAGTGTGATTAGCAATCACACTCTCAGTCCAACTGTTATCTAGTCACTGTCATCACTGGTTTAAGGCTGTATGATTATGATGCTAATGCATCAAACATTTAATCATACTCTCATATTGTGGTACGCCCATTGTGATAGATTGCGTGTTGTGGGCAGGAATATATCAGTTGAATCTGGTTGCCTGTGCAATTTGTGTTTTTACTATAAATTGCTGTGTACTATAAAGTACAGTTTATGTTCATCACATTAATCACTATTCCCTTTGTGGGTTCTTTTTAAACGGAGCATTGTTTTTCTTTCTCTCTTGTTCATGTTTTTTTATTTCAATTGTTTCAAATGCTCTTGAAAAAATTATTAAACACTTCAAGCGTTCCTAATTGGCGTAGAAAACATTTCAAAGTGCACACTGGGAGGTACAAAACTCTCTTGAAATTCTTGTAAATGCCTCAGGGGAACATGTCCAGGGCACTGCTCTAAATATATGAAAACATCCTTAAGTTCCATGATTGCCTCTCAGTACCAGGAGGGTCACCTCTTGGTCCCTGGCATTCAAAGCTGATAAGAATTTCATGCATTTTGGCCATTAAGGGGGAGCCAGTTTGAGGGGCCAAACATTTCAGTGACCGAACACAGAGAGAGGAAAAGAGGCTAAGGGCCACATTAATCCATGTCAGCACAGGCCAAATTATTTATCACCTTGTGCAAACAAACGGTGTCCTGGACAGCCTGTCGGAGGGGGAGGAGGGTGGTGTGTGAGGTCCGTGAGGGCTGCCCGCAACGCTGCAGCCTGACCCCCATCACTCTTCTTCTTATCTCTCTTCCTCGGCATTCTCCTCATTACTCCTCAGACACAGGCACTAGGCCCCAGTGACCATACACAGAGCTGCACGTGGAAGTAAGAGAATGAGATAGCGGCTGAAGAGGTCCCATGTCTTCTTTTCAGACTTCTATGACATTTTTTCTCTAAGATTTTACTTTTTTCTTTTCCATTTGAGGCTCTCATCTGCTCCACTGATCAATCCTGGTGTAGATGATCTCAGTGGAATGAACACATTTATGTATGCACTTGTTCCTTTGTGTGCCTATGCTTCATGTTTGTGTTTATGAGTAGCATGTGGAGAAGAGGGAGGGGGACTGTGGTTGCATCTGGACTCTGGGAAGCAGGCTGATCAGCCTCTCTCACCCACAGCCTAGCCCAGGCGGCCTAGGAGTTTCAATCAATAACCAGTCCCTGTAGCTGCCCCGAGCAAGCTGTTTGAAAAGTCAGAGTAGCATGAAATGGCCATTATTAAATTACTGGGACGGACACATTTAGAAGGCCATTGCATTAAGAGAGCAAGCTCTCCCAATTAGTGGATCAGCACATTAATAGCCCTGGATGAGAACACCATCTGATCAGAGATTAGACGCACACAAAATCTATTGACCTATTTTACTGGGGCACTGAAAGCTACATATAGCATTTGTAAAGCACAATACTAACTCATGTCCTCTAACCAGAATGAATGGTTGTGGTATATTTTCTGCCTTTATGCATGATTCATATGTGGACTTACCAAAGCTCCATTATCTTACAGCAATTGTTCTCTGAACATTTTGCTGATTCAAACCCTATCCATTTGCAAGTAGTAAAGCTGTATTATACACAAAGAGGGATTGTTGGGAGATCAACATTTTCCTCTGTCTATTACTCCCAGTATGTTCTTCAGAGGGAAAATAAGAGCTACTTTATTTTCTTGGGTGCATTGCAAAGCCCATGGCATCTGTTTAAAATGAGATTGAAAAGGCATGCTGCTGTAAAAAAAAAAAAAAAAAAAAAATTAGTGTGACTCATTGAGTAATAGAGTCATTCCAAGCTCAGTGACCTGCTTTAGTTAAGAATATATCAAAAGTATATCCAATTTGAAATGATAAAAAAAGAATACAACATGAGGAAATTCAACTCTATTACTATGTGCACTTATTTCTAGAACAGGAGGATTGGTTTTAGCTGTAGGAGGATCATTTTTTTCATGATCTACTTATAAAAACACACCTCCAAGTGAGAGGACTCAGTGTTCCTCCTTCACAACGTGTGCATTTTATACAAGCCTTCCTCAGCTTGGCACATCATTGAGTCTTCAGAGCCTTGGGCATATTTTTAGTGCTTTTGTGAGTGATGTTTTTAATATGAATTATTCACCCCAGAGAGACACAGCTTTGGATGCTAGCCCTTGTTTTTAAAGAGCACCTTGTTTGCTCCTAATTTTACAGCCGGTCAGGCAGAAGTACAGCGGCTAACCTGCAGGTCAGGCTGACAGCTGGGAATTGCCATTTCCCCCTGCACTTTCAGTGCAGTTGCAACGCCTGTGAACACACACACAGAGGCTGACTACATGTAGGCAGAGGTTATGGTGTACCTGAACTGCGAGGATGCCAGGATCATTATTTCACTCTCATTCCAGGGTTGTATCCACCTCCAGCCCCTTCTTTCTCAACACCACCATCACTATCACATATCACTATCAACCACACAACCCCTTCCCACCTTAATCCTGTGTAGTTTTGCTTTCTTACTCACCCTAAGGCAGGAATGTTTCCAACAGGCCATGGTAACTGCGTGTGTGTATTGATTACACACTCCTATATTCACCCACACAGACACAGGCACAGCATCCAGTTTCACTTGTTAACCCCTGACCTTTTGAAATGTAGACTACTCAGTATATCAGAGTTGCAGTATACTGAGATAACAGACAATATACTGTAGGTTTTTAGAGTTTTGTTGTTAAGTAGGAAGTTGAATTTGCTTAATGGATGTTTTACATGATGTAGGGTATTCAATACTTTTGCTGGTGGATGTGAACATGTGATAATATGTTTTGACAGTTAATACATCCTGCAAATCTTTTTATGCTGCATAATTTATTTGTTAATATGTTTTTTTTTACACTGTATCTGAATCCAAGCAGGCTGCGCAAGTTAAAAACATCTCTGTAAAGCATCACAGGTCCCAAGAGGCTCCCAGTGTTTCAACTGAAAGAATGTTACCCTCAAAACTCTGAATGAGTTTCCAGTCAGCAAAATTGGCCAAGCCAGGCAGAAATGTATCTGCAAACTAATGAAATATAGAGTTTGTTTTGATTATGAACTCACCCTTACCTCCCTTACCTCCTGTGACTTGGCTGAGATATTGATGAGGTGAGATTCTTTTATTTGCATTTTGCTTGTCTGCCTTATTTCTCGTTTTCAGCAAAGAAATTGAACATTTGGAAAAAAGCTTTTCAGTCGCTTGTCAGTTGGCCTAAACTCACCCCACAATTTTCTCTATCTCTGCTTGTTTGCATTGGGAGAAAGGAATACTTACTGCACTTTTCTAACCTGTGTGGTTGATATAAATAAAGAGAAAACCTTGATTGGCTAAAAGAGCCATGTTAAAAGATTTTAGTATCACATCCTGACAGAATTGTGGAGCATGCACACCCCCACGGTGCTTGTATGTGTCCTGTATGTTGTATCCTACTGATTCAATCCCCAGAAATCTGATTGGCAAACATCACCTTCAGGCCACAGAGGCTCTGCTGGTATCTCTGATACCGGCATGTTTCTTCCCTCTATTTCCTCCCCAACATCCTCCTCTGCTCAACGACAGCACACTCGCAAGAACAAACAACAGATTAGATACCAGCAAAAAAGCTGCCTGCTGCTGGCCCACATGGAAGTGGCCCAGATCTAGTGGTGAAGGGAGGGAGCTGTGGAAGCCTGCTGCCGGGCCGAGGGCCAAGGTTTGATCCCCAGTTGACTGGCGTCCTTCCAGCCCAGAGGAATGAGTGTTCTGCTGCAGAGCAAAGCGTGGGGCTCGCACCCCCCGACCCCCCCACCCCCAACCACCATCCCCCTGAGGATGATAGATGCTCTGTCTGCTCCCTACAGCAGGGAGAAAGCATTAGACATCTGTATAATTGACTGAGGATGAGAGAAAAGAGGGGAAAAAAGGATGGAAAGAGAGAGAGAAGTAGAGAGACAGATTGTGTGGGTGTGTGTTTGCACTTGAGTGAGACATCGGGCATAGAGTGTGTGTTTTAATTGCTTCGTCTGTGTGTTAAAACGTAGAGGGAGATATTACAGAGACAGAAAGACATGAGAGAGAGAAAGCGAGACAAAGAGGAACAGAGTGGCAGAAACAGAAAAAGAAAGGGGGGGACAGCAGGGCTGAGGGAGAGGTAGGGAACTGGCACAGATGAGGCTGGCTCTCACTCAACAGGACATCCTTTCACACACATTACACATGTCCTCTCCAATCCTCTCACCAAACCAGCTCTGAAGCTACTCTGTCGAAAACAGGCCTCTACCTCTCGCTGATGAAACTACCGGTATTTCATGGTGGTGCATTCTGGCAAAAGTCTACTAATGTGTTCCAGTGTCTCTCAGCATCAGAATTATTCCAAGGGTTTAACATTAGGGCTTACTGCTCACAATAGGGCAAGGGTTGGCATATGATCGAAGGGAGTAATCTTGTTGGGAAGAAAAGACCAGAATTTCAAAACAGCAACACGAAAGAATTTTCTATCCTTTTGTGTGCAATATAAGCACATCCAAATGGATGAGTAAAACAGGCCAACATGCTAGCGACAAACTAAACCAAATTTGTTCAAGCAAAGTGTGTTAGTTTGTACAATCACTGTTTTAAACACCAACAAGAGCAACTTGATGAATCCCCATCATGTCTGAAGGTTACACCAAATGGCCCCATTTAAAGAACATGTTCCTAAGTGCTGGCCAGTGTCCACATATCAAAGCCACCCAACAAAGCCAGATTGAAAGCTGGTGCACACAACTTTCCAGGGAAAATAACACAATTATAAGAGTACACAGACTTGTTCATTATTAATGGAGTTGCTTTTCAACTGCCTCACTGAAAAGACCTCTCAATAATTTATCACCATGGAGACGCACGTCAAGTCGGTGTGCTTGGACACTTCATGAATATCAAATAAATATGCAAAACAAAAGGGGTATACATCATTAAGCACAGTTTAAAACTGCTTTACTGAAGTTTGTTACAAATCGGGGATCCTTGATTGTTCTCTGTACCATGACATCAATCACAGTCTTCCGACTTGATCTTGCTTCGGATGAAGATTCTTGATGAAACACTTTGGAAGCCACTGTACCACAATGACTGTGCCACTTGGCATATAATGATCAGTTTGAGGGGAATGGGTGGAGAGGGAGTAACGTAGCTGTTAGATTATGCTTTAATGACGATCCTCGATCAGTTATTAACAAGACAATGTTCCTCATTAGTTAATTGAATAACTTACAAAACGTAGTCCCACGCTCCTCATGACTTTGGATTTATTCAAAGCATTAGAAGATGATGAACTCCAGATGAGAGGGCTGAGTGATACTCTGTCTTTATCACTGCTAACTGCCTGAAGAGACATATAGGCAGCAATGGGAATTGGACAGGGAGGCTCCTGGAATGACAGTGGCAGTCATTAACATGGGAGCAACGGTTATGTGAGAATGCATGTACGGTGAATAATTAATTATTTAATAGTATTACTACAGTTGCACAGGTCTCACAAAGCCAAGACTGAAAATATGATTCTAGATGTAGCAGTATCATGATGGGTCATGTAGATGCATGATCTCAAAGTAACAATACTTACATAAAAAAGTTGTGTGTGTGTGTGTGTGTGTGTGTGTGTGTGTGTGTGTGTTTAAGAATTCAAATTCCCAATCAATCAGTCCCAGTTGACAAATTCACAAGCCATTTCTGAATGACCATTACAGTATGTGTTCTTTACTGTTCTTTACTCTTTAGTGTTGTTCAACTAATGTTAAAGGTTATATTTTGCAGAAGACAATTTTATTGTGTTGTTTATTCAATAATTAACTTTTTTCAGTGGCACAGATCAATATTTTCATATAACTGATAAAACAAAAGTCTGAAAACTGTGTAATTTGAAAAAGATGTTGCACGTAGTTACAAAACCAATTATCACCTGACTTTACAGTTCCCCACAACTCTATGGAGTGTTTTAGTGCCTTGCAGGTCATTGTTTAGGTTTTATGGCCCACAGCTTCACTTCACTGTTTTGAATCAGTCTCACTGCTCTCATTAGAGTTGTTTCCAGATACACCAGGCAGCTGTTTTAAGCCAAAAGTTCTGATAAACCACCAAATGGCGGAAAGTGTTAGCAACTAGCTGATGAACATAGTGTAGCAGCTAAAGAGCTGGATATTTACCTCAAGAGTTAGAGGAGACCAGAATAGAGCTATACGGAGTGTAAATATTGGACTTACATTCACCAAGTGGCCAGAAACATGACTCCAAATGTTAATGTTGCTCTGTGTCACCTGGATGTGTATATAGGCCACTGTTTGCTAACACATTTGTTTTATTGTATGCTTGTTTTGCTGCTCCCAAGTGGCCAAAAATGTATTAATCCAGGTATATACTTTGTATTATAGAACCTACCATCATGGTTTCTGATAGATGCATTATCACCATTTCATAAAAGTTATTCCATGCCACACTTTGTAATGAGTTCAGAAAGGCACCGAGAGCTCTGTACCAATGATAAGACCGTATTATAAATTCCACAACAGAAGTTTGAATGGTGTTAATAAGCAGGTTTTATGCAGGTTCGGTAGTCTGACAGCATGTTGTGGAGTGGTTAGCTGTCATGTTGCCTCTCCACTAAATGCCATGCAAATGACTGGCTCTCCCTAAAGGCCGCTACCACTCATTTGCTTTGCTGCTTGATTTGGTTCTTACACTTGTGCATAATATGCCACACATAACTGTCTCATCTTCTGTCATTCTTTCTCTCTTCCTTCTTCTCACTCACACACACACAAACACATACCCGTGACATCATCACTCTGTAATGACAATGGCAATAAGTTGTAGATAGAGACGCTGCCCTGACTTTCATTAATGTTCCAATTTTTTACCAAAGGAACTAAAGCTCTCCAGTTGCAAAACAAATTTATTTTCATTTCCTTTCCATTTGGGTAATTTCATCTGTGGCTTGAATGCCATGATTGAAAGGCTAGCATTTGAGCATAACATGCAAAGCTACACCCTGCATTCTGCATGCATATCCATGTATCTATTTATTCTCTGCAGATAGAATTCATGTTTATAGATGCACAACACATCCTGTTAGCTTAGTCGGGTCAGAGTTGAGGGTTACTGTATGTGTGTGTGTGTGTGTGTGTGTTATAGCTTGTGTGTGTAAGTGTATGTGTGCATGTTTATCAGGGAATTGGAGATGTGGGTCTATTTGGGGGGTCTCAAAGCAAACAGGTGAGAGTCATGCTGGGTGTTCTCTCAGTTCAGTGCTAATGGAGTTCAATCCGCATCTCTCCTCGCCTCATAGTTCCCAGTGCCCAATCATTATGGGCTTGCTAATTTCGGCTTTGCACTCTATGTGTGCGTTTGTCAGAGAGAGAGAGGGAGAGATATGGAGAGAGAAAGCAGACGCTATAAAATATAAATACATAGGTCTTTTCCCTTTGTGTCTGAGAGATGTGCTGTAGGTCAGTCAATCAAGTCTAAAGACCAGATTGGGAAATGCTTCCCAAGAAAGCATTTCCAAGAAAGAAAGCTAACATTTTTAGCTTTCTTTCTTTCTTTTTCAATCCATTACTATAGTTATATTGTTTTATGTCAATGATCAAGATAATTACAAAAAATGTACATACACTCAATATGGGATCACAAGTTATTTGAAAAACTTCCAAATAACAGTATATTCACATAGCAAAAGCACGATTTCTTTCAGGAAAAAATATAAAAGAAAGTGTGAACCACACTGGCCAACATCAGCACACCTTCACAAAAAGTGAGAGCACTGATGTAGAAAACATTTGCCTTCTTTATTATGAATGAGGACGTGAAAAGGACCTCGTCAGTGATCCCATATCAGCACTTCCCCTGTGACACTCAATACTCCGCTTGATAAATGTCTGCCATTGTCTTTTCATGTAAGAATGCTTCATAAGTTCACCTGCAGTGAGCAGTGGGTTGACTGTTTCCTTTTCACAACGTTTGAGATTAAGCATCAGCGCCTAAAAAAAGCCTGTTCAGCACAAACAGGATGGAAAAGGAGAATCAAAAAGTGTCAAAAAAGATTTCCATAATCTGTAATGCCTTTTACACAGCATATGTTGAAGCTGTAGGTAGAGGTTAGAGCATAGACAGCACTGTACATGTAGTGTGAAAAATGTGCCATATGGGCTGGTGTGACCACTGTGCTGGCTGAAAATAAACACCACGCTTTGTTCATGCAGCGCTATAAGACCACTCTTTCAATTTCTTCCCCTCCCTTGCTTACTGTTCTTTCCACTTCTCTCTCTTTGTTCTTCTCTTCTCTTACTGTTCACCTATAAACAGAGCAGCCACTTCATACATCATCTGCCACTGTGGAACCCAGAGGTGCACCGCTCCTCATGTTGAAACTAAGAGATCCTGCTTCCTCTTGAATGTGCAGAAATGGATCATTATATTAATGTTCTGTCTTCAGGACTGACCCTATGATCTAGGGCCTTTTCTCTCTGATGTCTCTTCAACATACAGAGAAACATGATGCACCGGGCAGTGTAGAAGAAGAATTTACAGTGCTATGGTCTTATCATTTCTCACTTTCTCTCTCACTTACTCTGTCAGTAGGCCCATGGTGAAGTGGGGTGTATTGATCTATTTACCTACTCTTTCTCCCTTTCCCTCTCTTTCTTTCTGTCTTCACTCACTCAATCGCATCTTCTCTCTCTCTCTCTCTCTCTCTCTCTCTCACACACACACCCGACACACACACATCCTATTTCCCATAACAGATGTACCATTTCATCAGATGAAGACCAAGGCCAAGCTTTGAGCTTTCAGTGCTACATGGGATCCATTTAATTTGCAGCAACATGAAGGGAAATGAGGCCAGATCTGCCAGGCTCAACTCACTCCACCATCCAGGTCATAATGAGCAGCAGCTAATCAACCCCATCCATTTACTCAAAGATGAGAAAAGCATCACATGTACAGCAAAATGTCTCTGTGGTGCCCTCCACTATTATATACACAGCAG
Organism: Euthynnus affinis; assembly: GCA_029490765.1. Taxonomy (NCBI): domain Eukaryota; kingdom Metazoa; phylum Chordata; class Actinopteri; order Scombriformes; family Scombridae; genus Euthynnus; species Euthynnus affinis. The sequence goes on along the minus strand of CM055851.1, from coordinate 16,417,783 downwards.
CATTTACTCGTCTATGCCCAGATTTTCAAATTGCGTCCAATGGTAAATATGTAAGTGGCTGCCATATACATGTTTACGTGTGTGACTAAAGAGTGTGTTAAAGCATGGTGGCCCCTGATGAAATTAATGTAACTTAGATGGATAATGCAGTGCAACCTCATTTTCACTTGCAGAGAATAAGCTACATCTTCTTTATCCTGCAATAATCTATCACCTTACAATTACTGTGTGTATGTCCTGGTTCTAATAATATTTCAGCATGTAAATGCATTTCCAGGAACTGAAGCAGAACAAATGCATGAAAGCACAAATTGTTTTTTTCCTAGTTAATGGGTATATATGTCCTATTAGACATACTGTAGTAATAAGCCTATATGCTTTATATTACACTGAACAATAGCCATTCTCAGATGTGCTGATTGTGTTCGTCACCATCTGTGGTAAACATTATAAAATGCACCTTGTTGGTACACATCTACAGCCTAGTACTTTCAAAGGGGAAGGAAAGTGCAAACCAAACTTTTTACCATACACGGCCCAATTGCTATTCTTGACATGAAATAGAGTTGGCCTCTCTGAGGGACTGGGGGTCTGTTTTTGCTGATTCCACTCTGGTGGTGAGGGAGTGCAAGGTGGGCTGGAGGGGTGGGCTGGCATTACCACGGGAGTTAGAGAGAGCCAGAGGTCCAGGGTGTGTCGAGCTGGCAGTCTCTGTTGGATGTTAATGTACTGAATAACAATCTAAACCGATGTGTCATTAACATCTGTAACCAGCACGCCGTGCTGAATGACTAACAAGTTGAACACATAAATTGGATGAGAAAGCCAAACAACCCATGGAAACTTACAGTGATCATGAATAACAAAGCGTGTGCTTTTAAGTTCCCTGGGAATTCAGATGGCGGGCACAGATACAGTATAAGCACGCTGTGGCAAGCTCCAGTGTCTTGGTTTTCTCCAGAGAATCAAAGACTTTGGAATTAAAAAATGCCTCACATTCGCTGGAAACACTCTATGAAAGGTTTATGAGATACAATCCCTAAAGGGCCTTAAACAATGACAAACTCATCCTAACTACTGGATATTCTTTAGTTTGCAGTTGGGAGAAATAGTAACAGCACCACAGTCAACGAACAACATATTTTCTCCCTCTTTTTCTCTCTCTCTGCGCCCACTACAAAAAAAAAGCATTATTCGAATCCACACCAACTGAACAGAGATTACACATACTACAGCTTGAAGTGACTGATAAAAAAGTGATAAATTGATTCACAGACATGGCTGAATGAGTGAAGTGACACCACATTCCTCCAGAGCTTTGTGTGTTTGTATGTGTGTGTGTGCTTGTGTTTAATCCCATCTCTAGCATGGCAGCACAATCCTGCTTTTTTTTTTTGTCTTATGTTGGGCAGCAGCCTTACCTCGCGAGACACCGTCCCTCTGGAAGTCCATCAACACAACATGGTCAGCAGAGCAGAATACGTGTGTGTGTGTGTGTGTGTGTGTGAGAGAGAGAGAGAGAGCGAGACCGTGCATGCTTGTGTGTGCTGAACAAGCACGCTGATACACATAGCTCTGCTCTACACCTCTCCGTTCACTATTGCACTGCAGTTTCATCACCCATAGCGCAGGTTTGATAGGCAGTTCTTCTTATTAGAAAACCTGGAGGGGGCGAGCCAGTGTTAAAATGAAACCCTCTTTATCAAATTGTGATGAAGTGCCTGAAGTGAACACAAGGTTAACTAAATTGCATATCCCTTCTATTGAACTCTTTATACTCCACCATCACCTCAGCGCGCAGAATTTTAAGACACAGAGGTTTTGTAGGTACAAACGAGATGAGAGAGGTGTTTCTCTACCTTAAATCACTGTGAAATGTGTCTCACTTGTTAGAATTGCAGCTTGGTTTTAGCCGGGAGCTGAGATGAGGCGTCTGAGGTATTTCTGGGTCTCCAGCATCACACCAGAGCTGCAGAGAGTGTGCTCTCTCTACCACACCTTGACAGTGACTTTGTGTGACAGCAGATATAATGTGATTTCTCCTGTCCCCGGGGTCTGAAGCTGATGATGGAGACTTCTGGGCTCTGCTTTGCTTGCTGGCGACAGCCATGACAGAAAGAAAAAATGCTTGAGCATGATGATCAGTGGCATTTTTCACACGGCTTGGAGATCCCTCAGTCTGTGCCCCGTTGCCCATGCTTCACTGACAGAGAAATTAGATTCCTATGTTCAGCTTGAAATTTCCTGGGCCCAGTTTGCCTCAGTTTAAGCACAATCACATCTCCACTGACACACTGTCAGATGACTTTAGCACCTTCTATTTTAACCTTAACAAATACTGTATAGCGTTCAGTGCATTTTAGTTTGTTTTACAATATTGTCAAGAGTTTAGAGTAACTGAATGATGGGGATACGCATGACGTCACCTCTAAGTGACACACAGTAAGTGTGTCACATCAGGTGAAGCTGTAGTGTCTCATACCTGCAGGCTGTACAGGTCTTGACTGTCTCTGCAGCTTATGGACAAAAACAAAACTAACTACTCCTGTCATGTGTGTTTTGTTTGGGTTTTCAGTACATACAGTCTGATTCTGTCTGAGTTTTAGGTGTAGAGCCAAGGAAGTGTAGTTGCAGCCAGTGCTGAAATGATTAATTGATTAGTCAATGATGATTAAAAATTTAAGAAATGCTAAACATTGGCTACTTCTAGCTTCATGAACACGAGGGTGCTAGATTTAGTAGATATTTAGAGATTTAAAAATCCAAGTTTGATTAGATACACTCAGAGAAGGCAAAACCAGGCGAGTAGAATTGATTTCTTTGCCAATTCTTTTTCTCTTATATCCAAAGTAATTGGTGTATCAATAGAGGATAAATTACGGTCTGACTATAACTCTATTGGAATAAATACTTCAGTATTGGAAAATGTACATGGGACAGGATATTGGAAGTTTAATCAGAGTCTTCTCCAAGATGAGGAATTTGTTGGTAAGACTAAGAGATTCATTAATGATTTTTTTGTATTGGTACTTTAGTCTTGGAAGATTTCAGATGTAGTTTTAAAAGAGAGGCAATGCTTACGTTTTCACAGAATAAAAAACAAAAATGAAATTGAAAGAACAAACTTTAGCAGCAGAAGCTGAGCAGCTGATTTTAAATATTCATTTGAGAAAATATTACCAAATTAATTTTGAATAATGGAGAAGTATTGTGCACACAGACAGATATTTTAAATGACATTTGGTTGCTGTAGATCAGGGAATCTGTTCAGCTGGATGTCCTCTGCAGTCAGTGAGGATTAGTCTGGTACGGATTACTAAAATATAGTTAAACAAGCAGGCTGTAGTTTATCTTGGTAAAGTTAACAATCACTTAAGCTAACGTTTTAGTCTAAGCAATGTCTAAGCTAATGATACAGACACAAATATTAGCATACTAACTTAACATTAAGCTAGTTAGCTTTTCTGAGTAACAAGTTGCTATAAAATAAACACAACCTTTAAAAAAAGGGTAACGCTAGCGGCAAGAGTAAAGTTAGCAAAGCTGTAACATTACGTTAGTCAACTAATGTTAACATATTAAAGAAGTTACCGTAAATTAGGTTTTTTTTGTTTTTGTTTTTTATTCAGATCCATTCCAATAACAAGGGACACTGTTGAAAAGATGAGAGCCTGGGACCGGCTTTTCCCAGCTGAGACCCAGAAACAGTTGATAACATTGCAACTTAAAGACCAGATTCTATGAGGATATATTGAAAACACAAATTATGACATTACAAAAAACATTTAGAAAGGTCGGAAGGTTTATTGAAGTGGAAGGCTGCTAAGAAATTATTTAACAAGAAAAACATGAAGTGTAGAATTTGAATTTTTTTTTTTTTTTTTTTTTTTTTAAACCTTTAATGTTTTGTTGCTTGGCTAGTTTGTTAGGCCTATATTATATGTGTTTGTGTTATGATTTTGGTGATATATTAGTGTGACTTAGTGTGTTCAGTTTGATCTGTGTTTATCGTTTGTCTTCTGGTGATTTATGTCATGTTTTTGTTAACATACATGAGGATTTCCTGCTTTTCTCATAGTTATGATGATTGATTTTGATTTTGATCTGGATTGTTGGTCAGACAAAGTGAGCAATACGAAGACATCACTTATGGGAAATTGTGATGGGAATTTTTTCACTATCTGACATTTTATGGACAAACAGGTTAATCAGTTGATTAGAAAAATAACTGACAGACTGACTGATAATAGAGTTGTAGCTCTAATTGCAGCTGTTCAACAACAGTCTAGTTGCAACAGTCCAAATACACAAATAACCCAAATTGATACTGCACTATCCCAGTTGTTCTGTAAAACTTTGGTTTATTGTTTTTCATCAACATATTTTGTGCATGAGGTTTCATTTTCAAAAACCAGTGTGTCAGAAATGGAACCAGATGACGCTGCCTTGTCTGTCACCTCTCCCACTTTTTCCTCTCCACCCCTTACCCACAATCACACACACACACACACACACACACACACACACACACACACACAGTCTCATTTCCATCACTTTAGAGGGCATTACATTGACTTACATTAATTTCCTGGAGACTTATCCTAGCCTTAAACTTAACTACCTCATGCCTAACCCTAACCTTATCCTAACCTCAACATAACCCTAAACTAACCTTAACTTTGCCCTAAAATTAATGATATATGTTAAGGGGGCTTGCTTTTTTCCTCATAATGGAGGCAAGTCCCCACAACATGACTGTTTAAACAGATTTACGTCCCCACAACATGAGAAATACCTGGACCACACACACACATACTAAGAGCAACAAAAATAAATAACCTGGATGTCTTTCATATCCCCCAAGGTAGTGTACGAATACAGCTACAGCCATTGTTATAGGCTCCAGTCAACATTTAGACAATCGCACTCCCTGGTTTATGAAACACTGAATCCCAGCTTCCTTTTTGCCTTCCTTCTGGCATTTTATTCCATCTAAATAATGCAGCCACAAGGAGTCATTGGGGGATCCATTATAGAGAGACTGATATAGAATGCTGGGATGCATGATCAGACACTCTTATCACTTTCACAGAGCATGTTATAGTGCAGCAGGGAGAACTTTGTATTGTCATGTCTCTCCTAAGTGCTTAACCCTTTGGTTGATGTGATAGCGATACGCAATCCGAACAGTTCAGGATATATTATAAAAGTCCCCCATCTACATTAGATCCAGATGATGTATGATGCTTGGGTATGTGCTCATGGAGTATGGTTAAAGGACATTTCAGGGCCTGGGTGAAATTAACTTTGTGCTGCAACAGCTACTGTGAAGTGAGTGACTACAGTCGTCATGGTTAGTGAAAGAGGATGAGAAAAAAATCTATCCACCAGCTACACACAAATGCCCCCCTCCCAGTCCCTACCCATATCCATCCACAGTGGCTTTTGAGGCAGTGAGGCCATTGGTGAAAAATGTCATAATAAGATTGGAAGCAGTGAAGAAGCCAACCTTGCCAGATGATTTATTTGATGTCTATTCATTTTATTCTCAGCAGCTTCTCTGAGAGGATACTGTTAATTACATATAGTCTATTGAAGAGCAAATGAGCTTGACAGTGTTCCATCATGTTGTCACAGGAGGGAGAGAAAGAGTATGTGTTTGCGTGGGCATGCACATGTTCACAGGTGGAGTCTGTTATGCTCTTTCTCCTTTCCACTAATCTGCCTGTCAGTAATGAAGTCTGAGGCTTAAGTGTGGGAGAGAGCAGGCGTCATCCATTAGTCTCATCCATTTCCATTAATGTTCACGGATTACTTATTATTCCCTGATTAATAAACACTCGGCATGTCCTCATAGCAGCCTCAATAAGGACAGCTTCATTAATGATTAGTATTAAAGCTATTAATATCCCAGTTACTGGCATTCACAGCCAGCAGTAGCTCGACCTACATTATTACTGTGAGTGTTTTGTGAAAGCATCTCATGTTTGTAAAAGATGAATAAATATAGGTGCATTAGTCACTGACATTAGCCTCTACTTTCAAGGTAATAATTTCATAAACAATTCACATTACCTTGGTATTTGGACATCCTCGAGCAAAAACAAGTAATCCAATTAGTAAACTGAGTGAGGCGCTATTGATTTCAGGAAAACATTACCCAATCAATTTCGGAGGGGTAATGAAATTCCTTTACTTTGTGCTCCAAAACAGTAAAGAGTGTGTGTGTGTGTGCGCGCACACACACATGCATATGTGTGTTTGTGCTACTCAAATGCTAAAAGCATAATTTTATGTTAGGCATGCCTCTAAGATCACACACACACACACATACACACACGTTATCTCATTTATTTAGTCTGAATTTATTTTCAACATCTTTTCTCATAGTTTTGTAAAACACAGATGAACTCAACATAATACTCGCTCCACTGTTTCCACTCAAACCTCTGCATCCTTAACGGCAGTCAGTTAAACAGTGGCACACACAAATTGTCACACTTGTCCTCAACACCGCACCCCTTAAATATTCATGTTACACAGGACTTGAACTCCTGCCACTGTAACTCTTAGTTGGATTATATATTGGACACAATTAGATTCTAGTGGAGTGGTATAAATAGCCTTGGGATGTTTGCATGAATTACACCATGCCGGAAACTATTGTAATGCATTGTGTTGCAGTGTTCACATTTTGCCTGTGCAAATCTCCCTGGTCTCATGACACTAATCCCTAGCATGGTAAATTCTATGTTGTCTCATTTTACACCATGCCCGAGGTTGTTTTCTTTTCAATAATCTCGTAGGCAAGTATAACTTGATTAGACTCCAAAAAAATTTCAAGGGTGAAACTATTGATTGTATGCAAATGGAATTAATCTACGACACAATTGTGTTGGCCATCTTTCTTAGTATTTATTGGTCTTGGTCCTTTAAATCAGCAGCTTTCACACATACACACTTAGACACAAACTCCAATCCAATTATATAGATAAATAGGCTAATCATGCCACAAAATTTTAATATGAGGTCTACGGGCAGGTCGATAAGCATAATCATTCACAGTGCCAAATTTACAGCACAATTTTAGATAAGAGAAATGGGGAGAAAGAGAGAGAGAGTGCAAAATTGAACAGATAAATAGTTCCGTAGTAGACATTAACATATGGATCATAAGGGATCCAGATAAGAGGGGAGACATTTCATTAACGGAAAGAAACATTTGATTAGAGGACTTTTCTATTCACATCACTTCCCATAATTCATGGGATGTGCTCAGCGCCGCTGTCCAAATATTGCAGCAGCCCTTTGTGGAGGGCGACAAATGTGACTTCTGTTTTTGAAAAGCTTCTTTTTGCATTCAAGAATATGCAGATGGTTTGGAATTTCACATTAAACACAATAACAATAGGTTACAAGAAGTGTACTGTGAACTGATGACAAAAGTGATGGTAATTAATCATATTCTCAAATGGAGTGTTGTTTGTTTACTATAGTTTAGCACCAGGACATATTGTTTTTAAGTGGTGGATATAATTATTAATACATAATTTCAATCTAGCAGCCTCCATTTATGAAATTGGAGGTGTAAAGCACTAATATCATTGTTTTTCTTTGCAATCTCTATTCTTTCCTTCTATCACAGATAAGCTAAGCAGGTATATATACACTGTGTGTTTTGTGCACATGGGAAGGGTCGATTGTTATGTTTTCATATCTGTAGGCTGACAGGCTCATCAAAACAACGACCTATTGGCTCCTTGATAAGTCAAACATCCTGCTTAACTAAAGAAAATGATTCTAATAAATGCTGTGTTTGGCCTGTTTCCACCCTACTGGGATGTATTTCTTTCTTTGATTTTTTTTTTTATAATCAGTGATATGTTTCCCTTTGAGGAAGCTAACTGTGAAATCTGTGACCGCACACATCTGTTTAGCTGATGGCAAGACAGACAGTACAGAGTATGTGAAGCATGTGTGTGTATGTGTGTGTGTGTGTGGGCGGTTGTGTGACTGTATGAAGGTATGATGAGTGGATGTGGGTCTATGGAAATGTTCTGTTAGACCTCCATGCAGCACAGAGGCCCGTTGTGCAGTTAAGGACTTCACTTTATTTAAGATGAGAGTTTAGTCCATTGATTTAAAGCACCTGATGTCCATGCATGCACAACCTCACAAAGACACATGGTAATGTAAAGTATACTCACTGTTCCCTCCTTTAAAAGGGAAATCCTCAAGCAACTCCACATGGATGTCTGCATAGACTAAACACAGCACAGCATGACTGTCTTCACAGACATCAACCAGTAAGAAACAAATGCTTACACAGTGAAGCCTCAACTAACCTCTATGCAAGTGCAATATTCCATCTATGTCTGCGTCATTTCCAGCTTGAATAAAGCCAGTATGGTTAAAACTGTTCCATCTGAAATGCTTGAACTCATTACACGCAGACAAGCTCCGGTTTTATGTGCAACATTACTGCAACTGATTTCTGATTACACAATTATGATAATTATTATCATGTGCAGTAAAAAAGGTCCATTTTATAGTCATGTTTAGTGGCTATTTTAGAATGGAATGAAATGTGTCATTTTGAAATATGCCGCTCTTCAACAAGCTGTATATCCTACACAATAGAGTGATCCCAATCACATAGACCACAGTGATGTCTCAACCATTAAAGAGCTTATTTCATTTTACTTCCCAGTGACAGTTTTAGTGCCAAAGTCACCTCTATTGATGGCACTTTCCCTCGTGAAACTGACTAATGATCAATAACAAAACAGTGTCTCCAGAATATCAAAATACTGTAATAAAACAGGGTGAACACAAAGTATATGTTAAATGTAAAACACCACAAAAGTAGCACAGACTTAATTAACAATCTACTAACACAACCATCAAAGGGTTCAATCAAATATCTTCAAGAGCACTTAGACAGCGATTTAATCGGTGTGTAATGATGCTGATCGATTGGGGATGTGTATTTGAAGGACAAACATGTGTTTTTACTCCACTTTACTTAATGAGTGTCTTTGTCCAATCACAGACTGTGATTAAGGGTGACAGAAGCGTCGCCCGAAGCATCCTGAACCGTATGCTCTCTCAGTCAGAACTTCTTTTGTTACAGAGTATCTGAGGACATGTTTTTCTTGGCAAGTTTTTGAGGGTCATTAAACTCTAGATTGACATAATGTCTTCTTAAGGCAAATCTCAAGCTCTGATACACTAACTCTCATTGTAGGGGCTACAGGGAAGTATTATTTCCCAAAATGAGTTGAGACTTGTTAGTTTATTATACAAGTCTACTCCATGTGGCACCTCTTGCACTTATGGTCAGCTAATCACTTGAATGATCTGATTGCCGCTAAGTGTCTCTTTCCACTTGATCTGATGGTGGTGCCTCAATCATGATTACTGAGCAGCATTGCTAGGTTCCTTTGAATAATAGTAAGTAAATGTGAAATGTATACTTTTTCCTTTATCTTGATTTGATTGCTGTTGTTTGGCAATTTGTACCTTGGTTTTGTAAAACTGCACTACAGAAAGAGATTTTTACATTTATATGCACAACTCGTCTAGTTGAGACCTTCCCAGTTGTTAAGATTTTTATCATTATTTTATTTTGCTGCATCACATTTCAGACTATTGTGGCAACTTTTGGTGGAGAAACTGGTCTATATACTTCAATTCTCCCTAAATGATTGTTGGACATCAGTGCAAAAAATATTAAAAAAAGATTATTAATTCACCATGTTTGTCTAACATAAAAACCTTTTGACAGTCATTTTCCCCTTTTAAATGATATTGTATCTGCACTGTAACTATCTCAACATGAGGTTTTGACATGAGGTCATGTTTAGCCAGTTATTCTCAGGAGAGACAGTCCTCCCAAGCAAAACAACAAAATCAGTTGTTTCAGCAAGTGCCCCTAAACAACATATATTTATGTTCAAGTGACAGAGCCCTCTAGAAGTCGTGGTAATTGTGACAGTAGCAAAGGAGAACATCAGCTGACATTATTATGGAGCAAAAAAGCCTGCATAGGGAGGAGGTAAGGATGGATCATGGACATATTAAGAGAGCCAGATAAAGTCCCTCCACTCAGCTTTGCTGCCAGTTTGCATCTGTGGCCACTTGAAATACTGCAACAAAAAAATCCCCTGCAGTCCAAAAAGCATTTTCCCCACAGATCACCATTGTAAGGACGGCTCCAGCTGAAACAAGGTAAATTATCACTCTTAACTCATTACTTTATATGAAGTTCTAATCAATAAGGTTTCATATTTGTTAAACTTTCCCAGAGCCTGGAAAAGTGATTTAAAGAGTGTGATGTCATCCCAATGTAAAATCTATTGGCCGAGCGGGAACACACGGGGGAGAAACACTGATGCGTGTGTGCAGTGGGCTGCACAATGCAGAAGCAGACCTGGAAGCTAGAAAACTGTTTTTGCCAGCAATTTTCATTCAAGTGAATGGACGCCATCTTTGAGTCCGGTATCCAGTGCCTATAATACATCCATGGAGTGGATGGATGGGTCAATAAAAAATCAGACTTTGAGATCGGAGATCTCAGTTTGTTTCAAGTTTCCAACCGCAAGTCAATATTGTTTTACAACTGTGAACTTGATCACCCCCTTACCATAACCACGAGGTTGTTATTGTAACCATGACAATGAAGGTCCCCTGACCAAACCATTTTTGTGCCTACACCTAACTAAACATTAACCATTGCTTTGCCACATCATAAAATACATGCATTTATTTTTCAACAGTAAGGAACAGATAAATGATATTATCCTGCTCATATCGAACTGCTGACAAGGGAATTAAATCAGAAACAGCACATAAACCAATGATGTATTTTGTCAATTTGGAGGACTTGTTGTCTCAGGATTAAGGAAATTATACCATAAGAAAATGAAATTAATCCATAAATGTAAAGCATATCACCAATAATTTGAAGTGTTGTTATTGAAGATGTTTCCTCCAAATACACAACATAGAACAAAATGTGCAACTCAGTAACATAAACCATGAATCATATCTGTGCTCCAAAGAAACATAATCAATACAAGTAATGTTAGGGTGGCAAAACAGTTGAATCTATGCAGATTTGAGGAACATTTCCAATGCTTGTGGGCTGAATACAGTACATGACCTGGAATGAATGTGCTCTCAATCAGCCAATCAATTGGTAATGCTGGGGGTGATAGTGGGTAAACTAATCCCTTGGGTGGCTCGAGGGAAATCTGGATTATATTGCATTCCCACTCAGCAATGACTGTTTCTGCTGGAAGCAAGAGCAGACTAATCAAACAACATTACTGTAGGAGATCAATAGACAGACAAATTGATGTATTGTTCCACATTCTAGCCTATTTTCAAAAATTTGATTAAAAGATCATTCCCACATTCACAAAATTGTTTTTTGTTTGTACCCAAACTTTTAAATTAATTTATTGGATATTTGAGATAGTGTATGTTAACCCTACTGGCCACAAGACTGTGTCTTTCTTCTGCTTCCATTAGTGTTTCACAAAATGTTACCATCCACAACGCTGAAGTATTCTATATGCTGTATGCATTACAAAAATGCTACAGCTGTGCTGAATACTGTATCAGAGCAGCTTGCTGTATCATATCTGAGCAAAGCAAGACGCAGTCTGAAATACTGATATGGAATCAGTCCCACAAAGGTTCAAAGTTGTTTTTTTTTCAGTGCTGATTCATAGCCGAGTCTATACTCTTTGATACAGACAGTCAGTATCCATAACCAAAATGGGTTTCTGAAAAAGTGAAAACATGAGTGTGATATTCGTTCAAAACAGACAGTTTATTGAAGATAATAATGTGCATTGACATAGTATCTGTACTGAAATGAAGTAAGTCGATATCTGCACATTGCGGGTTAATGTATGTGTATGTGTGTGTGTGAAGGGTTTGGAGGGAGGGGAGGATATAATGCATATAACCTGGCTATGTAGTCTAGTGCCCACTATCAGTTGAGAGGAGCTGCATACATTTCTTTCACAAATAATCTAATCTTTTTAATTTGAGAGATAAGGCTGAATTGACTGTAATTATGTGCAGCTGGGTCTGTGAGGAATTCATAAAAAAAATGAGGCTAAGCCCATCTGCTGACTGGGAACTGGGGGAGGCAGCGGCATTGGAGGGAGAGAGAGAGAGAGAGGGAGAGAATAAAATGAAAGGAAGAGACTCTAAAATCATTAAATCAGCCACTATCTCCTCTCCTCTGTCACTCAGAGAGAAAAAAGAGGCACTAATGAAATATTAATGCCTTCCTTATTTTGAGATTTACATTAATCTTTCCTCTCTCTTTCTGTCTGTCTCTCCCACTTTCTCTCTCCTCCATGTCTCTGTATGTGAAATTTGAAAGCTGTGCTCGGAATGACTTGAATATATATTTCTAATGAGATGCCTGCACTACAGAATGTCTCATTTTTCGACCTGTTTTGCAATCCAAAGTTGCATATATTGCACAGCGAATGGTAGTGTGCTTAAGAGAGGAGAGAATGAGACAAGGGGGGAGGGAGTGGGAGAGGGTAAGGGGGGCAGGTTGCTTGATCTGAAAGTGAAAAGACAGAGAGAATGAGAATGAAAGCGAGAACAAGTGAGTGAATGAGAGAGAAAGAGGTTCTGACTCCGGCTTCAGTAGCAGTAGCAAGGAGGCAGGCATTCAGGCAAGAATGTGGCAGTTTCCTCGGGCTTCGTCCCATTTGGCAGAGGTTCAAATGAGAAAGCAAAACAACAACAACAAAAAAAAAAATAGCCTGGGTGTGGATGCTCCCAGGAGGTGGGGTGGAATTAGGAGTGTGTCAGGTAAATCAGCTGCAGTTTTCTCAATGTCCACCCCCACTGAGAACTGAAGCAAAAGCAAACTTGACACCACCAACGCTACCAGCTCTCCCTCACTCACACACACATACACGCAGGGCTTTGAGTATGAGGGTGTTAGAATTACCTCAGTTGTGCTTACACACACACACACACACACGCGTGCATGCAGGCACACTGGCACACATACAAGGCTAAATATGAAACCTGATGTCAGCCCCTGCAAAACTGCTATGTATGCTTTTGACTTTGGAATGGGTTCAGAAATCGGAAAGCGTAAGGCCCCTTGGTACCGATCAAAACTGTTTTACCTTGACGACTTTGGTATGAACCTTCCACTTACATACAGTATACGAGAAATAGTGAAAACACTGAAACAGCTACAATTTTACCACTGCACTGTGAAACAACCTAAGTGCAGATAAGTATGGGTGGTATGGAACATTGATTCTGGAAGTGAGCATTTCTCTGCAGCATGCTGCCTACCGCTATCCCATCAGTGCTTCATCATTCCCAGAGCGAGCCTTTCCTGGCAGAACTGAGTATTCCCATGCCGTCCTACACAATGCAGTAATTTCCCTCTAGTGTTCCCATTGCAGCTACATACATTTACCACACAGACGTGTGAGTTTCCCCCTCTAGCGCTCAGAGCAGCAGTGTGGCACACTCTGTGTACTGGTGTGGCAGTCATACACCATGCACACCACAGCAAATGGCAAACTGCAAGCTGATGCCGTTGCTGCTACGCTGTCTGATGCTGTCTGTGTCTGTGGGGTGTATGCAGAAATGAGTGTGTATGTGTGTCTGAGTGGTGCAGTGGAGGTGATGTTTGGAGGGGGAGGGCATGTAGAAGTCTAGTGTGTATATGTGTTCAGGAAAAAAAAGGTGATACCATGCAGTGCCAATCACCATGATAGACACTCCTCATCTTCCATAGAGACTGAGGACAACAAAGAGCTGAGTTAATAGGCAGACATGGCTCAGAGGGCACTAAAGACTGCATTCTAACCCTGACATCCAGAAGTACACACACACACACACATTATAAGGACAAGATAATTGGCTCATTTTACTCATATTACTCACCACTGAAGGGGCACACATATAACTAGGCAAGTGATGTCATATGTACCTAAAAAAAAAATATATGAAAAAAGTGGTAACATTAAGCTAAATTAATGAATGTGATACATGTAAAAATCAAATAAGAATAGCTAAATATGAATAAACCAATTGAGGTTGTAAGTGGAAGTATTTGATTGATACATTTATGAAAAACTAATAATAATAAATAGCAGAGAGCCAATCATATAGAGACAAATAAAAATGTAACTAATGTATGTACAAAACTGCAGTGAGCCACAAGGAAAAAATGAGCAGAGCAGAGGTCATCTTTATTTGTTCCAGTGTCCAATGAGTATATTCAACAACTAAAGAGGACAATAACATCATACAGACTGAGCAGTACACCAATTAAAAAAAATAAAAATCTTACCAAGGTAATGCATCACGGTGCATAAACAACAACTTCATATTCATACAAAATGAATTGATCAAAACAAATCCAAATAAAATAATCTAAAACTTGACTCACAGCCCCCAGGAACCATTTTTCTCCTTACACCCAAATGCACTTTTGTCACCACTATTGATAGCATGTTCATCATCTTCATCAAGTATCACTTATTAATATTACTACAGTATTACAGTTTATTTACCAGCAAGCCCAATGACACACAATGGAAAATCATGCTGAAATGTACATCACTATCCTGTAACTCATTATCTGGCAGACTTCTCAAAAACACTGGTGGTGCACGGAAGTGTTCCTCCAACTCTCAAGTGCACATCTAGAAGGCACCTTGACAGTATATATTTTTATTTCTGTTCTTCAGGAATAAGAGGGAAATTGATCCAGAGGCTATTCTTGAAAATATGTATGAGTGATGCTGCTAGTCTCTCTGTGTCTCTCTCTCTCATTACCCAGTCTGAGCTACCGACTTCCATAATCCTGGAAGGTTTAGTACCGCTGTGTTGTGATTGGTTAGACATTACATCAGGGTGATGTAATACTCCTAGGACTGGCTAGTGTGTTGTGCATGGGGAGGGAGGTAGGGAGGAGAGGAAGGGGTGGGTGGGCTGAGTACTGAGCGAGGAGAAAGAGGGGGGGGGTTATTGAGCAGAAGAACTCTCTCTCTCTCTCTCTCTCTCTCGCCTGCAGCCAGTGAGTGTGCATGTGCAGCCACCACAGAAAGCCTCTAATCCCAAAGCACACAGCGGTGCTTTGGAGAAGGAGGGAAATAATCAAGACTGTTTCCATAGGCCCCCATCTAAAGGCTGGAGATAAGCTTTGCTGTGCATGCTGCCGTGTGTACTGGTAGCAGCTGTGTGTATTGGGGATACATACACAAAGCAGAAATGGGATTTTTGGGGGGCTGAAATTCAATCATTAATTGCAA
The DNA here is from genome assembly GCA_029490765.1 of Euthynnus affinis. Taxonomy (NCBI): domain Eukaryota; kingdom Metazoa; phylum Chordata; class Actinopteri; order Scombriformes; family Scombridae; genus Euthynnus; species Euthynnus affinis. The sequence goes on along the minus strand of CM055851.1, from coordinate 16,402,463 downwards.
ATAGACAGAGGAGAGGAAGATGATTGTTTGGCAGGGACAGAAAATGCCAAGGCATTTGGTGTTTGTGCATAATGACTCGTAGCCAATTTCTCACTTCAGTGCAAGGTGCTTTTTCATGGATCCAAAGGTGTTATGCTATATCTCTGTCTTGAGATGAGGTTTGTGAACAGCAATGCCCAGGGCACAAGCAATGTGTTTTCACCTGATTGCTTTCATGCCATGCTTTGAAATGCTAAAACAAATTGATGTTGGCAAAGTGAATCAAGAGTTCAAAAATTAGATATTCAAATTAAAACATAAAGTGATAGATAGCACAAAACATTAAGTCTAATAAAAAAAACTTGATAAACAGAGGATAGTATTGCAAGACCAAAATGAAAGCATAGGGATACATTGGTCTGCTACATGACATTCTTTTTCTCCATCATACTGTGTATATGACATAACTAAAGAATGTCTTGCACATAGAAATCTAAAAAATGTTTTCCAAAAATGGGGTAATTTGTAGGACACAGTCCAACATGGCACAAGATTAGACCACCAATCTTCTTATCTTGACAGCCAATATGAAGAAATAATGCTACAATTCGCAATAACAGTTCAAGGGCATATGAGGCACAACATTTGACACAGTCATAATCTCTATAACCAAATATTAGGACAGCAGATTAAAATGGCCTTCCAAACTGGAGGTCAAACTATTGCAATGTACAGCATCCAAATAAACGTCATACACTGGGCAAGTCATTTGGCCCTAAGGCTCGATGGATGTCTTCCATCAGCCCCCATCCGTGAGTTTATTTGGAGGAGAAAATGCTCTCTGTTGCCCAAATTTACAGATAATGAATTCAGAGTGCTGAGGCAACCAAAGCTAAATATGGAAAAATATATTCTTCATTTGGGATACTGTAAATTAAAAAAGGGTATTTTTGTGCCAGAAAATGCACTTACTTTTAATACAGTGTCTGTGTGAAATAGGATTGCAGTAGAAAATAAGCCTGAGGAAACCTGCTGAATTTTTGAGTCTGCTTTGGAATGAAACATTGAATAATGGAAAGAGACATTGAATAAAATGTGCACGCTAAAATTATGAGAGGTTAACAGAGGATGGCTTGAAAGCCTGACAGAAGTTATTTGTCGAAAATGGTGTCAAAAACCTCTCCAAAACCAGTTTAAGGTCATACGTGGCCCTGAGATAAAATCGCTTCTTCATCTCATATTAAATTATAAAGCCACTGAAAATATCCCTTTTTAGAGTTGAAAACGTGTAATTTGTATCATTTTGAGAGTCCTTCTGATTATGTTTATTCATTAAAACAAATCTAACAATCTAGCTTCCTGTTGACATGCAAACTCTATCTGCTGTCAGCCATAAAACTGACAGAAACCTCTGAGGTATTATGAAAGCAAAGTCGGACAGCCTTTAAAGGAAACTGTGGAAGAAAAAAAAAATACCTGAATGACAACTTGTCAGAATGAAAGACTGCCATTTCTTACTTTGCTCCAGGCGAGGAATGGAAACTAGGTAATGACTACAATGATCGCACACAGACATATACACATGTGAACACACACACACACACACACACTCATACAGACACTGACAAACAGTTACAATGGCTGTTTCTGGTTAGATCAGAGGCTGTCTCTAGAGCTTGATGGTCTAATTCTAACAGCAAGAGCTCTGGTTGGAGTCACCACAGGAACACAACTGAAACACCTGCTTTCTGTAACTTTTACATTTAAGTGTTCTGTCCTTACTTCATATGAGTCTGCCTTAAATAGTTGTGTGCAGGTTTCAAGGTTGCCATATGTGTGTGTGTATTAGACAAAGTGGGAGTTCTATTTATACATATGTCTTTGTATATTATCCTGTTCATTAACTGATTTCCATTTTTGTATAACCTATCAGCATGGATCTTTGAGAAACCCTGCTCTCTGCCAGGTACCCTGTCTGCACTCCTCTCTGATAGTCCATCCCTGGCTATACTGCTACATGCTGTAACGTATCTCCCTCTGCACTCAGGTCTCTGTGTTTATGTCCTGCCTGCATCGTCTGCACTGTTATATGGCTGTCTGGAGCGCACTGCACTCCTCTCACTGTGACAGAGGTCAGCGAGTGCTCAGAGCCCGGCTGACGTCATGCTGCTGCAACCCCACAGACACACCAGCAGGCAGGCAGACGGACAAGCTGACAGACAAACCAACGAGCAGACTTGGTATATTTATAGCCTCACTGCCTATGCATGCTCACAGCAAGCTGCATGGTCAGATACGCCCTGAAGGCAAACCCATCCTGAACATATTATGTTTACTATGTGGCATCCACAAGTCAACATTCTACAAGTAAAGTATTTAAGTGACACTCTTCCTGAAAATGCATGTACGGCATCAGGCACTGAAGTTCTGTGATCACTTCAGGTGAATCATTCTCTCTTTCCCATCTTATGAAAAGGTGTGCATGTTGGAATGTTCATCTCTCATGGTTAATGAACACATTGTGCTACACATCAGCTAATAACACAGTGAGGATGTGCGCTTAGCACAATGCTTTACACCATTACTTATCTAATAAACTGTAGGAGGCAACTGCCATTAGTACTGGCGCTGATGCTGATATTCACCTCCCACTGGCGGGCTCCTGCAAGCTAATCTGCCGTATACTGTATGCAAATATGAAACTGTTACTGTCAGGATGCAGTCTAATTCCACATTATTCTCCGGGTAGTGGGCCAATCAGGTTGACTTTGAAATGGATTGTGGGTGATTAGCCGGGAATGCTGGGAGAATGCCGAGGTCTCTCTGGTGAACCCCGCAGCTGGTGCCGGAGTCAGCGGAGCAACGATCCAGGTAATTAATTCTTTGACAAGCATCAGTGATTTGGAAAATCAGTAAGAATGGCAGACGCTGATCAAAAGGGAAACACGTGGAGAGATGTTTAAACAGTGGGCGTTCGAGGCGTCAGTCACGCAGGGGCCCAGACACAGGGCCCAAAGCCCAAACACCAAACACCACAATGCACTGAGCTGACTATCAAACAACAGCAGGCTGCCGGATACCCCGTGTGTTTTGGATAGGAACTCACAGAAACGCAGGGAGTTAGGTACCAAGTAATTCACACACACATCCAATTAATAAAACTTATTCAGTGTGCGCTGATCTGTACATGGATACACACAGATACGCTATATGTATCCATCTACACACCGGGACGGATTCACACATATGCATAGTATAAGCATACTATTACAATGCGCTCAACATGTATGTACAGTAAACAATTCATGTATATGGACTCAATACAAAAATACAGATAAACCGCACATGTATATTCCAGTCACAAATCCATGCATGCAGTACAAACACTATGAATGCACACCCCAGGAACATAACTCAATATACACACACAGACATGTGGTAAAGATCAATTCATTTTCAGTATTTATTATACATATTGCACTAAGCCTATATCTGTTGAATGAAATGCAAACAATGGCATGATATTCATGGGCATGAGATCACATAGATGAAAGCACACACACACACACACACACACACACACACTCACTCAGAACTCTTCATAAATACACAAGAGGTTGGGTTGACATTACTGCCATAGCCTTGATTAAATCATGCGTATATCCTTTATTTGATTGTATAGATAGAGAGAAAAAACACGCAAGCGGAAAAACCGTAATGAAATCATTGGCACGGCTATTACAGACACACTGTCCAGAATACAAATTCCCCATGCAGGTATTTGTTTTCATCCATCAGTATTCATTATGCGAGTGAATGTATCATTGGAGTGTAGCTATTGATCCTGTATTAAATCTCATTGTTATATTGCTATTCAGCAGTGAGCCAGGTGAGGGAAAAAAGAAGGGTGACCAAATGTCATGGTGACAACATGTAGCATTGTCAAAGGTAGCTTTATCGATCAAGATAGACAGAAAGAGAGAGGGGAGATATTTCAGCAGGACCCCAACCGTCTGACATTTTAGAAAAGCTGTCCTTTCTATTTTGTCACCCTCTATTGTTGCACACAAAGAGCATAGATGCCTTGACTGAGGCAATTTAAGCTATGGACTTCGCACCCAGCGGGGACAGTGAGCAGGTTCAAATGTAGCTCAGCAAAGTAGGGAGTCCTGTTCATTATATTTATCTGTGGTAATTTCACAATCCATATGCTGTGTTTCTGAGAAGGTAGGCTAAGCATTGTGCTGGTATCTTGCTTTGACATTTTAAAGGCCTTGCTGTCATACTTTGTCAGCGGTTAATCTGAAACACGCTGTGGATGGAGGCTCTGGTTTGGTAAGGGTCCAATTAGCTTGCCAGCCATGTACAGCAATTCTTCAGACAACTTAGATGACTCAGAAACATCCGCAGTGGGACTTGCTTTCCAAATGAAAGCGAACTGTCTGAAGACTGAAAGAACACAATGAAGCACAACATGCAAGTGAAAAAATGAGCGTTGTCGTATCAAAGTTGAACTGCCACCAAACATGTCAGATATGAGCAACAACACAATGAGGACAGGCCAGTGCTGCAGTGTTGACCAGGGAGAAAGCCGGCGGCTGAGCGGTAATGCAGGTCAGAAGGTGTGGAAGTGTGCTGGCAGAGCTTAACAGTTCTCTCCCTCTCTCTCACCCTCTCTGTCTGACTCACTCAGGTAATTAGCACAGACTTGCATTTTCCCTGTGTATGGCTTAAAGCGTCCTGTGTTAAAGCAGTCCAGATCAAAACGGCACGTCATAGCACATTATCTTCAACACCACTCCTCAGCAACAGCCCGGTTCTCCAGTCAGCTCTGCTCTTCCTCTGCTTCCCTGGATGTTTATCTGTTGCTAGGACTGGAAAATCTCCATGCTCATTGTTTTGCACCAGGGAGAACCGAAGAGCGGATTAAGTATATCTCCTGATCTATGGAATAACCTTACATTGTAAGGCTCCGACAGGAAGAGAAATAGTTCAAACTCTCCTCATAGGTTCCTCTTTCCATTCAACATAATGCAATCCAACCAACATGATCTGAACATGAACAGCGTATAAATAGCATTTAAGGACATCTTGTATGTCATGTTTACGCATTTTAAGCTTTTCGCATATCATTTAATACCATTGATTAGGTTTAGGCACAAACAGGGTCAGAATGGGAACAGAGTTCGGCCCTGGTCTATATGGACCCTGGCCTCATTTTCCCCCCAACAAATGCGCTTGTGAGTTGCATAAAGAAATATCAGGCTATTTATAACATATAGGCTAAGCATTGATCCCCTCGGGGATAAATAAAGTAACATCAATCAATCAATCAATAAATATCAAATTGATACCCTAACAACATATGTACTTACAGGGTTTCATAAAATAATGTAATAAATAAATAAATAGCAAATAAATAGCTGAGAGGAAAAGTCAGCACCCCAAGAGGCGCATTAAGATTTTATTCATTTGACAATTGATATGGGCAACCCAGCTCTTGGTGCGCTTATGCTATAATCCTTACCTTCACGAATAAAACAAATATGACATAATCATATGACATGAATGTAGTCTAATACAAAATGCAATGCTGTCATCAAGAAACAAAATAGCCAAAACTTAATTTTCACAATGGACAAAAGCTTTCCTCTGATGATCTGGAAATGTGAGAGCTATTTATAGTCAATCATCCAACATTGTGTTTGCAGCTGATCTGAGGCAATTCACACATCAGGCCTAACAGTCAAGATTTCACGCTACTGACACTATTTAAACGTTCATTCACTGCTATTAGGCTGTGACAAGCACCATGCCTGCACCCTATTGGAGCAGACCCAGAGTGACTAATCAACTGACATCATTAAAAAACAGCATAGCACAGTGGCCTCGAGCAGCAAATTGAATAGCATGTCCTACCTTAGATGGTGAGAAGACGTCTCATCAGTGCACTCTTCTCTGCCATCCTGTTGATTATTCCATCAGTGTCCAAAGACCATAAGTCTTTTCTTCTATAGCCATAAGCATGAACACTTCAAGATGTAGTGCTCTGTAGTCTATTCTTAATGAATGAAAAAGTTGCACTCACATGCCACTTGCATAACAGAAAGGGTCAGGTCTGGATCTCTACTGCTAACACTGTCACTACATGAGCTAACATTAGCAATATCACCTGCCAGAAGTTGTCATGCACTTTTCGCTCATCCTTGGCACGGCTGTTAATGTTTTCACTGGCAGCTACCAGCTGGGCATGCTAATGCTAACAGGATTTTGCATGGCAGTGGCATCGATATTTTGACAAAATGTTTTATCTGAAAACATTTTGCAGTATCAGGCATAGCATTTTTTTTCTTTTTCTGTCTCGTCTTTTCCACTAAACCTTTTTGCTTTTTGGGACATTTGTAGGCTATAGGCTAGTATCATTGTCGATTCAAACTCCACTCGTTCTGTCTCGATTTAATTATTTCAAGCTTGACCTCTGACTTTACATGGATGGACACATCCACTAGAAGTGGTTGGGGAAGGACAAAGGTAGCACTTCCTGCACCTGCCTTACAGTATAGGTAGCCTATTGACAATTGGGCCCGCGTAACCCCCAGTATAATAGGCTGTTCCAACATCAAGTGGGCCGCAGCTGGCAGGTTGCATTTTTTTCCCATTATTTTTTTTCCCCACACAGCCAGTAGCCTGGCCACTAGGTGGGCCAGCCCATCTGGCATTTCCCAGAATTCTCAGATTGAAAGTCCAAGTCTGGGCACAAAACCCAATTGGTTAGGATTAGAGAAAGATTGTGGTTTGGGTTAAAATAATCAATAAGGTGCAGTAAAAATTTCCCTATGGTAAAAATGGCAGTTAAAATGATGGTAAAAATATCCAATTAGTGGTCTTGAACAGTGCTCTCCTGCTGCTTTTGCAACTTTATGCCAACTAACCCTAACCCAACTATCTAGTCATCTACCCAACCGGCCTCTTACTAATAAGCCAAAATCACCTTATAAATGTAGCCAGGTGAACATGGGACAATAAGTGTTTTGTTGAGCTATTTTGTTATTCCTATGTGTATGGGTGGTACAGTCTCTTTAAGACAAGTGAAGCGGTAGTACCGCGAGAGTACAGAACTCTCATGTGATTTCGCGCGACAGGAACCTGAAATGCCGCGAAACGAGTGACTCAGGTGTGTGTGTTTATCACTTTGTGAAAGTAAAATACCATATAATATATTGTTAGACACAAAGATGATCTTTAACTTCAGTGGTTAAGAGCACAACTACGTTAGAACTACTATATTTAATCAATGATGGTTCTGTGTTATTATTGATTTGTGTAGATTGTTACGACGTGTGTGTGAGTGTGCTATCCCCGCCACGCGGAGGCCAAATGCTAAACAGCCGTGAAGCGTAAGTGGTGATAAAGTAAATTGACATACAGTATTAATTGCGTCACAAGGCTACACGCTGACTATATCACTAAATAACCGCTTTTTGTATGCTTTTGGTGTGACTTAGAGGGGAGAGTGCTGTCTTGAAGTCCGGTGCATGCATCTGAGTGTGCCAGCTGCACACGGGAGTGCAAAGTGAGTTCATAATATTCTTCTGAAAAGTGTATTCTGTTTTCATGAAGAGTGTTGATAAAATGTATTTTGTTCAGATGTATATGTGTTCCAGAGAATATGTAATATGCTGCTTGGTAATGAGTGGTTGAGGCAATGTATTTATTTTGTTTTGTTTATTTTATTTTATTCAGGGAGCCAGCCACTACTGTTGTCTAGTCTAGACTTGACTAGAAAGTTGTCTAGACTTGATTGAAATTTGTTGTTAAACCCTATAGAGAGTTAGAGAGAGATTATTTTACCTCATTTTCTGTAGGAAGCTCAAGATTGAGTCTGACTACTAAGTTAATGAAGTCCAAAATGCAGGAGAAGTAGTATTCTTTTGTTATCATTGTGATTATCTCAAATCCTCAAATTTACAGTATTAATGCTGTTCTCATCTGAGTGCAGTCGGGGAATAAAGAACCCACAAAAAGAATTTTGCTTGTGTCCGGTCTCCTCATTCATGACCAGGCTACATAAAAGAGAAGAAACTCAAATTATATTGACATCGTCACTTCCCCGTCACTCAAACATAACTGTAGCTCATCTTTGGCAACTGAATTTACAACATAAATAGAGTGAAATGATATGTGAAAAGCAGAAAATGCATAGTTAGAACACACAAAATTGGTGTGTTATTCATATGCCATTTGGTGATACCAGGTTGATCCTACACATATTAACCAGGGCTCCTATAGGGCTCCATTCTGAATGAAGAGCATGTGTATCACAAACCTATGTGTCAACTTGTGTAGCAAATTTCTAACTGATTTACTTTGATTACTATTCATTCTCCACAGCAGAATAACTATAGATGATACAATATGCAATTCAAGCTTTACAGCATAAATAGCCTAACTAGCAAGGCTAACAGCAAATAAATTTTTTAGTTACCATTGGTAATGTGACCCTCTCCTTGCAAATTGTATTGGCCCCTAAAAGTCATCCCTGCTAGTAGTAAAGATGGAAATGCGAACTTGAAAACAAGGTCAAATATGTCATTTGAACCCTCACAACCTCAGATCTTGTGTCATTCTCATCAGACTGTTTCTTAAGCATACAGGTGATTGCTGTCTGTACAGTGTGAACAGAAATTGATAGTAACCAAAAATTAAACAACAAAAAACAAGAACAAAACAAAACCGAAGACAGATATAGTTTTACAGTAAGTTGGGTATTCGGTCATTGAGGAAGGCCTGGTACTCTTATTAATACCTGCATTACTTGAAAGTAGACAAGGAAACAACAAGCTGAATTTGGGGCCCATTTTAAAAAGTACATGCGAAAAGAAAACATTACAGATTTTTGTCAACAGTTTTTCATGGACTATGAAATATGACCCAATGAGCTGTTTTTACACATTTTAGATAGAGTTCAAATATTATTTGATTAATTTAGATATATGGTTCAAATATACTTATATAGTTTATGCGGAGCATAAATGGCATGTAGAAAACAATTTAACACAGAAAATGAGACAATCTGGACTAATTTGAACAACATCTGGTGTATGGCCTATTTTTTTCTGTGAAATAAACAGATACAGATAGTAGCTTTGTATTACATCCCTAGTATGTTGCAATGAAATACTGGTTTGGCTTGAAACCTAACTTGCAAATGACTTTTCAGCACAGCAACTGTTGTATTGCTCTGGTCTTTTTTTTTTTTATTTGGCTTATTGACATCTTTATACTGTTAGAAAAACAGTGCAGGAATGAGCTGAAATTAGTTCAAACTATTTAAACAATGCTTTGCATGTAATTTGCTTGTCTTAATTTCAGATTGTTGTTGCAACACTGTTTATTTCATTGGGTTTTGAGACTTGAAATATACAATTGAATGGGTGCTAAGTTAGCCAATACATGAATCTTAAATTGATGACTATGGAGAGATATGGACCATAAAGGCTTGTCTACACAGGAGGTGTTTCAGCTATGTTTTTCAGTCATGTATCTCATGCGTGTCTGGCAGGACAGATACACTGCTATTGTAATCAACACAGCTGTCTGCAAAGGCTGCTGAACAGGCCACATTTTGCTTGAACTTTACATGCATAAATGCAACCCACAGCATATTTTTACACCTCAAGTTTATTTTCTTCCAGTTTATATGCATAACTGCAGTGATTGTCTATTTTCTTTTAGCAATGCCCAATTTGATTAAAATGTGGATGACCTGCACAAACTTTTGGGTGGGGGACATCCAACTTTAGATGATGTAATAATCATGATTGGATCAATGCTATTTTAGCTGTAACTCTAACATAGCCTATCTCGCCTTGTAAATAGTCACATAGTTTAGTAATTAATGTTATACAACAGAGTTTGCACTGCAATATTTCAAGAATAAAACATGAGATGTTACTTTTGCTGAAAAGAAAGTTGGATGTGTGTAGAATAGTGAGCAGTTATTCTGCTGAAGCCTGGTGTTGTCTTCAGCCGCTTTAATGAAGGTAAATACAGTGAATGGCCGTGTGTAATGGCACTGCGCACTGACGAGGCTGCAGATTTATGAACATATCAGTCCTGCTGCTTTCAGATGCTGCAGGGATTTAATGAACCGAAAGAGAAGCTCCTCGTACAGTATAAAACAGCTGTGGACAACAGATACTGTAAGAATCACCCACTTCAATAACAGATCAATACAGTTGCTTTAACTACATGAAACATCACTTTCTGTGCTGATCTTGGTTGGAGAGTGTTCAACTGAAATAACTTATTTATATTTCAAGTATTAATCCGTTGCAGCACATTTACAGCAAGTATTTATTTTGCTCTTGTTGATAAAATCACCAAGTGGCAGTGGAGTGACTTTACTCCAGAAACAGACGTGGTTCTGAGACGCCTAAGACGCGTTTTGCAAAAAACACCAATAACTCACTTTGCGCTGCCTATTTGCACCTCTCCTCCTAGAAGTTCACCGTGCATGCAGCACTGGGCACCACAATACCACACAGATGGACAAAGCAATTTCAAGGTCAGGAAAATTTCTAACTTATTTAACTAGTCTGAACGGGCAGCCATACTCACAGTCATCTGTGTTCTGATTGTGATTGAATTTAAAAGTAAAAAATCTTAGAGTAGGCTTACACATTATTGCTGTGACCATAATACCTGGATTAGATGTTACCACTTTATTACAATAACATCCGAAAGTGGGAGGACAAAAGGTCACCCATTCCAGAGACATATATATCTTGTCTTTATCAAGGAAGAAGTGATCAGGGAGAGATAGGGAGACAGAGAGAATAATCAGGGAAAGTTTGCCAGTTAACGTCTAGGGGGTAGGTACAGTAAATGGTGTGGCAGAAACTTTGAGTGAAAACCTTGCACAGCAATAAAGTGATATACACATGAATAATGCAGGAGCATTTAGTTCAGTGCTTAGGTAGTGGGGGAATCAGATGTCCCTGGTGCCCTGAAGGATTCCAGTTTACTGAGCCAGCGTCTCTGGTCTAGAATAGACCATCACAGACCCAAAGGAGAATCCCAGTGCTCCTCTACATTGTCCTGCCAAGACACACACAAGACAGACACACACATTCACCACAGAGTGTGCACACAGACATGCATTAGCGATTGTGTATGCACATATTCACATATAGTCACACATAGTCGCAAATGCACTCCCAACACTGACGCACACAAACAACCTTACATATGCATACTCTGTTTTGAGTCAGTAAAGGAATACAGTCCTCAGTCATAACTACTGTAGAGTGATTCACTTTGTTGTATGTCACTGGATCTCTGTGTCCTTAAGACAGCAACTGATTGCGTAACATTAAAAGTGTTTGCCAATGATGACATCACAGATAACTTAAGGACTGTGTGTGTACAAAGAAGCTCTGAATAATTGCAGAAACATCAGCTTAGTGTTTGCTTTACTTTTAGGTAATACTTGAGGGATTTAGGGTTTAAAAATAAGTCTGAAGAATCTGCGAGTGAGGGAATGTGGAAGCGAGTGGGCAAGAGTTTGAGTGTTAATTCCACAGAACTGCTGAGAAGATTTCATTTTGTCGTCTCAGCTGCCCAAAGAATCAACTAATGACTAATTAATTACTACACATATCCAAATCAAATCATCTGCTTCTCCTTTCCATGCATATTCTCTTTGGCTGCCGTTCAAGTTCTCTCTTTGTATATCCAAAAGAAGCACATTCTCAGAAATAAAATGATGTCATCCTTTTTTGGTTTTAAAGGAGCAGCGCACACACCTCCCCAACACAAACATACAATAAATCCCTTAGCATCACCTTCACTCATTTGGTAAAAAACAATAACAAATCTTTTGCTTCTCGGTCAGCCTTTGGGCATATGGCATTTATTTAGTGGTGTGTGCACGTGTGTGTGTGTTTAATATGTTGACACCGCCACTCTTTTCCAGCTTTGCCTCAACATTAAACCATTTGATTTCCATTCAGCCAATGCAAATGAGACCAGGAAAGTGTCGCCTCTGTAACATATGCATCTCCTCATTTGCTGCCAGGGCCAGTGAGCTGGGGGCAGGGGCGGTGCCGCTCTTCACATTGGAATGGTAATTCACCAATCAGTGAGGTGACATGCTCGGCAAAAGAAGGGAGAGCCGCACAGCGCTGACAGGGACATCAGTTTCACGAAACATTTCCTCCTCTGCACCTGAAAGCACGGCATAATCATGCGCAGGGGCGATGCACCATGAAATAGAATGGGCGCCCGGATCCGGGGGAGCGGACACAGTGCCGTGTCCACAGAAATGAGGGTCATTCTTTACCCAGAGATGCCAGTGTCAGTAGAAAAGGCCCTGCAGGTCCGGGTCAGATAGTCACACAGGCAGCTTCATAATACCAGTCCATGTCAAACTTTAATTTTTGACTTGGATCATGTAGAAATATGTAGTTTAGATATAGTGTCAGCAACTCAACATCTGCAAAACAAATGGCACTACAGTATGTCTGTTTGAGTTCATTCAGTACAAGAGAGAATGCAAGCGGCAGCAAGATTTTTGACAATGGAGTACTATTAATTTCCCCAGTATTATTTTAAATGGAGGGCATTATAAATAAAAAGCTCTATTGCATTGGTACACCATGCCTGCTGTTTTTAAATGACCCCCATGGAATCCTCACATCACCATGAACTGCCTATGTTTTTGTGGGCATTAGCTTGTGTTTCTAAAATCCCCCACAGGTCATGCATATTGTAAGACACATTTGAGCTTGTAGAGGAACAAATGTGTGCCAAGTGAGATAAGAAATGACTGCAGCTAATAGACTTTGCTCCCAGAGAAAGTTCAGTCTAGCCAAAAAATAAATAAAAAACATGATCTGAATCCTCAAACTAGTGCATTCCTCTATCAGCCAGATGTATCAATTTTCCTCCAAGCAATCAAGAAGTAATTCCCTTTATCGGCCAACATGAATATTAAAGTTTTGTGCTAGAGGGATCAAGGGTATAAACACCACCGTCACCAGCACCTGTCGGGGACTGCAGTGGATAGTTGATGAGGCGGATGAGTGGCTCATATGGCAGTAAAGATACCGATGTTGACATCGGCCAGAGCTGAAGAGCAAGAATGCTGATTAGTGGGAGCGATTAGCATCTTTATCTTCAGGTCCTTGTCATCTGACACATGTAAATTTAAACCAGCACGACAGCAGCAGACCATTACATTAATGTTGTTTACACCCAATGCAAATGAAGAGTAAACAAACAAATATCTGAATACAGAGAGAGAAGGGGATGGGTTCCCCAGACTGAAGACCTTTTACGCATATGCAAATGGGAGTTCTCGTGGCATGCATCGAGCAGGAAATTAAGACGGAGAGAGGCAGAATCACAGAGCAGTATGGAAATGTGCAGATGTGTGGATATGCAACGCTGCTTCATTATGACCAGAAAAATGGCCTATGTTAATATTCAAACATCTTGATAAACAAAAGACACAAATGAAGACAGTCCCCTGAGGACTAGGACAGAACACTGATGATCTTAACACTCGCCAAACATCATCCAACTCCAGGACGAAATTTGTCTCTGGGCATTACACAATTACACTGCGTGCACACACACACACACGCACACACTCGACACTGAATAAACAAAGAGTGGGACATGCTGGAACATTTAATGTGCATCTGGGGTCAAGCCTGGTAATGCACTTAGAAACAAGATGACTGGCGGTGGTCATGAAAGCTAGCGACACCTGCAGATCATTTATCAAATTGGTCTGCAGTTGTCCGAATTTTTCTGGACTAATTCGGCTGCAAATGTTTCTCCAGATTCTATCAAAATAATACAAAAATGAAGTCTGACTTTTCCTTCAAAAGCTGATGTTCTGACAGGGCTAAAAAATAAATGTTTTGTCTATCACAAATGAGCCAAATAAGCAAATGTATACATTTCTCTTCCTTTTGTTTTAAATTTGCCTCGACTGGTTGTGTGCTATTGACTCGTCATTGTCTGTTTACGGTGGCATTAGGGTCATCACTGCACCCACGGTTAATGGAGAGAGTGGAAAGCAAGAGAGAGTGAGAGACAATCAAGCCAATTGTCCTTGTGTGGAGCACACTATACTGTTGACTTTGTCATGGTGCCATGTTGGATGGTGTCCACTCCATCATATCCATGCCCAGATGCTACAAGAGAGATAAGTGGATTGTACAGAACAGGCTTGTCAGGGATCCCATATATTCACCCTGAATCTGTGGATAGTCGAACACAAATAGGCTTTTAAAGTGAAGTGATTTAGATTAGGTTTGGGTTTTTTTAGTCTCTTTTATTATAGATTGTTTTACACTGACATCAACTTGGCTCAGCCTGAAGGCATGTTTCTTGGAAACAAAGCAAAACTGCTGGCAGTATCAAATGTTTTCAATGGCTTGTAGAGGCCAGAAAATGTAACATTAGCTACCTATTTGAATGCTTAGCTCATGAAGACTGTAGTAAATGGGAACTGGAATGATTCCTGAAACACCATTAAGAAGACATGTCTGAGGTTGCCTTCCCTAGGAGTTGGGCTTTACATTATCAGAGACCATTGCAAATTGATGGAAAACTGAAAATTAACATCACGTTTTGCATATTGATTTTGGTGTGTCCCTGCGTTTATTATAGCAATGATGCACTTGACTCCATAATGACTGTTTTAAAAGGAAAGAAAATTGTTAATTTATATCTTTTTCTTTGATTGGATGGTCTACTCGCTGTTTGCTGTGCTTTATCAGAGTTTATTGCCTGCTGATTATTTTGTGGAATGACTCCCTCACAATAACACCACTGATGCATTAAGTCAAGATAAAAGCAATCTAAATATGAACATGCATGATGGCTACGCTAAATGCTCCCATCTAATGGTTTCATTATTTCATAATAAAGGGTTAATGTATAGTCAAAATGCCTATTTACACAAATTGTTCTTGCATAGTATATGGCTCTTAACAGAAGTGCTCTTCAGCTTCTCCTGAGCTTTAGATTTTTATTATCAACATAGTTCTGCTGCCCTATCAACATAGGGCATATATTTCCAAATACAGCTAGACTGGTGTTCACAACCTGAGCTCACCATTCAGCAGAGGGTTAAAAAAGAGATTAGTCAGCTTCCCGTCTCCTGCCCCAAAGCACCCAATCACACACTCACACACCCTCCTCTACACCGCATGACCCTGTATATTTTTGAACCACGGCCAGCTCTCTTCTTTAAGAGTCCAAATCCTGGTGGCTGCCAGTCAACTTCAAAGCAGTTGGGCTGTGGCTGTCTTTCTTAACCTCCAAATCTGGCTGGTCTTGTTACAGCTGCGCTGTGGGGACAGAGTGGGCAGTGTTTGCATTTGTACGGATGTGTGTGTCTGTGCCTGTGTGGACAGAGTGGGCAGTGTGCTGGGTCTGCTGATTAACCCCTGGGCCAGGGCCGTTCTCCTCAGTCAGACAGATCGGCTTTCGCCAGTCCCGGCCCCTGTAACGGGAGCCCGCTCCAACAAGCCACTTCAAAGAGACAGGGCCAGCAGGAATGTCAGGTTCAGAACCGGGGGGAGCGAGAGAAAAAGAGCACGAGAAAAAGTGTGAAGGAGAGGCAGGAAAGGGTTTGTGTACATCTGTGTCTGTGTGTGTGTGTTGCATTACTCAGTTTGGACATGGGGTGGGGGTAAGGGGGGCTGTCTCACTTTCTAGTCAGCAGCAGGACTTCAGCCCTATCTGGACCTTCCTCGCTCAAGCGCTTCCTTTTTCCATTTGCAGTGGAGTGAAGTTGTTTTAATTTCATTTGGCTGCAAAGCAAAAGGCCTTTGGGATTGTTTGGCCTGTGTCTGGATCAGCCGCGTCTCTTTAGAGATGGGCAGCATGTGTTCTGGGCTTTTTTTTTCCATTTCTGCTTGAAGGCGATGCCTCTCTCTGACCTCTCTGAGCCAAAGAAAATCTATCACACTAGACACATATTTTTGGTCAGATTAGCCAAAAATCGAACTACACTGTAGCTTTGAAAAAAATGATGCAATTTCACAGCCAGCAGTGAATTAGTTTCATTATATCACAACTGCATGGAGAGTGAAAAACTGATACATTTGGATCAAAGATGTGTTACTCATTGGATAAAAGGAGGGAAGGTGAGATGATGACGATATCTCACTTACACTGCTGTTACAAAGACACTTTGGTGGTTCTCACATATGGTAGGTGTAGTGTTAGCTTTGTAGTGTGTGCATTTGTGTATATGCAGTATATTTTAGTATATGTCAGTATTTGCACATGCTGGAAAGTTGATATCTATTTTTTCAAATGATTACATCAATAATAAAATGTCTTTACTCGTTATCTGTTTGGATGAGTAAACACACAAATTGTTCCATTTACAGTACCACTCAACAGTTTGGACACACTTTCTCATTCAGGAGAAGGGAAAAGGTGTGTCCACTTTTGACTGGTATATAATAAAAGAATATTGCAAAATAGCAGTATCCCTATTTCATTACATTAAAAACCTTCCACCACTACAAGCATATAAAGTGTGGTATGAGTATGAGTTTCCATAACTCAGTAAAAAAAAACTGCATGTGGCCAGACAGGATAAAACATATCCAACACACTTTGAAGATGAGCTACAAATCCTGCCTAAAAGTTAAGTTGTGCAATTCATTTTGCAATGGGACACACCCACACAAACGTGTTGTCATGAGATTCCTTGAAGTCACAGAAGAATTCCCTGTGGAGGTTAGGTTTGCTGTGGCAGAGCAGTCAGGCTGAGTCGCTCTGTCGATCACCCAACACTGTGCTGCCCTTTGTGGCTCAGAGACAATGGGCCGCTGCAGGGGAGAGAGACAGGCAACATGAACCTGACACAGGAAGCTCTTAAAGCTACACAAAACAAACTGCTGAGCTCTGGCATTTCCCCCTACTGAAAGACTATCTCCACCGTCATTAAAGGTGAACTCAATCGCCTAATCTCCTCCAAAGTCACTGAGCAACCACTGCTATCGTTCTCCTTCCCCTCCTCCACATTTACTCCTTCCTCCCTCTTTCTCACCGTCCCTCTATTCTCACTTGCCTCTCGAGGTGGAGGCCATCAATGAAATGCCATCAGATCTCTGGGGGGTTAGAGGTCATAGGACAAAAATGTTCTGTTGAATGTGCTCTGTGGCAGTCTGAAAGGAAAGGCTGTGTGTTTTGTTTTGCTCTGATCGATGGAAGGCAGTTCACAGGAAGCGTCTGGCAACATTTTGTTCATTTGTTACCAGCAAATGACTTTGTTAAATGTTCAATCCAACAGATAGTGAAAGCCTTTTAATATTTATTTCTGACTGCTTATATAGATTTCATGCATGTATATTGTTTAACCTTGTGGAAGATTGACATGCTACTCAATATTTGTGAAATAGCAATTGTAGAATGTGTATTTTCATGTTTGAAATCCTCAGCAGGTAATCAATACCATGCCAAGAAAAGAGCAGTAAATAGCATGTCTTGTGATGTGAATTGAAAAACAACGCAACAGACAAACAGCAAACAAACAGAAAGTCATCCAACCATCACCACTGAAAATATAATGAAAACCATGAGAATGGACATGCACATTTGCACATACAAACACATTACATTCTGTGCTACCACAATACATATCATTTTGATGTCATCCACATTTGGCTAAGGCCATTTGCACCTCACACATAATATGCTGCCAGCTATACAAATAGCACTGTTTGGAATTCAATTATCTGTTGCCTATTTAGATTTTTTTTTATTCAGGCACTATGAAAAGGCCTCTCTCTTCTCTCAACCAGCGCCGTCATTGAGCAAAGATGGAAAAATGGTATTCACCCCTCCTATTATCGCATCAAAATCTGCCTGGCCGTTGTGCATACCGGCTCATTACCTTGGTGAAAAAGCCACCTTAACCTCCATTACAAGCTGGCCCTGTAATTAATGACTTTTAAGCTATTGAACCAAAAGCAATTAGGTTATAAAGGAGGGCTTGTTCAGTAACATGAATACCTTTCCTTTATTAGTCGCATCCTTGAAGAGGAGATGCTAACCAAATGTGACAGTCCCCTGAATTAAGATGCTAATGTTTCCAGTTATTTGAACTTGTCAATCATGCTTTTCTCATTGTTGTGGAGGTTACACAAAAAACAAATTTAGAGTTCAATGGTATTTGAAGGTTGAAGCATTTCTGTATAGTTGAGGTGCTATTGTGTTTGTGTGTGTGTTTACATGTGAATATGGGCTTATGTGCGTGCATGTATGTGTGCGCGTTTGTGTGCTTACCCATGCACGTTAAGCGGAAGAAAGCAAACCAGATACAGCTTATTCTATCAGCACAGTATGCGGAGCCCAGATAAGACTTCATACAACACATTTGCTTTGTATTTGTTTTAGACTTTATCGCATGTTCCAGTGGAGGTAGACACAGTCGAGACATGTGGTCTACATTCTAATGCCTGGAAGGGTCAGCTCGGTGGTCAACCAGCACATTACTCTATGTCCATGCAGGACAGGTTCGAACGCACAAGACTAATGCTGCAGCTCATCCAAAAGGTCATCTGTGGATATTAATGTGTAACTTTAACTGAACCTGCATGAGGAAAAGCCAGCCTTTTGCCTCATGAGCAAGAGGACACAGTGTACTGCGGAAAGGGATAAATATGCCTGCAGGATGCAATGCAAAGTTTAAATGGGTCATTTCCAGCTAACCCTGACTTTTCTGAGAGTAAATGAAGGCAAAATAACTCATTGATATTTTTTGTTGTATTTTTGCCCCAGACAGTAATTGAAGGCCTGAGTATAATTAGTCAGGCTTTTAGAAAACG
Source organism: Euthynnus affinis (assembly GCA_029490765.1). Taxonomy (NCBI): domain Eukaryota; kingdom Metazoa; phylum Chordata; class Actinopteri; order Scombriformes; family Scombridae; genus Euthynnus; species Euthynnus affinis. The sequence goes on along the minus strand of CM055851.1, from coordinate 16,383,618 downwards.
TCTTTTCTTCAGATTGATCAAGCCAAACGTTTCACTGCTCCTCATTATTCACATACATGCAGCCAACAAATGACTGCCTGACAATAAATCTTGGAACAGGCTAAAGTTCCCTAAATTGATTTTAACCTGTTGACGCTATTGGAACAAAAATGCCAGGAATATAATTGCTATAACTAGATGAAAAATTACATTGTCTTTATATAAGGCCACGGGTGATATCTTTATCTTGGTCTTGCACTGAGTTTTAAGAGACATTTTGCTTGCAGCTGCCATTCCTTCTGGATCTGACAACATGATGTACAAACAAGAACCAAACAAACTGGAATACACCATGGCAACGTGTGCATGTGACATTTCTGTTTTGCAGAAGATGATGATACAATTGTTACAATTGCACTATGAAATCACCCTGTAGCTACTATTAATAAAGATTAAAATAAATTGTGAGGATAACAAAGGTGAGGATGATACTTACACCAATGTAACAGTTTTTTTTCATCAGGTCAAAAGACATCACTTCATGCAGCCATTCCCTCTCAAGTGGGTAATTTATTCAACCATGATTGCAGCAGCTATCAAATCTTATGGAATTTGGAGGTTGTTTGTGTGCATGTGTGCTTGCGTATGTGTGTAACAGAGTGTGAGAATGAGAAAGAGAGTGTGTGTGCACTCTGCCATGGCGCACTTCAGCCCCTAATCACCCTCACCGAGTTCAATTTACAGCAGCAGGAAAGCGATTGATCAGCATGGTCATTAAAAGGATACTTCAGCAGTCGTTTGGCCCTGCTCTTTGAAGTTCCAAAACATCGTATTCAAAAATCAGTAATTATCAGTATGCCAGAGTCAAATGTTTTTGTGAGAATTTATTTTCTATAGGCCATATTCAGTGTTATGTTTACAACAATATAATGAATTGCAGGACATTAAAATGTTGGTGTTGACATTCCCTGTTATTCAAATACCAAAACCTCTGAATTATCAGCATGAATGATGAACATTCGCCTTTAAAACTGACATTCTCCCAACAGCCCAGTGCTTAAAATGCATTCCATGACTCTTACGAAGCTCATTTCTTTTTCGCAGCAAATTTGTTTTAGAATTCATTATTTGCCATGAAATGTGAAAAGTCTTCTTCATTAGATAGTGTGAAATCCCTCCCTGTCTGCCTCTGCCTCTCTGAAGTCCAGCTAACCATGTTAATCCCACAGCTGCGAACTCTGTGGCATCTCCCCCAATAGACTCGCAGGCCTGCTGTCTAAATAATTGCCTCATTACTGTGTGGTGCACAGGTATGGCATAAATGCAAACTTTAGACAAGTGTGTATGCAAATCCAATTGCTTGTCCGACACTCTTTATTCATGTGATCAAAAATCAGCTGAATTATACCGGGGACCTCAGCCCTGAAATGGAAATTTAGGGATAACTAATGCATTTTCAACGAGGTGAACAGTGTGCAGGTTGTGGCTCAGAACAGATGATGTGCAAATAGTTGACAGCTTTCAACTTTGGTGTCATTACATTTTTAGATAAACATTTTTTTGGGGGGGAATTAATGGCTGAAAAATTATTTATAAAAAAGAATAGAATAACAGCCATCTGACAAAAGCCTAATCATAGCATGTTGATAAATTGGCCTTCCAAGAAAATGTCCTGGTACCAAACTGGCCTTTGGGTTTTTCCTTTGGGGAGGAAATGCAGACATATTCATTATCAGCTAAATGGTGCCAGTTTTAACTGGCTACGTTACTGCAGCTAAACAGCAGAAACAACTATTTATGAGACCACATCGTTTAATTTACATGCAATCAAAGTGGTTTGATAAATGCAAATGTAACTGATTGATTTGATTTGACACATTTGCATCTGTAATCAGCGAATCTGAGCCCACTTATGAATTCCTATACTAATTTTTGTGTATGCATTTTATGGAAACAATGTATATCAGAGGTTTAACATTATTCCATTTATAATTTATTGTTACATGAGACAGCATTTTGAAATTCACCGAACAGAACTAAATATTATCATCTGGGGGCCTGACGTATCTTTGTCTAATCTACACTACACTGCGGTTCCTCTGCGGTTTCATAAAATGTTACTGAGCTCGTAAACTTCAAAACTATTAAACCTAACAAGTCACTGATGTAGCTTAAGTTCTAAATTTCAGACTAATCAGAATTTTAAATCTCAGACTAAATGATTAAATGGCTAAATTGCCAAGATGGACATGCCTTGCTGTGTATTGTGGCTGTATGATGAGAAATGCAAAAACCAAGGCATTCATGTAACAGCCAAAGCAATTTAAAGTTACTACAAGGAACTTTTAAGTGATGCCTGGTGCCTCTATATGACCTACATAAGCAAACAAGACCATCAGAGAGAAGATTGGCTATTTCTAAATAGGTATTTGAAATGACTGCCACCTGGTCAGATTCCCAGTGAAATCAGCCAAAGCAATTTATGACCGAGAAAGAGCCTATATTTACATTACATGTAACATTTTAGCATGAGGAAGCACAAAGAACATTTCTCTTTGTTTGATCATCTTAAAAGTGAAGTTAGATTTGTTGGCTTCCTGACTCATTTTAAAAAAGATGAGAGAAAAAGAGAGAGTGCAAGTGAGCTAGAGAGTGAGCACAAATAAACATAGCCACACCTCTGCACAATCCCACATTGGTGGTGAATGCAGCCTTAGGTGTATGAACAGTAGATACACTGCCTCATCCCTATTCTTTCTCTCGCTTCCAAAACAAATGCATGCGCTATCCAAGATCTTTACAACATGAGATGGTGGTGCTCATGGGAAATGCAGTCTTCATTCCAAGAAAACACTACCGCTTTTGTCCACAGGGCTGCTAAAATCAATACAAAATTAAAGTTCCTTGTAAATGTGCTGCATTTAGTAAATGGGCTGAAAATTTACAGCACCTTACTAGTCTTCCGACCCTTGTAGTAACTGTAACCAGATGGCGCTGAATAGGTGCGTACAGTGGCTTCATTTTTCTCCCTGGGATGATGCACCCACTCTTATACCTTTGGCCTCTGAGCTATGGCTCAGCGCATCACCGTCATAGCAGACTGCTGCCTGTGTTGACCGTCTGACACAGACTTGTGAGGTTACCTTGAAATGGCACAGACCTGATGGACGAGATGACTTTTCCATGTACTGTTGTAATAGAAAGACAGAGTGCACAGAGCCAGGTGCTCGACAAAAACAAATCACATTCCGGATTGGTGTAATTAATCTATTCTGAGCATTATGCTAACAAAAACGGCATCTGTTTATTCTAAAACACGTTTATTAATGACATCCAGGGAAGCAGTAGCACCATGATGTGTCTCAAATGTCAAGACAGGCTGTAACATTAGCTGCTTCACTACCGTTCATCAACTTCAACATCAAGGATATTGGTCTACCTCTGTCTTCTTCCTTAAGTGGTTAGTATTCATACTGTCTTCTTTGCCAGGGTAAAAGAGAGTATGTTAAGCAGTTTAAAATAGTCATTATGCAGATTTGGAATGAATTAGGAGAACCCTTATGCAACCTTGAATTATGAAAAATCTGAAAACACATCCCTGTTTCTTACAGTACAAAATATGTTTTTATACTACAAATTAGATTCACCAAAAAAGCCTTACTACTTTAATTATGCTAGGATTGTGTTCACTGGTTTTTCCAATCCATACAGTGCATGTTCTTTGAATCTTGTATTAAAAACACTTTAGCATTGCAACAATACAATACAACAGTGCCAGGCCTATGATAGACAGGATCAACAAATCTGTTTTTATTCCACACATTCTTCTTCCTTCTCGAAACCTTGCACCTACATTACCCACAATGCAACTCAAACACCAACAGTTCAGTCAGAGATTTGGGTGTGTTATGCTAATAGCAGCTAATGTTGCCTCAAGTCGCTAGCCTCAAGCAGAGATAACGAGGAGGCTACGGAGGTCTGGTAACCTAAATTCTTTATTACTCCACACACACATTTTCATTTTCAAATTTGTAGTTTTCACCTCCAAGTGACTTGAGGCAATTCATCAGATTTTGTGCAGAAATTGTTAAATATTAGTTAATCATGCTTTAGTTACCAAAGTGGATAATTTTTGAAGATAGGTTCAGAGTGAACATTTTGTGTTGGTAATAAACAGTTTGTAGATACATTCATCACAATTGTCTCCTCATTATGTAGATAAAAAAATGTAATCAAGATTTGGACACATCTTCATGCGTACCTGTTTACATGCAGGTAGACATGCAGACATTGCAAACCAAGGAAACCAGGCAACGATTTCATACTTCCTTCTCTTTTAAAAAAGAATACATCTTCCATACAGGTAAAATGGAATGGCCTTTACACAACCTGTCCTGAGACAAAAGGGTTGCCAAAGTCCCCCTCACTTTTGACTTAACTGCAGCCCTCTGTACATTGTAATCACATTAAGCTGTGTTTGATATATTATGTCAAGTTTAGTGGCAACCTCCCAGGAGAGGGTTCACTTGAAAAAATTAACATAGCTGTAGTCCATATGTAATTAAAAAAGTATGCTATCTCTGGCTAGAATGTTATGGCTAAGCATTGGCCTGGGTCCAGCTAACATTGATATAATCCCACCCAGCTCTGTTTCTCTGTGGATCGGGTCACTGGGTCACTAACTGCCTCCTTGTGTGCTATTCAGCTGCGGTGAGACAAGGAAAGCCTCTTCAGAGAGTCACAGAATCCAAATACAGCTGGATACCTCCCAGCTTGCTTTTATAATGAAAAGTACAGAGGAGAATATATCACCTCCCATATTTTTGCTTTTTAGACTGCAGAGTGTGAAAAACAAAAAAAAAAAAAATTGAGAGCCAACCAAATTCCTCCTACTCAAATACACGGCTTAGCTCAAGGAAAAATATGAATCAAATATTGCAAAAGGCTTTACTTGAATCATGTCATATGTGCTTGAAGGAGTCATTTAATCAGTTCCAGAGGATTAACCAAATAAGACTATTTCACTAAATGCTGCTTAGAATAAATGATAAATTATTCAATTTTACTACATTGACTTTAGTGTGGTTTACTTTGAAGAATCCACTCCACCTCCTCCTCCTCCCTGAAATAATTCTGGTTTTATCAGGTGGTGATCGATCAGACTCATTAGGGACGGAGTAAGGTTCTACACAACTGGCCCATCTGCTGTGGTGAGCCTCAAGGAAGTTTAGCCAAGTCTTTGCATGTGAAGATGTAGGAAAGTGCTGAATCTCGGTCTTATTTCAACTCACCTTCAAAGCAGCTAATCAGCCTGTAAAAAGATATTCAAATGATGGAAAAACATACTAAGGTAATGAGTAGGTCTGAAATTCCTTTGCACAATCTCTCATTGCATACCAATGAGTACTCCATGTTAAAAAAAATCAACACAAAAACACATTTTTCTAATACTCAGGCCATGTCCTTTTATTTTTATCGACATCAATCAATGCATTGCAATCTATCTATGACATGATCAATTGTAGGTTTAGTCAATTAAACCGAACTGTAGCAAAGTTAAGACTCTACTGTAAACCACTGCTGAGCTGAACTATGGAGCTGATATTCTTTTTTTTTTCTTTTAACTTTGTCTGATAGCCGGGAGACCTTACTGTGAGTGCAGTGGGTGGTAGATATCCAGCATGTCTGAGAGCAGAGCAGATCGAGACATAATTGCCAGCCATAGGCCTGCCAATGGCTCTCCGGCTGTGAGAGCGTGGAAGAGGTCTTGTTCTGACCCGAAAGGTCAGGAAAAAACAACTCTTCCAACAAGAAAAAAAAAACAGAGTTTTTGAAGAACAAATCTTGCATCTGTAATTAAATCCCATCAGACATTTTGTATTAGCATTATGCACATATATTTGTATTTTTTAAAGAAGAGAACATTTTCATAAGACATACTTTTTCTAATTTAAATCCCCTTTGAAGAGGGCTTACATTGCATACAGTTTTGAAAATCTTCAGTTGTAAATGATATCCTCTCTCATAGTTCTGCATGGAAAGCAGATGCTATAATTGAATAGAGACTTGATTTCTTGCACAGTCAAATTAGCTGAAGATGACCGTGCAGTGAACTGCAGGAGGTTTAATTCCCTGTGTTTACATCACTGGCAGAGCCTTTGTTTTGTTTGATTCACTATGCTAATATAGACTCCTCTCAGATCACACACTGAGCACTGACACACCAAACACAAACTGATGCATGATATCCACCTCTCCCAATAAACTTGCTCTAGGTGTCAAAACAATAATATTGGTTTATGTGTGTGCGTATGTGCACAATATCAGGTCTTTAAGTTTTTGATGAAGCTTAAATTGCCAGGATTAAATATGTTATTATGATTAAATAGTAGTTTTTGGATTTCATATTTATGTTATATCATTTTTAAGAATCAGTGTTTCAGTTTATAGTCTTCATTCCACGAAAGTCATAAAGTTATGAGAAATACCATTGCTTAAAGATCTGGTATCATGGCCTTTTTTGACTAATTTTTATAAAGTCTATTTTAAACATACAGTATCTGTTTGTTTAGATTTCTCTAAACCCATCTTTCCTTACAGCCCAGATTCCCCTCTGTCCTCCAGCAGGCTGTTTCACAAGCTATTTATATAAATTCGGCATTATTAATGACCACCTACTTCGATTGGCTGGAGGTGTGGCCCCCACCTTCATCCCCAGCCAATCAGAATACAACCTAATGAATAATGCGATTTCCCTTTCATTGTATCTTTACCTGGAGTAATGGGTGCAGCTGGAGACATAAGACAGTATGTAGCAGTCTATGAACCGGAGTCTGATCATGAATAGGAAGGGGAAAGGTTTTCTAACAAATTAAGTCAATTTTCAAATGTAGCTGGGGGTTGCTAATTTAGCTTTATTACAGATATATTATATTTCAACCCGTCCTCCAGCTGAAATGAAAACTTGCTACGGCAGGCTCATCCTAAAGTTTCCTTGTTTTGACTATCTGTCTTGTACTAACAGGTTCCACCTCAACACCGCTAGCTCTTGAACTGCAAAGCACAGGAGGACCTCCACCATCACACTAATCTATCCCAAAGCTCTTTTTTCTTGTTTTCCACAATACCAGCCCTTTAAAAGACACTGGCAGCATAATTTGTTTGTTTTACATAATTTCATCCCCTAAATGTTACTTGTGATTCTTTTTATGTGAAGGGTTACAATTAAAGATATTTTTATGGGCTTTTATCTCCTTACATCAGTCACCCAACTACAAAAAGTAAAAAAGACTTCTAAGGCAATATATTGAGTCCACAAAGATTATATTATTTATAACTTTAAATGAGTAACAGAACAGTGTCCTAACCAGTCACATGAATTGGACTTCACTAAAGCACACAACACAGATGGCACAGGAATATTCTTTCCAAAAAAGGAAGGTCCTGCAGGAAATGAGCAAAATTGGCTTTTAAGTCAGATTGTTAAGATGGTATTCTATGATCACTTCCCTTTTAGATCAATGAGTTGTTTTAGCATCTGCATTGTCAAGTTTAATTCAATACACTTGATATTTATAAGCATTCAAATCTAACCAAATAAAATCAATGAATTCTTTGTGCATCCGATTCAGTTACTCAGATCTGGTGTTTATATTTTACTTTTTGCCCTGCTATCTGATCTGAGCTCCACAGCAAGCCCGCACATCCGCTGGTTTGCTTGTGTTGCAGATGGAACCATTTTGCAGTACATGTTAGTTGACCTATCCAAAATTAACAGAGCATTTCTCTCTGCAGGAGAAATGTACCAGAACGTATAATAGAGTGATCAGTATCATCGAGGCAATTTTGGACAAAACTCAAGGTTGTCTGCTCATAGATCTATTAGTTTCCTTTTGCAGCTACAACCTTCCATATGCCTCCCTCCTGTGATCCAACAAAAGTTCATCCTGTTGTTACTGGCAGGATTACTGGGAATCAAATATGAATACTGGGAATCAAATGTGAAACACTGTAGGAAAATAAATCTTTTTGCTGGATTTATCTATGGACTACGTCTAGATACTGTTATCCTTTAGACCATGTCTTAGATCAGATGTTACAGGATGAAAAATGCATGTTACAGCCAAAGTGGGAAAGTGGTAAATATGTATGTATACTTGGAAATCATACACAGAAAAAAAACATTTTAGGCGAATCTGTACAATGCACCCATGCAGAATGTAAAACCCACAGTGGTACATATGGGGCTTTTTTCCTATCTTTATTCAAGAGTGTGGTCTTTCAATTTGAGAGTATGATTTATTGATTTCACGTTCAGATTTTGTAATTCTTTCCCTCAAAACCCTGCCCTCACACTTAAATAGCCCCTGCTTGCACTTAGATTTGCTCTGCTTCTGTTCAAACTGTATGCTTGCACTCAGATAATTGTTGCTTCTCCAGCTTCAGCCCCTCTCCTCTCACTAAGGCTGCTTCTGTGTGCTCTCTCAGATTTCTGCTCTGCTCTTGGATTTTTTTGTGCAACAAGCCTGTCAAAATTCTCCAACCAATACAATACCAGGTGTAGTGTTGACCAGTGAAATGATCCCTGCCTCCTTGCGGGTGAGTTTGCTTTATTCCTTAGAGCGTCCCGTACTCTTTAACTGGGTTCATCCACTCCTGCCCTCTAGGGCTTTATTAAATGTACTTCCATTGCTTCCTTGTACGACTTTTGGAATAAAAGGACAGTTAATGTGTATACCATAGACTGTATGTAAAAATCTTTATACAGCCTAATAACAGTCTATGATATATATCAGTGGCTGTACATTTCCTTTTACTATAGTAACTACATATAATAGTTTCTGTACAACTCAGTTTGAATTGGTGCTATTTACTTCCTTCAGTTTGAAGGAAGTAATAGTAATAATAGGGAGGTAGAGAGCCTCTGCACCAAGTGCTCTGTGCCCTACCTTGTGGTGAGTGAAGAGCAAATTTCTTAATTTGTCAGCTTAAGAAGTAAAGCAAACGTGCCCGAAAGGAGGCAGGGATCATTTCATTGTTCAACTCTACACCTGGTATTCCACTGGTTGGGGAATTTTGACAAGGTTGTTGCACAAAAAAACTGAGAGCAGAGCAGAAATCTGAGAACAGACATTTCACAAGTGCACAGAAGCAGCCTGAGTGCGAGGAGAAGGGCAGAAGCTGGAGCAGGAAATCTATGTAAGCAACTATATCTGAGTAATAATATCTAGGTGCAAGCATACAGTTTGAGCAGAAGCAGAGCAAATCTAAACTGAAGCAGGGGCTATTTAAGTGCGAGGGTAGGGTTTTGTGGGAAAGAATTACAAAATCTGAACATGAAATCAATAAATCATCTCTCAAATTGAAAGACCACGCTCTTGAATAAAGATAGGAAAAAAGCCCCATAGGTACATAACTGTGCGGGCACCAAAACACACCTGGCTGGTGGCCTCAGGTTTCCACAAAGTGGACACATGAAACAACTGCATGAGCAAAAAGTTTCATAGACAGGCTTACAGCCTGTTGAAGCAGGTGGAATAATCAGACCTTGAGGCCACAGAGAACAAACCAGATCTAACATTATTGAATTCTATTCACCACAATGTTGTCTTTTCAGAAAGTATCCATGCATACTATTGGATGGACTGAGGATCTAATGCCAGTTTTTAATTTAGTCACAAAAAATATGTCTGATTATTTTCCAAAAGTAAAAGCAAGTAATCTCCATGTATGTGTAAATGCATTTAGTGAGTATTTACCATAACTCCATGCATCTAGCTATTTAATTCTGCCACAGTGGGAAACCACCCTAACTTCCGTTTTGGCTGCTGTTTGGTTACCTATTTTTCAAAAGTGGTTGGGTAAACAAAGGTTCTGAGGGAGAGGCAAGACACCAAAGACACACTCCATACCAATGGTTGGAGGTAGTGCATCACTCCATCGTTTGCCAGCCACCATAAAACATAAAAAAGCGAAAAGAAAGGAGATCACAACAAACATGTTGGAGGAAATGTAACATCCACTGGAGCACTGAGCACTACGGCAGTGTCAGCAGGCCAGAAAAAAAGCAAACAGCGGATTAAGACAAGAATAACCATTAGTCCAACAATAATATGATGGAAAATAGAGAAGCAACAGCTGGGTTTCCCAATAGTCTTGGAGGTGGTGTCTGCTTTATTTGACTGGTAATGTAACTTGTAACACTGGCTTTGTGCATTGGTTTCAATATCTTATTAGAGTTTAACAATTTGATGTTTGCCATCCTGGATTTAAATGTTGCCATCTTTGAATTTTGGAGCCAGAAGTGACCATATTTGGACGAGAGGGTGGAGCTGACCATTGCGCTAGCTGCTAGCTTGGTTAGCATGGTGCATTTACAGTCTGTGGATAACTGTGATAATGCAAATGCTAATTTTGACCAGCAAAAAACAGACCTAAAACCATTAAAACCAAATGTACTAACTGGAAAAACTGAAAACTCAACTCCTCAGAGGGTCTTTTAGTGCAACCAAATGCTAAACAAAACTTTTTTTAGGCAACCAAAATGTTACAATTAACTTTTATGAACTGAACTGAAACACAGTATCAGTAGCTATGACTATAATCTGTGAATAATACACTGTGAATGGTTGTGTAACATTATAAATGTTGTCACCATGGTAATGACTTCTCAGTCACAAGGTAGCCACGCTCTAAAGCATATCCTGCTTCATCATGTATTTTACCCTAAGTGGGACCATCATTTACAAAATGAACATTACACTGTGTTGAAGACGACTTGAAACTGCATTGGCTTCACTTTTCAGACCTGGAGCTACCCACTTGGTCTTGAAGTATGTTTGATTCACTTTGCTCCATACAAGGGCAAGACCAAATCATTCAGTACAACTTGGATAACAAGTAAATTAATGTAGGGTGATAACTGTCATGGTTTTTTAAGGGGCAGAAAATAAAATATGGACCAACAACTTAAGAGTGCTGCAGAATTGGAAATTGAAACTGAAATCTGTGTTATGCACAGTGACTTAAATGTGGTGGCAGATGAGGTCATATGCTAACTACCTCTAATATTCCTCAATGGTGTCTTTGTTCAGTGACCCTCCACTCAAGTTTTAAGCGCACTTCCTTTGCAGAGTTTTAAGACTGTGAGATGGGGCATTTCGACATTTCTTAAAAATCCTAATGGCTTCTGCACTGGGGGGAAGAGGGTGAAACTTAATTGGAATAGACTTTTCCACCTCTAAATTTTAATGAACTGCTGGGCTGAATGTCTCTTATTAGGTGAAATTGTCCATTAGCATTTTAAATGACCAGCTATCTTCATTATAATCAGGGTGAGATGCATTTTTGTGCTAAGGATCTATTGATTGCTTGGCAATGTCAAAGTCTGCATGAAGACATAGAGGCAGACTGCGTGTGGCAGGCTTCGGCCATAGCTGAAACTGGATGAGTGCAGCAGTCAGAGCAACCAGGCGGAGGGGAAAAGGAATAATCCGTTTTGCACACTTTCAAATAATTACAGTAATATGAAGATAATTACAGTGGAGGCAATGCAGCTTTATCATGAGACAAACATGTCCTATACAGTAATTTAATTTATGCTTCCTGTGAAAATAATCACTCATTCTGATTACACAGAGTGGAAATGACACAGTTGTAATTGTGTTTTGTTCTTCTGTACAAGATGTGTGCATTCTAAATCTGTGCCCTCTATATTTTACTATACCAAAGCAATGCCATGTGTTTGAAGATTCGGCAGAAATTACTTTTATGCATATTAACTTCATTCTAACGGTCTGGAGTGCTATTATTAAGAATTTTCACATAAGAGAAGCTGTGATGAGAGTGGAATACATGCATTAAAAGCTTTTTACTAATTACTTTGAATTCATTATGATGTATTGTAATTTCTGTGTCACACTATACATTTAAGTGCAGCTAATATTTAACAAGGGTCTTTTTTTAATTGCCTGCCTTTGAAAAGGAAGAAAAATGTTTAATATTCGGCAGCATTTAGACATCTGCTGTTTGATTTCTTTTTGCCACTTTGTAATAACTCTAATGAAAAAGTGCTACTTATTTCAGCTTTCAAAGTACTAATGATAAGAGAATGATTATAATGTTATTGAATAAATATTAAATACTAATTTCATGAAAGCCTTTGTTTAATAATCACTGATGATTTCTTATTAGAGTAGTTACAGTTTTCCCACTTCTCAAAATTACCCCGAGTTCCTCTGATAGCTTTGACAGTTTTTCAATTTTTGACTCAAAGCACCCCGAGCAAATATTTGAAAGCCTTTTCAGACTAAAGTAAACTTGAGACCAAAGTTGGCAAACATTTGCAGTGTATATCACACAGACCTCACATACAGCCACACTCACATGTGCCCCTAACTCATTATCAACCTCCAAGCCCAAAGTATGATCACAATAATCTCATTTTAATTCGAGTTATATTGCAAAAGGGGGGGGGGGGGGGACTGAATAATCAGATTGTCCTAGTTGGAGTGGGGAGAGTTGGCCGGTGTATGAGAATACTTCCAGATGGTGTTGAGCCGGCACACTGGCACTGAGGAAAAGCTGGGGACCCCCTCCCTCCGACAGCATGCCATGCCCTCACCCCTCCACCCTCTGTTGTCTCTTCTTCTACTCTCTACCATATTTTCCTTTTTCCTTCCCAATCTCAGTATCCCTGCTCCTCTTTGCCCTCTTGATTTCCCTCTGTTATATCTCACACCCCATCTCATTTTTGCCTCTCACCCCTTTCCCCCCCTCTTGCCCAGCCCTTACCCCCTGTCTCCCTACATCACCACATCTTTTTGCTTATCCAAACAAGTCTTGCAGTGTGCTGCCCCACATTAAGGCCAGAACCAAAGCAGCACTGCCCCCCTTCCCCATTCCCCCCAGCCCCCTCACTCTCCTACTGGGGGCGACAGAGCCCTGCCCTCCGATTACAATGGGGCTGTGGGGTTAGAATACAGCCCTGAGGGCCGGCAGCTGTCAATTAGTGATAACTGCCGAGAAAGAGACACACACACACACACACGCGCGCGTGTGTGCACACACACTCTCCTTTACCCCCCACCCCCCCCACCCCGCTCCTTTGTTAATCAGGGGGCCATCACCTAGCAACGGTCCTGAGGAAGTCCTCAATGGGAATGCATGGTGAGAGGCACACACAGAAATGACGATGAGGTGGAGAGAGGGATGGAGAGAGCCGGAGGAGGGAGAGAGAATGATGAGAGGTAGAGGGGGGTAGATGGAAAGAGGATAATGAAACCTCTCCAGAGGACATTTTGACGTGAGACAGCCATTGTCCACATGAGGAGTCAATGTTATTTATATACTGTCCTACATATCCACAGGTGTTTGTGTAACCACTGTTGTTGAAGATGATAAACTTTAAATATCTTTTCCCCCCATGTTAATGCAGCACATGATGAGGAGTAGTAATTTGCATGAAAACTGAATGTGTCTCAATCAGGGAGGGCTTTTGAAGGATGTGCACACAAAAACAGCTTCATTGAAAGAAAGTGACGGCCTCCTCCTTAATAAATTCACTTCATCAGCCAAACTCATTGCCTTGTTCCTCCAGGCGAATTCAGTCCTCTTGCAAACACATTAATATGAGGTGAATATGACTGCTGCATGCCAGAGACCCCCCCTCCCAACCACCACCACCACCCCCATCTGACAGAGTGGCAGCACATAGAGCCATGAACAGGTGATAAATCCTTGTCAGGTTTTATTAAAACCCAGCCAGGCCAAACAGAACACCTCATATTGAGCTGTAATACCCAAGGAGACACTGTATGCTGTATGAAAGAGAGGGAGAGCCTTCCTGTTTGGTATGCTCTCTAGCAGTGAACTACTGTCTCTTCTCGGATGTCATTAAAGTAGAGGTGGAGGAGGAATAAAACCTCCATGAACACACATAAACAGCCACCCACCACACACACTCCTCTGCCCCCTGCTGGTCTGCAGGACTAGGGGGCAGGTTGTCATTACTTTCTCTTAAATCCTCACCGCTAGAGATGATAGGGCCATGAATTGAGAGCTTTGTCATGCAAAGAAAAGGCAAGGTGAACTTTTGAGTCTCAATTAAAATGAAAGTCATCCTTTAACAAAATATATTCTTGTAGCTCTTCTTGTGGGATTGACATACTTTAAGTGTGTGCTTAAGTGTCCCTTAAAAACGTATACACCCCTCTCTCTTCTACACACACATACACACATACACACACAAATAAACACAGTTAAATATTACACCTCTGGAGGCCAATTTATGTGTTTCTTTAAATATTCTATTTTCTCTCCTCCTCCCTGAGAAGTGTTTTTCACAGTTGACCTCTTTGCAGGTCAACTTGCTGACTGGACAACAAAAGAAATCATCACTTCGCTCATTATTTATTTACCTGGCAGAGGAGCACTTTTGAGACAATTAATCAAGTCAGTGAAAGATTTATAAGCAGCTTGACCGGAGTGCTCAGACAGTAAATGGGGCAGGTTGTCAAATACGGGGAGTGATCTGTGCAAACCAATTACTCTGTCATGTCATGACGACCCAAATAACCCAGGCTAGGGTTGTTGAAAAATATGAAGCTGAAAGTATGCCTGTGATGCCTGCTGTGTTAGTTCAGTGGTTGAGCAGCAGACTGGACACTGTCATCACTCTGCAAGGAGAAAAGCCAACCCACACACTTGAAGAATGCTTTCCCTTAATGTGCACTGGCACACAAGAACACATGTGCACTGATATGTACGCCTCATAGAGTCAGACACATAAGAACACACACACACATGCGCAATAATGAACAATACCTTAACACTGCTGACAGTACATGTGGCTTCACAACTGAGTGCACACACCGTATGTAAAAGCTTGTGTCATCTCAGCACATTTGTGCAGGACTGTCTGAAAGGAGATAGCCACGCTCCTTTCCTCCCTCCCTCCTTTTTTTTTCTTAGTCCCTCTTTCTCCTTCCTTCTCCCTCCTCTGTGTCTTTGTCCTTGATGACCAAGCTGTTGGGTGGTCTGTCTGACCGCGCTGACCCTTGCGCTTGGGCTGACGTAAATTTGCTAATGGTTAGCATCTTGCTCCTCCAGTGACAGGCCTTTCTGTGCACAGCTGATGTGAGCCGATGTTCCTGCAGTGTGTGTGTGTGTGTGTGTGTGTGTGTGTGTGTGTGTGTGTGTCAGTGGATGATGAGGAATATCTGGAATATTTGGTAATACCTCTGTGCTTACAGTGCTGTCCGAACAGTAGAAACAACAACTCACATCAGTCTATTGCACTATAGTCCATTACAGTTTGTGAGTGCGCGAATAGACAATAACCTTACAAGTGGTCTTATTCAACTGACTGAAACACAGACATTCATCAGGCTGAAATCAGACAATATGTAATAAATTTATTCTGCCCTTTCTTTTAGAGACTACTCTATTTGGAAACAATTCACAACTCAACTCAGAAACATTGTGGCCATGAATTTCTGAGTTCTACCAACCTTTATAGCTTTGAAAAAGATCATAGAGTGCAGTGGTTATTTTTTATATGAAAAAAGAAAGGATCTCTTTTTTGTGCTTAGTAACTTGCCATAAGAATTTGATTAGTAGTAAGCATAAGCTGGCACTTACAGCAACTGTAGTAAATCAGCCATTAGTGTGATCCAGTAGACTCATAGACAGGCAGTTTTGCCAAACCTTCTGTCAATGAGGGATTTCTTTTATGCTTTGGCATCCAGTATTTAGATGGCTACATAGTAAACCACAAGATAAGGTGACCTTTTTTATTATACCGTGCAAAAAAGTATTGGGCTATGTGCAGTTCTCAAATAATTACCATTTTATCTTGTACTCCCATGGTAAATACATGTAAATCCAAGGCTATACAGAGATTGTTACCCTGTCTTATTATTGTTACACTATAGCTCTCACAGCTGGAAGGTCTTAGGGAATCTTGGCATTGCTACACTGGTTGGTGTTCACTTTCAGTTGTGAAAAGTGTTTGCTCTCCACCTAAAAATAACAGAAAGAAAGAGAGAGATGACAGGAATTGATTCGCTGTTCCTTGCTGTAATTCAGTCATCCATTTACTGTAAATATACAGCTGGAAAAAGGCGAAGAGCTGGGCAAACGATGATGTTTGGACTGCCAAATTAAAAAGAAATCTTACAGCGTGGTTCCTATGACACGCAAGAGAGTATATCCTCTGCATGGTTCCTCTCTCAATCTCCTCTTATACTTCACCCACCCTTTATAAACATTGCAATCAGCGCATCTCTCATTCTTGCCGTGTCTAACCCCACAAACCAAAAACAGATCACGTAAAACTATGTTTTACAGCCAGGGTTCAAGGAGAGAAGAATAGGGATGCGGTAGAGCCTGCTGCTTCTTTTATGATGGTAGACAGAGAAAGTGAGCTGTGGGGAAAGAGAACTATCAGAAACCCTGGGATGGGTCAGGGTTGAAGTACACCATGCTAACAGCGTCTGCCTGTAAACAGAGGCACACCTGCCACTCTGCAAGTGTCTGCCTGCTGAGGAGAGGTTAGCGCTATGGCATCTCCCAGCCCTGTTTATACAGTAACCACACAGAAAGAGAGGAACCGAAGAGTGTCTTCAAAGACAACCTGACTCTATGTAATCACTCCTGTTTGGGCTTTGATCTCAGGGAGGGGAGAGAGAAATAATTACATGTTTCTGGGTGCCCTTTTACAATGAATGAAAGGTGATGTTAGATTTGAATCGTATGGTAATGGGAGGTTGTCTGTGCGAATGTGATGGGGAGGTGTTGAATGCTACTTGAGGGAAATAAAACAAGACCCACTGAGACATTTTGTTCTACCAGCCCTGAAAGCTTCTGGCAACCTGCCTCATTCTGCCTCCACCAAACACAGAGGAGGGGTCAGAAAACGACGTGGGGGCTGACATTATCTAGCCCCCGGTGCACTTTGAGAGGGGAGGACACACTGACTGACTGACCACTCTGCATTTCAAAGTGCCTCCACTTATTTGTGCCATAGTCCGCCTTGAAAAAAAGCTTCTTTTTTTTTTTCTTTTTTTTTTTTTTTTGCAGGGCCCTTTTATGAATGTCTCCCTATGATCTATGTGGTAACGGAGCCGACTGAGAACAGTATTAGAATTCTATTTGCAGACATTTTATTTTCCTTTCATCTTCTATCATTGCAAAAGCCACAGACATCAAGTAGTCTGGAGCATTGAAAGAGATGTCCTTATTTTGATATAATAAATCCAAGCACAAAGAAGAGCACATGCGGCCATTGTCAAGAGGTCTAGACAGTGAAATGTTGAAAAGGTAAAATGTATGGACAGCAAGAATTTAACTTGTATTAGCCTGAAGATGAACAAAAACACAGTGAAGTGGTATTAATGTGTTCAATATTTCATCATGGTCATCATGCTGATACCTCAGACTTGATAAAGCGCTTCTTTCGATATTGGGTTTTGAGTATATGCTTCATAATAGATGAAAAGTGATTAAATGTTCTGGTCAGGAGCCCAGCTTGCCTCGACTCTTATGCAATTACAAGCGCAATGTGAGGATGTGTAATCAATTGAGAAATCTATGACAGTTTCTCCATTTGGAACATATGGAAAGACAGCCAGTCATCCTTCAAGTGCCCTTTGTGACTGATGCATCTACTTCCCGTCTACAACATGTATGACCATATTGCACGCACACACAACATTGGATCCTGCATAATATATTGAGGTTGTCTAAACATGATGATGGTGAAACCAGCAATACGAATCAGTCATCCTGCCGGGACTACGGGCTTCCATTTTGAGTGATAGGGCTTTGAGAGGGCTCAGTCTGAGTGCCTAGAGTCTCAACTGTGACTGCATCTGCAGGCTTTGACCCCACAAATAGAAGTGACCTCACTCAGCTATTCTCTACGGTGTCCTGTAACACTGCCAAATGCATTTGAGTCCAAAGAAATTGCACTTTTTTCTCACCATTCTCTACAAACCCAACAGGATTCCAGAGACACATATTCCAGAGGCTTTTGTTAAAATGCTTAAAACATATAAATGTTGAGTTTTACTGACAAGCAACCGCAATCTTTCTTTTACCTTAAGCCAGGAGTTTAGCTGCCTAAAAGAAATAGTTTAGCAAATACATTTTTTTTATTAAGTCTGTATGATAAATATGAAGCCACAGCTAGCAGCTGGTTAGGTTAGCTTAGCATAAAGACACAGGGGACAAAGTTCACTAATTGATAAGTCATTTCGTTTGAACAAAAATGGAAGAGTAAAAATGCTGAATTATGGTTTCCCAGGAGATTATGTGCAGGATGACTTACGTATTTTAATTTGTCATGCGCACGTGCAAATATGTTTAATTTTTACACTTGTGCCTCTGCCAAGTATAAAAACTTTTTTTCTTTTTTTCACACATTCAAAAAATTAAATAAATAAAAAAGGGGCTGTACCGGCCACCCTAGTCATAGATGAGTTATGAAACAGAATAGTCATATGAACATCCACAAAACCTCAGTGGAATAGGTGCTGGATACAAAAAAATTCAACTATACAAGAAGTATCCCTTCTATCATAGTCTCATAGATCAGTTATAAAATCCTACTGCATTCACCATGGAGCATCTCTCCTGTCTGGACTCAGTTGCACTGGACAGTAGAGGAGGCTATATAGGACCAGTGTCTGGTTCAACAGTACTTTAGCCAACTTCACTAACAATTAGCACTGAGGCAAAGAGTGTCAGAGCAGGAAACAGAAACAAGTTGCATGCTGCTCTGCATCACACTGTCCTCTGTTATACAGTTAGGTGATTCTGACTCTGTTAAAGTTTACAGCCTGTCATGGTGTTATTCCTGTATTACTCTGTGTACAATGACGTAGTTTAAAAAAAAGCTTTCAGCTGACAAAATATGAGTCAATTCAGGAGCTTCTCGACTGATGATTCAAATCTCCAATGCTTAGGGGGCAGCCCTATTGGAAAACAATGACAACCTAACTATTTCGTTGTTTAGGAACAAGGACGTAAATAAAGTGTAAATAAAGAGTGTAAGCATAATGTCTTCTGGTGATATATTCCAGTGCAGTAGTGTCATTCTTGCCACATCCTCACTAACACAGAGATGGCACATTACTGTATGTAACATAGACCAAGACCTGAGGGGATGTTTGCTGAGCACCGCTGCTGTCATGCCTGTGATTGCAAGAAAACAAGGATGGAAAGATGGAGAGGTGAAGCCAATAGGAAGAGAAGGGGTGGAGGGAGAAAGGAGGGGAAATAGATGCAGATGAAAGAAAAGGCAGTGACAGATTCAGGAGAGAGGTGGCAAGGGAGGGGTGGAGAGATGGAAGCAAGGAGAGAAACAGAGGCAGGGAACCCAGCAGGTGTTCCCAGCATGTCTGCCTCCTCTGCTGCAGGTTCTCAGCTTCAGCCAGGGGAACGACAACGCAGTTGCTGTCATGCAAGCCACATGACTGAAAGACCCAGTAACCAATCTGTTACCGCAGGGCAGAACAGCCTGAGCCAGGTGCAACTTTGCCTCTTCATCTCAGGTTTAAAAACACTCTCTGTAAAATAAATACACTAAGAGAACTTGGAATAAAATCCGAGAATGTGAATATAAAGTCTGGTTAAAGACCCCAGGCCAGGCAAATTTTTTTAATCAGATTTGAAAAAAAAAACTATAAATGCATGCATTAAAGTATGACATGCAATAAAAAAATAAAAAAATAAAAGCCCTCCAGCAAGGCCACAGTAAACACTCTTCAGTCTATTCTGTGTTCAGGCAGCACTGGACATAGCTGCAGAGTGAGGTTTCAAAATTCATTAGATGGCAAAATGCCATTTATTGAGAGGATAAGGACATTTATATAATTTGATTGAACAGCGTTCCAGGTTAAGTGACTGATGGCAGTCAGGCCTGCTGTTCTCCTCTCTAAGCCTATCCTGTTTCTGTGTCAGTTGCTGTGTTTTTATTGTGTCTGACACCAGGTGGATTATGTCGGTTAATTCACAATGAATCAAACAAAAGCTAATGCTAATCCAGCGCAAGGCTTCGGTGTGATGTCTGACGCTCGGGATTAATTCACAACATTCCCCAACCAGCCTAATCCTTAATGAACCAGACGGGATGCTATCCTAACTGACAGTTTCTGCCTCGTTATGGCAGGGTGATATGCTTCACCTACCTCTTCCTTCAGAAAATCCATTCTGATGAGTGAGACAAAGGGGAAACCATTACAGAAAGAATAAACTGGGTAAAAACTTTCCCAACAGCTTTTCTTCTGCAGCTATTAAGCCTGTCTTGAAGCCTTTTGGAGTGTGTTCTGCTCCTCTTAAGGTTTAGGTTTTGACATTTTGAAATCAATAGGAGGCAGAGAGATGTTTTTTTTTTTTTTTTTTTTACAGTTTCGTGAAGCCTGGATGAAAACACTTCAATCAGGCCTGCAGAGGACCTGACACAGGAGACGGAGGGATCGATCCATAATGAGTGGAGCCCTACCTGGGGTTCCACTCAAGGCTCGTCTCTTCTCAGCAACCTCAAATCCAGCAAATCCACCAACCCCACTACATTCACTGATTACATCAACTTGCTAAAGTATATTTTGTCAAAAAAGAGAAGAAAAACTGGAAAGAAAACTCCCTGTGGAAATGTTATTCAAGCTGATTTTGTCCTTTGCTGGATTTTTGCTTTTAGAACTAGTGATTCACTTTATTAGTAATTTATTTAAGGTGTAGTTACAGACTGCACAGACTGAATTGTGACTAAATAACCAAAAAGGATGATAACCAAAGATCGATGCAGATAACAGGAATAACAGGGTTTTTTTTTTTACTGCAATCATTGTGAAAGTGGAAAGAACTGTTAAAGTGTCATCTAAAGTACTTCAGTGCAAATTACTAAAGTTCGTCTTAATTCAGCCACTGTGTTTGTATACATACAGTATGCATAAAAAACAGAGCTGACCCCCTATCTTTGTCCTCCTCCCTCCCTTTCTCCCTCTCTCCCTGCCTTCCCTCCCTCACTCCCTCCCTCCACACAACTGTAGACCCAGCCACTGTTCCAGAAATGTATTGGCCATTTCAAAAGATGCTATTGTATCATCAAGCCAGCCTAGTTAATTAGCCGGCCTTCCTCTGTTGAATACATAGTCCCTCTGGGCCCCACAGCCGCTCCTACTATGGAGGTTAAGTGCTAAAACATGTTCCCCCACTACATGACTCACAGAGGTATTGCGCCAATGGATTTCTAGTTACCTTACAGTACTCTGGGTTTGTCAGAGGGCAGCAGAAAAGGAAAAACTGAAAGATGTGATGATTTGATAACATTTTTCATGAGTGAGATTTTAAAACCGGGGAAAAATGTGGGGGTTGTTGCAGTTAGGAATAGAACATCTAATGCGACAAGATTTAATTTCATTTGCATTGAAAAATGTTTCACAGTAAATCCTGCTAGATAGAAGTGTCTCTCCCTCCTGCTGACTTCAAACAGCATGACCTGATAACAGCCTGTTCACCTCAAACTCCCTATATCTCCAGGAATTCATGTGATGTCATCAAGACTAACTGATTCATTCTCCCTAAAATGTGATTTACCCATGCAGACAGTCATATGTCAGCAGTTTGGAATGGCTTAGACTCCATCACATTAAAATAATCACTGACCCAGCAGTAAAAGTCACTGAGAAACATCAATTCCAAAATACAGAATGAAAAAAACAGCATTAGGCAATTTTTGTAAAGAAATATCTGGGAAAGCTGTTGAAGTATTCCACTGTGGAGCATTAAAATGCTACATAGCATTTTCATTATGATGTGAGGCCTCCTGTCTAACTGTGTTACTTTGTGTATCTATAAACAAATACCCACATGTGAACTCAGAATCTGTAGGCAACAGGACAAGATTTTGCTACCAGAAGTGTTCTGGTTGCAGTCGTTTGTTGTCTAAGTAGTATAGACCTGTCACTTTTGAGCAGGCTTTGGTTGCATGCAGGTAAAAAGTCCATGTAGAGTGCAAAAGGCAGGACACATTGGCTGAAATGCAATCTCAGAACCCATCAACTATCACCTGACGATGATTCAGCTTTTTGTTAGCTTTTTTTTAAAAAAATCTGCATTCATATGTATATGTCTCTTAATAGAGATTAGCCGAAATGTTGTCTGGACCATCTCAAGTTGCTAATCGGACTGTAAACAACAATCAGCGCACAGAAGAGGAAGACTTGGCCGTTATTCATTATCTGTTATTCTTTTTCCGGATATCTGCGTGATACACCGGAAGCGCCAAAATATCGGCCATTGCCCCCAGAGGCTAAATTGTTGTCAAACAGATAGCTGATGGTTTGCGTGACTGCTTTATGTGTGAATGTGCATGTGTTTATGCATGCTTCTCAGTGGATTTGTTATATGGCGAGTCAGTAAAGCGGTCCAATGTGAAAACCATCTTCCCAAAGTTAGAGAAATGTGATGTGGCTCGACGATGATAATAAATAGCCGTGATAACTGGGGGAGGAACCCATCATCCAGCGGTGAGATGGGTCTGCACGAGGACGAAGCAGCCATAAAAGACTGAATGAAGAGATGTAAAACAATAAGGCCAGAAGAAGGGTGGGGAGATAGAAGGGAGGGGTGACGACCCCAGCAAGCGAGCAGGGGATAGAAATAGAGAGATAGACAGAGAGAAATAGAATGAGAGCAGAGGAGAAGGCGGAGGAAAGCAGAGAGGGTGAGTCAGCCATGTCTGCACTCCATCAAAAACTGTGTCAGTCATTCACTACCACCAACCAACCCCACCCCACCTACCCTATGCCCCCTGCTCCACTCTCTCTTCAACTCACACATTAATTCCACTTCTTTTAACCGCCAGCCAGGGGTGTCCTCGACTGAATGTCAATCCTCTGTTCAGGGTGACAGGAGAGTGTACGAGGGAGGAGAGCAAGCGACGGCAGGCAAGGGAGGGGGGGGGTAAAAACTGCTTGGCTTGCTCGGAGGCCTTTTTTATCTGAAGGTCTTACCCAACATGACCCACTCCTTTCCATTTTAATTGCACGCTTTTTAATATTACTCCCGTCTCTTCGAGTGGCATTTAGAGACATTTGATAAGATACCACGCTGTATCATAGTGTTTGACAGGCGTGAAGACAGTAGACATCTGAGGCTCAGACATCCTGACACAGACAGAAAGACAGAATGGGTGACAAGTGCACATACTGACAATGTTTCCAAACAGCTAGCTGATGAAGGAGGGGAATGGAGATGCAAGAGATGATCAAGATGGCACACAGTAAACCAACTGCTGATGCGAATAATGAGAGTTATTCCTTATGCTGGATTTTCCAATTAAAGGTGCAGTATATAGAATTTAGTGGCATCTAGTGGTGAGGTTGCAGATTGCATTACCCTCACCCCCATCAACACCTTCCAAGCATGTTGGAGAAGCTGCGGTGACTCATGAAAAATGTGAAAGGCCAGTGTTTGGTTTGTCCATTCTGGGCAGCGCAATGGAAACATGGAAGAGCACCTACTCCCTATGTAGCTATAAAGGACTCATTCTAAGGTAGCAAAAACACAACAATTCTTATTTTCAGGTGATTATACACTAATTAAAACATATTTATGGATATTATATTCCATTTCTGCCAAGTCTGTTGCACTAGATGCTACTAAATTCTACACACTGCACCTTTAATCAATGCCAGCCTCATTCAAACCCAAATCAGATCTGAACTGAAATTTATGTCCCAGTACACTCTACCTGAGAGTCATGATTTTGTTTTACTTATCTACCCACACCAACCCACCACTGTTGATACATTTAAGAAAGTATCTGTGTGTGCGCGTGTGCTTGCATGTGTGTATGTGCATGCACATCCTGCCTTCACCTTGCACAAGAGGCCTGATAAATAGAACACAAGCGGTGTATATCTGGTCAACATGGCATGTGCGAAAAATAATTACACTTAGGCTGACACCCAAGGTCGACAGGCTCCAACAGCTGCCCAATCGTTGCTGGCTATTTTTCCTTCTCCTGTCTGGACTTGGCTGAGTATAAAAAACACATCACACAGAGTGTTTTTCATGTTGTCATATGATAGCACATGAAGGCCTCATTCAGTATCAAGAGTTAACTGTAACACAATTGCATGTTTCCTTGGCAAGTGAGGGCCACAGTCATTGTTAGGAATAGGTTTTAAGTGAAAAAAAAAGTGTTATCAGGAAATGATAACACTTTTACCTGAAAGTTACCTGAAATTAATTAATTACTGTAGTAATGTTGAGGTAAATATGATTTTGCAGTATGTATAAAAAAAAAAGTTTTCATGCATGTTGCCATGGTACCCTCTGCTGCTTTGCCTTCCATAGACTAAGCATTCATGATTGCTGCCAAATACTTTTAGAAAACCCAAATAAAGAATAAAAGCAGGGTTTCAGGGGTGTATGTAACCGCATTTTCCATGGTTGTCGCATATCATCCCCCTTTCTGTCATCATAGCAGCTAATAATCACCACAAGGTACACCTGGATCAAAAGAAACGTCATTCATTAAAAAACAACGACTCAAAACAAGCAAAAATCACAAATTAAACATCATGGTATCAGTTAGGCTGCTCAAATAATTATGTATCTTACAATACTTTTCAGAATTTTACTATTATGTTAAATTAGACATACTCAGGCTTTCATCAGTAGACACATTTTCACCATCTACAAACTTTCACTCATCAGCCCTGACACAAATGGCTTACTGCTGACATGCAAGAAAGAGAGAGACTGCTTCCATCCGGGCTAGTCATTACATACTGGGAGAGTCAGGAGAGTATTCCAGTGAAACCTGGTGGTCCCTGAACACTCAGCTCACTGTGCCATGGCCCCACACTTCCAGCAGCCCACAGCACACTCTACCCTAAGAGTGAGAAATGGGCATGGGGAGATGGGGAGGCAGTCCTGGGTGAAATTCAAGGCCAAAGCACTCATGTCTCCTCCATCTACCACCTCCCACCTCAGGCGCAACACATTACCTCTCTCCTGGATATAATCACACCCAGTGAGAAGCGGGGTTTGGCTGTGCTGTTTATGAGCAAGTGAGGGTGTGTTTATATTTATGTGTAAGTCAATGTGTGTGTTAGTGTATCTGCATGTCTGTGAGCAGTTGGTGTGTGTGGGAGTGTTTTTCAGTATGTGCCTGTTCATACAGTATGTGTGTGCACTGTATATGATCAAGAAATGCTCTGGGAATTACACCCAGGCACATGTGTCCCCTCATAAGAGTCCCTCTCTAGTTTATTCTCTTTTATTAGCACCTCCTCTTTTCATTAACTGAAAAGGTTACTGGTGCATTTGTAATACCCCAACGTGAATCTCTTGTACCCCGCCTGCTCAGGATTGAGGTAAGGCCCCAAACCTTTCCTATTACCCCCCCCCCAGCCCTCATCTTCCAGACAGACACACACACCTTCCTTGGTCCCCTTCAGCAGGAAGAGGACATTTCAATGGCATTGTCCTCCCCTCTGCCTCCCAAACACAGGTAGGGAAATATCACCCAGGGAATAAATAACTCAGCCAGGTTAATTATTTGGCAGACGCGTCCATAGATTAATAACAGAATAAAAATGCAGCGGTGGACGGCGGTGCTCTGAAAGGTATGGGGGGAGAGGTTGGAGGAGGAGGAGGAGGAATGATGGGCAATTGAGCGGAGTTATTGGAGAGCAACAGTGCATGTGTTGGCTTCAGATAGATGTAGGAGCGGGGTCTAGCCCCAAGGCTGTGAATATGCTGTCTGGGAGGAGAGAGATTAACTAAGGCAGCTCGGTGACATCATGCCTGCAGAGACAGTTATGAGGAGTATCCATCACAGGCATCGTCTACAAGAAATGGAAGAAGGAGGAAAAAAAACATAATTATATCTCAAAATGATATATAAAAAATAAAATATTCAAGGCAATAGCAGGGAGTGTACATTTGAATCTGAATTACTTGTTCTACTCAATATTATAATTGTCAGGGAGAACACATTGTGTCATTCAGAATGATTTCTTTAGAAAATGAATCCTGTAGCAGATGCATGAAAATAATCGTTTCCAGCTGAGTGTGTGATTGTGGTGTTACTTTTCAGCAGAAGTTTCATTCTGACTTTGAACCTTTCCTAGAACTCGTAAACTAAGTCAATCAATGCTGAGATAAAAACCTAGGCAAATCTACCAGGGGTGTTGATCGGTTCAATAAAATGAGAAGCAACCCCATGTGGAGTTATTATCATCACAAATGCACAAACAACCTAAATACCCTTAATCTAGTCAAGGGGTAAAGCCTGTATTGACCTAGTGGTGTTGTGTGTGTGCATGTGTGTGTGTGTGTTTCTGACCTAGTCTGCTTGGTGCAGTGACAGAATCCTTAAACCCTGTTCACCTGAGGAGGGCAGACTGGGGTAATTTTCCTCTCTTTGAAGAGAGAGAGGGAGAGGGAGACTGAGAAAAAAAGTGGTTGATTTCCTATGGATCTGTTTCTTTTTCCTTCAATTTATATTACACAGCAAGCCTTTTTATTGCCTATTTGTGTGAGATTTATCTTATTTAGATATAATACTGTTTGTTAAGAATTTCTTGTACATTTCACAACTATATAAGCACTCTAGGACATCACATAATGTTATAAGTGTTATACTGATTTATTTATATATATTTGATTCAAGAGTATAATCTATCCATTGCCAAACAGGGTGGAAGAGCAGGGGGAGCTCATTTCACTCAACTGACTACTCTGTTGTTACTGGTATTGATCAGAGGCTACATATCAGGTCTAACATTTTGCAAGAAAAACTCTGTTTTCTAAGAGGCAGAGAGCTACAGGGGAAGCAATAGAGATAAAAAAGACAGATCGAAAGAGAGAAATAGAGGCAGAGAGAGAAATCATAGACTCCACAGAGGCCAAAGACCCTGGTCATTTTCATGCACCAGGCCCTTTTGCCTCTCCCTTCCCCCACCCATCCATCTATCTGCCCTCCACCCACCCATCTCCCCTCTCACCCCTCTCGCCCTGCAGGGCAGGTCCTGCCTTCCATCTGTTGTCTGTCCCGGCTAGGAGCAGCCCTGTTCCCCCTCCACTCACATTTACAATTCAATTAAAAGCAACAAGCCCCTTCTTCCTCCTCCCACTCCTCTTCCTCCTCCTCTTCATCTCTTTTTTTAGCCGTGCCTGGATGAGCACAGCAGAAAGGCCTATACCCCATGTAGGGATGCAGTCATGACACACACTTACGGGGGCACTGCTAAGCAATACCAAGCCCACAGATGATGCAAACACACACTGACACATAAATACACAGAGTGTGTGCAAAAGAGCAAGGGAGAGGGACACAGGGAGATGAGCACACTCACGAACACAATGATTTTTTTTATCCTCGTTTAGTGAATAGAAAACAGGGTTGGTGGGACTAAGCCCAGGAACAATACAACTGAAGAAAGTGGGTCACACTTTGCATTAGAATAACGTATGTAACGATGATGTAACAACCTAACAGCAACTGAAAAAAGTGTTTTTATAAGATAAATTAGTCAAATCACAAGACTTGACTTTCTTAAACATTGTTGAAAGGAAATGTATTTACAAGAGAGAGACAGAACTTCTTGTCTAAGTAAAGCATGTGGTACCACTCACTTGGTACCACATGAGTGAGTGGTACCACTCACCTATTGTGGTTTCTAGAGTAAATGATTCTGCTCCAGAAAGTTTCTACAGAGGAATAATGACGCTTTCCCTGTCAACACAGTTTATCAGCTCTTTACAATTAACACGGCTTCCTCATAAACAGTTTTTTTTATCGTCTCTTATGATATAATACATGGGTAGAAAAGCATTATGAAACCTTGGGAGTCTAAATTAAGTCCCTCATAAATTTCTCTCTCTCTCTCTCTCTCTCTCTCTCTCTCTCTCTTGCTGCTGTAATGTGAAAGCAATATCCACAGGCATCCCTTCTCTTGGAAAAAAAAGAGGGGAAAAAATGAGAGTCTTTAATATTTAATTATGGTGGTGCCAACATGCAACTTTTATCACTTTCTTGTGTCATTTGCATCTCGGGCGAGCCCAGAAGATATACACAAAGAGCGAGCAAGCAAGAGAGAGAGTGAGGGAGAGAGAAAGAAAGAAAGAGAGACTATACAGTCTGATGTAGAAAAGAGTGAGAGGAGAGGCTGAGGACTACAAGAAGAAAGGGAGGCAAAGAGGGGGAGGGAACAGACTGTCATAGGGGAATCCATATGACAGAGAGAGTGAGCTCAGGAGAGATAAAGGTGGGAGATAGGGAAGGAAAAACAAAAAAAAGATATGGCAAAATAGAGATTAAAAACAAGGGAAAATGCAAGAAAGAGAAAAAATTGACAGATAAATCACAACAGATACAAAAACAGACCCCCTACTCAATGGGGGCAATGATTTAATTTGAATGTGCCACAGTGTGTTGTATGGAGTTGTATAAGTGTCTGGCTGTCTGCAACCTCCCCATCTGTACACAACCTTGAGCTCATTCTGCCTATATGTCCCCACGTCCCCAATCCTGATGCACCCCCCCCCCCCCCCCCCCCACCCCCCACCCACCCCCATCAACTGCCTCCCCCTGCACTGAGGCCTGAGTCCCTGCCTGTCTCAGGCGCTTTGACGGACTGCGTTAATGACTGATAATGTGTGTAATTACCAGTCCAACAGCCACACAGAGCTGATGAAGAACCAGACCAGCGCACGACTCCTCATCTAGGGCCTCTTGTTCCCCCTCATTCACTCTGAATGGTGGTGGGGTCTAAATGAAGCCTTATTGGATGCTGCTGCACTTACAGGGCTGACAGTCATTAAGACGGCCATCTAAATGAAGGAAAGGGGGGAAAACTGTCATTACCATAAGAATGCATGTCAAAGCAATTTTGATGTGGTTTTAATTTGAATGCAGAAGGGTACTTTGAGAATTCCATTATGGTGCAGATCGACAGTCAGCATTCTCCACTAATTTAACAGATCATATACCTAAGCAGAGGTCTCATTCAACTCATCACCTTCAAACTGGAAGCAAGCAACTGACTGACAGTTACAATGGGCACCTGGCTATTTTTTAAAACTAGGGAAATACATAATTGGCAGGGAGGTCTGGGGGTCCTTGCCCAGAAAAAAAATGTAATTTAAAACAAATTTCCTGTATTTCTTCACCACCTAAACTTTTGGATTAAGTCAAGAAACAGCCACCTGCACTGGTCTAGTTAGATTGAGGGTGCTATGAAAACCAAGAATGCATTAAGAACAGTATCTCTCTTTATGAATTTGTTTTTCACTGTGGGAGAAAATAGATGTGTGGTGTGAAAGCGAGTGAGTGTCAATGGCGTGAGTTTCACGGTCAATGCGTGAGAGTTGGCAGCTCAGTAAATAGAATATCCCATTTCAGCAGCCTAATCCCGTTTGATCAGTGGGCTAACGTTAGGTGGGCGAGCTGGCAAAGTAAGGTAATGTTGACTTGTAAATCAGTTTGGCATTTTGCCTACAGTACAATCCTAATTTTAGCTAATTTAAAGTTTGACTGGAGTCAGTGGGCCAAACAGGTTCACTCTACATACACTAGAAAATCTTTTCTTATGTTCTATTTTCAGTCAATGATCGCAGTTAAACTAAATGGCACGTTTCTCACTTTTGTAAACAGTCAGACTCCTGTATGGATTGACACACTGTGATTGACAGCCAAAGCACACTGTGGAAAATGATCAGTGACAGGTTCAACTGAACCAACTCAAAGGTTGGTCCAAAAATGTCTGATTTTTTATTACTAATTTTTGTCAGTTGCTGAAAATAGTAAAATGATCATTCCTTTAGGCTGCTTAAATATTATCATGTGATTATGGGGCCTGTATAAAGTTTTGTTTTTGTTTTTTGGGGTAGCAAAACCCTAACTTAGCTCCCCCTTATTGAATAATGAGGATGCATTTACTCCACTTGCTCCATTGCTCAGGCACCTATGGTTATTGCTATGATCGTCTTATTTCTCTAAATGTGTTTCTGAGATGTATTTTCCAAAGGCAGAGTATCTAAACTGCTGTAAATATTTAATACCCTGTGCACACAAACGGGACTGGCGTCCAGGACCTCCACCTGTGTAAACTCATAAAGCTTGTGCTAAAACCTTGGGGCTGTGGAATTGTGCTTCTGCTCTTTCCTGGTTGTGGGAAGTCACAAGAGAGTCTCAGGCCATGTGGGGACATAGACTGACATCCAGACCCCTACACTGGTGGCAAGAGCAGATGTGAGATTTACAATGCACAGAACATCCATCTTTTCCCATTATGCTATTGCTAAGTTTGCCTCAGGCCGACCGATTCAAGCTGAATGAAATACGTTCAGCTGAGGATACAGGAAAAAGGGAGCAGTGCAGCGGCAGGCAGGAAAGAGAGAGCAACTCTCAGTGAGCTTGCAAACCACTCTGCACAGTAGGTTTATCTTGAACTATGGTGCACTGCCCAATGTTCCGTATACTCCTCTCCACACTCTCCACTAGCTCTCAGGAATAAATACTGTGTTTCATGTCATTTTTATAGCTGATATCCCACAGCTGGTCTGTCAATCTGCTGTGGTGAATAGACATCTGATGTCGAAAGATTACATGAAACTCTTAAGGGAATACATTTATGCCATTTATTACTGGGAAGATAATAGAAGAAGTAAGTCCAGACAATTTCAAAAGCCAACTGCACGTAGCTGGTCTGTAAGGTTCTCAAGAACAAAAATAACATACAGTATTAGCTTAGCACATGCTTAAATAACTCAATATTGTGCTCAGTGTGGATCTGTAGACTATATATCTCGGACTATACATTTTGCAGGCTCTGAATTTTAAGAGTCAAGAAAAAGAGTGCTGAGCTGGTGGTAGGAGATTCTAAACCAGGACTCCTACTGTGTGAACCTTGATTAGGGCCTTGACTGTTTTCTTACCCTATAAATTATTCGACCCAGCTTACTCCTAAGATCACTTTTAAGCCACATAGCTTCAGACATTCTGTGAAGCAAGCGTGCCTTTATTTCTGGCATTTTGTAGTGTGATGGAAAGGCTAGTCTATCTGTACTGGCACGACATGGTACTGTGCAGTGCAGAAGTGTAAAAGAGCCTTATGTTGAGACTTCATCAGTGATGAATGTGAGCACCAAGTAACCCACTGAAGGGCTGTTAGTGTGGAGAGAGACCGCCATCACACCACCCTGACCTCCCATCCAGTGTCAGCATTGCTCCCATGTAGCAGGGAGCAGCAATCAGGCAAAAGTACTTTCAGAGTCAAACAATCAAAATTCTACAAATGCATCCAAGAATGAAAGGGAACATGCTGAGAAACCCATGAAGATTTTAACATCTTAACCCCACTCTAAGGCTGCGTTCAGACTGAAACTACTCTGCACTGAAACAGTACATGGGGCTGTGGTGGTGGGGGCCTGTTGTTTGAGGTACCAGTGAGACAATGAAATATGATCCAGGAAGTCGGGTTGGAGCTACAGATTAATGTATTTAAAGTGCACAGCAGCTTGTAAAACTCACAGACAGGAGTTTAGAATTCAGGAAAGTTATTATGATGGCAACTGTTTTATCTTTTGTTGCAATGTTCGCGTGGTAAACAGTTGAATACAGCGTTCACGTTACAAAATAATCCACAAGGAATGTGTGCTTGCATGTATGTGATTGGCCAATGCAGAACCTTATTGGATGTCATCGGGTTGTGTTGCAGCAGCAGTTGAGTCTTGTTCAAGATGACCGGCTCTGGATAGCCACTGCGTTTTTTTGCTGAGCTATGTTCGGTAGCATTGCTGTTGCATAAACACACTGCCTTCATTCAAATGAAAGAGAGGGCTACGTTTTTTCACGCAGAGCTAATGTCAGTCTGAACGCCCCTAATGGAGTTTTTCCATTGTTTTGAGTGTTATCTTGCCGAGCCATTTTTTTAAAAAATTACAGTACAAAAAGGTAAAAGAAGTTGTTTACCAGTTAGATGTTTTATGAAGAGCTGCAGACACCAGGCTCTTACTGCATTTTTTGAAAATCTGCACACCAGGGCTGTTTTTGCTTGACTGTTCCTGCGAGAATTATTTCTAACTGATTCACTGAAAAAATAGCTCCAGACACCTCCATTTCTTGTTGTATCAATCTGTTTTTTTTTTAAATTGTAGAATAGTGTAGTTGATAAAAAAAACCATGATCTTTTTATTATTCTTTTTCATTTATTTTCATTGACTCATTGCACATGTAATTTTATTGCATTTTAAGTCACTACACTGCTATTTCACATCCAGGCCACTAGATGGTGGGATATATAGTTGGTTATATGTATTTTTATTTTTAACTAAATGTGTTTCCTGGGAATACTGAAATAGTGGGAATGTGTTTAATGGGTCCAAGTAGCTTAACTGAGTTATAGTCTTGTAAAGTAAATGAACATGAAGAAACTGTTACTGTTCTAGCTCAGTGCTGTTAAATGGCCATGTTATACAAGAACAGGACTGAAGCTAAGGCTAGTTTTTAGTTTACAACAGATATGTTTGATACCTGAGGTATGTTTTGTGAGAGAGAGAAAGAATAAATCCTCCTGCCACCAGCTCACTGTGTGTGTCTCTTCTATTCTTCATCACAGCACAGTGCAGGCAGGACTGAGGACCTACTGACCCCTGACCACCAAGTAAGAGAGGCAACAATAGTACCACTAACGAAGCTCTGCTAATTCGGTTATAAACACATTTAATTTCCTATAAATTCCTCACAATAAAAGTCTCCCGTTATTTTGTCATTAAAAAGATTTTAATATGAAGTAGTAAAAGCATGAAATGCTGGGTTTTCATCAGCAGTAACTTAACACAGCTCCAATACGGCTGAAAGCAATCAGTAAAAAGTAAAATAAGGCAGATAGGCCTATTTGAAAGTACAAACAGACAAAAAAAATACATTAAACCACAGAGATTCAGTTTGAAGCTACAAAAGTGGTAAGAGCTGAACACACAGACTTTAAAAAAGAGCTTTCTCTCTGGTCTCCTGCACAGACACACAGGTTAAGTCTGCAACACACCGCTTGTTTGAGGGGGAAGAGGGGGTTGTAACGGGTTGGCCGCGGTTGACCCTGCCAGTGAGCAGGGCCGCAGCCGTGTGGCTTGCCACCGTTATCCCCTACTGTGAGACTGTAGTGGAGACGCGCTTCATCATGGGTTGGCTTGGCATAGTGCGGCTAAAGTGGACCAACCTGGGCTAATGGAAAAACCTTGAGTTGTGTTTAAACTTTCAGTGGTTGAACATCATTACCTCTCTGCCATGAATAAACATTGATTGTGCAGCTCTGCTGTAGTTAAATACACTCTTACAAAACAAGGTTCCAAATTAGTTTTTTGCAGATACTTAAGTATGTACTGAGAAGCATTTGTATTTGAAAAACCTTTTTAAAAAAAAATGAAAATACCCCCAAGGTCTATCTGATAGACAAATAAAGTGTCTACATAGAGAATCCATTGAACCTGAAAAACACGTTTTGACTTCAGCACATTGTAATCTTTGAGAGGGTAAAACAATTACAGACAGAAAAAACACAATAATTTTCTACTTAAAGGTACCCTATGGGATTTTTGACAATTAGTAACACTATGGAGCAAAGTTTTATGATAGAATCCATGTTTTGTTTGTATTTTGCATGTGTATGAGAATGCACATACACACATGCAAGCATGTGAGTGAAGCAATATATATTTCTGCCCCTGGTTCTACTGACCTACAGTCGGTGGCGGTAGAAAAACATGCCAACATAAGCAAGAAATGAGAAGGCTGTAAGCACACAAATGACACAGGATTTTAAATATTCTTTTTTACAAAGTCTGCTTTGCAAATGTTTTTATGAGGACAGAAATCTATTTAACACATTTATCAAGCCCCAAGGATACATACAATTCATTTTGGTGAGAAACACTGGTCAGAAATATAATTTTTTATGTCACCATTGTCTCTTGCAAGTGAAAACAAGATTCTATTCTACTGCAGTAAAGCTTTGTGTAGCCTGTCTTTTTCAGCAATTCATGTAATTCTAGCATTTTGCTCACTGACAGTGGTTTCTGCTGGTTGAGGATAATCAATCAATGCCAGGTACATAGCTGTACATGTTGGACACATCATTGTCCTACTGTGCATAGCTTGCTACTTAGGTACATACATGAGAAAAAGTGACTTAAGAAAATGCAAACAGCACCCTAGAAGTCCGATCCTCACTGTGAAGCAGCAACAATGTATATAGGACAACTTTTGAGTTACCAGAAAGCATACCCTGCTCTTTTGGGGGAGTACTGTCTCTCTCAACCATAGACTCTAAAAAAATGTGAACATAGTCACTGTGACTTCACCCATCAGTTTCTGAAGACCGGTTTTGAAGCTCAAAGTGGGCAGCTCTGGCCATTGCTATCTTGGCAGTGCCTGACTATGCCTAACTCCCAGCTAATACAAATTGGGCAAAGAGGTGGAGCTGAGGCGGGCCGAGTCAAGTCTGGTTGCTGAAACAAGCCACCTAAGCC
This sequence comes from Euthynnus affinis, assembly GCA_029490765.1. NCBI lineage: Eukaryota > Metazoa > Chordata > Actinopteri > Scombriformes > Scombridae > Euthynnus > Euthynnus affinis. Next base: position 16,349,091 of record CM055851.1, on the reverse strand, counting down.
ACCTAGCGGCTAGCGACATGTCACTCAAAGGAGCCACATCCTTAATTTATACATAACTTCATGGCTTAATGAAATTTAAAGGGGTGAGTTATAACACAATTCATCCCCCGTACAGTTGTCCTGAATGGAGAAATTAGCTATAGAGACCAAAGGCATTTTTTGTACCAGGCTGTAAATATATGTTTATTTCTGTTATAAAGTTGGACATTTTCATATAGGAGTTTATGGCGATTGGCTTGATTTTGGAGCCAGCCTCAAGTGTTCAAGGAAATGCAGTTTTTTAGCACTTTATTTTTCAGCCCCAGAGGTTACCGCTTGCCTGGTAAAACAGCAAAAGTACCAACACCCCAAAATCACATAATAATAGAGCTTTAGTGGGATTAGTAAATGTAATGTAATCACTGATTTTTGAATTGTAATCCCTTGCACTTCTCATCACTGAAAAGAAGTAATTACATTACTATAATGGATAATCCAGCGTTACTTTTAAACTCTGGTGCAGAACCTCCTGAATAGATTGTAGGTATAACCTCATAATATGCACTGGTTCTGAAATAAACCACGATGGAGCCTTTAGTATGTCATGAACATGAAGGTTCTTTGCTGAACCCTTCTTAATAAGTTCCACACGTGCCAACTTGTGGGGAGCTCCGAATACAGCCAATTACTGTAGTAATGGCTCTCAATAAATCCCTCAGGGGCAAGTTGGAGCTCCACTGTTAAAAAGGAGATCCCACCTTAGGTTGTCCCGAGTCAAATTAGAGACAGTTCTACATTATATGCTTTCTAAAAATGTGTAGAAATTATGTATAGTTTTATAACGCACAACACTCAAGAATGTTCATATTGCACTTAACATCCAGTTAAATGTATACAGCACTTAACATCTGGGAGGGAAGTGTATTTTCCTCCATCCTGCATGTCAGTGGTTGTTTAGAGAAAGGAAACAGGCATAGCTGGCAAATCCAAAGCTCCCGGCAATGTCTGAAACGGTGTCTGTTTTCCACTCTCCCTGTACTGAGCCTTAATGCATCTGGCACTCTGAACAGCATGTTGCTGCAGCTTTAGCATAACAAACACCGACTCTCCACAAAGGAATGGACTCATGGAGTTAGGAGAGGTGCACAGGGAGGGGGGCCAGTGAGAGAAAACACTATCACTCAAGGTATTGGCAGACACTTTAATACCTACCTCTAAAAGTGTGCAGGTGATGAAGATGAATGTGTGACAGTAGTATTTTGGTCCCTACAAATCATGTACAGTGAATTTCTTTGGCCCTAAACAAACTCTTTCTAGCTCCACTTATGATGCGGTACTGTATACTATATATCCCTTTCTACCTGGCACAAGAAACTACTTAAGGAAAGAAAAGTCAAACCTCATTAATTCCTGTCGTTCTCCTTGACTTTCATTCTCTAGTTTTCAATGTGTTTGTTATCATTTGTATACCATCCAATCAATGAGTCAATAGATCAATACAGAACAAATGACACTGTGGGTGTTAATGACAACCTGGGATTAGGACGGATAATGCTGCCTCGGAAGATCAATCGATTAGCAGTAGTCTCCATTGTAACACGCTGCAGAGGTGAACACATACACACAATACAGGATCAGCCAGAGACAGGTGGATGGAACACTCCCAGCGGGTACTGCACCATCAAGGCCCGCACATCTACCCTATCCCCTTTCTAACAACTGTACCATAACAGCCTTTCATCCCTCCCAAAACAAGCTCTCAGGAGCCTGGAAAAGATTTGCCAGAGTGCCAAGATGAGAGACCGGGCTAATGCTGAAATGTCAAAGCACCTTAATTAACACAGGGGGCTATAACCATGATCAAGGCTCCCTTGAGGAGCAGGAGCAGTGTACAACCCAATCTCTCTGCCTCAGCCTTGCTCTTCCGGATCGATTGGAATAGATTTTCTGCTTTTGCACACACCTGAATGCTGTCAACAGGGGCACGTAAATTTGGTTCTCTGTCTCTTCCCTTTTTTTCCCTCCTTCCTGACCCTTATACTGTATTCCTATTGAATCCATATTTCCCCTTCACAGCACATGGAAACCTAGGGAGCTGTTTTTGGCAGGCCAGGCTTGTTATAAAACAGAAGAGTCTGTTTATGGTGGTCTTGGTTTAAGTCTGCTCTTCCTGCCCTCAGATTGAAAGGCTCCTTTGAAAACGAGGCCTTGGATGGCTTTGGTAGGATTCTGTCCTGCGAGCACTCCGGGTGCACCCACACACATATACACACTCATGAGTTCACATACGTGCACATACACACACATGCAGGCACACAGACATGGGTCGCTCTCTCATTACTCAGCATAAGGCTTTCACGCTTGACCTGCTTTTTAACTTTCTGATCTGGATTAGTGGCAGATAATTTAGGGAGGAGAGGAGCAGGGAGTGTGTGTCTGCTTGAGCTGAAGGGCTTACAGGTAGTGCACTGTTATCATTCACAGCCCAACTGAAGACAGAGTTGACACAGCTGCCTCTGAGAATTACCACTGCTGTTTCTGTGGCAAAGAGACTGAGAGCAATTGAGAGAGACGCAGAGAGGCAATGAGAGAGAGCGAGAGAAATCCTTTGCGGACGAGAGTGAATGGAAAATATATTTAAGGAAAAAGTCCCCACTTTGCCGATTCGGAGCTCTCCGAGCACCTGAGTTCCAGAGGTCTGCAATTGACTCGTTAAAGTGACTGCCAAGTTATCAGAGTGCCACCTCGCTCGGGAGAAAAGAGGGTGGGTGGAGGATGTGGGGGGTGAGGGTGTTGCAGGCGGGTGAGGGGCCTCAGTGATAAATCCATTTACATCCCCCCCTGTTTTATTTGCTCCCATGGACTCTGCTCGCGTCTCCCCATTCAGGCTTGTTTACCTGGCAAGCCGAGTGTGACTAAAGAAAATTCCCACACCCTGAGGTGGGATTGGAGCTGAGGTGGAGGGGATGTGGGGCAGGAAGGGAGGTTTAAGGTAGGCTGTAAGGAGACAGAGGAAGGAGGGGGGCGAGGGTGACGGCACAGAATTACTCAAAGCTGTAAGCTGTAACCCACCTTCCCTCTCCCAGCCCCCCATGGCTTAATTATCATGTGCAGCCTAGTGGAGATGAAATAACGGAGACTCTCACACTAACACCCACACAGGGAGGATCGGAGGACTGCGTATACATAGACACACACACAGACACACACAAGCAGACACACAAATGCACAAATAGGAGGAGAGAGACAACATGGTCTGCTTTTAATCGAAGCTAATCGGCAAGGAAAATAAACATGCTGGCATGGCAGACATCTATCTTTGAGGCTGAAGCTGCTAGATAAGGAGGAACAGGCCTCTCAGACATGTGTTCTTCTCTTTAAAACACCGCCTGCTCCTCGTTGGCAGAATTAAGCTTTAATATGGGGTCTTAGGAGGAAGCACCTCCAAGGTGAAAAGGTGAAATTATGGGATGGATTTTTCTGAGACACATCAATCATCTTTAACTGAGTTCTATTTGTTGGGGTCAGAGCTGCTCTTCTTTGAAGGCATTGCATGCAAGAAAATCTAAGCAAGAGGAGCTTTGAAAGGCATTACAACATTACTCAGGCCGTCTGCAACTGATCTGTCAAAGTTGCCACATTGCTTTGCATGAATCTTTAATTAGCTAAGAAAAGCCCCGTTAAGAGGGGAACGGCACAGTTCTTTTCCTAGCATTTCGTCTTCCACGCCAGCTCAGCAAAGTCACTGATCAACAGTGGCAAAATAAAAACAGTCCTCTCCCACTCTGAATAGATCAGCGAGTATGTGGAGAGAGAGAAAAAAACTGAAAAAGGAAAACAGAAAAAAGGGAGTGAGAGGCAAGAGTAGGAATCTGTTAAAGCAAACATTACTTTTTCCAAAATCTATGTTTATCGCTTGTGTTCTAGGACAAAATCACATTAAGGAAGTAGAGTAATAGATAGAAACAGAGAGAACAAAGAGAAATGCTTAGCATCAAAGAGAAAAGGAATGAAGGAGTCGGGAAGAGTATCAGTCATGGGGTAATCGTTCTATCAGTGGCCGGAGTAATGAATCCAATTTCCCAAGCAGCGCCAGTGTCATTTAGAAGCTGTGGAATGCAGATTCATGAGCCCTGCACTTAGAAGCTTTTTGAACCTATAGACACATTAAAAGGCATTCTGGGACAGACATTCATATTGTCACAGCCTATATTGAATTTCCTTGGTCTGGTGCAGTGCAAGAAATAAGAACATTTTTGAACCAGCTCAGAGCCACTGAATCCTGTCTGGAGATGGGGATTCAACTTTATTTTTAACTGCAAGCCAAAGTGACACATGATGCAGTCCTGGAAACCCCAGACATTAAACCTTTTTAATGCAGATTATATATAGCATTTAAACAAAGAATGGTAAGTCTGTTTTCCGAAAAGAAAACCACACAATCCACAGATCCTTGAGTTAATGAACTTCAATGGTATACAGCATTCCTACTCCAAATATTTTAATTATCTAGTCAACTGCAAGCATATGCTGCAAAAAGAGAAGGAAAAAAAACATCTTCACTCTCTATCTGATGGCTTTGATGTTTGACCACAAAATCCTGACGTTTTTGTCGACCGTCAGTGGCTTGTGGAGCAGCAGGGAAGCAGACGCACACGCTCAGTCAGGTCCGGGGCTAATTTGTGGGGATCACTGCACTGACCCTGACCAGATAAGGTGCCAGTCGACGAAACTTCCTTCATTTCCTCTTGTTGTTGCAGTATGGGAGCAGAGGCAGCCACCAACCAGCTTAAGGACAGCAGGGCTAAAAGGTGAAAGCCACGCTCGGCTGAACTTCAGGCCTGATCAAAAGGAATGCGACCTGGGCTTGGGGAGGCAGCAGAGCTTATCGGCCCAGCAGCGAGGCTTTGGAAGAGAAGATCCCAAACACCAGATAGCTTCAGGTAAAACCAGGTTTTCCCAGAAATGAAGCAAAGTCACCGTTTTCTTCTCCCTTTCTCTTTGCCATTGTCTCTTCACTTCAACTGAGGCAGTTTGCTCTGAAAGTGATGTAAATTGAATTACAGCGCTAAGAGTTTAATCTGTCTGACACTGTGATGTCACAGACTTAAAATTAAATTATTTCTGTATGTGTGAGTGTGTTTTTATCGAGTAGAGTGGTGTAGGTGTTACTGGAATGCATGCGTGTTTACATATGTGAGTGTGTGCCCCACCACAACCGATGTCTACTGCATCTGTGCTAATGTATCATTCATGATTTTAATTGCTAGTAATTAACTTGGGCCCAATTAGCAAGAGAGATAATCAATACTTGTTGATCAACACACAGGTGCATTATCTTTGGTGCAAGGAATAGCACATTTGTGGATTTGTGGAGAGAAAAGCCTGTTTACTGCACATCTACATGCAAGGTAATGTAATCAGTTTGGCTTCTATATGCAGCGGTTTCCTTCTAACAGATTATATATTGAACTCTTCTCTCTCTTTGCTTCTCTAACCCATGTTTACTCCACACTAGTGTGCAATTATCTGCTGACTTAAGATTGCATAGGCACCAGGCTGACAAAACAGGGCTTGTTCACACCCATGCTGAAACATCTCACTATGTAGAGATGGAAAAACTAGTGCACGACACGACAGGAGGGAAGCGATTGGAGATAAATTGAAAGAGATGGAAAGGAGATGGAAGTACAGGAAGGTAAGAACGGGATAGTGCTGAGTCTGAGATTTTCTCCAGGATGCAAAATGGAATGAATGAGGAATGAGGGATGTTTAAAAAAAAAGAAAATCATTGGATGTCTTCCCCCTGCCTGGCCCACTAACCACACGGTCCTCCAGTGCTTCACTGAGCTGTGATCAATATTGACGTTGTCATTAAGCAGCTCTCTGGTAATGAGGGTGGGGAAGGGGGTCCTAGGAGAGACATTAGACCCACACGCCATGTGTCTTGCATGCACGTACAGCCCACTAAGCATCTACGATAAAACTGACGTTCTTCCTGTTTGGCACTTCAGAAAGTTTCTCACTTTAAAATTACAATCAACACCCTGCATGTAATTATAGTTTTGACTTGATGATGCATTCCATGTTATTTCAGTCTTGTGTAAACACAATTCGCATGCAAAAATGGAAAGCTGTCAATAACATGATGGTTGGTCTGGAACAATTTAAACCACATAAGAGAGGGTGTGTGTGTGTGTGTGTGTGTGTGTGTGGGAGAGAGAGAAAGAGAGCGAGGGAGAAAAAGAGAGAATGCTCTGTCACTGACTGTGTAGGGGTCAGGAGAGTGTGCAACTCATCCCTCAGTGGGCTTCACTAATAGCCATGCAAACACACATTTAGCTGTGACACTAAAATCCAAGGGCGCAAAACCGTCCATCATCGCCTCTAAGAAGAAAAAGCCTCAAACTGAAAAGGCACAGAAAAAGACGCACAATGAAAGAAGTGGAGCAAGGGCTGACAAATCTATTCGAAGTCCATAGCTGGTGCAACAGATAAACTATGTGTGCGTCACAGAACGGGATAAGACACAAAACGAGAAGACAATTTGGGGTTGTGTGTTTCATTTCGGCCCACCCTGTCTCTGTCTGTGTCTGGGTAAACACCACTGTTGCTCGGCTCAAGCAGCAGCAACAACAGCTGTGGCAGCCCATGGCCACTACCGCCACTGAAAGCTAAGTTTACTGTGAGACATGATGGGTTGATGACAGACAGTCAGTGCACACACACAATCTCAGGGACTTTAAGACTGTGTAACCATCTGCAAAACTGCACAGAGTCAACCATGTGATTCTCTGGATGTGTCAGCCAAAATGTTCAGCTGGGACTGAAAATGATATTTTGTGTGTTATTACCATGTATTATATATAATATACCATAACTCAGTGAGCCCAGTGAGAGTGTATACACAGCTAATTAATCATACACAAAGAGTTGCCTCAGATAACAAGCTGTTGCCAATATTTAGGCAGTCCAAAAGCAATAAATATCCTAATAGAATGACATTTTTATGCACCATAACTTTACAAACTGCACTGTCCAAGTTTATGTCTGGAGATATGGCAGATATTTGCTAAATGGAGGAGTAATATAAGGTTTTTATTCAGTGATATCATGAGGAAATGAAATAATCTTTTAAGGGTTTGGCACCTTTCCAATAATAGCCACTGTTTGTCCCACAAAGAGAGCTTGTCTTACCTTTCACATTCACCATAGATCTTTTAACAATCCCAGATTTACACACACTCATATAGGGGATGGTGCTGAAAAATGTGTGTCTGAAGTGACAACTATACAACAATTCTCAGGGATTAAATGCTCTGTTTATTGCGTTCCCTGTGTAACAAAAACAACCTCTTCCTCATTAACACAGGCCACTTGGTAGTGTGTCTTGCTACTAGACAGTTGGCTCAGCCAGATCTGACAGATATGACGCTTCTTTGCATTTGATGTTTTTTGGGATACAGCACACGGGTGAGTTTTTCATGTATGTGGCGTATGGTATAGTAGGTGTAGTGATAGCCTATGTGTCTTCTTTAGATTGTTCTTCCTGCTCTGCTTGAAATATTGCCAGTAGATTACAGGCTAGCAAGAATGACAGCGGCTGCATTTCATACAAATGCTGTGAATACATAATGCATAGCATTGTCTGCATGAACCCTTTCACATGCTAATGCCAACCTTTCTGCAGATGTCTCAGAGGTATGTGCCGGTGACTGTAGAGTGGCAGAGAGGGTGTAAAAATAAAAAAAAGGAATAAAAAAGGAATCGAATGCACAGAAGAAAAAAACCCCATCAACATTCTGACTGCCATCACTCATATATAATCAAGCATTAGACAAAAACAGGTTTAAAAATAAATCACCTTCATGTGGTGAGGAAAAAGAGGAGAGGGGCCTTCCTAAAGGTGGTTCCAACATGGCATTACAGGCAGCAGCTCCACAATCACTGGAACTTTCCAGAAAATCGCCAGAAAGCCTCAGAAGTTATTTACAGCCGTGCAATGCAGTATCCAGACAGAAGTCCTATACCAAATGTATGGCAGAGTCATCAGGATCGTTGATTAACATGTCTGAAAGTATAACCACTGCTAAAGGGAGTGCTCTCGGCAGCAGTCAGGCCAGGCACTAAATCCTGATCCAGTTAATTGTATGGTGGTACGGTAAAGGCCTACGGGCACTAAATGCTGTTGTGAGATGAATGAAATGCTCATTTAGCGTTTTACAGAAAGTTTCCACACATAATTATGTTTCACTGTTTTCTGCATCCAAAGCAGTGTTAGTGAATAAGTTTAAACACTAATACTGGATTTAAGAGCAAATGGCTAAAAAAGCATATTAAAGCCAGAAGGTTTCGTTTTTCAAGTCTGTCCTATATAGTCAGGCGCCCAAATGAACATTGACATGTTGGTTTTTTTTCTGTAATCATTCCTCCTGTTCATACTGGCTATTAATAGATCCCTTTTTAATGCAGTTTCAATATAAGTGTTGTGGACGAAATCCTCAGCCCTCTTTCTGCGCAAAAATGTTTTTAAAAGTTTTTTTGAAGTAAATATGAGGCATAAACCATCCCAATTAGTCAAATCAAATCTATATCTTTCAAAGTTACTGTCTTTTTAGTGCCATATTCCCTCTTTTTGTTATGATCCATCCACTGCGGCTGAATAGGAAAAAACTGTCCATCGAGACATAAAGAGGGAATTTTTAAGTAAAAAGCTTCTAACTGTGGAAGATGTCCACTTTATTTGAACAACTTAGATGGCTTAAGCCTCATATTATCTTCAGATAAATTACATTTTTACATTTTGCTCAAAACGAGGACTGTGGATTTTGTCCCTCATCACTGACATTGTAAGCACATTTGGAGGGGATCTTCTAATGGTCAGTATGAATAGGAGGAATGATTATAGCAGGCAAACCCTGTTTGTTTAAGATAGACTTTAAAAAGTGTGAACCTGTCCTTTAAAGCCGATGGCAGTTACCCCTCGCAGATGTAACAATATATTAATCATAGATGCAGTTAAATAGGTTCAATATTCTTTTTTTTACTTACAGAGGTTTACTCAAAAGCCGGATCACTTATGGATGTTAATCAATATATTCTCTAAATTACCAAAACATTAAGCAGGGCTGTGTTCATGTGCATAAAAGGACTATTTGCTGGGGGGGATGCCTTATGTGTTCACCCCTTTAGCTCTGTTTTCTTTCCTTCTTTTGTTACTCACACAAGGCATGAGGTGAATTGTAGCTTCCACTGTTGACAGGGCCCTGGTGACCTTCCTCCCCAGTGAGTGCTAGAAACACTGGACAGGCTACCATTGTCATAGTCTGTGTTTACCAAGTCTTTCAGAGTGGGGCTTCAGATCTGGAATCAGCGATCAATTCCAATTCTCTGCAATTTCACTCCAACAAAACTGATCTCAGGCCAGTGATCCCATTCTGAGATGCTTGACACCAGCTTAAGTCTCTGGTCTCAGGTTTCTCTGGTGCTGGTCTGCATGCGTTGTCCTTCCTACTGTTGACTTTCCAGCCTGCTGCTATGTCTAAATAAACACTGGCTAGGTTTAGGCTAGCTCTCCCATCTATCCTGTCACTACTCCTCACCCTTATCTGATGCAAGCCAAAGAGACATGGCTATGTGGCAAAATCTCCACCCCACACATACACACACACACACACACACACACGCGCACGCACGCACGCACGCACACACACATACATACACACCTCCCCTGTCATGTCAATACACAAAGCTCCCTACAATTAAGGTCATTTTAAAAAATATTTATGTGCCATTCTCAGATGGATTTTCAGGGCACATTCTGAAAAATAATTAAAACTGAGCAACTCCTGCACTTTGACTTTAAACCCCCACACAGTCAGGACTAATGGAAAACAGATATCCCAGAAGAGAACTATTCAGGGCAATTCTGTTATTCAATAAAAAAGGTTCAACAAATGACTTAAAATAGGGATAACTGGACACAGGCATTGCATTTTGCTTCATATCATGCACAAGTCCATTATCTGACCTTGACCAAAACAATGGAAAATTGGATATGTGCTGCTATTGATTTAAAATGAGTTGTAAAATAAATTATTGATTGTTTGCAAACATGCCAATAAAGTTACTAAAGACAAATATTACTCCCTTAATTTTTCAATAATGGGGAGTCTGCCTTGGCCAATAAATTATTTTTGAACTTTGGGTTAGTAATAGAAGAAGGAGGGGGGGCAAAGGAGGGAGAGAGGAAAAAAAGTGAGAAAGGGAGGGCAGAATGGCTGATCTCAGAGGAATCCTCCAACCAGAGGTTCTAACACACATTTTAGTGACCTATTAAGAGCATTATGGGCCCCTCGTCCACATCGGCCCTCAGCCCTGGTAATCTGGCCTATCCTCTTAAAAGTGGAATTGATTGGAAGAATTGATCTTCTCTAGGTTGGCAGACGCAGCCCCAATAATTACCTCACGTAAATCTCTGCAATCATGTATGAAATGTCAGGATCTTCTGCTCCCAGTCTCGTGCTCAGCTGCTCTTCAATAGCTGGTTTGGGGCTTAGACTGCACTTGTTCTGTGGTTGATAAAGGGAGTAAAGAGAGAAAAGAGGGTCACAGATTGCATGGATTTGAAAAAAAAAGTTACAAACAAACATTTTCGGTTATGACAAGAAAATTTCCAAATAAGAGAATGTTGAGATACACCTCAGAACAAATGAATATTATAAATTCAACCCAAACAGATGTTGACATCAAGAGTAGTTGTAGTTGATGCAAAAATATAGCCACATCTTTTAAATATGCACCTGTGCATGTAGATTATTCAAACGATCATCCTGTCACCAGATAAATCTCCATATATACATTTTGTTACATCACTTATCTATCTATGGGTAAACCTATTAAGTCAGGGCAGAATGTGTCTGATGACAGGCTTGGCATACATGCACATGCTGTAAACCAGCAGCTAATAAGCCAACCAGCCATCTCTGATTGAATGTTATTCATAATGCCGCTCTCTCTTGGCTAAACAGGCAGTGAGTATGCACAGGCAGCTATGGAGCCCTAAAAAGCAGCTGCAAAGATGGGAGGGTGCAGGATTAGGGCCTGAGCCTTGCTCAGATGGGGCATTTCCATGACAGTGAGCTGCGCCACGGCTTAACAGCCCGCCCCTGTTTATGCTTTTTGGAGGAGAAGCCGGATTCCCTCCCCGTGACAGATGGCCTTTCAGCCACAAAGTGCAGTGTTTAGACTTAGCTTGCTCTGGGGCAAGACAGCAAAGCTCTGATGACACAGCATTCGGCAAACAACTCCCAGATGCAGAGGTGGTGGCCACAGAAAGCACAGAGAACTGGCTGACCCACCAAGCAAGTAACCAAATGACCAGAGAAGCTGCTCAGCTTCTGCTAAATCTGCCAACAAGGGGGAGGCAAAACAAGGGACACCAGAGATAATGATGGGGCTTAGAAACCAAAGAAGTGGCTTGGCTTGAAGATACATAACACAACTCAATTTAGATTCAATCCAGTCCAATCTAGAGCTTTTGCTTACTGCAGACCAAATGCCCCTGACTGAATCAATACACCCTGAAAAAAAGAAAGCATCAGTTCTGCTTTTAATTAAGAGGATTGTTAAATTTGGTCAGTTGAAGTGTTAAGAGATTTCTTTATAGGCAGACAGGGCAAAGCAGCAGATTTTGCATTGGAGGGTAAACAGTGAGTGAAAAGGACCAGCTGCTGGAGAGAATTAGCCCAGTCTCATCTGATCCAACACAAACCTAGTGCTGCTTACTCTTAGAAAAAAATCTGGCCTGACCCAGTCTGACCCCTCATACAAAGCCAAAGAGGCCCTGGAGGCGGTGAATTAATTGCAGCCCACTAAGCCTGATACACCATATCTTAAATAAGAATGAGTTGCAGGCTCAGAAGTGCTGTAGCCCGGACCCGAAAAAGGCCTAAAAGGGGAATTTTGTTCAAATTGTGCACTGTAAACAAAAACGAACTCCCTGGAAATGTTTTTCTCATCGGACAAACCCAAAAAAAGCAATGATTGGGTAGTTCACAAGGTTGTACAAGCAGGCTTTGACTCTCACTGACACACAGGTACAAGTACACGGATTAGTGAATGGCTTTAGTAAACAACACAAGCCTCATTCAGCAAGCAACAGTGGAAAACTTCCTTGAACTCCTCTCTCCCCTATATCACATATGTCTGGGGAAAATAGCTGATGAAAAATACCATCCCCTCACATCCCCTCACACTGAAATCATTTAGAGTGGAGGCGTTATTCACTATGTTTACCCTGGCTGCTCACTCTTCAAATCCACACTGTTGGAGCCACCTAAATTGGCCTCTCGCACCATATAGATTTCCCATCACAGGGCAGCATCTAAAGAAGACACAGAATGGAGAGTGAGAGAAGAGGAGAAGCAGAGCATTCGCCAGTCTGATTGCTGACCCTATTGTCTTCCTCAAATAAAATACATACTCAGATTAATAGGCCCGATAACAGAGAGAGACAGTTCATTGCAATAGGGAAATGCCTCATCACTCCAACCCCTGACTTGGCTGCTTTATTTTTCTAGGAAGGTGGAAATTGTTGAGTAAAATTAAATGTAAATATATGATTTAAGCTGACCCCAATAATACCACTTATGTTATGGAGTAGTTAGCCAGGTGCCACAGAAATAGGCGGAGGGTCTTCTTGAACATAGATGGTCATGTAATGGTCCAGGTAGCATGGGAAACAAGAAATGTCATGTCTGGGGGCTTCTGACGTCAATGGATCAATAGCGCCTGACGAGGAATTTTAAAAGATACTATCTGTCTGACTGCTGGTGGCAATAAACTGAAGATTAACCTTTACGTCCCTCCGAGTCCTGGGAAGTACCCTGAAGGGCATGCTCCACTGTTTACTAATCAAAAAAAGTTGCTTTTTCGATACCGCAAGACCAGGGAATGGCTTAGTGGCTCTGCACTAGACCCTGAAAGTTATTGACTTCTTCCCCTACCTATATGAGCATCATAAATGTGAAAGATGAACACTCTACAGCCAAGTATTATATATTACTACCAATGGCTCCGGAGATGTGTACAGACATAGCTTGGTTTATTAAAAATAAACACCATATATTATCACAATGCTGCAGCACAAATGTAATAATTCCTGTTGCTGTGCATAGGAACACTGAAAATGTAATCACATGACAAGAGAACGATGGGGTTGTTGTTTGGGAGAGTCTGCTTGGCTGGCTGCATGGCTGTGTCCTTTGTGAACCATGGGGAAACAAGAGCTCTTTTTCTCCTCCAGAAGCATGATCCTCTTTCACCCCATACCTTTGAGCTAGGAGCCAAGGTTTTGAATGGCTGTAACCTCTGTGGCCTCTGCTGGCCCCCACTGGCCTCCAACCCTCCAGCTGTTCATCCTTCTAGTCCAGCACACTGCCCACTACCCCAGGTTTGCGGAGGCAAGCGGAGCAGCACCCCTCTGGGCCTAAGAACTGACCCCCAGGCCAAGGCCACAACACCACAGGCATAATACCAGAGTTCCCACATGAGCGTTGGAGCATGACGAGAAGGAGAGAGAAAGATAGAAAGTCGGGGAAAATTAACTGGGGTATGTGAGGGTGAGGTTTCCGAGAGAGGAAGGAAAAAATAAATGAAGTGGAGGAGTGGGAGATGGATGTTCTTCATATGGTAGAAAATCGGAAAGGAGAACAGATATATGAGGGATAAAAGAAAGAGGAGAGAGTTAAAAGAGAAAAAAATTGGTTGCGGGGGCTAGGAGTGTGGGGAAGTGTGGTCAGACGAAGTAAGCAGCGACAGGGCAATAAGATGGTGCTGCACAGACGCAGACAGACGCCAAGGTGCAATAGAAGAGCTTGCTTCCCCTTCTGCATGGCTGGCTCCGATGACAGGACAGTATTCCCTCAGCACCAGCCGCTAACTGGATGATAGCACCAATCTCTCTCTTCTCGCTACCCTTCTTGCTTTCTGTCTGTCTCTGTCTCTTTGTCATTAATTTCTTTCTTTCTTTCTTTCTTTCTTTCTTTCTTTCTTTCTTTCTTTCTTTCTTTCTTTCTTTCTTTCTTTCTTTCTTTCTTTCTTAATTTCTTTCTTTCTCTTTTATTTCTTTCTTTCCTCGCTTGCTCCTTGCTTCCTCTACTTTTTCCCCTGTTCGAGTCATATCCAACCAGATCCCCTTATACAGGCAGTGTAGCAGCCATCTAAAGCAAACATTAGCCTATAGCTTTGTTTGTTTACCTGTGAAAAATCATCGCCTCAGGCCTATCTCTCATTAGAGCAACCAAACAAAGACAACAGCAACTTGAGAACGCTTTAAAAATGCCTATAATTTGATGACAGGTGTGTGTGTATGTGTGTGTGTGTGTGTGTGTGTGTGGGAGGAGAAGGGTGGGGGTCATGCACCCGCGATGGGAGGGCGAATGGAAATCGCCTCTGTACAGGATGAAAGCCTCTGAGGACTATCCATTGACTATGAAATGTGATGATCCCCCTTCACCTTCAGACACAGAGAGAGTTCAGCTTAACATTGCCCTGGGCACTAAACCTTGGAGCCTGTAGTGTGAAAGGATTCCAGAGTGTGCAGTTATAAACTGCCGTTTTTTTTTTTTTTCATAAAAAACCCTTCTTCATTCTTCATCCCTTTAGATCGTACACAGAATATTTCTAAATTGCATTCTGTCTGTCATAAACTCCATAAGGGGATGGATGACTCATAGAAGTTGTGAGCGTATATTTCCATACATTTCGCTGAAGCTCATAACTGAATGATTCACTGGTTTTCTCATTGAATAGGAGTTTATTTGAATATGAATGTACGTGTGAAATTGTGTTGTGTATGGTTGTTCATATGGTTCTTATGTCTGTAAGTGGTGTTTATGCACGTGTGTGTGTGTGTGTGTGTGTGTGTGATTTGTGTGTATCAGCACACATGCGCCTGGGTTGGTTGGTTGGGTGTTGGCAGGGTTGTGGTACCCTGCTGGGACCAACCCTGCCCAAGCAGCCTGGTGGAGGGGACAAGCTGTGGCATGTACACACATACACACACACACACATACACACACACATAGAGCAGCTGCTCCTTCTGCAGCTGCTGCTGTCGCCCAACCCAGAACTCCCTGTTCCAAAGGAGGGAGAGAGAGGAGGTGGGGGTGGAGGAGAAGAAAAAGGAGAGGGAGGGAGAAGCAGGGGTGAAGGAAAAGTGGGAAGAGTAGTAGAAATGGGAAAGGAGAGAGAGCTGACAAAATAAATTGGAAAGATATGAGGAAGAGGTGAGAAATGGGAAGGGGGAAGGTAATGGAAGTGAGAGGGGAAAGAAAAGAGCAAAAAGAAAAAAAAAACTGGAGACAGAGCTGGCTAAAAGGAGAAGACAAGACACCCACTCACACCTAAAGTGATCACAGACACGCATGCACACGTGCAATACACACCAAGATCCTCTCACCTATTAACAGGTGAAAAAATATCCACTATCACCTCCATTGCAAGCCCTCACTACATGTGAAACTAAAGATTTGCCATCAGAAACAATTTATTTAACAATCCAAACAATCATCTAGTAAATAATCTACCCAATATTGTAAAAAAAAGCCATAGATTTACCACCATTTTTAAATTATACAACAACACAGTGTGAACAACTACAAAGTATAATAACCATAAAATTTCCACAGGTTAAGCACAGATTAAACTAAATCCTGGCCTATATTCCCTGTGATGGAGAGCCTCCATAGAAGATAACATATTATTCTTCAACTAAGCTTAATCTGTGTCTAGGAAATCAAACACCCCCTACATACTCTGCCTACCAATCCTTTCACTTAAGACTGAGACAGTGTTTGTGTTACTCCACTTCCAGTTTAAGTCACATAGATCAATGGTGCCGTTCAAATCAATAACTAAAATTTGGACATCAACCCATAGTTGCCTATCAGTATTTAGACAGAAACAGGATTTGTTGCTGCCAGGAATGTTTTGAATTTTAAAATAATTCCACTTTTTACTTCCCCCTCCTCCAGAAGGCTTAGGGGGAAGCTTGCTGTGTTGATGTGTCAGAGGCTGCTACCACGCTTCAGAACCGATAATGGAGAAGAGGTTGGCTATGGGGGAGGGGGGCACATCGAACATGTTCAATTAGCAAAGTAATTAGTTAATTAACACAGAGGACCCTGAAGGCCTTCCTAAGCAGCCTTATATAGACCTCCACCAAACCAACCAGCAGACCTTGAAGGCTTTACTAAGCAGGGGAGTATAGATAGACCAGCTAACCAGCCCACACCATCATCTGTCACACACACACACACACACACACACACACAGGACAACTCTGTAATACCCTTCACATATCATTTTTTTATTGTGCCAGTGACATATTTTGTATTCTCACACAGCCAGATCTTTACATTCAGTATCACTGTGACATGTGCTGACAGTCCCTTTGGCTCACTGTAGGCCTGTTTCCTTACTGCTCAAAGCCAGGATAATACGTGGATACATGCTGGTCTTCCTGTGACACTGCAGCTTAAGATAGTACTGATGTCATATCCTCTCCCACAACAAATGACATTTAAGTGATTATGTACATTTTAGTTCAGCCAACATTGTTAATGCCCCCCTTAAGTGAGCACTGTTTTATTGATGTACCAGTGTTTACAGTGACAACACATGATGTAACTTGTATATTTCTTAACCTCATAAAGATTGAAGCAATAAGCGGTTCTGTATTTGCAGCAAGAGGGGAAAGGAGACGAGAGAGAGAGAGAGTTAAAAGACAGCCTGCCCTGCATCACTTCATAGCCACAGGCAGTTGCACAGCACAGGAGAAATGTGCTTACATCATCACATGCGGTCCAGGCATCCTGCAGAGGGCACTGCTAATAGCAGAAACACAGAGTGGAGGAGGCAAGCAACCAACCCAGGAGGAACTCGGCAAAACGATCCCACGCAACTAGGATTTCTGACATTCTTGGCAGCCTTTCAGAGAGGTCAGTCCTAAAGTATTCAAGAAGAGCTAACCTTCAAGAGCAACCATGTTCCAGCAAGCCGAGAGGCTTAATTCATCATTAATTAAAGTCTGCATGGGGTACAAGGATGAATCTTTCTCAGAGAATCTCTAACCCAACTATCCAAAGTAATAGCCCTATGATTTGGACAAGATGTTTTGCCCTAGCAGGCACTGGGTGATATCATGGCAAATGGATTGCTTGTTTGAATGCTTTCTTCCCTTTAAGTACCAAGAGAGAAAGAGAGGGGAAGAGATTCTGCACCAGTCTCCATACAGTGGCCCAGATAAGGTCCTTTCCATGCATGTGAAATGGCTTGAACATGTAACTTGTGAGTTATAGATGTACAGCACATGCAACATGGATAGAAAACAAATACTGCCCTCATTCAGGCTCACAGGCAGTATGAGTCCAAGTCTATTCCAATGATAACAAAGTCAATGTCACTTTCCTAGATTTTATGCTCAAGTATGCTTGAGTGGGAACCACAAGTTACCAGCATAAACACCGGCAGCACACTTCTTCAATCTCTATCTTTCCTAGCTATCCTAACTTAGTCTATAGGCATGGCTGCAATGGCACACAGCTGCCTTGTTCAATGTATCAGACTCATCTCACCCTCAGCAACATTTTTCTAGGTGTAATGACAGATAGGATCACATAGCAAATGCCTGAGCAAAAGATGAGCGCTATGAACACACTAAAATGAGCAGCATTCCTCTCATGACTCCTATTAACCACCGATGCAACTGAATCTTTTTGTTTGTGTGAGTGCGTGTGTGTCTTTGCAGGTTCCAGAGGCGTGGGTAGCCAGCTGCAGAGCTGTTCTGGATGCTGATTGGAAGTGAGTGTTGAGCGCTCAGGACAATTATGGAATCATTACTGCCGCCATGCCGGAGGCAAAATATGAACACCGTGCCATTTGTCAACCAACCACAGCTTTCTAATCAAGCTCACATGTGTTTGTATGTTAGTCTTTGTGTATGTGCGTGCACATGTGCATGTGTGTGTGCAATGCCTGAGAGCCTTGGCATGTTGGCAAAGGAAATGGAATGTCAGTCATTGTGTATGTGTGCACATGTTTGTGGGGGGTAATGGATGAGTCAAGAACCCTGCCCAATATTTTGTGTCTGTATATTTATTTAAATGTGTGTTGGCATCCAAATGGACTACAGGCTGTAGTCTTCAGCACATGTACAAATTTGTGTGTATGTGTGTGCATTGGTAGAGGGTGAGGAATGCCCTGCAAGAGCACAACTGTCTAAACATGTCCCCGTCAGCTGTCTCTCCGCTCCCCTCATGGAGAAATAACTTAGCATGAGTTATTTGTTTTTTTCACCGCACCCCACACTATCATCTCACATTAGCTGCTGAGAGGTTGTACGTGGGAATGTCCCTCTGTGGCCTCTTTTAGACTGGAAAAGTGTCTGTCAAGTATATGAACAAACTGGGAGACTCCCACACCGGTTTAAGAACAGAGGGATGAGGGAAGAAGAAAACCCCTCACGCTCCTATTTAATCATTCTTTTTTCCCCCCTCTTCTGCCTACAGGAAGCACCTGTAATCCATGTCCCTTTTCTGGTATTGGTGTGGTAACGTGGCATAAATGTTTTAGAAAGATTTCATCAATTGTTTCAATGAGTTATAATAGCAGGCAATACTTATGACAGGTGCGTTTGCTTTCATGGTTTGGAATTGCCAACAGCAAAGTCAGTGTAGTGTGCAATTCCAGTATTCCAGCAGTACTAACAGTCAAATGTGAGAAGCAAAATGATGCTTATAACATTTTAGCTTTGCTTTTTAAAAGTTTTGCTCTGAAGTAGCGGGTGTATAGGGTTAACTACACTGTACCACTATCTCTCCCCCTCTAACTGCAATGGAGAGGCAGTGTTCTCAGGCTTGTGTGTATGTATTAAGTCAGTCACTGAGATATGAGTGTTGTAAGTGCACAAGGGATTAGTAGCTCAAACATTGATCACTGATAAGCTACAAAAAGTGGTCATGTATCTTTTCACTGTCTCTACAGTGTTCTTCCTCTCAGCACTCAACTAAGCTGGTTTCTGTATGTAGAACAATGCAAAAAAAGACACATTGCCTACCCTGATGAAATCCCTGTTTGACATAGCTAGCCAAGATCCCCCCCAGACAAAAACAAGCCATTACTATTAGTCAAAAGAGATCAAAGACATACCCCAGCTGAACACAGTGTTTGGGATTGCAGTGCCTGACAGCCATCTGCACTGGTAAGACAGGAACAAGCATTAGACATTGATAGCAAAGGAGGTCCAAGTTTTTTTTTCTTAGCGTCAAGTCTGATAAATTTGTGCAAGCTACACTTTACTTGGAGGACAGAGGTGTGTTTGGAAAAAGTTACAGAGGAAGGGGGAGAGGGAAAGAAAATGAGAAGATAGTAGAAAGTTAATAAGAAGATGTTGGGGAGATTGAAAAGGGGGAGAGAAGGAGAGGAGGGGTTGTGCAGCAAGGTTGGATAGAGGATTGGTGAGGAAGACAGTAGGGAAAAACAGTAAGACTATTTCTCCCTCGGTGACCCAAATTGGCAAGGAGTTCAGAGTGAGCCTGCGTCTTCATCTCAAAGCCCGTAGAGCAGTGGATGCCCAGGACAAATCAACACGTTTCACAGTTTGCCTGCATAAAACGCAAATACCATCAGCTTCAAAAACTATGATCTTCCCTGGAGCATATGAGCAGGGGTTTGCTCCTCTGGGTTCACTGAATTGGTCTGTGAATCGATCACAAAAACAGCATTTCAAAGGGTTTCAGAAACTATGAGGTCTGTCTCTTTCCCAGACTTGAACAAAACAGACTTCAGCATAGACAGCCCTGCAGACACTTGTGGCTGTGAGGTCCCAAAAGGCTTAGAGATGTCTCTAGTTTTTTCACCACTACTCATAAAAGCTTGGTGAAAACAGCAGTATATCAATCTAGCTCTGCACACCCAACATAAGTCAAAGACTGAGGAAAGAGAAGTAAACAGAGAAAAAAGAAGACTTGAGCAAAGAAAGAGAGAGATGTGAGCCTACATAAGAAAAAAAAATGTTTGGACTCCAGCCCAACTGCAGAGAGTAGGACTCAGATGATGTGGAGGAAGGGTGCCATATGTGTGTTGGTCACAGTGACCAAGCTTGAACCTACATGCAGCAACTTACTCAGGACATGTGTTTTGGCTATCAAAGTCATTAAAATTCCATTACATAGTGCAACAACAGAGATCGTAAGTCTTTCTGAGACTTTAAGAACATTTATCATGTGAATTGACCATGAATAATGTATTTACATGCACAAAGATGCACACAGTTTGACTTTTGATGGTTCTGCTACAGTATATTATCAGTTTCATAACTTTTAATATTAACAAGAGAAGATTTAGCTGGTGGGGAATGAAGCTTTTTTTGCAACCACTGAAGCTTTGTCACTTAGTAAAAACAGAAAGAGGTCATCGTGTTTCACATGTAGATTGTTATTGTTAGTTGCTCAGTCATTACAAATGGTGTTGCATTCTTTACAGTGAGGGCTAATGGTGTTCTGACCTACAGGGGAGGAATGCCAACTCTCACCACAGCTGCACACTGAGGCCAAGAGCCAGAGTGGACTCTGGGTTCAAAGGTCACCCATGATGTGACTTGATCCTACACAATCAATGAACACAAGGTCCTGGCCTTTGGCAACCACACACTTAATGGGGTATAGCAACTGGACAAATGGTAAACAGAAAAGATCATAAAGATGGTTAACCTGACGCACCAGATGTTTTGTTACACAGAAGTATCTAAGAAGTTGTCCTTAGAAACTGTTTGGAAAAGGGCAGAGACTTTCAAAAAATACTTGGCAGGTGATCGGATGAACCATCTGTCTATTGCCGTCTATCATTGGGTTTTGCCTCTCGCTGTCGTCACACCTAAACCATGACTGTAGCTGCCAATAGTTCTAGGATGCTGATTGGTCCGAACCACTGGTGGTTGAGCCACAAGCACATAACTTTAAGCCTGACAAGATGGATTCTCATGTGATCTTGTGATCTTATGAATCCAGCTGCTTCGCAAGGTAAGCGGATGGTATAAATAACATAAAAATTACACACTTGATCTTTGAAGCAAAAAAAAAGAAAAAAAGATTGTATAATATGAAGATAAGATAAATGATCAAAATGAAGGAACTAATGACAAATGCAAGTGCGGGGGGAATAAGAACATACACACACACATACACACTAAATGGTTATTTGACCAGACACAGTTTTATGACATTCTTCATACAGAAAACAGAAAATGCAGAACTAACAGTTCTCATTAATTAGTATTGTAGCATATAAAGATAGAGCATTTTCTGTTTCTCATTAATTAGTATTTACTGTATTTCTTCCACAGGAGGCATTACACCGAGAAAGTCACCACTGATGACAAACACACCCAGCCAACTAAACAGATAATGAGCAAATTTTGGTAAGTGTCTGGGATTGCTAGGTCATTAGGACTCAGGGTTGTGTGTGTCAACTATTTTAATTGCAACCCCTGGACACAGGCATAAGCTCTGTTAATAACCCAGTCACTTTGTTAATGTGTTCATCATTATCCCATTCCATCATCTGGAAGAAAATAGCATTTTGTTTTAACTTAAACCCCAAAGAGCTAGCTAAATAATTTATCAGAATGAACTAACTACTGGAATATTTTTTACTAGCAAAAGCTTAAGTGCCAGTGGACCCATAAATTTAGGTATCCAAACTGTCGAGATTTGGGGGGTGTAAATGCCCATAAATGTGGAGTCACCTCCACAATGAGCAACAGACAGAGAAACACAGGGAGAGCCTTTGCATTGGTCCATTTCACACTTCATAAAGCAGCGACATATTTATTCCATGCATCCATATGTCCCCTCAACCAGGTAACGGCTATACAACTTGAAATGATTCATTTGCTTAATCATTTTCCTCATTTACTTCTGAGTTTTAAGTGCAAGTTTTAGAATGCTGCATTGTGCGACAATGTTTTTATCTTACTGCAGGGAATGAGCAGGGAATTACCTTTCGCCCATAACTACATTCCTTAAAACCCAAATACACACTGCTTAAAAAGAGGCTGTAAAATCTGCTGTGAAACAGCATGGTAAATATCCCACCTCTGGTGGGGCAATTTACTAAACCTTATAATACACAGAAAAAAAGAGGCATATAAACAATTTTCCTTTCTTTCCCCCAAATTGGTCAACATTTATATACAGCATTTTATGATGAAGACATATAATACTTAATCAGGAATATAATTCGTCCCTTTGAGAGACATACAGAGTTGAGGTCAAAAGGGTAAGCCTCAGGTAAATGTGAGAGAGTGGGAGTACACAGTCCTGCCTCTTATTCCTGTCTGATTTAAGAGAATCCATAGGGGGCCTGTGGTAAACACAGCAGGGACATGAACCTTCAGTAGTGGGAGAATGAGGGACTGGTGTTGTACTTAGGCTTCATATAATGACCAACAAGCCCCCCTTCTTCTTCAGTCCCCACATACCACCTCCCACTCTGCCATTCCTGCTTTAATTCTATAGGTTTGACCACTAAGACCCTCATTCAACCTGTGTATACGAGAAACCTTTCTTTTCCCTCCACTCTTTCCCTTCTCCAGTTCAGCACTCCCTCACTCCACCGAGAGGCAGGTCCTTTTCAGATGGCTGGCCGGACTCCCGCTGTTTTATGGGAAGAATTGTGATCCCACAAGCTCTCTCAGGGGGGATCAGCACTTACGAGGGCCGATAGAGCTGCTGATTTCATCTTCTCTTCTTTCACAGCCTTTCTCGAGTTTTCATCAAAACTTCTTGCCCCTACTCACCATGGGAAGCCTCAGCACAAATGTGATTCCCTGTGTCCATGAAACAGACATCATCTGTGACAATGGAGACGCTGATGAGGCCAGTGATACTAGAGAAAAAAGAGATGAACTTAACATCAACCCAGCCACATGAAAGCAGTGGAACTCTAAATATTCAGCAATGCTTCAAACAGTTCTTACAATATTTAAAAGCCATTCCTTCCCAACAGACATTCATTCTCACTTTAGTGAGCAGCATGACTCATGAATGTATCCTTTGCAAGAGTTCAGTCATATTAAAGGGGCATTAAATAATCTATTACTTTAATCGATCTCTTTTGGCATCCAAAGAATTATAGATCTCTGGCTCAGTTTACAGCATCTTCTAATTATCACAAATAATCAGTGTTGGAATGAAGTGAAGTTAGAATGCAACTTTCTTGTGGTAGTTAAAGTATTTTGCTGAAGCGTTTGCAGTCTAGTTATATCATCCATCAAATACAGTTTAATACTTGTACTTTACATTACTGCTGACTTTCTGTTTTATCAGATTATTTATTTTTTAGTGTGATTTTTCCAGGGCAGTCGTAGCTGTTTGATCAACCAACAGAATGTTTGGTTGACTAAAAAATAACCTTCTCTCTGTTTTAATTTCTGACAAAGTTACATAACTATTCACAGTTTGAACACATGCATGTCATTTTTGTTTCTGGTGATCAGTTTTTAAATAACAATCTCTATTCGCCAGTAAAGACTGCCTTATTGGATAATTAATTCACTAGCATTGGCTCAATGGTGGATCTTTACATTCATTCAAACACTACACATTTAAAGCATGCAAGCTAGTTTTCTCTGTGCTGTCACAAACTGTACTGGGATCAAATTCCACCATTTTAGCTATGTGGTCAAAACAATGAAAACATCAGAACATGATTCAGGGAGTTTTTTTCAACAATAAATGTTTTAAATGTGTGTTGCTGAAGTTCCAAAATAAATGCATTTTTTTTGTATTTTATAGTTGCTTATTTATGCTCCTGCTCACACTGGTTAGATCCATCGCGACTGGTCCCTAGATATCATGTTTATAAATAGTTAGAATATCTGAGTCACCATCTATCACATAACTCATGAGGACGCATGATACTTCATAGAACTGGATGTGAACAAAAGGACCTTCTCAGCAACAAATAAATGTAGTTTGTGTTTGAGTCTTGGAAATAATCTGGAAAATATGGAGCTCATAGGGATGCCATTGTGCTAATTGATAAACCAATTGGATTTAAAACATATTGTTAATACCACTACAGAGCTGGGTTTGCTGATAGTAGTACACAGTTAGTATGGTGAAGTGAATGTTTTCTTTTAGAGTATCCAACAGGAAGTGAGGTTTGAAAGCCAGAAAGTAATTGTTGACTGATTAGTGTTTAACTGGAGTGTTAACTTTTCCACATCCATTTGTTCTCAGACAGTAAAAGCTCTGCTCTCTGCACCTTCACAGGATATAGTTTGTCTTTTTCAGGACTAATGCCCCGCAATGTCCCTGAGTGAAACAGCACAGATGTGTTGTATTGTGCTTTGATATCCTCGTGGATAATATAGGATGCAACAGTTATTGTAAACTGATAGTGAAGGCTTATGCGGGGAAATCCCATTGGCATGGTCGGCATTTACTGGTAAACCAAAACACAAAGCCAATAATCTCTGTGTCATTAAGAATGATTTTCCTCCACTCAACCTAATGTGATGACAGAGATAAAACCATGTTGGTCTAACTGTACATGGGAGAACGAGAGGTGCTGTTAGCCAGACAAATGATGACAGTGCCAACATGAACTGACTCAACACTGTATGCTCTAAGGGTGACACTGATAGTAACAGTTTGATTAGACTCCTTGTAAGATGTGTCATGCATTAATAAGGATAATATAGAAATTCCTCTATTAGCAGTTTAACTGAGAATTTTTAATGCTTTTAAAAATCTGAATGTTAAATAAGAACGTACAAAATCAAATATCAAGAATACTTGACAGCATAAAGGTTTTACCCTTGCCATATTTTCTTTTTAGAGAAATTTTATGGGGCCATCTAAATCATGGAAGTCCATAATGATGTGTTCCAAAGCACCTACCACTAGAGCAAAATTGCTCTTAGACAGCACTTTTCACAAAGGTAGCTTTTAACACAGCAATCAGTGGTTTGCTACATGGAGGAGTGCTATGCAGGTCATGCATTCATTTTAGAAACAAGCGGAAAGTTGTCACACTTACCAGAGAGAGAAGCCCTAGTGTAATTACCACATTGGCAGATAACCCCTGCAATCTCCCCAGATACTGAGACTTCCGCTGCACCTCACACAGGCTAGCACAATTGTCTCCAGTCCTTTGAGGGCCTTGTTAAACATGTTTGTCTTGGTTTTGACAGGTTTCTATCACTGACAGACAGAGACAGGGTATGGCAAAGGCCAACTATCTTCCCAGTTGTTCCGCAGTTTGTTTAGTTAGTCACTGTGACTCAGGAGCTTAATAGCTTCCTCTACTTTCTAATGCCTACATTTTGAGCTCCAAGCCTACGTGTCTGTACAAACAAGGCTAAATGCATCCAAGGACATTGCACATCTGTGTTTAAAAAAAAAGCTGCATTTTTTTCCCTGTGTGTCTTTGTTGTACTGTATGTTAGAGTCTATCTTAATAATGTTGGAATGAGCCACTACTATCCCAGGGTGCCAACAGTCGCTTAATGTTTCATAAATGTCATTTGGAAGTAATTCAGTAAGCACCCTCATGAAAAAGAGATGAAATACAGATTGCCATTGGGTATATTAACACCTGTCACATCAGACCGATATCATATTGCATTGCTGTAGTTACGCAGCTTTCTATTATTTCCTCAACTCCCAAAACATCATCTTGCCCTCCTAATCTACCAATGTAATTACCTCATCAAATAAACTATCAACAAAGCCCCTAAAATAGGATTTGTGGAAGTGGGGAAAACAAAACAAAATAAAAAAAAAGAGAAACATATCATCACACCCAACATATGTGAGACGTGTGACGTTTAGAAGTCAGGGGAGCAAAGCCTTGAGGGCATACAATCAATATTACATTTTCCATTGCCACCTTCATAGCTATTGTAAATGGCTTGTGTCAAAAATAATAACAGGTTGTATCAGGAACCTTGGGTTTGCAATTTCGCTCCTAGTGCTTGGAGGCCCCGTCTGCTCTCCCTCCCTTACTCCAGCAAGACTGGGTGTTAATGACGCTGTGGTGGCAGACACCTCTCACAGAACGGCTGACTTTTTTCCTTCTGCTCATTCTTTATCTCTTTACTCTTGACAGTTCTGAGAACTGCTGGGAAAACATGTATGTGTAAGAAAACGCTTAGTGCTAGAGATGATTAGCCCTTTGTGCATGTTTCGGCGCTCAGCCAGTGGCGTAGTATTATTAGCAGGGCTGGAGAGATTAAATCTATTCTCACTTCTGTTGTCATACCACTCTAGGCAGCAATAAGCAAGATGAGATGCAGTATTATGCACACTAGAGGGACAGACTCCTCTTCATTGGAATCATTGCTACTTTAAGTTCTTCTGAGAGAGAGGTACTTACATTTTTTTTAAGATACTGTAAGTTGATTGCTTTATCTCATCCAACCATTATCTCAAGTGTGGACTGCTCAGTCGTCTACACACACATACGCACAAATGCCACAATTTGCCAAAGTCTCCAAAATTCTTAATAGGGAAAACCCAAAATGGATGTGACCTTTAACCTCCATGTAAAATCATCAAAACTCAAAAATCTTATTTCTTTTACATATGTAATGTTAGTGTAATGTTATATATTTTTTGTCATGCATGATCTTTACTTGTTTTTAAGCAAATTGAATTTACGCCTGTTGTATGAAATGTGCTATCCTAATAAATTTGACTTGACTTTCCTGTTCTTGTTTGTTTTTTAAAAATTGTTGCCAACATTTAAAACTGATCTTTAGCTAAAGCTCACCACCTAATTCCATTTTTTATTTTGATACCTTTTATCTTGCTTTGTTTGACAATTTCAAAGAAAATGTGAAGTTCAGAGCATTTCCACTGATAGGAAATAATATCATCATTAGGCTGGTTTCAGCAAGTGCCACATATGATCATTTCTTCAAAAAATATGTGTTGATAAGCTAAGTTGAGAGACGAGTGATAGTGTCATTGAAAAATGTCAAGACGACACAAACAACTTGAATAAATTTCAAGTCATTTTAAATCACAAACACTACGATTTGTTTGTATTCAAGGCATGCCAAACTCTCCAATAGGCTTCTTTATCCTACAGCAATCATTTTTACTGTCAAGACTAAAAAATAAGCACTGTCTGATCCTTTCTGAAACAGTAGGTTGTCACACTTTCAGAGACGTCCCAAGTGATATGATGGTGTCCATCCCCTGCTATGTGATAAATGAGTTTCAGCAAAAAGTGCTATTGAGGTGTGCAAAAACCAAAAGTAATATAGCATGACAGGATGATGCTGTGGCCAATCATCACACTGGCAGACATGAGCTTAGCAGCTCTGGCTTTTGTATATGTGGTTCTTTTCCTTAGGCTTCCAGAGAGGCTCTTATACCCCATGTCTGAGCAGGGCCCTTATCTGAAGAGGAATCTGCAGGAAGTCACAGAATCCCAGCTTATCTTGGCTAATTGTGGATGTTTTTTTTGTGTGTGTGTGTGTGTGTGTGTGTGTGTGTGTGTGTGTGTGTGTGTTCAGCAAAGGATGTGGGGGACTTGAGAGGGTGCCAAATGCCGCAGGATCCAGCAGAGCACGTCAGGACAAGAAAGGCAGGCAAGACTGACAGACACAACACTAACATCTGACGGAAACAAACAACACAAGCGCATACACAACAACACCCATACAGAAACTGACAGAAACACCCAGGGCATAGGTGACATTTA
The DNA here is from genome assembly GCA_029490765.1 of Euthynnus affinis. Lineage (NCBI taxonomy): Eukaryota > Metazoa > Chordata > Actinopteri > Scombriformes > Scombridae > Euthynnus > Euthynnus affinis. The sequence continues at coordinate 16,321,332 of CM055851.1, read as the reverse complement.
ATCCATCCGTCACATTTGAGCAAAAAGACAGATGTCAAGGATGTTCAAACCTTTTGTGTGTGCAGTGTTTAAGGGGTAAATGTAAACACTAAGTTGATTAGTCATATGGAAGAATTCCAATATAAGTACAGCTCACTTTTTAAAGTAACTGTCAACACACTTGAAGGTATTTAATAATCCCTTTACACACTGCATATTTACATGCCACTTTTTCAACAGCAAGAGCCACTTGTCATCGGTTTGAGGCAACAAACACTACTGTCCAATAGCCATGCACCGAAGTGATGAGCAGCATCCAGTTGTGCAACATGAGAGATGGCTCCAAAGGGTGTCTTAAAGAGGTGATAAAAAGGTCTGTGACCTTCCCCAAATGAAAGCTCCCTCTGATTTGTGAGCCACAGCCATGGAGAGTGTTGTTTGAGGGAGAGAGAGTGGGTGGTCTGTCAGTGGGTTCATGCACCTCTCTCTACAAACAGCCCAAATTTACATCTTTTTAATGGCTGCTGTGTCCACTGGCTGTTGTAAATCAAGAGAGGGGTTTTAACCTCTAGGAGCCAGCAGGGGTTAATGCTGAGGGCAACGGCCACTGCTGTTTTGGCCAAGGACCGAGCAAATGGACGCCCTTGAAAACAACATGCTTCAGACTGTTGGAGGGCATGTATGGCTTTTGAGTCACTTTTGGTACAGTAATATCTATATTTAGCACATTAATGAAAATAAACTTAGCACAGGTTAGGTTAAACAGGCCTTAGATGAGAATAAAATCACTCATATGAAGATCATATGAAATGCAACTTAACATGCGGTCTGTTTCAGTTAAATATAGATTCTCATAATGACAGCAGCTTGTGAAGTAATAAATGTTTACTTGGTTTCTCTCGATGATGAAGCCCATTAATGAAATCCAGGAAACAATTGTGCTTGTTTTACCCTTTCAGCCCCATATTCACAAACAATACTTTTCCAACTGGCATTTTCTTCTGCCGTCATAAAGGGCATTCACACATAGTGAGATCTCCCGGGCACAAATGAGCAATCAGTGTAAGAGCAACACACCTGGTAAGGCTCAATGCTTCCCTGAAAGGCCATCGGCGCACCAGGAGAATTGGCTCCTTCGTAATTGAGATCGGTGCAGATTATTCTCATTTGATTGTCTAATGACCATCAGAATGAGATTGCCACCATAATAAGAGTCCTATTTAACCAGGCGCTGCAGCAGAACAAACTGTCAGTCAGACACCATCCCTCTGTGTTTTTGTATTATTAGAATTTATATGTGAAATGAATACAGACTAGAAATGTGTGAATTTGTTTTTTGTTGAGTTTTTTATGGATACTGTCCCCATAAAAATGAGTAAAAGTATTTGTAAGTTGTCTTTTTGATTTGGAGCGCTGTAGCATCAAAATATTAAATTAAATATATTACACAAAAAGCCTAACTCATGGCTAACAATACCGTCGACTTGTACTGTAAAATGAGGGAAAATGTGATTGATTATACATTTCCAAGTGACAATTTTTGACCTGTCAAACCATAATTCCCATTCGTCATTGCTTCATCAATGTTGATGGGGCTATTTCCGAACCAATTCTCTGAGCAGGAGAAACATGGGCTTGACCTTATGCAACAATATAAAACACTGCCTTCCCTACTACCATGATTCTCCAGCCACATGTACTAGAGCTTAAATGAAGTTATTGATTATGCTCTTGCAAATATGGCGAGGTAAGGGAATGACATCGCACTTAAAGATCATTGCACAAATGTACCCTAAATCACAAAAATGGAGGAGGGGTAGTTACTGGCATGGACGTCAGGTTGAGTACTCGTGCATTCACTCAGTGTTTAATCAATGGATAAAACTGTCTATCCATTCAAGTATTGATGTTTCCTATGACAACTGCTTATCCACGTAGAGCAGAGAGACACCAGAGGCCTTTCAATCATCTGCCAGCTGAAAGGAGCACAGAGAGGAAGAGGTGGGGTGAGACACATGAATCTCTAATACTGGATTCATGCTGCATGCTCAATTATTCCTCTGCCACAATGCAAGTTAAAGCCGAGGAGGAGTCAATCAACTGTACGCAGAGCACAGGTTCTGCCACTGTGTGAGAGCTTGACTTGGTCATTCCCTTACAAAGGCAGTTAATCAATATGGATCTACTCCTTTTGATCTGCTGCCTCTGACCAACAACAGTCCCTAATAACAGTATAATTGCAATGACCATAATGGCACCCATTCTTATCATCCCACACCAGAGAAAGGGGAGAAAGGATAAGAGATAGCATTTGGCCAGTGCACCATCTCTGTCACGCTCTTGTGAAATCTCTCCTACGCAAACACACATATGCGCACTCTTCTGCTTCATCATGCTCCGTGGTATTGCGGTATAGACAGTCAGTCCAGTCACCTTATTAACATCATGTTTAGACACATATCGACCTGACTGCAGTGACGATCAATCTGTGGTAAGGAAAGACAATAATGCAGAGTTCATCCCCACATTGTCTAATGTCTCTAATGCACTTAACATGTGTCTTATACTTGTAGGAAACAATAATCATTTCCCACTGCTATGCCTAGTAACACTAAATGATCAAATTAGTATCAATTAAATGTATTTATTACTGTAAACTATTTTGGAATTTTTGCCTAGAGCAGCATATCATAAAGCACAAAATTAATACAGACTTAGATTTATTGAGTGCTAAAAGGAGTCCTATATGATGATGACAGCCTGCGCCCATTCTAATAGGACCAGGATCACTTAGCGTTTGATGACTAATATGACTTCTTAATCTCTTTGACGCTGTGAACCTATGACAGATCTATGGGATGATGGAACAGACTGGTAACATAATAAAGGCGCCCTTCTTCTCACTCAGCATCTCTCATATTAATATTTTCATCCTGTAATAACTAAAAGCCATTTCATTACTCATTAATCAGTACCCGAAGCCGCTGCTTTCCAGTACACATAGAAATATGATCCTACGATTTCACAGGAAGAGCGATGTATAATGACCCCGCAGCTGGTGGGGTAATAAAACACAGCATGCATGTTGTCTGTCAAAAAACCTTACCTAGGCATACCAAAACAACAGATAGGCCGAAGTGATATGCTAGACTCATTCCAAACAGTAAAACACAGACATTGCATCGTTGCCGGGTTTCTTACAGGCCTCTGTGACAATCAATACTTAAAACAACGGTTAGAAAATATGTGGAATCAGCAGCTATGGAGTAAAAGAGCGACAACATTGATTTGCAGAGGGTTCATTCAAGCATTCAAGGGATTTTAAACAGCGTACAGTGTTGCCAGTCAGATCACTCATCAAATCCATATCAAGTTGTGGGCTTATGAGTTTTGGTGTTTATTAAAGTGAATGACAGGTAAATAGGATAGGTCAGCATAAAACAACAGATTGTATCTGATTTATGCGTATGGTCATCTGTGTCAGAAGTTGTGTGTGTCCATGCATGTGTGTGTTTTCTTTGTGTGTTTAAATCAATGGTCATCCCCTGATACAAGATGGCCTCATAAATCATTGTTTGTTGATCACTTGTCAGGAGGCAGGGGCCTTATGGCGTTCTCCTAATTATTCCAGCTCACAGACCCACTGGATGAATAAGGACAGGAATGCCAAAGCAAATCAAGGCAGTGGACTTTACAGAAATATGGCCATAAAGGTGTTTTAGCTTGGATGGATGAGGTGGGGGTTGGGGATGGAAGTTGCAGGATAGGGAGGAATGTGTGTGTATGTGGGTGGTAGGGTCGGGCAGGTTGGATTCTAGGGTGCACTGAAGTGAGAAATCTAGTGTGTGAGATATCAGTCACGCAATTCCAATATTCTAGGGGACTCTGTCATGACAGGAACAAGCCAGCTGCCTGATTGAAATTGGACAAAAACAACTAAATCTGTTATTGTGACCATTCAATCACTCTGATGTCTTGTATCTCTCTTTAAACACAATTTGAACACAGCTTGGTTGCCACTCACTGTCAAGTCCTCAGTGGTATTATCTTCATGGACAGCAAGCCTCTGCAATCCATGTTTGGGTCTTGCAGACTAATAATCTGTCGCTATCAGACCTGACATAGATGGCTAATGTTTTCTTTTTTGCTTTCCAACTGGTATTGCCTTAGTAGAGTTGGGGGTTAACATAGGAAACGCAACATCTATCAGTTTTTGAGTAAGGAACTGTGTAATGACAAATTCTGTCAAACAGTAGGCTAAGTGGTAATGGTATAGTATTGGCTTTCAGTGTCATTAACTTTTCAGCACTAAGCAGGTTTCTGTCGCCACTGACCAAATTGCTTTAAATGCACAGCAATTACACGGTTGAGGCTGGCGCTTAAAAGATGAGTAGAGTGTAGTTTCTGTAGTAAGACCTAATGGGATTATTAGTGAGTTTTTATGAGGAGGGAACTTACAGCTCACAGTAATACTGGAAGTGGGATTGCGTGTTTCAGTAATATACTATACCAGCCAACTCATCCTCATGTTAATTATTGGATTACCCTTTCTAATTAAGAAATCTGTGAAGGGGAGTTTAATAATTCATCGAATCACAGTGGCACAATTTCTTGTATTACTCTCTTTTTCCTTCGATACCCATTTTGATTTTCTTCTTTTTTTTACCTCAGTGACTCCCATGTGCAGGCATGGAGGCAGTTACACCTCGTTATTCAGAGTTAAAATGTGTTAGCTCGAGGCTTAAACATGGTCTTAGCATGTTTAAATCATGCTGAGCATATCACAGAGGCCATGCAGGCTGTTCCCTTTGATATATATTTGCAGCATAATGTGTGGTTTTGAAAATCAATGAGCAGTCTTCTTTTGATCACAGTCATGTCTCTCATCTCACCACTCTGTAAAAATAGCCTGTTACTATCCTGTCACAGAGGTGAGCCACATACAGACACAACATGTATGGAGGTACAGTTGCAAGCTCAGGTCTTGTGAATAGCGAAGTCTCAGTATTTTTTCCAATAGTCTGGTATGAATGATTAAAGCAAGACTGAACTTGTATTCAGTATAAGGTATATGAGGTGTGTATGAAAGAATATCAGTTACACACATTCACCTATGGGGGATACAGAATATAACTTGATATGCTCTTTTCGGCCACTGAAAAACTAGGGCATCACTGACTTACACAACACTTCCCCAGCATTAGATCTTAAGTGGTTTATTTAGATGTTTACTTACTTATTCATTTATGGTCAGAAATATGCAAAATATATATCAACATCCTAAGAGGAGAATTTAAATTATCCTTCAAATTATACTTTTTGCAGCAAATTTCACCTTTGATGCAGCCACTCATTCAAGTGGTTGCCTGCAATTGAAAATTGATTTTGAAATTCAGCACAGTCATTAATTAAATTCTAGCCTAAAATTTGACTGTCAATTCAATTAAATTCAAAAATTTAAAAAAAAAATCAAAGAGCTGAACCAGTTATTGGTTATATGAGCTAAAAACATACACGCTTAACACCTAATATACATTTGAATAGAGTGCATTCATTATCCATGCAAGACCACAACACATTGAAATCACAGGATAACACCATTATATTTAATATGATGCATACTATAATTTTTTAAAGTGTTTTAGAATAAATTTGAATGTATTTTTTAATAGGTTGAATAGACTCTGCCATGGTATTTCTGTGAATTTCAGTCATCCAGAAAAGCTCAATTCTGTAGGGTCTTGGATTAGCAATCCATGATTTCATCAGGTCCAATATGAAATATTTGAAGGAAAGAAATGTAGGTCATTCAGAACACCATCAAACAGCAGCACTCCAGCAGGCCCACGTTTGTCTCCTGTATCTGTGAGGACATTCTCAACCGCCTGTGGGTATTTGTAATGACCCAGCGACAGCATTTCTCTGCTGGCGGCTGAGGTGCTCAACGAAATGAATAACTCTGACCAGCCAGGAGAGAAGGAGAGGGAGAGAAGGCCTGTGTGTGTGTGTGTGTGTGTGTGTGTGTGTGTGTGTGTGTGTGTGTGTGTGTGTGTGTGTGTGTGTGTGTGTGTGTGTGTCAGTAGTGTTTGTGTGTATCAGCGGTGAGGAGTGGAGCTACATGTCACATCTCTTCAGACGCCATAGCTCCAGTCCCCACTGGCTACAAACAATCTACAACCACCCAGAGCCTCCCACAGAGGGTGTGTGTGCCGCATTTGTGCCAGTAGTGCGTAAAATGTGTCTCTACACTGTCTTGCTTGTCGCCTTGACCGGGCCACATGTTCCTCTGGTCTAGGCCTCCAAGTCTGTGTCGTGATGGGAGCGCTGGGGAGCCAATAAAATCAACCTACGTATCCCGTTAGGAGGAGATGGGAGCTGTCAACTGTGTTCCTAAATCCCAGAAATACAGATTTACTTGCTTGTTCCCTGATGATCTTTAAGGTGTAGCTTTTGGTGTTCTGTATTTTTTATGAATATAACGTTTCTCCATAATGGATATAGATTCAGCATGATGCATATGAATTGTTCATCCACATACGTATGAATTATTCAACAGCGTGATTCGTTTTGCCCTTTTTTGGATTCAACATGCACTGGAGGGCATAGGGGGAGGGAAGTTTTTCAAGTCCCACTCAGGTCCTGGTGCATTTTCATTTATTCTCTCCATCCCTTACAATAACATCTGAAGTTGTCTCTGCATCTATAGTTCGACAGAGCCATTAAAATCTACATACAGTTAATGGACTTTTTGGCAGGAGTCATCATTTTATAGATGCAATCCTGAGAGGATATTACTTTGTCTGAGTGTCTCCTTTGCTAATCAGTGAGGTCAACCATCCATCTGGCAACTGTTTCATGTCTCTGGTTTGGTAAAAAAAAAAAAAAAAGAAAAGAAAAAAAAGCATTGCTTAAAATGTTTTTACAACTGCTAAACATACAATATATTAGACAATATGGTGTAATTTATCACTAAATTGTTCATTTGCCTCAATGACTAGAAATATAAATCAGCATATTAATTTGCTCATTATGACTCGCCTAAAAGCATCTGTTTTCAAGATATTCCTCTGATCAGTTTGCTTGGAAGCACAAACTTTGACATCATGTAAATTGTTTCATCACAGATGCTTAAAAAAAACCTTTAAAATAAAAATAAATCAAGTCTGTTTAGCTGCATCCACATTCACATTCAGAAAAAATCCTTTAAGGGTATGTGTTATTTTTTCACACAAGCTGCGTCGAGGAGAAAGCAGGGGGCCCGCTATCAAAAACCTTGCAGGATAGCAATCATTAGAATCTTAGCCTCCCTGGTAAGCAAGCCATGCTTCCTGTATAGGGCCCCAGAGGATTCAGTGTGCTAATTATTTACTGAAGCAGCAAAGACTATCAAATGAGACCCTGCGTCGAGTCTAACTGTGAGGGGGGTACCCTGACAGTGTAACCTGGGTAACATGCAAATACATAGAGAGAAGGGAGGGCAGAAGAAAGAGTGAGGGAGGAAGCATGGGGTGTATAATGGTCAGAGTGCACTGGAGGAGTCGAGGTTCACTGGTGAGTCAGGAAAGGTGGGGCCACTGAGGGGCACAGCAGCAGAGTATTAGATTTCAGATGCATATGAATGACCAACTGCTGGCTCTGCTCTAGCTTTAGGGGGAAATTGCACAGACTCCCCTTGAGCTGCAGTTTTGAATCTAGATTACTGCCTTACTTAATCCTGCAGTGGGTAGGTAGGGGGTCATGAATGTCTGTTGCTGGTATCATTAAACTGAAGAGTTGCAGAAGAGTAGTGTGCCTTTCCTTAACTGAGTGTTTTTCCAACTACAACGCCATGTTACATGTGCCACGATCAGAACACACCCACGCTCATCCAAATTACTAGATTAGTCAACAGTTAGAACCGTTTATTTTAAGTTTATGGATCTCACTAGCGCAACTACAAACTAAGAAATTATATAAGACCCACAGACAAACAGCCACACACTCACACACACAACCCCCGACTCCAAAAAAACGGGGGAGGGGGTAGCGCTGTGGTCTTAAATTCATGCATCTGGGCAGAAAGCCAAACAGACTTTCCTCAGCAGATACATACATGCAATAAGAGAGCAGTGAGCTCTAATAATACACTAATATCCACTCCATTTGATTAGAGGGCAAGAACATTATCTAGTCAACAACCACATATAAATACATATGGACAAGTGAATCATGTAAAGCAATAAAAAAAACCAACCAAATGTAGGTAATTTCATAAGAAAACATACTCTAATCTGTATTAAAGTATGATTCTAATTTACTACTAATATGCTGCACACATTATGACCCATTATGACCCCTTTGGACTAATTTACTGGCCTAATGCCCTTTTTCTTATTGGAAGAGCAAAGGGCTCCTGCAGCTGCTGTAAAGCTTTAAGATAAATATCTGGCTCAGAGTCACAATTAATTCCAAACAGGGTTATGTAAATACCAAACTGACCACAATCATGCCGACCAACTTGTGTGATTACTCTCTAAATAGGGCTAGATGTCATTACAAGTTGGCTCTAATTACACTGAGCCCATTATTGTGGCATTTTTGAAGCTGAAAAGGCTCAATTTATTTTCCCTCACACATTGAGTGGAGCAAACAGAACGTGCACCTAGCATATATTGAAGCCCAAATCTGCAAAATGTCATCCAGGAAACTCTATTTAATTAATAGAAATGCTCAGAGTTTGGTTGAAAAGAGAAGCAGGTGTGCAGCTGAGTTCCTGCCCTCTCTGCAGATAATTCACATGACTGATGTGCGACCTCCAGCAGCTCCCCACAAAAAAACAGTGACCTTCTTCCAATGACATGTTACCATGGGTCAGAACAGATTCTGGAAGGAGTGATTGAACTGTTTGTTTCTGTGTCAACAAGACAATAGCACCGCTAGCTTAAACAGCTCACGACAACCTGCTGGGTCTACTTTCAGCATAACAGCTCCCCCAAAACTTCTTTCCTCGTTGCCTTTGCTAAATAATGAAAAACTGCAATGAAGCTGTGAATGGAAAATTAGGCAGCAGCAGACCATGCAGGTTACTTGCTTCCAGCTACACACTTATTATCAGTTACACCGCCTGTTTTGTATCCAGGCCACATCAAACTAAATCTGAGTTTAACTCTATAGTTCATTTGAACAGCAATTTTTTTCCACTCCACCCATTTGCCTCTTATCTCTCTCTCTCATTCACTCCCTTCCAATGTGTGTGTGCACATGTGTGCAGATCTGCCAGACTGCTAAAACACCATGAGGGAATTGGGCCTTTGCCACCCCCCCACCCCAACCCCACCCCTTATTCCCCCCCCCCCTTTTTTTTTTTTTCACAAATGTGAAGGGATAGTAAATATCAGTGCAGCAGATGGGGCCGATGCTCCCTCTCTGCCTCCCTCCCATACACAGGGAGGGCAGAGCAAATGGATAGCCATCAACAGCAGCAGGAGTCGCCCCAGGCCAAGACTGGAGCAGAGGACACAGGGACTGGACTGTTGCTCAGGCAGGCAATTTTACAGACAAATTCTCCCTGACTATCAGCAAGGGGACTGCGCAACATTAGGAATGAGTACTTATAAGGTCATTATATCTAAGATTTCATGGTAGACAGACATCCCAGAAATAAACATGTAGTTTTCTCATCTGGATTCATAAGATAATAAATGATATTTATGGTCCAAATAGCTTTTTTACCAGTTTGGATCATATCACAGGACTCGCTGTTGCACAGGGGACCAACTGCTGGTGTGTCATTTCAATACTCTGTCACACTGCTCGCAGAATCTGGATAGCACTGGCAGTGTCTAACAGCATGACATGCTTGTATAACAGAGAAAGAGAGGAGCTTGCTTGGACAGAAGGGATGTCAACACCATCCCCACTGCAGACATCAGATCTGGAGCACGTACTATAAATCCTGCCCACTCGTCAATTAACAGACAGTAAACAGGTTTAAATTTAGGCAAGCTGCGTTGTTATTGTTGTTATGAAACCCCCAGCATACAGAGCATGTATCAGTATTCCCATAGCGATATTAGACAGCCTCCCACTGGGGGAAGAGGAGCACATGTGGATCAACGATGACACAACATGGAATCTTACTGCGCAGCAGCATAAGCTAAGCAGTGATGTAATGCAACTGAGCTCACTGGGTGAGAGACAGTATGGAGAGAAAAAGAAGATGTGAGGAAATCATAACAGGCCTTATTATTACTTCATTTAACATCAGTAGACTGAGACAGAGACCGGTCACAGAGGAATTTTGTCTTTGAGCACTGAGATGGCATTGACACATTTTAGATATCTGCTTTAAGCAACTTGCAAACTGGGAGATCAACCTTCAGCCCTCAGTTCTGTGGCAGGGGTCTTTGTATAGGTGTCACGTACAGCTTTTGACTGTGACATCCTGAGTTATATGAATGATTTAAAGGCTCAAGGGGATGGAAATTACTTTGTCGCCACAATATCCACCCCACCCGCTGGATTCATGGGAGGACGGTATCTCACTCAGCATCTCCTGAGCATTCTAGATTTCCATTTATTTATTTAAGGAGGAAATAGAAGGAAATTTCAACGGGTCACTAATTTCATTTCAACATGTACCAGTGGCATTAGCCCTGAGCAGATATTTCAGAGGAACACAAAATCAATGTTGAGATTCTATTGGGAATAGCCCTGGAACCCATTAGCAACTTTGACCAATAGGTCAGGTAAAGTAATAGCTAGATAAATGTTTTATTACAGATTTGCAAACTGACTTAATGGGGGGGCTAGTACCTGTGCAGCCATGCATAGCAAATATTCATCATTAGATTCTATTGCTGTAATGAACACAAATCTCTCAGTGGCCAAGGCGTCTGGCTCCTTATATGTGATCTGTTAAAGGTGGATCTCTCTAACCATCCCTCAGAGGAGACAAAAGGATGCATCTGTGGTCCTCTTGAGACGATGTGAAGATGCAATCACTTTAAATTAATGTTTTTACAGATTATATATGCTCTGACATACTATATATATACCTCACATGAGGCTGAAATGTGTTGCGCTATTGTTGTTCATATTTTCTAATAAACAGCTGCCACATCAGAGTACTTACACAGGAGCCACAGTCTGACTATGAAAACATCCTTTTATCTCAGTCTGAGCCATAACATAATCAGTTCTGGTGATGCGCAATCAAGTAGTATCTCAATTGTGCATGTTGTGTATGCAAGTCATACATCTATGGCAACTTTCAAGCACTAATATTCTCATTCTTATTTTCACTGTTTATTTTAACCAAGTCTATTTGTGTTTTCCTTTATATTAATTCAGGGGATCTTGGTTGTCTGCATGCCTGCTAGTTTTCTTTACTACCAGCTATTTATTCCAGTTTATCCAGACTCCCAGGGGGAAATAAGAAACTTAGTGTTGAGAAAAGAGATGTGGTACTCAGGAACTGTGACTACGAACCACTGGAATAATTATTTTAAACCTTCTTTACCATTCATGCTGACCTACTACCCTTGTTCTGCTTAAACACATAACCAGTGTAATATTTTGAAGGATTATTATTTGGCCATGTAGACAAATGTTTAGTTTGCTTCCACAGACAAATTATGGTTCTAAAAAAAGACCCTCCACATTTTTATAGATTAAACAGCATCTGCCTGGAATACGTGCCATTGTTTATCCCTGATATAACATATGTCACATTTTGACATATTTTCAGCCCTCTGTTCACACAGCTCTGGAGCCGTTCTGTGCTGGGCACAGTGCTACTTTTCTGAATGGAAGCCAGACAGACTGAGAGCTCCCACACGCTGAGAGGAGCGGCTCCTGTTTCCAGCTCCGTCTCCAAGGGGACCACCAAGCCCACCAATCACATCGCTCAGCGCAGGCAAGCGGGCAATTCAATTTCTTAAAGCCGCAGTGTCCGTTTTAAGGGGATACTTTGTGAAAGAAAGTTCAAGCAAACCAGAACATTTGAAAAACAGAAACAGTAAAGCATATCAACACTGTAGTTTACAAGTTTTCCTTTTTTCCTTTTTATTAAATGTGAATTCACATGTTAGTTTGAGCCCATCCATTTTCAGAGTATCCGCCTACATACAAAATAGGCATCATTCTGTCATCACATCCTTTTCAAACGCAACAAATAACACATTTGTGTACATATATTCACAAACTGAAAGGACAGTCGATGGTGGTAGGTACTTATTTATTAAAAGATGAGTCAAAGACAGATTCACACTTGGAATGTGAAGTAACTACTGCCCAGAACTTCCAACAAAATGTCTTGGCATATAATTAGGTCATATTCCAAAACCTTTTATCAAACAGACTTCATATGTAAGACCCACATAAAAATAAACAATATCTGCTTTTTTAAGTGCAAGAAATAAAAAATACAGGTTTATGGTTAATGTTTTAAAAAAAGAAGGCAGTCTTCAGTTTTAAAATAAAGTTTCATTTCATGAAACAGGACTATGGAATGTTCTTTTTTGCTTGCTTGTTAAACTAATGTCAGACCACCACTGTATCAGACTATGCCCTTTTGCAGAACTTTTGTTATCCCTAATTTTCAGTCAGATTCAAACTGGTTAGAGTCAAATATTCCCATTATGAGTCAAATAACATTCAAATTGTGATATTTATCTGTTTGTCGTATGCATCACACCATGAGGCCATATTAAATTGTTTTGTATCAGTTCCAGCTGATTTGTTTATTTTTCTGCCTGGACAGGCTTCAGCATCATAACATGAAATGATGTTGACAGTGCACAAGTCTGTTTTTCCATCACTTGCTACAATTGTTGATGGTCTGTATCTTAAGAGTATATATTGCACAAAAAAATGAGAGGGGGGAAAAACAGTATGTGCCATAAAAATACCAAAATCCAGTTTCACACCTGCGATTGGGACCCATCCACATATCACGAGTATGATATACATAAACTCCTAACTTTACTATATTACAGTACATATACAATCTTGAAACTAGTTCCAGCTCTGAGGTATGTGTTCCCCATGATGCCATTGTATCGTCTACAAATACTCAACAAATCTGCTCTACAACTGTACAAAACCTAGTTTAAAATCACAAGGCATTTTTGATGCAAGTTTTAATTTAACTTAATCCTTAAAACCAGGACTCCCTTGCATGCTAAAAACAAATGATAAAGGGAAGAAGTGCCTGAAACTCACTGAAAGCACAGTAAGAACATTCCCTTTTAACTGTACAAAAATATGCCTGAAAATATCTTACTTTTCTTTTAAAAAGATGAGGTCTGTTATGTATCAAAATGTTTCCTCCACACCTGTACTCTGCAGAGGTTTAGGCTGCTTAATTTACCAAACCAGGAGGTAAACGGAATCAGTTACAAAAAACAAACAAACATTTGCGGCATTTAGAAATTACATAAACCGTTGTAAAGTAACATCCTGAACAATTGTCAGTTCACAGATTTGCTTTGAGTCAGTCCACAGTCCGTTTTCAGCTCCCTGCAGTTTTTTTGTTTTGTTTTTAAGAGGATAAGATGCATAGAAGTTCACGTTTTTTCCCCTTTGTGGTCCGTTTAAGCTGAACAGTAAATGCAGACCTACGGGGGAAAAACATCCATAAAACCCTGTCATGCTGCCAGAAAAAAACGTCTGCAGACTTTGCTTTTTTTGCTACCAGCTTCATAAGCATCTCATTCCTCAAACCTCACCTAGCCTCCTGGTCCTCCACCTCCCTCCAGGACCCTTCAGAAAACCCAGAGGAGGCAGGGCTAGGGACAACTTGACCAGGACACATATATAATTTCATTTCTCCCTTCTCTGTTATTACTAGAGGAACTTTTTTCAGATCAGTATGTGAAGACCAGGTCGGAAAAGTTCGCCTCCAGCCAGTCCCCGGCAATCATCTCACTGAGTTCTGGCGTGCAATAGTCTGGGAATTCAAAGTGAGAACCCAGGCTGCCCTCACTGAAAGAGTCCAGGTCCTTATCCACAAGAGACAGGGAGAGGTTTCCTGAATTGGTGTTGCCCAGCTCCGAGCCTGGGGCGCTGGGGGCGAAATTTAAACTAAAGTCAAACAGCAAATCGTCCGCGTCCTCGCCGGAAGAGGAGCTGCTGCTGGAGGAGGAGGAGGATGTGGAGACCGACCTGGAGGATGCTGGTGAGACGGAAGCAGCGTGTAATGTGCTCTGCTTGGTAATGTTTTTGATATTGTAAAAGAGTCTGTTGTTGTTCCGCACTTCTTCGTACATGCTCGTCCCCTCGGACTCGGCCGAGGAGCTCAAAGTTGGGCTCGCGGGAACTTTGGCTACATTGTACGGCCTCAGGCGCTCCTCATCCCCCGGCTTAATCCCCATCCGGTAGTCCTCTTCGTACTCGTCGTCATCGTCCTCATCGGTGAGCTCACTTTTCACAGTCTTTGTAACTTTTAAGCTGGGAAACACACAGTCCTCTCCGTAGCCGTGAGAGGACTTGGAGCCGCTCTTAGTCTTTATCTTTGAGCACTTCTTGCTGGGAGTCTTTGCAATTTTACCGCACTTCTCCGGAGACGGTGCTGATGATTTTGAACTGTCGAGCTTTGGTTTTTTCTTGGGTCTGTACTTGTAGTCGGGGTAGTCAGCCATGTGTTTTAGCCGCAGCCTCTCGGCTTCTCTGATAAACGGGATCTTTTCACTGTCCTTGAGCATCTTCCACCTCTTCCCCAGGCGCTTGGAAATCTCTGCGTTGTGCATGTCCGGTGACTGCTCCATGATCTTTCTCCTTTCGATTTTTGACCAGACCATAAATGCATTCATGGGTCTCTTGATGTGACCGGTGGCTGTCTTGCACCAGTCCGGGTTTATCGCTACGGGGCTGCATGCCATAAATTCACTCTCCTCCGAGTCCGTAGCCTCCCTGGACATGCTCCCGTCCGTCTCACTGTTGTCTGTGTGCTGCACCATTGTCCTCTGTTTCAAGTCACTTTTTCTCCGGACGCTGCAGTGTCTAACAGTCCCACACTGCCAAAACGGCTGTACTCTCTGTGTTTGCGCCGGTTCGTCCGCGTCCTGCGTAATGTGTCTCAAGCTCTGCACTCTTTTTCCAGAGTTACAAACTGCCTTCTTAACTAGTTATCAGCTTTTTCATGTCCCCTGCGTCACAGAAAGCCATCCAATCACGTCCCTTCCACTCCGCCCAGCAGACTCCATCCAAGACTCCCCTTAACCCTTTTATTCCTCCCTCCCGAGCTCTCATTGGAGTGGAGGTGGGGATTTGTGGTACACAGTGTCTGGGGCAACACGCCGGGCGAGACAGGCATATTAAACACACAGTTAGCACTATGCGCTCCTGAGATGATCATCACGCACTAAAGCGCACATAAGACTAAAGCAATAGGAGTTTTCCCCCTTATTTTAGAAGTGAAGATAGAAAAAAAAATAGTGAGGATGTTATTCTCCAGACAGACTGATAGTCTTTGCAGATGTGTCTGGAGGAAAAGATGTAGGCTGTGTGATTATTTGCTTTTTTTTCCTCCCTTAGGTTGGATACTGAAGGTGGCGCTTGGACACTGTTGCAGGCGCCTGGATGCGTCGGTACGCCTGTCTGACTGCGTGCCTTCCTGCTGTAGAATGATACATTTTAGCAGCTGGTAATGGCTTTAGAGGAAGGCTCGATGCTATCATTAACTTTAATATAGCATCTTTCATTTCACACATACCTCTGAGTGGCGAAGTGTTATCACATATTCTCTTTTTGGCGTTGTTTCTCCACTGTTTGTTTCCATGTCTGCATTTGAATGAAGGAAGTAGGTCAGTGGTACATTCTGTTTTATGGATCTTGTTTATAGTGTTTGAGCACCATAAACACGTGTATCATCCCATAGAACCTTATTAATAAGAATTGAAACACTTGCACACACAGAGATCATTGTGGTAATGTCAACATATAAAACAAACAAAAAAAAATATATATATATTTTACATTTTAAACACGTTATGATTTCTAATCCATTTTGGATTAATGCTCATGTCGTACAGTGTAAAGCATGCAAGCACAGCAATAACACTCATTCTGATGGCAACATTTGGCTTTGCAGCCTTGGGTTTAGCCTATACAGCCAGGCATGGATGGAAGACTCCCTGCTGAGTTTGCTGTGTCAAGAGGCAGTGTAGCATCTAGCTGGCGTCTCCTGCACCCCCTCCGCCCTCCTCCCCCTGGCTCTGGGTGGTAGCCAGCAGAGCTATTGGAGGCTGGGGCGATAAGGCATCCTGCTTTTTTCTCTCTGCTTCGTCCCCTAGAGGGCAATCACTTACCCTTTTGAAACCCTCCCCCCACCCAGCCACCTTATTTTCCCCAGCTGGGGCTTAAGAAGTGTCTCTACTGATACAGAGAGGCAGCTAGAAAGGCTAGAGAGGGGATAGCAGGGGGAAAGAAAGAGAAAAAGAGGCACACGGGGAAAGAAGACAAGGCTAAGGAGGCTGAGGCAGTTTGAGGGAGAGAAACACTGAGAGATAGAGGAGCTCTTGCCTTTCCATCCTTGGAACACAGAGGCAACCCCCTGTCTGTGTCTCACTCTCAGACAGAGATAGGGCTGAAATGCTTTATCATGACCACCCTGTGCTGATTAAGCTTTATCAGATATATGTGTCGGAGCAGGAGTCTCAGGAGGTTGGCGCATGCACTTGCATTTTTTACTGTCAGCGTGTTTTTCTCTGATGGATTCATTTGAATGGTATTTGATCTTCTGATCAGTGCAGACGTGGGTAGAGGAGGTTATTTCAAATGAACTGATAGCATGGTATCATATATACTGTAGGTACAATTTGCAAGCACATATTGGCTGCATGTCAGCATTGAATTCCAGGAAATTATCCTTGTATGCAGCACATGAAAAGTCTGATATTTCTCTAGAAGGAAGCTAAATTACAGTTTATTATTCTGTTCTGCTTTGCTAAAAAGGTACTTAGTCCTTCACAAAAACATTCTCAACATATTGATCAGACATATCATACAAAATGAATATGTCACCCTCAGTATGGTGCCTGAACCTTTTTGCAGGTTATAATCTTGCCTATACATATCTCATCCTAGCCCCCTCCAGCCAACCTTATCTCTTTATATGATGGTTTCATGCTGGACATGAATCACAAGACTGCTTAATGATGAGCATGCAGGGTGGCTGTCCTGCTCATTAGCATGGCTCATTATTGGCTGTGAATGAGGTGCTGGTGTCAGCCCATACAGCCTATGAGTCATCTTAGGGAGGGTCTCGTCGCCATGCCTGCCTCACACAGATGCACCAGTAATACACCCCCCCCCCCCCCCCCCCCCCCCAAACCACCTCAACTGCCTCATTCAGTGACAGTGATCAGAGTGAAAGGGAAAGAGAGTTGTGGGATACTGAAACATGTTGTGTTTCCATTTCATTTTCACTCTAGAGATTACATATGATTGAACAGTGAAAATCCAGACAGCTGCATTATCACTGTGTGATTTCTAATACCATGCGCTTTCCAATACCCCGGAGGCAGATGTTTTAATGCTTATTTGCTGCTTCGTGTCAAGGGAGAGGACATTTTATTTCAGAGCGATGGAGTGTTGAATTAAGCAATGGTTTTCATGTATGAACATTGAAAGAGGGTTTCAGGAGAAACAATTTCCTTTGCATTGCTTATCTAAAAGCCCCCTAAAGCAGCTGCTGCTCTCACAAAGGGCCAGTGAAGCGTTAGATCAATACTAACCCTGGCTAGAGGCTATCTGATGCTCAAAATGCATGGATCCATCTCCTCTGCATAGCCCTGAGACAGGTGTGGACTTCTGGAAGCCACTATCTGATGGCTTCACAATGGGTAAGGGGGTAAGGGGGGGCTGAAAGCGGGTGATGAGGAAAAGGGGGGTTGTTTTGGTAGCATATAAAAACTCAAATTAACTTTTCACTTGACAGACACATTCTTGAGTGTCCTGTGTACTCAGGTTACAATGTTTATTGCCGTGTAGTGAATAGGTGTTTTTCTAGCCCATATAGTGGAGTCACTTAATGGTAATCTGGTGCCGTGCGCAGAATTTACGTAACAAGTTCCAGCAGTTTGAAAGTAGTCTAAGGTAAGCCACACTTGTCTCTTTCCATACAGACCAGAAGTGCTTTGTATCCAGGCTGTCGGTGGAAGGGAAACCTAATATCAGCTTATGAATCTGATGATTTATAGTTTGTAAGTTCTTGGCCAGTTACAGCAACCTATTTTGTTGTCTTAACTTGTGAGATGATACTAAAACGAGCTATGTCAGCTGGCCCAGGATTAGTTTCGCTGGCTGCCTGTCGCTATGCGCTCATTCCTCAAAGATCATGCTGTCTTCCTCTCTCTCGCTTAAGATAAGAAAAGCTTTTGACAATGAGGAGGATCTCACAGCAGTTTGGAGGTTGTTGTTTTACCACTTAAGTGTTTGGTGCCTCAGAGGCCATTTTATGCCCTGTTGTTGCTTTACATTCTCGACTCAATGCAAATTTATCTCCAGGGTGTCAGGTTCTTTGTTGACCTCCTTGATGTGGCCTCTGTCTCTCAAGGTCTGATGCTTAGCGGATACTTGAGACTGGAGTATCTTGTCGTGAATGTAAACAGCTGATGCCTGAGTACTGTGCTGGAATGTTTGTCACAGGGACACATAAATACAATCAGAGGCCAAAGCTGTAAGCATCCTGCGTACACTTGTACTTGCAACAACCCTCCACTTACACTACTACTACTTATTCAAAGGGGGCAAACACTATTGTGAATTCAGCCCATGTATCAAATACAAACCTGCTTACTAATTTAACTGCTGCAAGAAAGAGAGGAGACAGAACATTTCTAACATCTTATGATACACAGTGATGGAAAGTAACTACACTTAAGTTTACTCAAGTGCTGTCGCCTACTTGAGTACTTCCTTTTTATGATTCTTTTTACTTGATTTTTGAGGCATATACTTCTTTCTTTGTAATCCACTATATTTATGTATAAGTTATATTTACTAGTTTGTGGATACTGATCTTGAATTTTGTCAATTTAACACGTTATATAATTCAAGTGCAGCTGCCAAGTTAATGCATCAGTTACACTAATCCAATAATATCATTATGCAACACTGTGGAAAGGGGCATTCTGTATCAGCAGTACTTTATGTTTACTTTGAAGTACATTTTGCTGATGATATTACTTTTACTTAAGTAAAGGATCTGAACACATCCTCCACCATCTGATATAAACAAAATTCAATAATCTCACCAGTAAATACTCATCCAACTACTCCAGTGTGCATTAAACCCTGAAGCATACCATAAACCTTGAGCATATCCAATGTGAGACATGAGGATCGGTGTGGGTGTGGGAGAACAAGCAAATTTGTAACTGAATACTTTGTGACTAAGGCAATTATTGCCCTCGTGAATGTGAGATATGTGAGTTACCCTTTTATTAGCTGACTACACATAACTAGTCTCTGTACAGGTGATGACTTTTTGAATTCCGGGAGAAAGCGTGTAGAGTTTCCTGTCTTTTCCTCTTTCTCTCTTCTCAGCGTAGACACTGCCTCACAAAGCAACCGGAATCCACAGTGGCCTGAAGGAGATGACATCATCCTGGAGCAACTCTGGCTTACACAGTACAGTATGTTCTACAGTAATCATATTGCCATGTCATTCCCCATAAGCTCTGACCAGTTAAATCCTTTAATTATATATCAGCAGCATTGAAGTAGTGTTTACTGTATGAGTCCAGCGTACCTAGGTTTGTATTGTACATTGTGTCTTGTGTTAATAAACTTGTGTGGAGGAAGAGCCCTGCAGGCACTCGCAGCCACTGTAATGAGAGTGTGTTTAGTCTAGAGACTGTGTAGGACTAATGCTGATGGATTGTATGGCTGCAGGTCAGGTCTTGCTCTCTCACACACTGAGGGACACAATAGCGGGAATGCTGGAAAGTTTCATTTGTAAGATTATAAAACATACTATGTGTCAATCCAACATAAAGTTATTATTACAATGTTAATACAAACTAGATGAAAACTACTCATTATTACCACAGTGATACAAAATGAGGACATTGCTGCTGTTTGGTGGTATTCATCAATTAAATTTAGTTGCTGTAGTCAAACAAACAGCCAAAGCAAGAAGCACAACATCAATCATAGAGAAATAGATTTGTTTATCACTTAAGCAGTTCATTTCTAAAAAAGTGTGGGACTGTGTTCCATTGAGGCCATGCGTCACTGCTTTCCTGCCGGCCAGCCCAGACTTGCCCCCTCACGAGATAAGATAGTGTTGACTACAGGCCAGTTTGTGTAGAGACTGGTGAGGGGCCTCCGCTGTGCTTAGTCACCCTCAGTCGCATCCTGTGCTCTGAAGTTTTACTGGTTTATGATCTTTGCACCACCAGTCGAATAGTGACAGTTCAAAGCAGCATGACAAATTGAGAATCCATGCCCCGTGGACAAATCTCAAGCAGCATAGTGTTAGGGCTTCAAGATTTTATAATTAGTAGGTAGAATAACCCGGAATTCAAGTCAAGGTATCTTAGTTTTATTTTTATTTTTTTCCTGATGGCTTCCTCACATTCCTTTAATTAATATGTAAGGTTAATTTACTACTGTCTCATTTAAAATAACGATGGCGAAATGACAGGATAAACCAGAATGTACATTAGAGTCTGTGCATGATCATTTATTTTATTACCATCTCGTACATTTTTGTTCCAGAGCAACCACAGACAATACTTTTCCAAAGGCGAATTCCTAAAAGCTGTTTTTAACCTTTAAGCTATTGAAACCAAACCTAACATTAAAGTATAGTTATCAAGTAATACTATAGCTTGCTGGTTGATCATCCCCTGTGTATTACTTTTTCAGCACATGAATGAAAGGGATATATTCCCAAGCTCTAGCATTGTTGGACAAAAACAGCATTGCGAAAATCAGCCGCATCAATCAGGCTTTAACCTTGAAAACAAAAACAAGAAGAAATGGACCCGTGGAGAGACAAACACCTGAAGCAAATCTGAGCATTCGCTCTTGTTTGAACAGTGACCAGATAAGATAGCTCAAAGTTATCAGCACAAGATGAATTCCCAGAGGAACCCCCAGGAGGGGTTTCATCAATGTAGTGGGAGGGAGAAGATCAATCCCTCAAACCACATAGTGACAAATAACCACCTAAAACTGAAGAGAAATTAGTTGTACCCTCAAAGTCTTTTTTTTGTTTTAGTCAAAAACCAGTAAGTCAGAAAAGAAAAAAGATGTAAAGGACCATCATTCCTGCATAGTGATACAACACACCAAGTAAACACTGTGCAACTTTGTAAACACAATCATAATCATGCGGGTCAGAATGAAAACATCCTTTTTTTTTTTCCATTCGTGTGGCCAACTCTGGTGATCTTGCACACTAAACTGAAATGAGACAGAGTTGCTTTTGGCTTATTTTCCATACATACTCATCTCATTCACTCATTAATTTTGACATAAAAATGAGAACTGGCAAGAATTATGGAACATATTGTCTTGCCTTTAGGTTTGAACTCCTTTAAATACCAACTCAAGTCTATAGAGAAGGTCATTTCAATATCAACCCTTATACTCCATCTGAATCACAAGTTAAGTTCTCCTCAAGTATATTTATGTTCTGAGTGTATGTCTGGAGAGACCAATGGTGCCACGGAAAAGGAGAAAACTTCAATAGAGTCATTTGACTTCCTTTTTACTTTGCATTACATATGCACATATAGACTGGTATTTTCCCCAGCATTCCATCCATATCAGAGCCTCAGTATGTCCTCTCCATATACTGACTCACTGCCCTTTCCTTCATGTCTCTTAAGGATTTCTTAGACAGGCTTCAAGAAAGATTTTCATAAATGTCCTCTTTTGCAAATCCTCCACATCCCTCTGTATGCTCCGAGAGCTATCTCTATCTTAACAGTAAAGGTCATTGGAGGAGACTTAGGGATATAGAAAGGCTAAGCTGTGTGCATGGGAGAGTGTTTAACAACTATCTAGAAATCAATAATAGAAGGTTTGGTAATGAGTGTGTCAAATCACAGTCACAGGGTAACTCAGGTGTGGCAAAGCTTGGGGCTTTCATCAGACTTTGGTCTCCAGGTGTCTTTATTGGGTGAACAAGTTAAAGATCTAGATTTTTGGTTTTAAAAAACAATCTCTTAAAATTAAGTGTTAGATTCTGTTGCACTGTATGTTTCTGTAGTCACAACCACTCAGTCTTGATTGCATACAGTATTGTGATTAGACTTTGATTATGTGAATATGAGTGTATGATTTTCTTTACTGATTATCTTAATGTTTGGAAGTAATCTAGCGGTTCTTAAGAAATGAGAAAGGCTTTCTCCTTTCATATAAAATATTAATACAAATCTGATATCATCAACACAAAATCTTCCATTTATTATTCTAGTCTCATGAGGTCTTTTTAAACTGAGTTCCAGTGTCAACAGAGGAGATGAGAGCTGTAAGACAATTCAGATAATGAACAGGAAAGCAAAGTTACAAGAAACCATGGAAACAATGAATTTAGTCATAAAAGTGTGAGCGGATTAGTTCTTCTCTTATTTCCAACATTTCCTCTTTGATACGTCCCTGCACTAATCTCATTATAAGTGTCTGTCAAGCATACATGACAATTCATTTTAACAAGGTAGAGCTTCCCGCTCCCTTTAAATTCACAGTCTTCTTCACAAATGAAAACACATGAGAGGTTCCTTTGGAACAGACACAGGCTAACAAGGAAAAAGAGAATAAGGCTCAGCACTTTTGATCATTTCAAACCCCGACTAACAGAAATAGTTGAATTGTGAGTGTGTTTTTCTTGGAAATGTGTTCACTGTGACCATTGCAGTGTTTAATAGTACAATGACCTAAGAGGCTCACAGTTGGTGAATGAAATTCTCCCGGTGAAAAGTAGTAATAAAAATCTACATCCAATAAATATTCATGCTATATGTATATCCCTTTATATGGTTTGTTGTATGTCTCTTTATTAGGGATCAGCGTTGTGAATTCTGATGGGTGACATTCAGGCGTAAACTTGTTTCTCATTTGGAGTTTTTATTCCCCTCAAGATCAGTGTAATATCAGTCTATTGTCATAAAGAATTGTGATTGTGCTCTCATATCAATATCATGAAGTACTGTAGCTTCACCATAAAAGTATTTGAAGAACAAAAGGGCAGCTCATAAAACATTGTGTTAAAGATAAACCTGTAGAGGAAGCAACACATAATTAGTGTCTTGTTAATTGGGGAGAACCATTATAGCATACTTAGTGTGATGCTCAACTAAAATGTTTGCCAACACAACATAATGATTTTACACTCTGTAATTGTGTTTTGTGTAAGAACTGCCTCTCTATTTCTTTTAACAAGAAATGTGAAAAATATCCTGAGGCATTATTTTTGAACTACTTTTATATAACAAGCTGATTGCATAAATATTACATTGGCTCTCTGTCTGCAGCAGCATACAGTGCACCATCTCATATCACATCTGGTGATATATGTAACTTTTAAAGCCGCACTAGTGAAGGTTGCTATAATAAGCTTCAAACTAACTGCCTAGATATATGACCCCCACGATCTCTATCTGTCCATCACTGGAGTAATCTGACCGTTGCGGATAAATACTGAGAGGTGTTAAAGCACTAGGAAGACCAGTACCTTAATCATGGCTAATCCTTGGTAGCTAGACATGTCTTGAGGGGACACAGGACGGACACATCACCCCAATTAGCAGTAGCTATAGCTTTAAAACCCTGTCATTAGGATCCCATAACCTTCCTGTCACTCACCGTATAGCTGCTGCAGCCTCTACTTAGTACACTCTTGCAATTTGTCACTTTTATGCACAACAGTCATGTGGACTTGAGCACATAGTACCATACATGCATGCTTACTCGCACCAAACACATGCATACACATGTGAAAATGCATATACACCACAAACATTCCAGAAAGAACATGGCGATGCTTCTATTCAATTTTCAGTAAAGCAAATTGGGCATATGCTATGTTGCTTGCGGGTGTATAACCTTAATAGGCTGATTTATGTATGACATTTCTCCGAGCATTAATATGAAGAGACAGGGAGTGTTGCCCAAGCAACAGAGTGCCCACAATGTTATGCCATGTTTTTGACGTATGAGAATTACACCTTGGAAAGAAACGTGCATTTCAGACACCTTTCTTTTTGCTTAATGAATGATAGGGGAACATGTACATGCATTTTGAATGTCCATATAACTATCAGCTCAGTATGCAGATAGGGTCCCTGGTGTTTTAGAGGGAGATAGTCTTTGCAGGCCTTTGCTGGTAGACAGTGGAGCATTAACTGTTATCTTGGTGAAAGCACTACCATTAAGCCCGCAACAATAAGACCAGGGTCAAGGATGAAGTTGAATGACAGCTCAGGATGAATATAATTTCCGAGGAAGCGATAAAGAGGGGTCTTGTACTCACACTAAAAAGCAGAATAATAATTTTTTCACCAGGTTGTCTGCTCTTACATATTTTCATTCTTTGCTCCATTCAAGAGTGAAGAGGTCAGATATAAAGGAGGACAATGACCAAGCTAGTGAGATTGATGGTGAGGATGAACAGGCCAGCGAAATCTCGGCTAAATCAAAGCCATTCACCATTAATGAAAATAAGAGAGAGACCGCACTGTAAATCATCTTATGGTCTAATGTATTAGTGATAATGAATTCACGCTGCCACATTTAACCTTAGTTTTGCAATTCATTATATTTGAGATTAACAAGGGAGGGAACTTAAGTGAACTGTCTGCAGGGAATTACAGCTGGGGCCTCGTTGTCAATCAAGGATTGTGTTCCGATGTCTTTCATTAGGGTTGGAGGAATTAAATAAGACTTTCTTTTAATGGCGGATGGCTCTCCCATTTAACGCTCCTCTTGCTCTCCCAAGATGGTTAACTCTTCATTACCCAAATTAAAGGCATCCATCTCTGTTGGCTCCTGCCACATTGCCATGACCTCTACCTGTCAAAACTTTCATGTAAGCTCTTGAGTGATGGATGATACCCCCAAACCCCATTGTCAAAATTATCCAGTGACTGTCCAACCCTCTCTGATCCATTCAATCCATCTCCCCAGGCTACGTGCCACCAGCCATGATTTAACAATGAAGCTGTGGCGCTAATTTACTCTCATAGAAATTAGAAACTACCTTTTAATTATATGCCTGGGAGTGTTCTAAGAGTTCACAAGGATCACACCAAAAGCTTTTAACTCGACTTTGTGGGGGCTGATCATTTATATTCTTCAAATGTGTTATTTCAGGGGTCGTTCAACATACCTAGGACCAGGGGGAATTAAAAAAAACCCATCAGGAATAGGAAAGATGGAAAATGTTGAAATCAGTGTTCACATTTGAAGGTCACAGCTGTTGTTTAAGGATATGATAAGATGGAACAATACTTAAATGACATAATGCAAGTAAATGAGAGAATATTTTCTCAAAATTTGTTTATTAAGACTGGAGATTAAATAGTCAACAGGGACTTGATCACTGATTATGAAAACCTTAATTTGTGCAGGTGAAGCTCTGATCAATAGATGGTATGCACTAAGGGAGTTACTGGTTCAGCTCTGGAATTGCATCATGCTTAACTGTTTACAGAGAGTCTTTGTTGACAATGGAAGCACAGTTCTCTGAACTTCCTCCCTCTTTTTCCTCTCTATTTGCATCACCTTCAGACACACGTAAATATTCAAACACATGCCACACGTCATACATAAAACATGATATAAGTGGTCCCATTCTTGTCTGACCTCTTGTCCTCCTGCTTTTCTCCCAGACAGATGTAGATAACGCTCCAGACACACCTCACTTCCTGAGAGGAGAGTTATGGCTTCCTGGGAGAGGCACCGCCGTCCCCTGGAGCCCTGAGGAGTTCGACAGCTACCTATGGAGAGGGCACATCTCTGACTTGTAGACCTGCTCTGAGGCTTCTCCTCTCACTTTGAGATCCTCCGTGTACCTGTCAAAGGGTCAAAAGGGTACACTCGCTGCAGACAACAGGACTGTGTGTGTGTGTGTGTGTGTGTGTGTGTGTGTGTGTGTGTGTGTGTGTGTGTATTTGTGACCCTCCCCCTCCTGTGACAGATGCCAGGCTGTTTATGTGTGAGGTGTGGGAGTGCAGGGTGGGCAGGTGGGTAGACATGCATGTGTTTGCAAGTGCATGTGTGAAGGAAAGTGTGTGTGGTTTGTTGTGGTTGGGTTGAGCAGTAGTATAATGTGAGAAACTGCACTTGTCAGAATGTGCAGACATGCGTGTGAATGTATTTGCATACATGGGCATATGTGTGCGCATGTGTCAGTTTCTGCACACACTCCATGAGTTTAACTGTACCAGTAATCAAATGAGAACGTTTACCAGGCTCCATAAACAGTGAGACCCCAAACTGCTGTCCCAGAACCAGAGCATAACAGATGGGGGGGCTGCTGCTCTGGCAGTCAAGCAAATGATGAGCTAATCGTAGCGAAGGAGGTGACCATAGTTGGTTACAGCTTATTCAGGATTATGACTCAATCACTGAGGCTTATTTCACTTAGGTAATTATTTAATCAAAGAGTGGACGTGTCAATAGAAGTCGACAAGAGATTAATTATAAGTCGGGGATGACTTCAACTCATTGTTTTTACTGGTCCTCTCTCTCGACACGGGCAGGAGGGCGAGCTGATGGGATCATTTGGAGGGTGAGTGACAGCTCTAGTGAAGCAGGAATAATCACAGTGGTATAGTTAACACTAACCCCCCTTAGCACAGATCAAGATCAATACAGTGCTACCCTTGATTAAAATGTTTAATTAGCTGTATTAAAGTGCAATACTTAGCTAAGGAGAGGAGAGAAAACATCCTGTTCCCTCGGTGTATGGATCAGTGGGGATCTTTAACATCAGCTGATATCATGAGCTAACTGTTGCTCTGTATCCACTGCAGCCCTCAGTGCTGGCTCAGACAATACAAGGCCATGAGAAGCTTTTCACTTTTGGGAAAGTGTCAGTGTGTGTTAAGCCCTTTATGACAGCTATAGGAGAAGAAGCAAGGCAGTGGCAGAAAGGGGGTGTATGAGTCACTCAGCCTATAACCTGCCATTATTTATAGCAGACTGTAGGAGGATGAAAGGCACTGGAGATTTCTCTCTTAGTTATCTGCCAACAGCTTTCTACTAATAACTGTCATTTTTAAATGTATAGAGGCTTCCATGTTGGCAGGAGTTACCTGATGTATAGTGTCTTCACATTTTAAAGGTTACATTGATGATGTATGAAACAGACTGTTTCAAAACTGCTTCTTGACTTCAAATGTGAAGAAATGGCTAACATAAGCAAAAAGTGGCTCCAAGATATGTCCCACAAATTGTTTTATACTGTTTGACTTTCTTTGTTGATATGTGTAAACTGAAGTAATTAAATGACTACTAGACAAAAATGTATTGTGTTTTTTGTATCATCCAAACATTTACTTCCTCTAACCAACCTCCGTTCCAAAGAGGAATGAGGCTCCAAGTAGCTTATGCTGATTCTGGGGATTCCCCTCCATGTGTTTTATCCAATCCTGCTGTTTTATTTGGCCGATACTAAACAGGATGTGAGATTTACACCAGTGGAGAAACAGGGGCAAGTTGAGACATACAAAGATGGACATGGCGGCTAACTCCCAGATCATGTCACCAGAGAGGAGAGAGATAAATGGCGAAAGGAAAACAAGCAAGGGGAAGCTGACTATTTTTCTAAAAGCTACACGGAAGTTTCTAATTATATCCACTCAGAGAACTATAACCTCCACTGAGACAGACAGCCACATACTGACACACATTCATCGACATACACACACACACCATTGCTGAGACCTAACCTTTGCTGGCCCTGTAGTGCCCTCCGAGCAAGAACCAAATTAGACGGTGAGAGGAAAATAATGTCCTCCCTCTTTACTGCTGTTAAAGGCCAGTAATCTCTCATTTACACTGACATTAAGGAGAGGCAAGATTCACACTAACATACTCCTGTCATTAAAATAGTGAAGGGTAAGAAAAGAGAAGAGTAAAGAAGAGAGGAGAGAAGAGAGGATAAGGTGTGTGTGCATGAGAGGTTGATTGAGGGCAAGGCTGTCATGCCTTCTAATATGGAAGCTAAGCCACAGAGCCCCCAGCCCCAGGCGGGCAGATGGTAGGGTGGGCAGTGTGGGGTGAGGGTCCCCTATCTCTAATTCTCAGCTGCACTTGTAAGATATGTGCTATGTATGAAATGTGTTGGCAAGGATCCATGTCCTTCAACTCCCTATGTACCCCAAGCAGCTCCACCCAAGCCAGCTGTGTCTGTGTGAGCTCACTGGGCTCTGACAGCAGGGATCAAAACAACATGTGAACCAGCCGTGACACCGACCACCATCAAAACAAGTGAGAAGCCACGACAAGACTCCCATAGCTACATCACAAGGGGTGAGGTGTGTTATGAGCAGTGACGGGCATTCTGCATGCGTGTTTGTCTCTAAAGTCAAAGCGTTTATTGTCACATACACAGTCAAAGCAAGTTTCCTTGTACAGTGAAATTCTTTCTGAAAGCTGTTAATCAAAGAAACACAAGGTATAGAAATTAATATAAAAATAATTAAAATAAATAATAAAATGTCAGAAAATATAAAAAGAAAATAAACAAAATATCTGAAGAACACTATGTACAATATACAGTATACAGAGACATATTAGGTGAGAAAATATATGTGCAAAATTCTATATACATACAATGTCTGTGGGTGGCAAGTGTAGAGTGTGTATGTGCATCTGCGTGTGTATGTGCGTTTGTGTGGAGAAGGGGGCTGGGGTAGGGAACAGGACAAACTGAAGCTTCCTGTATGGTGAGGTGGGTTAGATTGGGGGTAGGGGTAGTGGATTGGATCTGTTGATCAGTCTGATGGCCTGAGGACAAAAGCTGTCCCTCAGCCTAGAGATCCTGCATTTCACACTTCTGTACCTCCTGCCAGAGGGCATAAGTGTGAAAAACCTGTGTGTGGGGGGTGGGTGGAGTCTTTGATGATGTTGCAGTCTCTTCTATGGACTCTCCAGTGGTGAATGTCCTGCAGAGATGGAAGGGGCACCCTGACGATCTCCTCAGCAGTCTTTACCACTCTCTGCAGGCGTTTGCAGTCTATGACAGTGCTGTTCACATACCACACAATGATGCAGCTGGTTAAGATATGCTC
Source organism: Euthynnus affinis (assembly GCA_029490765.1). NCBI lineage: Eukaryota > Metazoa > Chordata > Actinopteri > Scombriformes > Scombridae > Euthynnus > Euthynnus affinis. The sequence goes on along the minus strand of CM055851.1, from coordinate 16,292,119 downwards.
TATGATGCAACTGTAGAAGCTAATTCCCTCAGTCTCCTTAGAAAGTACAGCTACTGTTGTGCTTTCTTGACCAGCTGGGTGATGTTACATGTCCAGATGAGGTCATCACTGATGTGGACACCCAGGAATTTGAACCTGCTGACCCTCTTCACTTCAGACTCACCTGATTGTCAGTGGTAGATGAGGTCTGCTCTTCTTCCTCATGTTCACTATCACCTCCCTGGTCTTGTCTGTGTTGACAGTAAAGTTGTTGTTGTCATACCATGTCACCAGACTTGCCACCTCCCTCCTGTATGCTGTTTCGTCACCCTCAGCGATCAGACCAATGACTGCGGTGTAGTCAGCAAATTTCATGATGGTGTTGTCCTTGTGTGAGGCGATGCAATCATAGGTGAATAGTATGTAGAGCATGGAGCATAAGACACATCATTGTGGGGTGCCAGTGTTCTACATCACAGTGTTTGAGGTTAGATTTCCAATTCTGACAGATTGCAGTCTGGCAGTGAGGAAATCTAAAAGCCAGTCACCCCCAGAGTGTGGGGTTCAGGCCAAGATTGTACAGTTTGTTTGTGAGTTTGTGGGGGAGGACTGTATTAAAGGCTGAGCTGTAATTGATGAGGAGCATTCTAAAGTAAACATCTTTGTTTCCCATGTGGGAGAGGGCTATGTAAGGATCTGCAGAGATAGTGTCCTCAGTGGATCTGTTGGGGTGATACAAATACTGCGAGCGGTCCACTGACTCAGGTGTACTACTCTGGATGTGGGCCAGAACCACTATCTCAAAGCACTTCATTATGATTGGAGTGAGTGTAACTGGCCTGTAGTCATTCAGAGAAATGACTGGGCTCCTTTTGGGGACTGGGATGGTGATAGTGGTTGTTTAAAAGAGGGTTGTGATTGTGGCCTGTGCAAGGGACAGGTAGGTAAAAACATCAAACAGTTCTGTAGCACATATCTTGAGGGTCTGCCCAGGGATGTTATCTGGGCCTGCTGCCTTGCAGGAGTTAATTCTCCTCAGGACTTTGTGTACATCAGCTGATGAGACAGTCAGTGGGAATTCTTGCATGTTTTGAGTGTGTGAGAGCCTCCTCTGTGTTTCACTGTTGGAGGTCTTGAAGCAGGAATAGAATTTATTAAGCTGTTCAGAAAGGGAGATGGTGGTGTTGGTTATTTCCGTGGTGAGTGCCCTTATAGTCGGTGATCTGTTGTAGGCCTTGTCACATGCACCTGGCATCAGCAGTAGAGTATTAGCCTTCCAGCTTCTATTTGTATTGCTGTTTTGCCCCTCTGCTTGTTTTCCACAGTCTGTACTTTGCTGTTTTGTACAGATCAAACACAACGATGGCTAATGCATTAGTCAGTCATCATGTCACACTGTGATGTCGCTGAACACAATTAGCTCTTTGAGCTGCAGTGGAAACCAAACGTGAATCAACATGAACCCTGAGAGCTTTGTATTCAGATCAAGGAAAAAAGCTCAAAGCTCTCGCAAACTTTGTTATCTTATTTTTGAAAGTGAGTGCACACTTACAGAAGCATGCGTCACAGAGAGAAAGAGAGAGAATGAGAGACACAGATGAGTGAGTAAGCAGGAGTCAGTGAGAGGAGGGTAAAAAAAAGTTTCAGCAGTATGCATGTACTGTATATTGATGGTTACCTTCCATATGGGCCAAAGACAGGAAATGTATGCCTTCCTGTTTGATTATATTGGAACAGAAGAAGCTCTAAGATAGACATGGGATGCTAGAAGTATTAGATAGGCCTGCTTATTTTAACTGCTGCACAGGTGTTCTCAATGAAGAAGCCCATTCATGGTCCCGTTTAATGCCGAGGATATAAAAAGGAGGGGGATGAAAGAATAATACGCAAAAAAGAATGGGGAAAACATCAAAGCTCCAACAGATGAAGTCTCAATCAATTTATAAATACCTCTGGAATAAAGTTGTTCCCAGTTGCAAAAAACAGAGCTTCATCCTTTGAAATTATAAATTAGTCTAATGGAAATGTTAAACTCATTCAACTTTTATGAGCTGCCTTAATATATTTACCACATCAAAATGTATTGTTAACAAACCTCACTCTGCTTTACTGTCTCTCTCATACTCATCCCTCACACTCATCTTCCACACAAGCATGCGCACACACTCACACACGCGCGCGCACACACACACAAACACAGGCACACGTCACTTCTATCAGACTTTAGCCACTTTCTCTTGGCAGTGAGGTATTGTCAGTAGTATTTGTGGGTGACTGGAACAGATAATCAGTTGTTTAGCTGTCCCCTTCTTCCCACAGGAAAGAGCTGACAGCTTTAGGCCATCACTTAGGTCACATATTAAGAGGCCTGCTGCAGTACCTTGGTGTACACACACACACACACAAACACACCCACATACACACACACACACACACACAGTGATGCTCTGCACTGCACTCACAGCAGATGGAGTCCTGAGTGACACGTCCTGGCAGAGGAAGGTTACATCATGTAAATAATGTGATACCCTGCCAGACTTTAATGACATCAGATTTTAATTCCACCTCTGTGTTTTATGCCACACGCACACACATACAAATCTCATCCAACTGTTTACTATGCTGGTTTGCATCTGTAAGCCTCAGCTGGCATTGAAATTATATTTATGGTAATTCTGAACTTGATTATGACATTTTAACTTAATGTATTCTTAAGTTCAGAATACTTACTCGCACACAGAAGTATTTTGCAGATATTCTCCACTTGACAGCACAACCCTGCTAACCATATGCCGTTGAAAACTGATTATTAGATTTGATTAATGTGTATCAGACGTAATTACTGAAATATAATTGAACACAGTGGTCGTTTTTGGCACTGCTCCCTGACAGTGGACATGTGCCGACACGACTGAGGGAGTTAAAAAGGCCAAGCAGCTGCAGAGGCAGACGTGCTTCATGCTTGTGCCAAAAAAAGAGAAGAAAAAAAACATTATATGTTGAAAGTATATTTCACTGTATTGTTTACCTAGAAGCCCCCAGATGTTGTGAACATGTGGATGTTTTATATGGTAGTTAACAGCAGGTCATGCTTGGACTGACACTCCCTCAGAAACAATTAATAAACCATAAACAGTCTAATATCCTCTTCCCTGAGCATTGAGTTCATACTGCTTCCACGCAGAGAAGAAAGGCAGTGAAAATCCGCTTTTGGTTCAGTGGGGGGGTTCCTTTTAACTTTTTACAACTCCTCTGCCACAGAGCTGTAGCTGGATAAATAAGGTGGTTCATTTGGCCGGCGGTGTGGAGACGATGCTGTGACAGTAAACTGATCGTGTTGCTGAACCTCCTGACCCAGGCTGTTGTTGTTTGCTGCTGTACAAAGATACCTAATCCAAAATGTAAGAGTAGTTTGTTTCAAGTGGGGCTTGTTCTAACATGATACAAGTAAATATAGCTGTTGTCTGGTGGCGTCTGGTCTGATTAGTGTGCTGTGAAAGGCTCCATTGAGCACAGGAATCTGGTCTGCGCAACACATCCAATTATAAATGTATAAATGGATGACTAGATTCGAACTTCGAAGGCAAATGGAAAATTCATAAGACCATCACTTGTGCTCAAGGTTAATTATATCAAGCATTTGATTGCTTGTGGAGGCACAAAGCAACAACTGAACGATTTTTGAAGCAAACAAAAAAAGTATTTATATAAAAACAGTTTCAAACATGCAGACCCAATGTGGTGAGTGGGTTAAGTCATCACAGCTCCAGGAGCTAGCATTCTAGTTTCATCATCACACATGGCTTATCCCTTACCCAGGATCCTCTAGCAGGGGTTAGGGGTCACACAGCCATCAGAGGAAGCCATCACTGAGTAGCTGACCCCTCCTCTGCCCCCCACCTTTCATCTGTCTCTCTGATTAGTTTGCTCATGTGACAGATAGCAACTTAAAATGAAACGCCCCATAGACACCCTCCCGGGAGAATCTCTCAGGCAAGATATATATACACATTCTTGCTGCTCCGCTAGTGAGTGCACTTTCAATTACAAGAGGAGAGGTGGGCCTTTAGATGTTCACTACTCATGGCTCAAAGCTCTGCTAGGTCTGTTGCCTACTAGAGAGTAAATCCATCCACTTGGCTTCGGTGGCATATCAGGTGTCCTCTGGCTTGTCTCTCATGTGTGATTGGTGTGTACCTACCCTGCAGCCGAAGAAGGGACTCAGCTTGATGTGGTGGCATTCAATATCCATTCAATCTAGATGTTATGTAATGTACAGCTAACACAGATTCAAAATAAACCTCACAGCCACTATATCAGGCACTATGTGGCTGCTGTGCTAAAAGGAATTAAATTCTTATAATCATATTTAAATATTTTCTACACACACACACACACACACACACACACACATTTATATATTAAATATTATTCTCTCCACAACTTTATTTTGTCCTACAATGCACATATGTTCATTCATTCAGATGAAACACAGGCAGTCCTGTCAAGTCCCACAAGTTCTCTGTCCTGACTGCAGTAATGATGAGTTTGAAGGTGCATATTTTACTTTATAGATGTACAGCCAAGTTCCTGACTCGACTATGTGAACAATGCGTGCCTTAGTCTCAACCTATTGAAAAGTGACAAAAGAATGAAGTGCATCATGGCTCTAAAAGTACTCTTTAGACAACAGGTACCTTTGTGAAAGTTGATTTCAAGATCTCCCTTCAGCTTCCACTTAGGGAAGTGTAGGCTGCGTGTTGATGCAGTCATCAGGGGGTGATTTGGCTGATATACGAGGAGACCTATTGCTCATCAGAAAGCTATCCGCCATGCTGATTGAGTCATATGTAGAGCTGCTGGGATAATTTGTCACAGACCCGCCAGGTCAATGGACTTTGATTGGAACACGGTATGAACTTGAGGATTTCCACTGAGTTAAGTACTCTCACACTCTCACTCAGTCTCTACATCTTTCCTCTCACCCTGCCACACTCTCATTCTCTCTTCTTTAAGATTTCTGAGTTACACTCCTGGCTCATTTCTTATTTTGTGTCTTCTTTTTTAAAACTTGATCAAAATCCATCCATCTTTTCTTTGGTCTTTGATTTCTTTCTGCCCTCTCCTCTCTCTTTCTCCCTATATTTCCCTGGCCTCTCCCTGGCCTCAGCCTGGGGGCCCGCTCTGCATGTTGAAAGGTAACAGAATCTTCCGGAATGACCCACTGAAATCGCTGGGTTGATTCACTGATGTTTCTGTCAGGGAGAAGCACAAAGTACAGGACTGTATTTCCCCCCACAAAACTATAGGTGTCCATTACAGTGAAGATCTGTGTAAAACGGAGGAAAGAAAAAAAGAGAAGGGGCTCGGAGCCTGACTGACCTGTTTTAATGTCACCGAAAGAGAGGAGGTCAGTGCATACACATGCACAAAGACACATACACAAACACATATTTCCAAGAAGAACAGAAACCTTGTCTGAGACACCTGTTCATTTTGCTGTTAAGTTTGAAACTTTGAAACATGTGGCTTAGCTGGGGAGCTGTAACTCTGCCAAATGCTTGAATATACAAGTTCAGCTGTGCACTGTAACTTTTAACACTTCACAGTGAAATTCACAGCCTTGGCACTCCTAAGCCGAGCAACTCGGTTCCCCTTCATTACCTTTCTGCAGAAAAAAAAGGAAGGGGAAAAAAGAGGGAAAGACATCAAGGTTTTAGAAGACCTAGAAAGAAAGGATGTGAACTTGAATAACTTCCTGGAGGAGCATGGCAAAATACCTGCAGTGAGTTTCAAAAACCACAACATCTTTCATCCAACTGTTTTGGCATTGCCGGGTGGGAGCCTTGGCACTGACCATAACATAGGTATGCCTAATCCTCTTTCATCTACAATATCACACAAAGGGAGTATCTGTCCGAGTGAAGAGGGAGAATCTACAGACATAAAAGGCTGACGGCGGAGTGTTGCATGTCTGTACCAACATTGTCCTGGTCCTTATTATTCTTTGCACATAGCTGTAAGTCTAAACAAGACCCGCTTCCTGAGGAGGACTGCTGTGCACTCACTGCACTCACGCTGGCCCTGGTGTTCTGCTCCAGCGTGTGTGTGTGTGTACATGTGTGAGTGAATGTGTGTTTGTGTGTGCAAGGCTGCTGCGCTGTTGAGATGACCCTGCTTTCTTTCTATAGGGGCTTTCACTCTGCAAGAGCTCAGCCCCTGTAAAGAGGGAGCCTGTGCTGGTACCTCTCTTAGCCTCTTTCTTGTGCAGGCGTCTCTTCTCTTTCATTCTCTCTCTCTCTCTCTCTCTCTCTCTCTCTCTCTGTCTCTGCAGCAGCAGCAGCAGCAGCAGCTTTGAGTACTTCCAGCTGCCGACATTGAATACCGCCTCCCACACACGCACACACTCACAATTGACATACACACAGGTACAAACTGGCCCAATATGGAACACATGTACACACACACGCACACATGCACGTATGCACATACCTCCCTCAGTTACTGAAATGACTGCAGTAGTTTCTCATTGCCTCCGAATTTGTCCTTCTCCCGCCTTTATATGTGGTACATTTATGGTGTAGCTCTACATGTCTGCACACAAACCAATCCATTCACCCTTATCTATCCCTATGTGTCTGTGCCCCCAGACAGGGTGGATATGGGTGATGATTTATTGTCCATTTCCATAATAGACCCTCCAGTTTTCTTCACACAGGCTTCATCACAGGCGCTCCCAGTACAGTAGTTAACCAGCCAGAAAACACACCTCGCAGTATGCCGCTCTCGCCTCTCCACAAAGGAAACTCCAGCAAAGCAAAACAAAACAAACAGAATAGAAAAATACAGGGAAGGTGAATGCAGATTCAAAATCACAGTCAAAGAACATGACGCACCACTATCTGTATGCAGCCCGGTAGAGACGTCGAAACAAATACAGATGTACATGCTCATGCACACCCACACGTAACCATAGGGGAAAAACTAGAGTCCCTCAGTAGCAGCAGTATGTCTGTCAGTTCTTTCATCGTGTTATGAAATAAGAGGAGAGCACCAGAGGAACCTGTTGCTGGGCTATAAGACTGAAGCAGGCCAGGGAAAAAATGGTAATGCAAGCGAGAGCAACGGCAGGGGTCTGTCGGGGTGTAACCATAGCTGCTAAACTTGCATTCAGGCCTTTTCCAGAGCTGGGCTCAGGGTATGCAGACAACCTAGGGGCTGGAGACTTAGGGAGGACTTTAAGCCTCTTTGTCAAGCTCCTCGGAGCTCAGTCGACCGCTGTGAAGAGGCCGAGGCATGCAGCTGTCTAGCAACAAGAACCCCTCATACCACAGATACTGGCCTGTGGTTAGGGAGTGTGAGTGAGTGTGTATGTGGTACACATTGTGTGCCTGAACATGTGGGTTTGAATTTGTGAAAGTGGGCCGCTGATGAATATCACACCAGGTGAGAAAAAAGGTACAGTCTGTGGAAGGGTGAGGAACTACTTCCTGAATAAAAGAAAGTCGAATGGTTTTATTATGTTTGTTTAATATTTAAAATAATTAATATAAATACAATACACATATACTGTTTATACACATAAAGTAATTTTTACAATATATTATTTATTGGCAGAAATGAAATAACTAATATTAAGTAGACAGTAATTAATTGATCATGACCCCAGTGATTAATCATTGTTTTATAAGTGGCTGTTGTGAAAAGCAGTACAGCAATGACAGTCATTTATCAATGTTTGAGATCTACAGCGCCTCTAATACACACCGCATTTGCATGAAGTACACTCTCAAAATTCTTGAGCCTCATGACATGTGCCACAGACAGATCCGTAGACATTGGACAACATGGTAAACCTAAGTGCTGTCTTTCCATGAAAGTATTATCAGTGAAACTAACACCTTCTTTGGAATACCACAGACCTGCCTGGAGACATTGAGGAGCTGGTTTTATGAAGCCTGTCCCTGCACTGCTCCAAATGAGCCATGGTGAATTCTTCACCGCCACTCAATCCCTGGGGAGGCAGTCAAGAAAACCCTATTATATTTGGGGGCAGGCACCGCTCAAACTGACAGCAACTGCTGCGACAGCAAAGCTTGCAGAAAGAGAGAGAGAGATAGGTGTGTTCACCATGTCTATGTGACAACGGAGTAAATTGCACACAAGTTGGTCTCATTTGCTTTGGATAGTGGAGCTGCACAAAGAACAATGCACTTTGCAGTTAAAATTGAACAAAGTCTGAATTATGCTAACAACTCAAATTCAGAATTAGTCTTTGCTCTTTTCTTGCATGTGTAGTCTTGTCACACAAATCCACAGTTAATCCAGAAACCAAGCCTTGCTCCTTAAAACAGTTGCTTGTATTGCTTATTAACATTTGAAAAGTGTATGTTTAATTGATTAAAATAAACCAGCTTGTATTGTATATGAGGCTATAGACATTGTTTTATAGCCAACCTGCATAATAATGTCTTGATGTCCCTCTGTGTTCAAACCAAAAAGTCTACAATTTAAGATCAGTTATTCTATTTTATAGCCCACTTAAATGGCCACACCTGTAATTATAATCCTCAGTTCCTAAAATCGTGCACACACGCACACAAAACCACAAACCTTCCATGGAATTCTACTGGTGCAGGGCAATTACTGCCGGCATGTGGTCAGAAGTCCCTTTTCAAAGAAATATGTATGAAACATTAAAGCAACAGCAAAAAAGTAACACAGACAGAGTGGAAGCATGGGAGGAGGCAAGTCCACGAGTGTTGGTTTCAATCTGGGGGATAACATGGAAAAGGTCAAGTCTGAGTCGGCAGATCACATATAATCACCTCCCACACAATGCTGCGGCCCTATCCTGCAGCAGCCTCCTGATGAGAAGAGAAGATAGATAGACAGAGAGAGACAGACAGATAGAAAGTCAGGGAGGGAGGGAGAGAGAGAGAGAGAGAGAGGGAAGAAAGAAAGACTGAAATAAGAGGAGAAGGAGGCATTATCATTCCAAGCATCAACCCCATAGCAGATGTGCTGCTTGTCTTGGGCTGTGAAGGAGTGGCGTGTGACCCTGTTCACCTCAGGCCTAATGAAAGATTGACTGACTGACTCACCTCACTATGCCAGCGTGTATGTATGCTAGACCAAATATTATTGGATGCAGGGCCTGGAAATGATCCGGGAGCTTACAGAGGAAGGAAAAAAGGACATCACAGAACATTGTCTGAATGCAGGGCCATAAAGTGAACTAATAAGTGAACTGTGGCTCTGTGCTACAAGCATTGCAGTGCAGTGAAATGAAAAGATTTGTTTGTATCTAGTTATACCAATTGTCATGGCACTGAACTCAAGGTTGCAGGATAACGTTAAAGGTTATGTCTTTGCTGATAAGGAAACAGAAACAGATTGTGTGATTTAAGAAGTGCCACACTTCAACATATAAACTGACATTTCTTCCTATTTAAGGAGAATGGCACCCAAAGGTGCATAAATGGTTCATTACACAATTAATTATTTTTGTGGTTATCTATGGTAATCAAAATCACTGGATGCATAAATGAAACACTGTATTTTTCTTTTCTTTAAGATAAACAGTGTTTGTACTGTCTGAATTGATGACAATTCAAGCCAAAGCAGAATACATATGAAATCAACATGTGGAAATTCACACAAACACCAAACTCAGTATTCAAAGCTCTAGGTCAGTCATTCTTCCTGTGGCAGCACGACATCGCTTCAAGACATTACATAGTAAATCAGTCTTTATCCCACCCCCTGCCAATGGGCCATTTGTATATATATACAGAAAGAGTTTACACATAGAACACACACTGAGCAACCGTGGTTTGAGTATATAAATCATTTGCACATGTTACACCAGGTTTTGAAGAGCACAAGCCTGATCGGTACTCCTAAAAGTATCACACAATTAATGTTTATGCTGGAGGTCACAGAGCAAGGATAAGCAACTAATCTTGAGTGAATGCAAATAAGCTACATGTATAAGCATCAAGCAACAGACATAAAAGCAACAATTCAGGTGCTTATGAAAGGAAAATTACAGGGAGAAAGATACGAAAACATAATTATTAGGTGTAATAATTAGAAGTAGCAGTAATTGTTTTGTATTATTACTCTTACACACACCATAAGGCTGTAAATCAGCATGTGAGTTCAGCTTGAGTGTATTTTTACATCTGTCACAGAGTCTGAGCGTTATAGCTGTCATTTACAGGAATACATTATTAAATATAGTAGAATAACATGGGAAGTATTGATTCCTGATGTATGAAGATCATATGAATCACAACAAATAGAAAAGTACAATTGACAGAAAAGCAATATTTGTCCATGGCAAGGGAATCAATCTGCAGACATGCATTTTTTCCCCCAATTTACAGCAAATATCAAGGAGAAATTAAGAGGAGTCAGTCAGCAGATTTACTGCAGCTATTCATGTTTCAAATAATGTTTGCCAAATGAATTAAGTTCTCTAAATCAGATGTGTGAACCTTAAATCATCTTATGTCAAAATTAATAATGAAGTTCTACAGACATGAAGACGGGTGACTCTTTCTGCCATATCCAATTAGTTCTTCAGTGCCGTCTGGGTGCCTTTACAGTGTCAATCAGCAGGCAGTAAACATTGTCTTTGAGCAGCAGTCTACCTCAGGGGGACTGCCTTTAAACAACAAAGTCAGCTCTTTGATACCTCCCCTTCTCACCTTTCAGCACAGCCATCCCCAGACGTAAAAGCGCACCTTCCCATAAAACACAGCCACAAAACACTAATACACCCTCTTTTTAGACTTTATGGCCTCTCCTCACACAATTACCCATGATCACACAATCAGCGTTTGATTTTACGACCCGAGCTGTGTGCATGTATATGTGTCAGTGTGTGTGCGTGCCGGGAAAGGCGAGAGAAAGGGGAGGGAGGGTCCTGGACAGAGGTTTTGCCACAGACATGTGCGGGCAAAAGCGACACATTTATATACAGACAGGCGGGCTCACGTAGACACAAACATTACCACGCACAGACAGCACGCAAACACACACACACACACACATACACAAACACAGATCTTTCCCTCCACCCTCCTCCTCCTCTCTGTGGCCTTTCTCTCCTTGCCCTTAGCTGTTTCCCGGATTCCAAATGACGTTCTGACAGGAGGGCTGAGTGACTGGAGGTGAGGCTGTGTGATGACAGACCACGGCCTTTATCAGTGACCAGCACACTGCCAGCTTGCTGTTTGAAGATTAACTGGCAGATTGAAACCCAAAACTGCTGCCTTTACTGCTTGACTCCCTGCCTCTTTACATATTTCTTTTTTCCCTTTTAACCCCTCGCTCGCTGGCTGCAAGAGCTCTCTGGGTTTAATGTAATTGGCCTATTTCCTGCATATGAAGTTCCCGGTTTGTTGTAATTGACTAGGTCTTTTATTGGCTGTGAGACAGGTTAAATGGGAACCAAATGGAGAGGCAACACAGGAAGCTTAGGTCCAGGCTATCTGATACTCATCAAATCAGCCAACCTGGATGCACAACAGTGAAGTGCTGAGAATGTGGCTGCGGTGATTAGCAGCTGCATGTGGATTAGTATGTTAGTATGGTATTGGCATATGTTAGTCAATGTTGGCTGTGCCTGATGTACTTTAGATGTAGTCAGCTACGGTGTCTGTTAAATGCACAGAGAAAGATATTTTAAGCTCTTCCTCCCATGTAGAGTTCTTTTTATTTCTTGTGGGCAAAAGTGAATCCTTATCAGGGAAGGATGTCAAGATCAACTTCCTTTTTATTTACTTGATTATGTTGTTTTGTAGCTTCAGCCCTTATAATTTCTCCGCACTTCCCTCTCACTGGAAGAGAGGCATGGAGATAAACTTATTCAGCTTGTTTCATCAAAACATCTCATGCCACAGTAAATGGCATTCAACAAAGCTGATATTCTGCTCTTTGATGCTTGCCAGAGTAAATGGACTATCAATGCAAAGTATAAACACTCCTCTGTGCTAATGTTTCTCTCGGGGTCTTTGATGGCACTAGTAGTATCTGTGAAGTGTGTTTTGAAAAATTGCACTGGTAAGCCATCCAAACAGCAAGAATTAAAGCCTATTCACTCACTGTGCCTTTTCAGCAAAGAGAGAGAGAGAAAAAAAATCTAGATTCTAGATTTGGAAAATGGCAGTCTGTAGTGGGGGGAAATTGGAGCATAAACAAGGTACAGAGTAAGTGACTTGTAACAGACAACGCAGCCCAACCAAACCAGCACTGTGGCAGGGGTCCAGTTGACTGCCAGGTGACATCATTTGGCATTGTTTCATGACTCCATTTATTATATTGTGCTCATTGTCCTCCCACATTCACTCAATCAAGTGGGTCTTTTTGTGCTGGTTGTTTAGGTAGTCCAGGTGCATCGTGCTAGTGGAGGCTTCCTGTCTCCCCAGAAGTCTTTTCAATGCCTCTCCTGCCGCGGGTATTGTCATATCCCACAGTGCATCTGAAAAGAAGCAGCAGCCCTGCGTAAATGTCAGAGAGGTGACTTGTTTTTAACTCTTAGCAGGCACCGAATGATTGTGTGTGTGTGTGTGTGTGTGTGTGTGGGTGGGTGTGTGTATGTGTGTGTGTGTGTTTGAATGAACCAGCTGCCTGCCTCCTGTGAACATTTCCTCACTTTACTGTGCTGTACGGTATTTTAAATCTGGATTTACAATGTGGCGCCCCCTGTTGAAATGTTGTTTCCCTCCTACCAGTTTGTTGACTTTATGATTTATTTGAAGACATATTTTCACCTTAAATAATGTCTTTTCCCACCATAAAAAGGTAAACAGTATGTGGTAGCTACTTTTGGGATATTCTGAGGATGTATTAAATTTTTTTTTTTTTACTCTCTGTAGAAAGAACAAATCTGTTTTGATTTCTGAGGCCAAGAAAGTTCCAACAACCATTTTCCTGCTCCAGAGACGGTGTAAAAAGACTCAAAATATGATGACAGCCAAATGAATTCTGCATTGTGGCATTAAATTGGCTTTGCTAATTCCACCAGTATTTGTGGAGATTTCACACTTTCCAACAGAGCTTTGCACCTTCCAGTAAAAAGACAATTTATTTTCGATCATAGAGGTGCCACTGTATCACTCACAATGAAGGCTTTATTAAATGAGTGCGTGTTTTAGCAGCACAGCAGGACGATGAGACGAACATGGCTAATGACTATAACATGAGTGAGAAGACAAATAGAGGCCGGGCCAAAGAGGAAGCCACAGAAGTAAAGCCATGTCAGGTTCAATTAGACCATCTGAAGAGCTTAGCAGACAGAGCTGACAAAGTCCAATTTGTCCAACATATTTCAGCCCACCTTTCCCACATGTGTTCGCGACTAACAGCTTTCAGCACCACGTTTGGACAAATATTCACACTTTCCCACATAACTCTCTGAGGGAAAGATGTCCTGGACTTTCACTTGGGGGCTCAGTTTATCTAGGAAAGCCATCAGCCAAGTTTCCTCTGCATGTAAGTTAATTCCCCCCTCTCCCCCACACTCCATTTGACAAGGTATTAGTCTACGGAAAGGGAAAAAAGACACTTTTCTGTCTGTTTTCCTCTCTCTGCTGTCTCTCTTTTTCATTCACCCACGGTCTGTCTTTCTCTTGTTACACACACGGAGCTGTACCCTGTGGTGAATGTCTCACATATGCCATCCAGTTAGTGGGGTATTTTTGTCTGTGTGAGTGGGCAGCGGTGTCATTCAGTAAGCTTTGAGCTCAGCGGAGGGAGTGCTGTGAAAGCCAGTCACTAACAAGCAAAGAGATTCCCTCCCTTGCATCCCACAGCCAGATGGCTAATCTCAGCAGAATAAAAAAAACATACTTTATAATCATATTTAGAGAAGTGGAGAAAAAAGACATAAACTAACACCGTAACAGTTCAAATGCCTTGCGGTCACAAGTTGCTTGCAGTGAGGTGACAACAAGATAAAACAAAGTCTCCTCTTGTCAAAATGAATTCAATAATTAGACGCACTGGAATGGCCTCGGATAGATCGCAAAACAGACACCAGCGCTCGAGGCTGGCCCTGCAAATTGGAATAATTTGTGTTTGCAGGGTAGGAGCAGTGTCTGCATGAGGAGGATGATGGCTGTAAAAAAAAAAAAAAAATCGCAGATTTATTTATAATTTATTTTTCTCCTTCTGCGAACAGGACAGCATCCATAACATCTCTTCCCAACTCAACAAAAAAATAATAGAAATAAATAAATAAGATTTAAAGAAAAACTAAACACTCTCCTTATGCCTACCTCTGCCTGTGGCCTGAATGATAACAGGCATGATCCCTCCTGGCGCTGTGCCAGTGCATTGCCCGAGGATGCCCGCGGGTGTCTGAGGCAGCATATCCATTAGCTACCTGTGTAGACGGCTCCTCCGAGATACACAAACACTGATGTCTGCTTTCCTTCCTTTCCAGAGATCCCAAAGCCACACACACACACACACACACACCTGAAGCTTACCATCTGGCCTAGGCTTGAGGGCCATGCTGCTGCAGCCTCCAATGGTCTGACCAGTTAGCCCTCTTCGTGTCACTCAGCCTCGTCAGCTGATGCTGTCAGCACAGGTGGCATTCCCTTATTCTGTCTCTATTGGGGAAAGAGCAACCTGACAGAAATGGGTATTATTAAGCTTTGAGCTATATATTCACTTGGTGACCTGAAAAAAGAGACCCCTGTACAATGTAATGCAATGCAACCAATTACAATAGAACTGAAATAAAACGTCTACAGTCTTATCAAACTCATAGAGTTGTTTCTGTAGATACTGTTTCAAAGAGGTGATGACTCAGTGCGTAATCTTTGAGGTTGTAGTTTGTGATGTTGTGTTGTAATTTATAATACAATATTGAAAACATATTTGAATGTAATGCAAATTATATTTTATATTTGTTTTTTGGCTACAGCCCCATAGTAGAAAGTTTTCTCGTTACCTGTTGCACAAGTAAACGATTGGATGTTTATTGGCATTACAATTACTTAATCCTTGTGATTTGTTTTAATTAATAAGGTTATGTATTGAAATTAAGCCCTGGTTCACCACTTCAACAAACATGCAACGCATTCAACCAGTTATGATTTGTGCAACTCATGCAAAGCCTAATTAATGTTATTTACACTCAATGTAGAATCAGACACCTGATTTTATGAACACCAAGAATCAGGAACAGCTGTTTGATAGAGAGAAACTAATGATGTCATGCCCAGAATCGTCAGCGGGGAGCTCAACACCATGGGGGCTGTCACTCAACAACAGAATGTCAGCAGCAGCAGGGCCTCTGTTTGGGGAAGGCACTTGTCAATCATCTCTCTGGCTGCGGGGGAGCAGGTGGGCTGACCAATCACAGGAGGTCCCAGCACAGCAGGTCCGGGACCAGGAAGTGAAGCGCCATCTGGAGTGAAGGCGAGCTGTGAGTGGGCAACTGAAACAAAGTGATGACATGCTGGAAGAAAGCTGGTTGAATGTGCTGGTGGGTATAACAAGGGCATTTGGATTCATGCTGCCTATCACACCAATTCTGTTGTTGATTCTAGTAGTCAGATGGTGCTTATTAAAAATGTGCACGAGCCGCCATTCCTCTCATATAGGGGTAGAAAACCGGTGTGTGTGTGTGTGTGTGTGTGTGTGTGTGTGATAGCCAACTAGTATGATGGTTAGAATACTGTTACCAGCATTAACATGGTGCACAAGACATGGTATCACAATACTCACACTGATTAGCGTAAGAGCCCTTCCATCACACACCCATACACACACACACACTGCATTTTTATCAGTCAGATATTATTCTTAACTCAGGACCAGTCTATTTCCAGCTCCAAGATGTCACTTTAACTTTGACAGTTAACAATTTGCCAGCTCATAAAATAAAAAAAAGGAAAAATTGTAGCAGTGAAGACTGGCAAATTGAAAATTATGACATTGAGTTTGATTTGGGGAAAATGATGAAAAAATCCATTAAAACAGGTTCTGCATGGAAAGAACTCCCTCTTTCTATCTCTCCTCTTTTTATGTAACAATGATCTTTTATTCCTTTGATAAGAGACAGATCTGCAGAGAGATAGGTCAGAGGAAATGGAATTGAATGGAAATCTTTGCGCTACATTTACTGAATCATCAATGTGATTAATAGCAGTTAACACCTCGTAAAAATAGAGCCGCAATTACAGCGGAAAATTAGGGGCCAGCATTACCATCATGCTAATAAGTACTGAATATAATTACATTTATCGCAGTATTGTCACAGAGATTGATAAATTCATGCTCAATCTCGTTAATCTCTCAATAACATCCAGCACGGAATTTAACAATTATCTTTTTTGTCATCCTGAATGAAAAAAGGGTGAAAGAAAGAGAAAGAGGTGACCGATTGTGAGAGTAGACAGAGTTAGAAGAAGATAGAGAGAGGCAGTGTGAGAGAAACAGAGAGAGGGCAGATATGCTCCTGTCCATCTCGAGTATTTTTCATCCTATTCCCAGCAGAAGGGATATAACAGATAATTACCAACTCTAAAAACTGTGTCTTTGTGTGCTGCTCTGAAAGGAGAAACTCTCCAGCACTGAAGAGATAAAGCTCAAAACAAAAGCAGCCTGAATTGGACCAGGATTAGCTTTAATGGTGGTAATTACCAGAGGGGATAACAGCCCGGTCCTCTCTGCCCATCACTGAGGCCCAGAGCAGAGGACAGCAGGAGGGGGCGAGAAAGACCTGAATCAGGGCCCATCCTTGGCTGCCTGTGTGGCTGCATGGTGGCAGCGGTTTAGCACATTCAATTGTAAAACACTTGGACAACCCATCTATGTCTGGCCTCTCCTGTGCTAAAAGCCACTACTGTATCTCACCGCCCCAATAATGGCTGTGCATAAAAAAGCACTAGGCCCTCTACACTGTTGCTTCTTGAATTACAATCTGAGCTGATGGCATGGATAAGAGTGCCCTAAATTATAGCAGCGGGGGCACTGAGGCCTCTCTTTCTCTCTTTCTCTTTCTGTGTCTCTGTCTCTACCTCATCATAATGGCTGAGTAGCATCAGCAAGCCGCACCGTGTGCGCCGATAAAACGTTATTATTTGGGCCATTGACAGTGATGGGGTCTGCTGCCTAAAAACAAGAGAAATTAAAATGCAACATGGTGCCATCTTACACCCTCAGTGAAAGATGCCCCCCCAACATCAGTGGGAACAAAAGAGACAAACTATATGAGCCATGTGCAGGACATTCAGCTGTTCAGAAGGACATAATTTATCTAGTTTTAAATCTCTGCTTCCAAACCTTAATTTGAATACCAACCCTATAGCCCCCAGGGCATCATGTACTGAATCTAAATCAAATATACTGTACCCATATGCTGCTTCTTTCTTGCCTTACCACTACCACTACCACTACCTGCATGCAGTATTACCAGTGTCCACATTCCCAAGGTGTGCATGGACGTCTGACCTGTGGTGTGTTTGCTTCCTGAAACTCAGATCAATACAGAACAACCCACCAGACAATCAATCCTCAGGGAAGCTGGATCTATAAATATCTCATATGTCCAGCTGAGCCAGACTGTCCGCACAGTGGACTGCATTAACTGATCTCACAGATTCAGGACGGAGCATAAAATGCTCTCCCCATGTTACTCATCTTCCCATTGATCATATAAATGTGTGAATTGTTTCTATATCTGTATTGAATGGATGTGTTTATTGCTTCTTTATCAGTGTCAAACTGATGAGGAAGAAGAGCCAGGAACTCCAAGGTTACACTTGTGATCTGTTACTGGCATATGTTTAACTTGTAGAAATTTAGGTTAGGGCCTATACTGTAGTTGGAGGCTGTAATGAAAAACACCCAGTAGCCTGGTCCATAGTCTCCTTTTAATTAGCTCTTTTGAGCTCTCACAGAAAAGCCTTCACATGAAAGAATGGACCTGCCATTCAAAACCCCACCTGTGACAACCGAGCCTCATTGGAGGCATGTCTGTCGGTTCTTATCTAAGGGATGAATCAAGAGGCATCATCACATTTCTTGGTCTCTTAAAGCTCCTGGAGGACCCCCTCTGTCTGCTCTCTGTAGGATTTATCTTTTTAATCTATCCACAATAAACCAAGAAGAGTGTCTTCGTGTTCACCTCAAATGTAATACGGATTATTCGCAGACACATCTCCGAATGGTAATGTAAATGGATATTAAAAAAAATTGGATGATACCAAATTGGATGATACCAAAAAGGTGATGCAAGATAACTCAGCAAAGCTGAGTTACATCAAATCAGCCAGCATATGAGCCGTTTGTGCATACAAATTCCTTGAGGCTGACATCAAACGTCCAACCACATGTCTGCCTGCCCTTGCAAGGAAGTCAGAATGGAAATCCCCCTCCTCCCTCCATACCTCCTAAATAAGTTTGTGGTTAGTATCTTTTTTTTTCTCCTCATTTTAATCCAAGAGAAACTCTGCAGATGAAAGCAGGGTAATGTTGCTAATGTGTGCGATAGTCAGAGCCACATAAACCTACGACAATAAATTAAAGACCACAGGCGTTTATCTTGGCCTCATGTGACCAAACCCCCCACATACAAACAGACATACGGTCACACTGTCACACATTGTCCTCCAACACCCTCCAAACCAGAAGCAGCCAGCAGGCAGGCGCCCACGTTTCCCACTCCAGACTTATCTGGCTGTGGCGATAAAACCATACTATAAACACAACAAGATTTGACTCATCTCAAAGACATGACTGGGAAACTGAATAATGAGGGAAATCTAATAGCTCTGCCACACGGGAGGATATTATCTGAGTGACCTGTAGCTTATGCAACAAAGTTTCAATTACTTTAGTATTTGAATGAGGTATGGCTTAAAGACTCTAGAGCCATACTGTATTGCAAAACTGCTTTTTATATGTGGTCTAGCTTTAATGTGAATCTGCCAAGTGTGACATGAGGACATGATTTGAATAAGTAAGAACTCTTTGCACTATGTATGATGCACATTTACAGTGTATATGTACATGTTCGGTTTAAAGACATGCTTTTCCTTCACACACACATTCACTGACAGACAATTTATGTGCCCTCTCTCTCACACACACATACGTACACGCACAGCACCCATAAAATTCAGATGTCTCCACACTCCATCCTTTGTGAGACCTTATTGTCCTGGTTATTACCCTGGGTATTGTTACAGAGAATTGGTATGCTTATCAAGGCCTGTAGTCTAAAGTTGATACGACACTGGCCTGGCAGCTTCATTAAGATTGATATCCTGCCGCAGCACACCCAGATGAGCTGATCTAGGACATGGGAGGGAGCAACCAAGCAGAGTTAGAGAGAGAGTTAGAGAAAGACAGAAAGAATGAGAGAGTGGGGAAGAGAAAGAGACTGCAGGTCCACCTCCCAAGTAGCTCAATTGCCATCTATTGAGCCACTTGAGCTCAGGAGAGGGGCCAGGCATGCATACCTCTCTTTTAAAGGGACGCTCCCCCTGTAACCTCACCCTGCCAGTCATAAATTACCTTCCCTGGCTCAGTCTTTTCACAGTGGATGCACAGAAGGACCCTATAGCCTCTCTATGAGCAATTAAGGCCTCCATAGGATGGTATCAAACCACCCTGACCTCATCCAACCTCTCCTGTCATTGTCACCTCCTAAAAGGGCCCCTAGACTTTGTCCCCAGAGTGTCACTGCTCTCAATGTGCATGGGGCAGTAAGAGTACATTTTACTGGCCAGTGGCCATCCCTGTTTCAGAATTTTATCCTGAGAAATATAACAAGGTCAAAGGTCAACTGGACTGGAAGTTTTTATTTTGTATGTTTTTGAACAAACTTTACAGCTGGTTAAATACAGGCTAGTTTCACTCTAAATGTGCTGAACTCCAACTGTGTAATTTCATTAACTGTATGACAACACTACTGTCTCATTTAACAGATTATTTTCATTCCAGCCGATGGGTTTTCTAGTCATCCTATCATCTGAGACACATTCACTTTGTGTAGCCAAGTGGAATGAAACTTCTGCTTTATGAGAAATCCCAAGTGCTAAATTCAGCCTGTATAGGTCAGGGAAGATTGCAGTGTGTACATTAACTGAGCACACTGGCGTGTCTAATTTGCTGTGGTGGACAAAACAAAGGCTTTCATTGATATCATATCATATCGAGTCAACTCTGGATCCAGTGGAGAGCCCTGGTTTCCACTGGCCAGACCTAATGATTTATTGCTCCACTGACTAGCCTGCACACTATCTGATTGGCAAGGCTGGGGCCCATTAAAAGGCATATATTTTTAATCACTGTTTACCATGTCAATAGCAATGCTAATCACTTCAAAGGTGTGTTAATATGCCTGTGCTGGGTGAGGAGACCTGATAAACAAGAACGACTCCTTCTAGTGTTTTTTTTTTCTTTTTTTTAAATCCAAATAAAAAATGACATTGAGTCAAGCATTACTTCTAAAGCTTTAATTTCACCTTTAAGGACCTTCATTAAAGAAGGGAGATCCAAATGTGAGCCACTGAGTAAACATCTGTTATGAAAGGCATAATGTCAAACCAAATGTGCACCATTCTCCTTGTCATGACTCCGTCAGGTTTAAAAAGGAGCAGTGCCTTTCAGGAAATGATAAGACCAGCAGGGTAGAATTTTTTTTTTTCTGTGGACACTCATTTAATGCCAGCAATGACATTGTAGTGGTGTGACCATTTATTGTCACTTGATGCAATATTATGACCAAAACACTAATTTTATGTTTTTTGTCCAAATGGTTCACCACCGTTATGTCTGGCTTTTTATGATATTATATTTCTCCTAGCATCTTGAGGAGAATGGGATGACGTGACGTTTAATGTGCGTGTGGTGAAATGTCAAGCTCTATCAAGCCCACTGGCCAGTGTGGTGCACACAGACTAGTATTATGGAAGTGGGGCAGTTGCAGCAGGCCCCTCTGATGGCCTATAGAGTGCTCCCTATATGCACACAGAGTCATTGGGCAGATGTGACCTCGCCAACACACAGAGGCTCTTTGTGTCCAAGGGATTTAGAGTCCCCTGGGCCTCCTGACTCTAAACATTAACAGACCTACTGCAGAAGGAAAGAGAGAGACCCTTACTCTGCTGACATGCAACATTAACCGAGGCCAAGTCTCTCTCCATACTTGCAATATCAGAAAGGGCCCTATATGTACAGATGCATGCAAAGACGCATGTGGTGGGTTGGGCAAGGCTGCAGCTTAGACACACACTAATGAGGTGAAACAGTGTACTTAGTGAAAATATACCACTTATAGGACAGAAGACTTGTTTACATACAATAAAGGGGTCTCAAAGCACTCCACTTAGAGGAGGTCCAGTACACGCTTGGTCCGTTTCATTCATTTTTGTGCTGCAATCCAAGCAGAGGTCAGCATCCTTAACACAATTCAACTCATCTTCAGGAATGCGACTGTTGTCTTGTTAAACGAATGTGCTGGGAAGACATATCCCTTGCTACGCTGTATTTAAAAGAAACGCCTTAAATAAAGGACCTAATTATCTGTCAAGGATTGATGTTATGAGCCTGACGTACATGAACTTATCTGGATTCTTGGTGCTTTCTTTCCTCCCTGTAATAGTGTGATTATTCACCACTGTAGTTAAAGCTGCCTTGTGATTCACTGATATTTTCATCATTTTTGCTAATAATAATGATACAACATTTGCATAAAGGAAATGAAACAGGTTACATTTGCATATATTAAAGATTTATATGTATGCATATAATATGTTTGCTCATTTCAGGAAACTAAGCAAGATAATAGTAAGACTAAGACAGGAAATAGAAGGAGTACAAATCCACAGTAAATATTGGCCTTCGTTATCTGCCATCCCCTCAGACAGGAGGCTGTATCATTTTTCAGCAAAGAGCCCCCTGTTCTTGAGGACTAGGCCAGGCCCTGCTTTATTAAATTATCTCCCTTGCTTCGCAAATACAATTTCCTGCATAAATCACTCAAATGATCCTTCAGACTGTCAGGTCCAAGAGAGTGTTTTTCTATCCTATCTGCCTCCGACCAGGTTATGCAAATCCCCACCACTGTGTGTTCGATATCTATTGAGATGCTTCAATTGTCTGCATTTGGCCCTAAATCCTTAGCTTGTCCCCATATTATTCTCCTGCCCTTGATAAAAGTGACACTAAGCATCAAGCCATCAGCAAGTCGGTAATCCATTACCAAAAAAAGAGCATGCCAATTTAACTAAGCCAGAAACACTGACCCTGCAACCTTGACCTTGTAAACATTACAATGGGGGGAGGCCACAGTTTGTGCATTGGAGATCTGCTTGGTGGAGCATTGGGAAGGGCTTATTATGGCCCCTAAGCCGGGGCTGAATTCAATCACATTGGAAAAGGACTGAACAGAGAAATCTTTACCAAGGGTCAGCTTGGTTTAAGACCCCAATACAGAAATACATAACTGCACCAAGTCAACCAGATAGAAGTCTGCATTATCATCGTCCCTACAGCTAGCTAGCCAGCAGTCTAATTCTGAGGGATAAACATCTGTAATGCATTGGCTCAAATGGGAGCCAGCTTAGAGTGACTTCAGCTTGATCCCGGACAGCTGTTTGGGGACCAGCTATGGCCTAACTGCACAGGGGGTCTCGGTGGATGTCTTGAAAAGGGACCTCCAAAAATCTAAAGGGACAAAGGAATCTCCTGAACAATGTTCTTGCTGATACAATGGTGGTGCACAGGGAGGAAGGGGCAAAGGAGCACTGCCTATTCTAGGGGGTGAATGACCAGCGCATTCCTCTCCAGTCGCCAAGCAGTAAGCGCAGTGACCAAGAGTGACAAGTCTTTACACTGCTTTGTTGACACTCTGTGTGCTTGACCAATACATTCCTTCTGTTCTCGCCCTCACCCTCCCTACTTTCCCCTTTCCCCCTTTCTGCTTCCTTCTTCCTTTGCTTCTAATTCTCCAATTGCACTTCTATTGGTTTATTTTATTTTCTGCGTGGGTAGCCTTGAGTCGACTAAGCAGTGTCACTCCAGTTACACATTGCTTATATTCAGAATGAAACATAGAACGGCATGGTACGGTACATGCACATAAATACATGTTGGGGTCAGGTCACTGCGTAGCATTACTGACACACATTTGGAACACATGTTTGTTCTCCATACAAGCTACACATCAGCCCTTTGACAAGTGAAATGGGTGAATATAACATATGGGACAGTATCAGGGGTTCATGTGGAGGACAGGGAATTACAGGCCTCTTTCCTCTCTCTCACACCCTCTCCCTCTCTCTCTCTCTCTCTCTCTCTATCTTGCTCATGGATGCACACATTCTCACATAGAGAGGAAGGATCCCTGGACTGCTAAAAAATCCCTAAATCCCAAAGACTAACAGTCTAATGTAAGAGGCCAATCCCTGATTAAATTTAAAGTTATGATAAAGTAAGGCAGCTGTACTGCACTCGTAAGGAATTAATTTAGGAATCAACAGGGAGATTTGATACACGAGCCACAGTGCAGCTGGAAATCAAGTGAACTGTGCCTTTAAATGCGTTGACACTGACGGGTAAAGATGTGAAAGTTATATTTATCATAAAATGTGAATGCATTTCTTTGGGTGAGAGGCTTGTCATCTACAAGCCACTGATTTCAAGAGAGAGAAGAGAGTGGCAGTGGGAAAAAAAAGCCACTCCGTGCATAAGTTACGTTGCTTGTTCTGTGTGAATAGCTTATACTCTTTAATTGACTTGGTAAGGCCTGTGTTAAGCCCCACAGAGCTTCAGCATCAGCGGATCCACACCTGTGACAGCAGTGCAAGAATGACGGGGCTCATTAAAAACTTGATTCAGATCCTCGGCAGGAACCCTGTTGAGTCGCTTTAAAGCAATGCGCTCATCGGAATGATAGGTGGCAAATACAGTAGCGGGGGAAAATTGGACTTGAAAAGGAATGTCTGTCTCTCGATTTTTTAAAGCCTTCCTCTTAATAACCCGTGTTCCTTTGTACTCTCAAACAAAATGGCTTCTACTGTTGTACACAGGGCCTTTGAAGGTGAGCTGTGACTGGCATACACGGATGTCTTCTTGTAGGGCCTTAATTTGATGCTTGAGCACTGCTGAAACTCCCTTATGTGTTTGTTGCCTCTTTTTGAAAAGAGTAGGCTTGCACTTGAGTTAAAGTAAACTGCATCAATTTTTCATGTACCTGTCCTAAAGATAGGCATTGCACTTTCCTACACCAAAAGCATGATATCCACCGTATATTGTGAACTGCAAGCAATGTTTGACCTTGTAACTCTGCCTATCAGTATGGGAAGTGATTCTGGAAAAGGTGAGGTGGTGTATGCTTGTGTGGTGTACAAGCAGTGAAAATGAATTCAGTGCAGCATGTGACTCTTGTGATGAGAAATGTTCTGGTAAATTATGACACAAAGCATAATTCATGTGATAAAAAGAGGGAAATATTGCATAGATGGAGCAGATTATTGGTTTGAAGGCACGTACCTCCAGGCTATGAATATCTGAACTACCTAGTGTAAGAGATAATAAGCACCATCTTAATGGTTTATGAATCTCATTTGATTTATGGTTATTAACCATAGGAGAATTATAGTGGTGTTGTATTGATGGACGGGGGGTATTTCAGGATAGAGCTCACATGATTGTGATGGTTTAACTTGCCAGCTTATAGACAGACCACCATGGTTAGTGAACACTGAATTGCACAATAATCTGACCTACAAAACTTCATGCTTTTAGTTCTATTCCTGACAATCCTTCCACTGGTTAAAAAAAACTTTCCCCAACTAACAAGTAGCTTCAAGCCAATCATCAGTTCTTCGATTTTTTTCTTGTTAGTGATGCCAGAAGTAGAAGTAAAAGGGGAGGAGGGAGAGGAAAAAAGAAAAGGTTTTATCCAGGGGACCGACACCATTCCCGTCCCACACACGCCTCCAAGCAAGCACATCCCCTTGTCGATCCCCTCCCCAAAAAAAGGGGGAAAAAAGAGCATCAATAAAAGAACTGTGGTGCAGATTGGAGAAGGCATGAGTAGATTTTCAATGGGATTTCAGGAGAAGGCACAAGGGGCAGAAATCTTTTGCTTTTGTCTGCCGTTCAAATGGGTCTGATGAGCCTCAAGCTGGAGGCTCTGCTTGTCATAGAGGTCCTGATCTCTTGTGTGAATTGATTTCCATCATTTGGGGGGAGCTGTACAGACTGAGGGTATATTCCTGCCTGGGAGTGGAAGATAAGGGCCAAATGAACTGAGACCAACTTACTGTACAAAAAAGCCATAAAAAGCCATAGAGGAGGGTCTTAGGAGTGTGAAAAAAAGAACGAAAGAAAACAAAATATGTTGTCTCATAGTCCATTCTCAAATGTTAGATTAGTTTTCAAAGAGTAGGAAGCCCTGTCCTGTTGTGACGTTTTCTCTCTGCCAAGCATTTCATCTGATTATGAGTACTTTGCAATCTGCGACAGCATGATTGATGCTCCACTTTCATGAGGGGAATTTTAACAGCACCTCTTCAGCGCTCAATGCGCACCCAATTATGCGTCTGAGCTGGTAACCTTGAATTTATGTCACCATGGCAACAAAACCTCCGGTCATGCATTATGGATTATCATTGAAATTCTACACCCCTACCTAACATAATGAGAGCCCAGGACTTAATCAAATCAGCCCATTCTGTGTGACACAAAGTGAAGAAGGAGCTCTCATTGTATTGGGGTTGAGGCTGGGAGAAGCCAGCCAGGCAAGCAGGCAGGCAAGCAGGCAGGCAGGCGGGCGGGTGGCAGACTGGGCTGTGACGGCCCCAGCAGCTGCAGGGCTAGCAGCCTGATAGATGGCTCCCATATACATCAGTGAACATATAGACAGATGGCCCTCAATGCCTGGAATTTCCAACCCAGGAAGCAGCTGTTCAGCCTAACCTCTGCTGTCCGTCTCACCTTGTTGTCATGGAACATTGAGCAGAGAAGGAGAATGTGGATGGTGACATGGTGTGGAGTGTGGTGGCGTACGACGGAGCTTTAGGGTTGGGACAGGGGAAGGGGCTTGACTAGGACCAGAGGCAGAGCTTGCTGAATTTACATTAGGCGGCACTTTCTCACTCTGTTCCGCTCTGTTTAGACCCCTCCTCTTTTTTTGGTGGGTAGCTTGAGAATCTGGATGGAACTTAAGTTCTTCTTTCGTACTCATGATCACATAAATAGATGTGGGGACCCAGAATTATTTAGTTTTCCCCTCTCTCTCTCTCTCTCTCTCTCTCTCTCTCTCTCTGTCTCTCTCTCTCTATCAGATGGATGACATAATTGTTGTAAATCACAGCACTGGATTCATGCAATCTATTTTTCATCTCCTCCCTGGCTTCTCCCCCTTCACTACTGCAGGCCCAGCCCGAGCTGTTACATAAAATATTGATTGCTCTTGTGTATTTCTCTCATTGTATGTAAGCATTTTTATTAGCTAACAGGCAAGCAGAGGAAACCAGTATTGCCCCTCCTTTCCCTCACTCTCTATAAGAACTTTTAATAGCTCAGCAGATTTTTGTTCCTCTCTCTTCTGTTTCCCTGCATCATCCCTGTAGACTAATGGGAAGCCCTGAAGATTTCAGCAAGGGAATAGCAGAGCAGGAATACAGGAAATACAGAAATAGGCCCTTCTCAAGCAATGCTTAAGAAATTGTAGATGCACAGGTCTTTGGGATTCTAAATCATAACCTCTTTTGTGGAAAATATGGCTTTAGTAAACTCAGAACTAAATAATAAATGGCAAAATGTCCGAAAAAAAAAAAAAAACATACCCAAATTTGATTTTAAAAAATGATCTCATCATGACCCAAATGTATTACTGTATTATTATTAGATGTAAATGTAATTCACTGGTCAAATGTAGTCTATTCTTGTTTTTTTTTTAAGGCTAATCCTACTGTAAGTAACCAGGAATTAAAAAAAAAGTCACCAGCTCCAAAATTGTAGACACATGATTCAAATTGACATTGCAAGCATTTAATGTTTTGGCCACATCCTTATGTCACTGGGAGGAGCATTCTACTAAATGATTCATTTGCATAACTTTTCATAGGCTCTTTTTAAATGCAATCATAACAGTTTTTGGGGTGCTCTCTCACTGGAAAAACAGGGAATCTGCGGCTTGGATATTTACTGAACCACTGTTTTTTGGAAGCAAAACAAAGTCTACTGCAGGCACTCAGGCATATCAAATTTATTCTGAGCACAGCAGTGAAAAGGGACAGTCTATCAGCATCAGAATACTAATATCCAATATTCTGTATTGAAAAAAGCAAAGAAAGAGTATTTTAAAATAATAGAAAAAGTTTATGTGAAACAAATGGGAATTCAGTAATTCATATACACCCCGGGTCCTCTGCAGCTGTCTAACACATCTGCATATTTCCAATAAACATAACCGAGTAATAAATGTTATTTTCTCTGAAGTAAGCGCATCACAAGTGGAGGTGTCATCTAAAATGTATTTGTGATGTGCTTGATGAAGCCTGCTCATCCCTCTGTAATGACACCCCAGCCTCTCTCATGTGTTATGCATCACATCTTGTTACCATCTTCCTCTGAGCATGGCTGTCATCATGTGTCTTCTTAGGCCCCTCCGGAAGCGTCGCATCAGCTAAGGGATACATGGCAAAGAGAGGGGAGCGGCGTTATTAGATGCCTCTCCAACTTCTCAAACTCCAGAAGGTGTCACTCTCATCTGTATTTGCTGAGGCTACCTTTTTTTCTCCCTGCCAGACTGATTCATTACAGTACAGACAGGAGACAGTGGAATCAGGGAAGTAGTAGGTGTGAGAGCATTTTGCGTGAGTCCATTCTCATAATACATTATTGATGTTGTATTTTTGTTATTAGAACATCTCTCCTGCATTATGTATATCAAGTTCATGGAGAGTATCATCGTTATATTGTTTTACAGACCCTGATATGTATGAGAACATTTTGGCCCATATTTGAACCTGGTGTATGTAGAACATACAAGAGGCACTTTCACCATGAGTTTTTATTTCTGTTAAGACACTGATTTTTTATTGAAGAAGCACTTAATTTTTCAGTTGCATTTCAGTCCACTGTGAGTGCACGGACATTTCCTTTTGTGATTGTGAACAGAATATCTTATCTTAGATGCTATGTCCACTCTACCATAATCACAGTCTAATGCAAATCAAGTCAACCCATGGTGTTCACTCTGATCACGCAAGGAAAAATAAATAATCACTTATAAATTATGCTTCTTAAGTAGTGCATGCATAATTGAAAAAAAGAAACATTACCATGGTTTGAGGGATAAGCTCAGGTTTTCCATAACATGGGGATGCATTTATGGCACAAAAGTGCATAGACTGCTTCTTAACTTTAATACTCCACAGGCCCCTTGTTGTTGTCGATGTACTTCATGTGACATAGAAAGGCATACAAAAGAGCATACATCACTGAAAAGTTACTTTTGCTCATCTTATTCATTAATCATCAAGAAGAAGACTGAATCTATATGGAAAGACTGTTATAAACTAATGACTTTGCCTCCCTTAGTAACCTTCCTGACAGCTATACTATTGGGTTACAAGGAGAGTCACACTACTGCAGTCCCCACTGCCTCATTTGCATAGAATTAATGATGCATGCATATGCAAATGAGCATTTTAAACAATGTTGATTACTGCCTATGTATTCATAGGCCAACAGTCACACATGTCTGACATGCCACTTCTGCATGTAATTTGCACCACAGTAAAGGGCAACTGGTACAGTCTCTCACGGAGGCTCATCATGGCTGCAGGCAGCGGTGATAACTGCTTAATCTGTGTCTTGACTGATGTTTATTTATTGGTCTGAATCTCTCTTCTCAGATGTGACTGTATTACTGATAATGTCAACAGAGCAGAATTAGCTGTTTACTAGAGGGAAATGTAAGATTTCCATTAAATTCAAGGCAAGGCTGCACAAAGATCAGCAACAATTGACAGGTTCCACATAGCTTCTTGTTAGATTTGTCCTCCAAGTATAAGATTAATCCTCTACCAGTGTCCACAGTGTATAGCTCACTGCACAAACACAGCAGCATTGGTCTGACACACACACACAATACCCATTTAAAGCTGCAATAGTTTTTCTCCTTGAAGACACGATGAGTCAGGATGGGATCTTGTTTCAGACCCCAGATGTTCTCGACCCTCTAAGCCTGTGGATACATCATAGCATGCTTTCATCCAGATCCTGGCCTGCTGAGGCCCACAGAGGCCCATGGAAGCCATCCAGACCAGCCCTCTCATTTGGTTAAGGGCTCTTCAGTTGTAGGCCAACAGCACCAAGAGCCTCTGCATGTCAATCCCTCCCCCTTGTCTTCCTTCCTTCTACTCTACCCCCTTGAAGTCAGCCCTGTTCTTAGATTGTTGCATTTCTAATGTCTGCATGTCGTGCTATGACTTACTACTGCCCTACAGCAACAGTCAAGAGTGGGGAATATATTTAAAAGGGACAAGCGATGGGGGGAACTCTATATTAATATGAAGCAAATTGTGAGGAAGTGGACAATTACGACTGTGACACATTATGACGCTTAGCCACCAATCTTTCTAGATTTTGAAAACAAATTAGCCAAGTCTGCAAATGGGTAATTATTCTAAAATGTAAAAGGAATCTGCTATAATGTTTATTACAAGAAAGGAATTTGCACTTTTGTAGTCTTTTTTCCCCTTTACAATCAGGGTCATAACCTCTGCTTTTACAAGGTTCCATTTCAACACATATTACACTTTATTGTGTCAATATTTACGAGCTGGTTGTAACCTACATCCACATTATATCTGCACTTTGTCACAATTTGCATTTATGGACTCAGACTAAATGGCCTATTTTAGTTGTATATGTTTTTGTAAGGGTCATGAGTGTTTTTATAATGCACAGGATCACAAGGTTTTTGCGTGCAACCCATTTTTTGTATGGGTTGACACCTATAAAAAAGTACTAGGATCAATATACTAATGTATTTTTTCTCCTATTTTTTATTTCATTTCTGTAGCCTGACACAAAATGGTAATGAATGCTCAGGGGATGTTTACCCCATTTAGATTTCATAGAACTTGGTGTCTGCATTGATTAATGTGTGCCTAACCTATGTTTTCATTATGAGAGAAGGAGGTGGTTTGTGCATCCACATGTGTGTTTGTGTGTGTGTGTAAGTCTGTTTAGGGGCTGGATGGGGGTTATATTTTGGGGTGGTATGATTGAAACCCCCATGCCTCCATGTGGAGGTAATGAACCTGAAGACAAGCAGCGGCTAGCCTGAAATTTCATGCATTGGGAGAGCGTCAGGGCATACATAAGGCTGGCTTGGTCATTTGTTATCGTTAATCTTTACATTTATGGCTGCAAATATGTTATTAGGAGGCGTGTCCTGAGTATTTCACTTTGATTGGGCTGTGCTCTATGACATATTGATCAGTTCTGTTGGGGAAGGGACAGGCAGGAGGCCAAAGTGACCGAGACCTTGACTTTGGACATCTGCAAAGGCATGACCATGAATGTCTGGCTCATATTCAGCATCCCTTGTAATTTCCCTTTGTAGGGGAATCAAGGGCACGTAAAGCCCATCACATTTAAACCCACCACTAGCTGGGTGGTTGAGTAAGTGACAGACATACACGAAAACCAAGATGGGGTCCGGCAATGACCAGCAGCCTTCCCTGGATTACATTCCAGGAAATCCTATCCATCTTCATTCAAGCATTTCAGTGTTCAGTGAAATGGTATGGTGGGGTGGACCAGATTCAGATTGGTTCTATGTGTTTGTGTGTCTCTGTGTGTGTGTACGCATAAGTCATATTCAAGTCACTGTTACCCCAGACTTCACCAGCCATTCCCAGCTATCCTATTTTGGAAAGCTCTTAACATGCATGCTCACACCCCTCCGCTGGCTGCAGAATTGAGTCCTAATAAGATGACATGATTCCTGTATTAATCATCCATGGAAATTTTTATAGGTGAGCTGCGCCTGCCAGGGGCCCAGGTCAAAGCCAGCAGCCCTTGCATTATCTTGCATACAGCTCATGTCTGCTGTTATCCAGAGACGACATGGCCTGGATCTCAATCAATTATATAGCAGTCTGAAGATATAACAGCACTTGCTATTTGCTAGTTCAAGCAGCAAATACCATGATAAAACCAACAGCAACCTATCACATGCAAAAAGAAAAATGTGAGAGTTAGTTTATTAATGAACCACGTCTAGCTTACCTATTTATGCAGCGGCATTGCTTGCACCATATCCGTCTTTGTAAGTCAGAAAACAATATGCCATTAGTCATATGAAAATTCAGGGATGGAAAATTTCCAATTCATGAAAAAGGTCCTGTATATACATGCACATATACATTTGGGGGCAATGTAGTGGAACTCACTGATCAGTGTCTGATGAAGGTAACATTTCTCTCTGTCTACAGTTAGACTAATGTGAAGGGGAAAGCTATTTGGCACACTGCACTGGGTGACGTTTGTTAAGATTTAGTGATTTGTGGATAAAGACAATTGCAATAGAATGTGCATGAATCAGCATTACTTTACAAGGTAATGTCATGCTTGTAGACACTAAGCTGCATCTGCACTCACCTACAGAATGTGCTTTGTAATTGTGGAATGTATTTAATCCAAGTCCTGAGATGCTTTGTAATGTGGATACGTCACTGGTAATGGATTTATCTTTGTCTGGGACAGGACTTCCTCTGAATTTTAGACCTCATCGTCATCTTGATGATTCTTTATTGTTCACATTTCTTGAGTTATTTTTACCTACTTGCAGGGATTAGGGATTAAGCAACATTAGATGGAAGAAAAAATGATCTGATAATAAACCACAGCACAGTAAAAACAAATTAGGAACAGATGAATTTCAGTCCAGACAGAAATGCAGACTGTAGTAGTACATGTGATGTGCAGAGCGCTTTCCAACCACAGTTTTTGCAAGTTGACAATGTATTTAGCTGATTTAAAATGAGGATTAAGCTAGGTGTTGACCCAGCTACCAAGGGACCGTAATCCCAATCACACCTACAAGCCATATTTTATGCTAATAACAGTTCGTTTTTATTAATTCACCATTAAAAGTGGTGATGTGTTTTCATATACATAAATAAATTATCATGTTAAAATGTCATCAAGATTAATGGAAAGACCAACAGACACAGCATTTATGGAAATTGCAATATTACTCTTTGTAAACCATGGTCTCTGTTAATGGATTTTACGCACCTTTATAGCAGAAAGCCATACCTAGAGAATAGAGATCAGGTGGAAAAGTGTAGGTCATTATGCATCTGGACTCCCAACCTTCCTCTCTCCTTAGCCCAGTGCCCAGCTCCAGGCTGTAAATTAGAAGGACAAGTTGTATGCGACAATCACTGTTTATTGCTCTGTTTAAATTCACCCTCCATTCGGAACGACATATTACAGGGTGTAGCTTAAAAAAAAAAAAAAAAAAAAAGACAGCATTTAATATAAATGATCTGGTGTTGATTGTGATGGATATACTATGCAGAGACACCTTGCTTCAAGGGCATCGAGGGATAAGCTATCATTTTCTTCTTCTTACGCATGAAGGGAAGAATGACAGAGGGTCCAATGTCATCACAGTGTCTGCAATAACACACCGCAACTCACAGAACCGCACACAACCTGATATGCAACAACAAATTGTTTTTACAGCCTACATGAATTTCTCTGGATAGTTTGCATGGTTTTAAATGTACAATGAAAGTGCAGGCTATTTGCATTTAGGAATGTATTGATATGAAATGCCACCTGAAATTCTCTCCTTTAGCTGTTCTTTGCGAATATGGCCTTATATGTTAAACATAAACTGTGCACCATGCAAACAACAGGCTCCACATTCTGTTGGAGAGTGGGTGACCTTCTGTCACATATTTTGCTGAACCTACTGCAAGTTTTAGTCTCTGTGGTGTTTTACCTCCTTTCACCTCTGCTGATATTTCAATGAAGAGAGCCAAAGTGACCCAGCTTTATAAACCTGTGCTCAGCATAATAAGCCTATGTTACGATTAATGAGATACCCAGGGCATTATTTGTTATCTTATATATCTTATTGATTGCATTGTCTTTCATCTTTGCAGGCGTGCTCTCTGACTCTCTCTACCAACTCTCCTTCCACCCTCTGGCTGTCTGTTTTGCTCTCTCTCAGTCTCGTTCACTTGTTCTCTCCCCTGAGCCCACTGTTCTCGGTTATATAGGAGTTGTTGAAGGTTGAATAGTCATGGCATGCAAAGTGCAAGCATGTATACATAACTACGCTTCCATTACCTGCAGCGTGTATCTGCTAATAAATCATCTTAAGCCAATGACCCGTATATATCAAGCTTCTTAGAGCAATCCAGGATCACTGCCCATGCAGGTCGTCTTAAACATCATATTTATAAAAGACATCAAAGGCTCAACTGATTCTCAATCAGGCCTCACACTTCTGGCATGTCTGGCGAAAACCAACCAGCTTCAGAGGAGCTGAGAGTCACACACACATGCATAGACATGCACACACATACACTCATGTGCACACCCTCCACACAAGTAGTCAAGTAGTACTTTAAGTGTTGATTGACCTCATCTCAGTTCCACGATATGAGAGTGATGCCTGCAGGAAGCCGGACAGCCAAATTTTGTTTGATCACTTCCAGTAGTGTGGCTACTGGAAAATTCCAAATGCTGCTCATTTATTGAAGGAAAGCTCAACTGTTTAATGGAAACAGAGAGGATTGGAAGTGACACAGCATAAACAGGAACTGTCAAACAATTAAACAGTGTAAATAGCACAGATGAGCCACTGATGAATCTGGCTGTCGGAAGCCATTTAGCAAGGCTAAGCCAAGTGGCCTGAAAGGTGGTTCTATCTATCCGTCCTTCCATCTGACAGTTGCCAACACTCACTTGGACAGATACTTTTAAATGTTTGCAGAAAAGCTGTAGCTTTAAAAGAGAAGGCCTATGTTTTAACTTTATAATTTGAAGTCTTGCTTAATAGTGTGTACATGTTAAGCTTAAATTGTTTTGTGCATGTATCATCTTGGCTGGTAGAACCTGGCAATTTGAGAATATGCAATATGCAGCCTGTCCTCACAAGAAGAACAACAGTATAGGCTGCCAAATTCAGCCACCAAAACCTATAGTTATGTTTTTGCCATCTAGTGTCTGTAGTAATTATGACGAAGTGACGGGAAGTGACACAGTTCAGATGACATGAATATAAAATGACAAATTGTCCTATTAGGATGAGGCTGGTTAGGTGGATGGCTAAATCGATGTATAGATGGCAAAAAGGGGACTTAGCTGCAGGACAAAGCTGTTTACTTCCCATTTACACTCGTGAGTTGATACAGTTTTTAAAAAAATACAATTTAGATTGTCGTGGTGTTTACTGTTGCCATGATGATGAAGGTTGCATAACTTTGAGGAAGTAACTTTAACCCACACCACGTTTCAATATATCATTTTAACCCAATCTTTCTCTAATCCTAACCAAGTGGTTTTTGTACCTAAATCTAATCAGACCTTAACCACAGTGTTGTTACAACATAAAACATCATTATTTTTTTATGATTACTGCTTATAGAGGCGGCATATTAGAAAACACTCCTATGGGTCAGTCTGGAAATGCTCCTATGAGTTGTTCTGGAGTGCAGGTACAATCAACCTATGTGGTCGTTTGATTATGAGGATTTGTTGCAATGTGAGCACTAATACTGAGGCTATTAACCTTGACACCATCATGCAAAGTGAAGAAAAATGACACTAACTACAGAGAAAACTGTGAGCAAGTAAAAGTTCTTAGAGTCAAACAGAGAGAAACAGGGAAAAAGAGAAAAAGTATTGTTGATAGCAAAACGATTCCAATGAAGCAATGAATATTAATGCACAGATGCAAGGTTTCTTTGTGAGCGTCTGAATCACTGTTGTGTGTTTATGATAAATGAGCGCTCCCTCTCTCTGTGTCAGGGTCTCTTGACCGACAAATAGCAGGCTAATGACAATAGCTAAAACATATGGTAATGGCCCTTCACAATGCTCTGCTATCAATGACACCTGGAACCTGCAGGGCCACCATTCATGTGTACTATACAGTCATCTTCATATTTAGTGTCTGCTGTGTATTGTTTGGGATGATAGAGTGTCTGATTAGCATTATGTTTGCTGCTGGTTTTTTCACTCCAACCCACTGTGTCCCATTGAATGAGAACATGTTCTCAAACATTTCAATGCACAAAAAATAGTCTAAGGCAATTTTGAAAGGATATTCTTCTTTGTCTTTGTTTCTGTGCAAGATTTAGCGCAAGCTATTAGATTTGACTAAGCCACACTCTTTTATATCAAATTTATAAAAAAGTCTTCATGTTTTGCAAAATCGATGAAGGTGTTTAACCACACACACACACACAAAAATCCACATCTTGAATATTGTTGGGCATGCCATGTGTTACATGTGATATGACATCTCCCCTAGTGAATTAAGATCCTGTTGCCCATAAAATATATCCCTCAAACCTTAGGATTAACTTTCTAATCTCTATTTTAATTCTTCTTCAAACATCATAGACAAGACCCACACACATACACATACATGCAATACCTCCCAAAACTCTCATCTACACCCCATCTCCCAGTAGGCAGTGACCAGAATCCTGAATCCCCTCTTAGCTGTGTGTGAAATGTAGAATAGATCTCCTCTCCCCTGTGCTAATCCAGGCCCGTCCATCCCCACAGCACTGGCCTGTGACAAATACAAAGTACGGGGAGGGCTGCTAATCTCAGAGCCCCTGTAGCCTAGGGGTCAGTGGGGAGCTCCTCTGCCGCAGGGCCATACTGGGAGGCCAAGGCAGGAGATATCTAGGCTAGGCCTCAGCCCTCTGCGCCAAACCCTGCCTCTTGGATTAATGCACCTAGGGGGACATGCTGTTTCTGATGGGCCACAAGCTCACAGAATCACAGGATCACAGGCTCAAAGGCTCACAACTGACTCTGTCATTATTACAGGAGAGAGCTGGAGATCTGGCTATCACCCTGCTAGCGTCCAATCCACTGGTACATTTCTCAGTGAGATAAAGACAAATAGACAGAGAGAAAGCAACACTGCCAGACAGACAACTACTCTGAGACATACAGATAAAATGAGTATGTTATGTTTACATGTTGAAATTGTAAGTGTGAATTTAGCTCGAGGGCAATATGTAGCATAGTAGAGAACTCAAATTGTACCATAGCAGAGAGAAACATGTTCCTGTCCCCTCCCATAAGGATGCAGCCGTGCACTTATATGATGATGGAGAACTAATTCAATAATTAATGGTGATAACCATCATCAGCAGCCCAAATCGATTCTTATCTTTGCCTGTGTTGAGCAATGCTACATTTTTAATGTTCTTGTCATTTTGATTAAGATCATGTCATTGCCTTTGTCCTCACTTATAATGTGAGTCAGAGAGCTGTGAGAAGCCTGTGTTTTTTTTGTTCTTTATTTAATTAGGCGTATCCCTCACAAGCTATCAGACACACTCTTGCCTTACAGAATTTATATGTTTTATTAATTTAAAATTATGTTTTTTTTATTCGAATATAAATAAATACATTTAATACGGGTGTGTGGCACTAGCTATATGCTTATGCTCATAAACCAATATTCATGAGCCATTATATCATTGGTGATTTTAAAATCAATTGACCACAGAAGGCGTTAAGTTGCAGGTGAGCACTTTGAAGGTTACCATGGTATTTACACTGCTAATTCCTGTTTCAAATCATGCAAGCACACTCTGCACTGGCACTGGCACATTCTGCACACTAACACACCTGCAACTGAGCAGGCAACACGGCAGCATCAGTATCCTGTGGTAGATACTCACCAAATGACTGGAACCCTGAGGGCTCAGGCAGCCATGATGAGGAAGGATTAGGAGTGGTGGGTTGTCAGCAGGATGCATTTGTGAGAGAGCGTATGTCTGTGTGTATGTCTGTGAGTGAGTAAGTGTGTAGGAGAGATGGAAATCTTGCTGTTTAGGTATTGCATGCCTGCTGAATTCAGTGGGTGGAGGCTTTTAAGGCCTATAGATGTCCTTGCTCTTGGAATCCTGAAATCTGCTGTGGAAGTGATGAGGTATTAGAAAAGGTTGCACAGGTAAACCAGGTCCATAGCTCATATAGGTAAATTTTAGAGAACAAAGCTATTTCATGTCA
Organism: Euthynnus affinis; assembly: GCA_029490765.1. Taxonomy (NCBI): domain Eukaryota; kingdom Metazoa; phylum Chordata; class Actinopteri; order Scombriformes; family Scombridae; genus Euthynnus; species Euthynnus affinis. Next base: position 16,254,853 of record CM055851.1, on the reverse strand, counting down.
TAATCTTGACCAAAAAACTGAAACTGTTATTTCCATTTGCACAATATTACAACGCTGCTTTTATATCACATCCATATTCAAATATCAATTTCTCTGCAACCAGTCAAGTTAAATGATGTCGGCTACACAGAATACTATTCTGCGTCTCAATTTAACCCTGTTTCATATTCATAAACTCTCCACATGACATTTTCCCACTCTTGTGTGATATCCTGTGTCCACACGGCACTCCTGTTTAGAGTGCCTTCTCATCCAAGCTCTAATTCAAAGCCTAAAATTATGGCTGAGTTAAATGTTCTGTTCCTAATGCACTGAAATAATGGTAAATTACAGATGGCTGGTTTTATTTGTGTGAACAAATTTGTGAGCTTAATGGTTTGTAAAACATGTTCTCTATGCGTAGTTTACAAACAGGCTAGGATGCTAGAATCAGTGTTATTCCATGAAATACAATTGCCATTAATTTAAGCAACATATAATAATTAAGTGAAGAACCAAAAAAAATCTTACTTTCCCACTGTGAATTGGGAAAATAATTCCAACAGTTATGACTTGATTTCTGTGCTGATCAAAAACCACTGAAGCATTCTTGTGTCTTTTTTTGGCACCTGAACACACTGTGGCTCTCACCCAAATGGTTTGTAGCTGTACACATCGTACCTAACCTATGAATAACAAGATAGCTCCAAATCATGCCATAAATAAATACATATTCCCCATTTAGGATAATGATAGTAAATGTGTACCGTATCTGATCACTCTGTCTGAAAATTATATCTAGTCCTAACAGATGGTAAAACACTGCCCACAATTAGGCAGCACATGGCCAAGATCTGTCCATTTCTGGAAAGTAAAGCTGACATATTTTCCAGTTATCTGCCAGTATCTGACATTAATCTGGCAAAAGAAAAAAGCATTTGGCACAGCCTCCAGTGCCCGTAGTGGTGTGTGCTTCCTGTCTGCATCTTTGGATGATACTCTATCTCAGGCCATAATATCTTTTTGCTTATGTTGGATTCAGGATGACATTCAAAGCTGATTTTGATGGGAATGTGAAGACAACCTGTTGTCATAACAATTTCCAAAAGCATCTGAAGAACAGCTGTTCACTAACAGAAGAAAAACTAAACTTGCAGTCTTGGAAGTTCTGTTTTGTTCTGCTTTTTTTTTTTTGTTTGCACTAAGCACATTCATACGCCGCATATTGGAATTGTCAATTATTTACATAAAGAATGATATGAGAATTATCTATCAATTTATCAGCATTACAATTTCTGACATGCTAAATGTGCAATGTTGTTGACAGTGACAGTTCAGAACATGGGGGATGGCTGGTAAGCAGACTTGATCAAGATTGAGCATAGCAATAATCAAACACCATTGGACGCAACACCTGCTAACACTGCAGAGATCTCAATTGTTCCCCCACGTGAGAAAGATGGGTACTATCTAATCAACAGTGCAGGGGTAGTGTGGTGTTGGCGAGGCTGTTAGGTTATGGCCCCCACTCCCTCCAGTTGTTCTTGACACACCACACACTCATCTCACACCACAGAACACAAGAAAAGGGGTAGTTTCAGGCAACCGCAAGGAGTCTTTCATTTTTAGTTAATGATTGAACAAACAATCCTAGTCTCAGAGCCGTGCCCTCCGGTGGGTGTGGCTACCCCTGAGGCCACGGAGCTGCTCTCTAATAAGCATCCCCTCACAAAAAAGCCCAATATTTGCTCAGCAACTGGAGGAGGAGACGGAAGAGCCGTTAGGGAGCAGGATATTGGTTGGCTATGACAACGCACATGAAGACAGAACAGGACTGTGAGGGGGGGCACGTAGATTGAGGGATGGATGGAGCGACAGAGGGGGAGAGAGGGGATGGTGTACTAAAGGAGGAGGAGGAGGAGGAAGGGGATGAAGTAGTGGTGAGTGCTTATGGTTGGGTAGGGGGCCTTTTCTGCCACATATAGCACTACGAGGAACAGATGGGGCCTGATAAATCCTGAAAGGGAGGCATTACCTGCCCAAGTCACCAAGCAGCCACAATTATCACAGGGCTCTGGGTTCATTGTCAATTAGAGTGGCAGTTAAAGCCAGGCAGCAGCTGTGGCAGATGGCTGGGATCCAGAGAGGCTGGGGGAGCCGGGACATAGGCCAGCCCCCAGGCTCTCTCCATCTCTCCTCCTACTTTTCTCTCCATCTCTCTGTCTCTTTCTCTAATACAGCAAGGTCTGCTTTGGAGCAGGATCTACTTTTTTATGTTGTGTGTGTATGTGTGTGACAGAGAGAGAAAATGAAGCTGAAAGAGAAGGAAGTGTGTAGTGAGGACCTGAGACACACTCATTAGAGAGACTGCAAGAAAACAGTGTTGTTTGACATGTTTTTTTTTTCTTGTACAGTGCCTGAAAAAAAACACTCATATCTACAGAGCAGCATATTTTGTGATGTAGTCAGCAAATAGCACATTCATTATTTGAGTGAGCAATTAGTATTTTCCATTTTTGCGGTTATAGCAAATGTCTTGGCTGACATTCCTGACCACAATCAGTAATTTATGGATGTGAGCTCATGATCAATAGTAGAGAAGAATTATCCTACCAGATGCATTAAAAAGAATATACAGGCTTTGTAAACTGGGAGACTAATTCACTGCAGTCATATGGTAACAGTTGCTATTTGTCATAAGTGTTGGGCCTTTTCACTGCCAGGATTCCTCACTCAAACAGTGTTGGAGAGAGCATGAAACCAAAATGTGCCTTAGTGGATTTGATTATGATTCTGAATCCCTGTGCAATAGAAAGCAAGAGACTCTTATTGGGCATGAGTTTAGGCTCCAGTTCTTTTTTTTGTGTGTTACCCGTTTCTGTGGTTGTGTACCACCAGTGAGCCTGCCATCTTGGTGAAGTATATGGGCGACTGAAGGGCAGCCTTTTGCTGTGTTTGTCCCCGTGATCTTCCAAGCAGTCTCCCCCTGCCTCCCAGCCTGAGCCAAAGCTCACCAGCAGGCTTCACTTTCAGCAAGTACCACCATTCATCACCAGGCAGGGGTGCTGGAGGGGGGGTTAGGGGGCTACGGCAGGGGGCCAGTAACGGGGCAGTGTGTGCCCCTCACCCCTCCTCTTTTCTTCTCCACAGGCTGCTGAGAATATAGGCCTCTGCCACAGACAGCAGCCACACTCCTCTCTTACACCCTTTACAATGGAGTTCCAAATTTATGCAGGGGAGGAGAGACCTGCTCCCTCCTATTGCTCCCTTGCTCCTTCACCCTTGTCTCTTGCCCCCTCCTATTCTGCTTTTTTTTTTCACTGTCGCCCTCTTCCCTTGACTCTCCTCCCTTATCCTTTTCCCCTCTCCCTCCTCTCCGCCTTTCTGGTCCCTCTCGCCCTTTTCTCCCCACTGGGGCATCATTCCTCCTACTTTGTTCCGCCAGTCCTGGGTCCAGCGTCTGGGCTGTCCTGATAGCAGAGAAGAAGTAGCAGCCTATCCATCTGCCTGCCTGGGGCCTGCCAATGAAGAAAGAGGAGCAGAGGTCCTCATTCATAACAATAGCCATTAACAATGCTAACAGCACTGCTGTTGCTGCTGTAGAGGCTGGGGAGCAAGAGGTTGCAGGGACTGGGACAGGGGGCTGCAAGGGCTGGGACTGCAGGGGCCAGACAGGGAAGTGAGAGCGGGGGCCTGGGAGGGCCTGTCGCCGGGCAGAGTTGGAGATTGCAGAGATCCGATAGGTTTACGGGACAGACAGTGCTCTAAAGCATGTTGTTAGGACGTTAAGCAAGCCCTCAGAGTCTCCCAGGCCTGTAAAGAAACATTGATTTCTCTCTTCTTTTTTTTTTGCCTGTGGTCAGACAGCATGTGAAGTCCTGTCCGTGTGAAGGTAGCTGCTCTCTCATATTGCCCTGTGGCTTCATGCAGTTATTTAGGAGTCTGTAGTTTCAGCAGTAGTTATTTCTGATGTTTTTGAGTGTTTTTATTTGTATAAAAGATTCTTATTAATAAAAATTATTTTAACATCAATACCTAGAAGTGAAATTTAATTTACTTTCAGATAAGTAGAGACTGCCTAGCAACTCCACAGAAAATAAGAAGTAATTTATGAAGCAGGCACAGCATCAGCAAAAATACAGTATGTGGGTGAACTTACTGACAGTCACACAATAGCTGTAATGATGCCCAAGTGGGCCAAATATACCTCTGGTACTTTCCTGGCTTCCCTCCTGAGTTTTGACACATTTTCACATTTATCGGGAATGCCTATCTGTCTCCAGCAACAACAAAAGACACCCCTCTAAAGAAAAACACTGCATGGAGTCTCCTGTGAAATGGTTACAGTAGGCCCTCCCTCACCATGCCTCTCATCCCTCCAATCAAACTGTCAAAAAAGCACAGTCCTTTGTATTGAGTGTTTTAATTAGATTTGGATGGATTTCAAATATGCTCTTGTTTCCTGGAATGATTCTGAGTGAAAGAAGAAACCCTACAACAAGATTAACCACTAATCTATCCTTTAGTTACAGCTACTAAAATCTGTCCATCTGCCCATCCATTCAAACACACAGTGGAGCTTTTGCAGATATTAACATTTGAATATTATTGCTTTTGTTTAGACAGAGCATTTGTTCCTTATCTTGAAAACCTGTATACAAGACATAAGGGGAGTATCAGGAACATACAGAAGATTTACAGTAGATTTATATAATTTGGATTTATTTTAATGAAACATTTCTCTTTAGTCATCACTTGTATGCAGCAAGTCTAGACTGATGTGGGGGTGTAACTTAACTTGATTAATCAGCTTTGTAACACTCTCCTATTCCCTCAACATGCAGTATGGTATGTAGGTATACACATGATCCTCTCAACATGCTTTCATCGATAGAATTGAATTTGTCCACAGGGCAGAGAAACATACTGTATACCATCAATGATTCTGGTCAATATGATCCCGTTATGGCAACTTATTCTAGGTGGCACAATCAATACTGCACATCGTCAACATCACTGTCTTCTAGACTAATAGTCTTCAGTATCCAATATGGACTTCAGCAATCTCTTTCCAAGAGCTTTAGCAGAAATACGATACAGGCTAAAAGTATGAGTGCATGTAAAGGTATGGACAGTTCCCAGTGATCCACCAACAAAGAATAAAGATTTTTCCCTCACAGTGTGTTTTAACTGTTTTTTTTAGTAGCAAACGCAGCGGGTAAACAACTTGATGGCTCACAAGGAAATTGCTTGGAAACCTGACGCAGACTACGCATAATTTGCTGACAAAATTGTCAATGAGTTAATAATCATGGAGAATTGGCAGAGCATTGCAGCTTTTCAATCCATCTCTAATGCTTTCATTTATATTGGCAGGCGCTGATCTCGCTCCCCTTGGTGACAACAAAGACCTAGTAGTAACACAGAACTGTCTGCTGAACCCAGACAGAACACACCGAGACAGGACTGAAATCATTTTAATGTCTGTGAGGAACTTGTTTGAATTTGTCTCCAGCATGATTTTGGTGAAAATTTAGGTTGGAGATTTTTAGTTTATTACAATATGTCAGAAAAGTATGTCAGTGCTATTCAGAATTGTTTCAGTACTGTGACCCCCTGGTCAGCTGATGAAAGAAAGATGACAGAAACATTTTTCCACTTTTGTTGATTGTCACCTTTGGTTTATTAATTTACAGGATAAAAGAAGAGAAAGCAAGAAAAAATTCTCAAATAAATCCAATGCCAGATATTTTAAATTAGGAAATTAAAATCTCACACCATGACATATCAGCTTGTTGGGAAAGGATGGTGACCATGGCTAATGTTTTACCCCTCATTGTCTTGGAAATGTACCCACATAATAATATGCAATACCTTTATTACATATATAGAGTGAGTACTTCAACCTGACTCTGTTCTCTGCCAGATGATTTACATTATGTAGGCTTAAGGTAACCATATTTTCAAACCCCCAAATTGGGACCCTTAAGTGTACCACACATCCATGCACATGTACACTGATGCACTTATGCACACACCATAGGCATTTTCATCCGGATGGGGGACAGTTATTTCAGTGCTTCGCACACCTACTGAGTGCACCTTTCAACTCCATGGACAGCATCTCAGCAGATGAAAAATTATGTTTTTACCCCCAAAATACATCAAGGTATTTGTCAGTGTGCACAAGTGCAGGCTGCTGGCTAAAAAACAAAACAAAACATTATTATTGTGTCCTATAAATAAATATATTTTATAGGCTATAATATATAAAATAACTTTAACTTACAGCTTTACAATGCTATTCCACAAGTTGATCACAAGTTTACAAAGATGAAAATGTCAAAACATTAAATCACAATTGCACCTTGTTAATAACAAAAACCAAGAAAGAGTCTATGTAGAAAGTTACGTTTAAGAAGATAGCAGGGTACTTTATGTTTTTCAGTCTTTCTTCTTAGTTAGTTTTTTTTGGATCTCCCAGCTCTCAGAGATACCACTGTTTATATTTGGTTGTCCCAATATGATCTTTTATATTGGCATTTTCCATCTTTTTGCGACTGAAAATGTACCCTTGCAGTGTGTGCAGAATGCAACATTTTTGTTGCCTAGTACATTATGAAGGAAGTAAAACTCCTGAAGCTCTTTAGAAAAGGTCGACTCTCTCTTCAGCATGATAGCTAACTGTTAGCATACTGACAAGATCTGTCAGAGAGAACTGCAAACGTCATAGGCTAGCTTTGACAAGGACACTGACACTGACTGATTGTTTGACACATAGAGACAAATCAGTGTTGAATTCAGACACGTGGTTGTTTATGTTTTTATATTGGGTCAGGTAACAATGAGTGGGACAGAGCATGATAAGCATCTATGTAAGTAATGAAAACAAGTATAATATAATTATTTTTTCAATTGTGATGAAAACTAGGACAATTTGGTAGTGAATGTTGAGAACCGGAACAAATATTTGTCAGGACTTGTGACAATCCTGGACAAACCGTCACCGTATGTAGGCCTAGCTAGCTCAACTGTATGTGCTAGTTATCAGAACCAATCCTGCAAATGTGCTTTTCCAAGCTGTCTGTGCAGTCTGATTTATTAGCTGATGCTACACAAACACCCTCTGCTCTGTTATTTTATCATAAAGAACTTGAAGAAAAAACCACTGTCAATGTACTATTTTGCAATATGAATTGTTTCTGGCTGAATCTGATGCAAACAATGTGGTTGTGACGTCTGCGATATGGATGGTGGGGACATGTGCCTCCTGATATCCAGGTGATGCTGAATTGTCCCTACCAATATTTTTACCAATCACACAATCTAGCTAATTTAACTCCACACAATGTTAACAGTTTGATATAGGGGATACTCAACCTGATTATCTGGCAACCTTCAACCTCAATGTGTATTACACATCATTGACTAGCAGCAGCCGGGCAGCAGTTGTGGTAGTCGTGTTGGTGAGGTGGAGAATGTCGCCGAGTTGAAAACATCTTCACTGGACAAAACTAGGATCATTTGATGTTATATTTAATTTCAGGCCTTAGGTGTTGTTAGCTAATTTGTGATTGTTGCTCAGACATATTGTTAAATTAAACAACTACTGTTTAATATTACTGTTGGTGAAAATTCCTCTCAAAAGGGAATTAAGTCTGATGTCACAGAGACACAGAGTGATAGATCTAGACATAAGTTCAAGAGTTTGATGAAAAATAATACAAGTAGATGTTTTTGAAGATGACTTAAAGACAGGTTTGAGCATTGCTGTGGTTCTGTCATGTTGTGTCACCAAAATTCCACAAATTAAAGGAAGGATAGAATCTCAGGTGAGGTTTGAAAACATTACATCAGCTAGTTGGTGTAAACACATCAGCACCATACCTCCAGTGTCAATACATTTATTGTGACAGTCTATGATATGTTAATTCTAAATATTAATTTTGTTTCAGATTTGTAGTTAAGTAGTCTATCAATAATAAAAATATACAAATCAGAGAGAAATCCATGATGCAAGTCTGGTTTCAGGCAAGTCAGGAAAATATTCAGTAAAGTAAACATTGTGTAGAGTTAGTATGTGCGCACATATGCTTTTGAAAGAGAAAAGGGAGCTAGAGAGCACATACACATACACAATTATCTTTGCCTCTGACAAAAAAATGTCCCTGCCAAAGTTAAAGCAAGCCTACACCATTGTATTAATGACAACATTTGTCAGAATCTTGAGTGAGAAACTCTCTTGTCTAATTTTATATATATACTGATACTCTCTCGCTTAATCTCACACAGTGTCTTTAATACACATAATTATGTAAACATGTATTTTAACTTCTTTCCTACCTTAACTCTCTTGGCCCCAGAAGTATCCTGAAGAAAATTAAAAGTTTCCATCTGTTTGATGCTATAAGTCAATATGTATTCATTGGGATGGTTTGTGATACTCTGGTGGCTGGTTTGTTCACACACCGGACTGCTTATTCAGAGCCTAACTTCCTCAAAGGAAACTTGTGAGAGTCATTATTCAAACCCTTAGAAGCAAATTATTTTCTTATTTGCAATAGCTGAAAGCAATACTTTTTCGTTGCTAGACTTGCCAATAGAATCCAATTCAGTCCCTTGAGGTATACAAGAGACTTAGATTTTCTATCAGAAGTGGAACAATGTTTCAGGACGGCTGGCCCCCTCACCTTCAACTCTCTCCTGTCGGTATATACCCAGGGTATTCTACTCAGACGTTCTGTCTCCCTATAAAAAAGGAAAGTTGGCAAGAGAAATGTTATTGCTTTTAGATTATTATGGCAGATGATATTTGTGGGACATCGGGGTCTTTAAGGAAAAATCAATATCTCCCCAAACGAATCTTGCTAGTCTGCTTCCTCAGAACTCCAAACTATCCCTTTCTTCTATCTAACCCCTTTTATATAGACAAACTTGCAAACGCTAATAAAAATCCACCAACATATGCACATGGATACTGCATCTATGGAATTTATGGTTCCATAGGTGCAGTATATAAATTACATAATATAATAAATTATATAAAGCAACCTGAAAGAACAACCCGCATAAATTGACTAAACAAGTGCGACCAAATTGCATCAATGCATCAAATTATATTGATAGTTCTTTCTGCAAATCCCCATAAATTGGTTTTAAGCCAGCTTTGTAGGTCAGAAGGTGACTTATTACTGGTATCAAAACTGCAAGGGCTGACCCTTTCACATGGAACATGAATCCACAAGACATGGTCCAAATGGGTTTTGATTATCTGCCTGTTTGTCCTTCCACTCTTTGCCCTCTTAAAAATGTGTTGATCTTCTCAGCATACATAATTCAATTCATTGTCACCTTTTATTTTAAAAAGCATGTATAAATAGTGACCCTACTTAAAATAGTGTCACTATCATTGTTTTAAGATGCAGGAGTTCCAGTGTTTTTTTCTTTTTTGCCTGTTTTTTGTCCCCAAAAAGTCTTTGCACACTCCTAGAAACATGCAAGAAATCTGCTTCAAGTAATTGTTTGTTACATTATGTGAAAATTAGGAATTCGCTCACTTTTTTTTTTTTTTTTTTTTTTTTGTGAATCAACCCCTGCATTGGATTTTGTGCAGCGGCTGACACTACTCTATAACTGTAAGCTCTTGATACATGTCATAAAGCATGAACTCTGTCTGCTGATAATGAAGCAGGTGACTGCTGTATGGCTTCAGAATGGTCTCAAATGCACAGTTTAATGACTATGTATGTGTGTGTGTGTGTGTCATCCTTGTGTGGCTCTTTCACAAGGCTCCTGTCAGGTCCGTAATTGACAGTCTAAGTGGGGCAGCCGAGAGGCCAGGCCCTGTTAATTTATTTTCTCAGACTCTCCATCCATATTTATGAGCCCCTGCTGTTTTGTCTATCACCGCCGATCAAACTTACTATGTAATTGTACTCGCCAAAGCAAGAGAGCCACGTGTGAGTGGTCACTCGGCCCGCAACATTCACATTAGTCTTTATTATTTCATTAATTCATATCCCCAGACCTGGAGAGAGAGAGAGAGGGAGAGAGGAATTGAGAGAGAGACAGAGAAAAATGCCAGTAGCGACCATGATTAGAGATCAGGAATAGAATAAGCTGCCAGAATCAGGTCATTATGCCAGCACCCTCTGATCTGGCTGAAACTAATTGCTGTGGCTCCTGTGGGTGTGTGTCCCATCTCCTTTTAGCCCTAATAGCCATGTCTATCATGGTGTGGCACAAACTCATTCATCATAAACCGCCATTAACGCAATGATATTCTAAACACAATAAACTTTGAGCTTAGGGAAAACACAGTCACATTAAAACCAATGATGATCAGTAGCATTCATCATCTAGCTTTCAGATGACCTGTTAGGCTTTAAGTCCAATTACACTGTGTTGAATTGCAGAATTTTTTTTTACCTCAGCAGGGAAAATTCCTTGCCTACAAGCAATGCACGAGGCATGTTGCTGTTTACCACCAGTCATCCCATTTTAATGAATTTAATTTGTTTACAAACTAACCTCAAGGAAATATTTGCTGGAGAGACCTTGATGTTTGTGGTGTTAGATAGGGGCATACCTGTATCATCAGGGGTAATAGTGTAATTATGTGCTATTTTGATCCCACAAACATACATTAATTTCCATTCATTATGACTTGTTATGTTTTCATCAAAACAACACTGCAGCCTGATGTAAGCATGCATAATGGAGATTACTGTAAGTGGCCCAGTGTTGGCCAGCTCCAGTTTCTCTCCAAACCATCACTTAAAACAGTTAGTTAAGCTTTGGTTAATGCAGATTTGCGCTCACTTCAAGTAAAGTTTATGATCATAGGATTAAGTAACATTGTGGCATTCTTTTTGCATGAATTATATTGCTCTGTGGTTGTTCTGAAAGAAATATTTATAAAAAGTATTATGGATTTAGTTTTTTTTTTTTTTATCAAGTCCAGAGACTCAACAATGCATACTTAAAAGGCAGCACTTAATGTGCACTGGATAAATCATTTAAGTCACTCATTTACTTGAGCTCAAAAGCTTTAATTTGCATGTTGTTTTCACATTTTCTGTCTCACTTTTTCTCTCTCTCTCTTTTCAAAATATCTGATTGAGTGCAGCTGCTAATGGCTGCATTGTGAGTTATAAAGTACAAATGAATTCTCTTCAGTCCAAATGAAACTTACTCTGATATGGGCTCCCAGCATGCATTGATGATTATAGAAACCCTCCCCGTGAAATTGTCTTTGTAATTGTTTCACTGCTCATGGTAAGCCAGATACTTCCCTAATAAACCAAACTGAGGAGACATCGGAGGCGTTTAGATAACCTTGCAGAGTAAAATTGCTCCCCACAAATGTTTTGCCTTCTAAATTTTATGAACAATCCCCATTTCATTTGGTTGTTTTCGCCAACGTTTGGAGCGTATCACTTCTTATTTTCATTTGATCATTATACTCTGTGCTCTCAAATCACATACACAACCAAGGTTTCAAAACAAGGTTTCATGCAGCCTCTTTCTTTTGTTTTTCAAAATAGTAGTAAAATGTGTGGATTCTTTAAGTTTTAAGACATTATGGTAACTATTCTTGTATGCAACAACAATGCAAAGCAGTTCTGTGGTTAGCATCAGACAGTCAAGTCAACCAGGCCTGTAATTTCCACTTATTGTGTTAACAACATACTGTGCTACAGTCTGTTTACCACATATAACATATCCTCTTCATCCTCTCAGTTCCAGACTCCATTGAAACATCATCTGTCCTACAGTCCTGGGGCCAGTCTCAAATCTCTGATAGTCCTGCCTTTTTTGTGTCCTCTCTTGCTCACACAGTACTACCAAATCATCTGTTTCCACAATTTAGTTTTTCAGAAAGATTAAACAGCTTTTTAACATATTCAATTACTACGAGGAAGGAGGAGGAGAGAGAGATGAAGGAAAGATATAAGAAATTTAATTAAGGAGAGGAAGCAACTTCAGAGTACTGGAATGTGCCCCAGGTGAAAACATGTCATTGAATTGACTTCTCTGAGAACAGAGGTTGAACCTGCATGCCTTGATTAATCAATGCACTGTGTTTTCTCCCCTACTTGAACCCAAGGCCAAGCCATATTTCACAGGAACAAATTGAGCAGGGGACTGACACAGGTCTGACCATAAAACCAAAGGTAATTAGGAACCACTGGAAGATGTTCCATAAAAGACAGTGGGTCAGACACATTCAATATACCATGTGGAAGCTGCACAAAGGCAAACAGAACCAACTGTTGTCTGTAGACTAAGCAGAGAGACCACAGGAATATAGTGGTTGAAAAGAGAGACGAGGCACTTTTCACCAGATCTATTATGAATTCACCGTGTTGCAAGTGTGCAAATTTTGATAAATAATACCTTCACATCACGGCAGTAATTTGATTTCCTTTGAGGTAATCTAAACTAATTGACATGAGAATTGAGTGAGGAACACACTGATGTTAAAGCTACCTGGCATAACATTCACAGCAAGATGTTTTCAAAGTGTCACGACGGAGTGAATACATCACCACTTGTCCTGTGTGATTCCTGTCGGTTTAGTTAAGGCAGCCTTCCTCTCTCATCCAATAACATGCCGTCATCTTACTATGAAGATCTCTCATGTTTCATGGTATGTCTATCCCCTCATGCTTCTATTTTGAAACACAAGCACTCATCATTGTGGCGATGCAGATGAGCAACATAAGAACACTTCAGAGAATCTGTGGAGTAGCTTGAAAATGAAGCTTTTAGACGAGGTAGAGCAGCAAAGAAGCCAAGAAAAAAAGGAGGCCTATCAGTTAGTCATTTTACCTAAATGCCTTCGCTGCAGTATACCACTGGTTAGAGGTCCCTTTTTTTATTATACTGCTGTTATGAAATCTGCCAAGGAGCATCTCTTCTGGCTCTGTGGTTAATGTAGCTTGAAAAGCAAATGGTCAGACATTCAGTCTTCTGTGCTCTCCTCATTACAGTCAGAGACAGAGAAAGAGAGAGTGAGTACTTCTTTTCCTTTTTAGACATGTATTTTGATGTTTATATGCACAGTGAGAGAGGGAGAGAGAAATCCAAATTGCACTGTAAGCATTTCAGGCCACTGATGAAAAAAACAGCCACTGTTATTAAATCTATATTTAGATGTATGGGGTATAACAGCCCAGATCCTGTTGCATGGTACTCACTTGCCATATTAATGCATGTAATTTAATCATATCCAGATTGTGGAAATTGGGAAGTGTCCACATGAATGAATAAATAATAATAATAAAAGGGTAAAGAGAGAAATAGACCACAATTGCTGTGTCCAGATACAAAAGAGCATCAAAACACAAGAAAAAATAAGTAAGTTTGTCTTCAACTTTATCAAAACCACAATTGTCATATAATTCTACTTGCAGACAGACTAATACTCCCTTCCAAACACTATGCACACACTATATTTATTGTAGGTATGTGTATGTATACGAGTATGCAATATTGTGTAACATTATTTGATTTGTTCCACTCTCTGTCTGTCATCATAACAATGAGTACAGATAGCCAATATATCTGACTAGTCACATTGGAGTTCATGTGGTGGTATGCATGTTGACAGAAATGACAAAAAAAATTGGCAGTTTAATTTTCCAAAAAACATGTATTTGGTCCGCTCCTGAGCTGGTTATATCACTCATCCAGGGTGGCATGAGTGGCTGCTGTGGCAGTAAAGCAGACCATCCAGATGGCAACCACAGCATATGTGGCATGACCTTCTGCGGCATGGGTACACAGGGGCACTGAGTCACTGTGCAAACAGCAGGCAGGGTCCTCAGATGTGTGCGGCCCCCCAGGGACACGGCAGCAGAATGAGATGCCCATCACTCTGTGGCTCTGCAGATGCTCCTCACAACTGCCAGGCTTTCAGCTTCATTAGGCCTGGATCAGATACATAGAGAGGAGTGCAGCCTCAGGCTATCACTGCAGCCTCCCCGTGATGCGGGCACACACACACACACACGCACACACACATACATGCAGACACAGTCACATTTGGAATCATTTCTAAAAGGAGCCAATTTCATCAGTGGAAAGATGTGATGGAGAGGGATTTCAGTTTAGTGTTTTGAATATGTGCATGGAAGGGGAGATAAAGCCCTTGTGACATAAAGGAGTCGGGGAATCTGTATGAATTCAGAAACCTTTTAATGAACACAGAGACGAAATTTGTTTCAAGTTTGACCAAATTATGATGGAATTGCAATGATATGGTGATGTCATTCATCCTAGTAAATCTTAGGATAAGCGCCTCAAAACAAAGTCACAGGAAGGCTTTTTTTCCCAGTAAAACAACAAACAGGAAGCTTCTGGAGATAGTGACAAATAAACAGATATGACTGGGTTCAAGAGGTCTTACTCCGATTCATTATCCTCTTTACTGTGAAGCTAACTTGATTGATAAAGAGCAGCATTCCCCCTCGGTGAAATAGGAACACTTCCCCGTGAGCAGTTGGACTTTTATTCATCACCAGTGGAGACGTTCCCCACCATGCAATATGTAATTAGTGTGTAATCCCCTGCCTTTTTAAAATGAGACCAAAAAATGATGATGCGGAACCATAATGAGATATTAATTCAGAAACACTGCAGATAGGCATTTATTTTCTTTTTTTCCCCCTCCTCACCTCAATAAAGCAATGCTGTATAAGTTATTACAAAGCTTTAATGTAGATATGGTTATTACAGCAATTTGTATGGGCAACCAGTGTTTCATTTCCGCTTCTGTCTGTCTTTTTCTCATTAAAACCTCAATCCCTATCCGTCAGTTGTCTGTTTGTTTGGAATAACTTATTGGTGTAACAGACATGAAGGAATATAGTACAGGTGGGAGCACACAGATGCACACGTTCGCATTTTTCTTGCCAAAAAATGCACATTCTTATCCAGCATTGCTTCCTGAATGTTGTCATGTGTGTCCAATCTCAAGCATTTGGCTCAATCATGTAAAATATGTCCCAGGTGACTGAAGCAGGTGGTCCAAAATTTAATCCCCCCCACAACTACTGATGCTGTTCCACCCCTCTGAGGTTGTGAATGTGCATCCGCTCCAGTGTGTGCATCTATCTGGTGCATTTCAGATTGAATACTTGAATTAGACAGAAATTACTCAAATGAGTTTCCACTTTAGATAGAGGGGTTTGAGCAGTGGCAAATGAAAAATGAGTGTAGAGAGTGGAGGAGCATTGTCCAAATGTGATTAATATGAAGAACTGTGTTTGAATAATTGTATTTGAATATTTGCCTAATCTATCAAAAAGCCAGTGACAATTCGTTTTAGCTAGAATTCTTCACAGGAATTTGGCTTGACAGTCGTCACTTCTAATGTGAGACACAATATTTAACCAAATGGCCTCAAGCATGTATTCATGTGATTAAATTACTATACACCCTACACCGTTTTTAACTGAAAGTCTACCATTATTTTCATCATTCATCAAAATGCCACAAAGTAACTACAACACATTTCTAATCAGAATTAGACCCTGCATATCCATGCATTTAAACAACACTGCTACCGCAGATTCTATTAGATTTTAATAGATTCTAATAGATTTTATTTTATTGTATTTTTTGTATGAAACTTTAAACAGAGATGAAATAAAATGGTTTCTTGCAAGAAATTTCAAGTGAGAAATTTTATACCTTCAATAAAAACATGCTTTGCCTTCCAACATTGATTTGGTGTTTGCATGTGCTGAAACATATTTGTCACCAGCATCTTTTCATATCTCACATTAGAAGGAGGAAAGGTACTCTCAGATTGCATTTTTGGCACTGTGTAAAAAGTGTAATTGAGCATGTGTGTTGGTGTGCATGTGTGTGTATGTGTGTGTGTGTGTGTTTGGGGTTGTGGGGCGGGTTGAGGGGGCTTAGGAGAGTTGGGTCATCCTGTTGCCTGGTAACAAGCCTCAGATTGACAAAGGAAGAGCAATTTAGGACTACTTTCCCCAGAAATCAATACAACAGGCCTGATGTGATGATGTGAGCTTAGTGAAGGGAGGAAAGCCAAGATATTTGGCAGGGGTTACTTCATAACCAAGAGAAGAGGGTGTGGAGGAGATTGCATCTGAAACATTGAATATAAAGATATAAGGTCTGGGTACCTGGCTTCTGAAATCTCACTAAAATGAGGCTTCTCCAGCCCTCGTCTCCCTCAGGTAATGAGGACTTTAGCAAAGTGAACACTCATGGGCAGGCAGGAATCTGATTTTAGCTTTCTTGTTCAATACCGTCTGTCAGACTGTCGCTAATATAGCCCCAGGCGAGGGGATACAGTGCAAGGCTGTAATATCAGAAAAGACTGAGGTAAGAAAGAAATGGAAGTTAAATAAAACTTTTGGACAGCTGTAGATATGTAGACTTAACATGTGTATTGCCTCTTGCTCACGCTAGAAGGTTCAATAAAACTCAACTGGAAATAATTTTATATGCTAGTGTTACAAGTTAGTGAGACATTTTACTTTTAACACAAAGTAGCTGTTTTTTGTTCACTTTGGGACAGAAGAACAAACTGTAAACACAACTCTGCGATATTGTAGCCTTATAAAGCTGTTGTGGCAAACTATTAAAGTGCAGATTTATTAAAGAATTAGCTTAACGATTTAAGTCGTTCACTTACACTGAATAATTTTCTTGTCACTTCTTCTTCGTTGTACGCTGAGATGGGCTTAATGCAGCATCTGTGACCCTGAATAGAAGTTGTGGGTATAAAAAACAGATGGATTGATTACTTGTGCACACTTTTTGTTCAACAAGATTGTTAGAACTTCACTAGCCAGATATGAATATGTGTAAGTTATATTATAGAACAAAATATGAAGTTTATTTTAAATACGAACATTATTTTATGACGTGTGAGAAAAATAAATTAGAAATCAAATCAGGAAAACGAGTGGCTCAAATTCAGTTTCTGGACTATAATGCTTTAATATGTACAGGGACAAATCTTGGTAACAGGCAAAGACCAGGAGACATATATAATCAAGGAACTGGAATGCTTTTGTGTGGACAAAGTTATATAGCGGTGTGTTAAATGACCCTTATTGATTTATCCTCCAAAGACAAATATTGCTGCTAATTTGGCCCCTGTCAGGTGGTAATTTTGAACCCTAACTAGATTATCTACAATATGTATGTGGAGGACTTCAACTGACCTCAAAGGTAGAGAGACTGTGAAGAAGTGATATACACGCACTGATGAGAAGGGAAGAGCAGATAGGCATGTAGAGGGAAAGAAAGAGAAAGACCTAGATACTCACAATGACTAATCTGGAAGGCTGGAAGAAGAGATGAAAGATTAGAGAGAGAAACATTCACACAGGCTTTTCTCCCACTATAGTCCAGTGTAACCAGACCCCTGTAAAGCTGGACGGTGTGAGCTCTTGATGGGCAGGAATGTGGCTCCTGAGAACACTGAGAGCAGATTGGTGGGGACTGAGAACGGGGAGGAATGTATCGACTCCTGGGCCAGTGGGAACAGAATGGCAGGAGAGGATCCCTGTGACCTGTGCTGACACCTCTGTCATCACATGTCCTCTGTCTCAGGCCAGGGAAAAGAGGGGGTAATAGGGAGAAGGAGGAGGAAAGAGGAGGAGAAGAGGTGAAGGGGGAGTGGGTCTCCTCGGCGCAGACAGCAGGAGGCAGAATGTGTCCAGACTCAAGAGGAGAAGCACGGTTTGTATGCAGTCTGGGATTGAGAAAAAGGGATAGTAGCCTATGTGACCAACGTACGTACACTAACAAATCTTATTTGCTTTTAGAGAGTGTGATGCCAAAATCTAATTTCTTTCAAATTAAAAACATGACCAGACGTGTTAAAAACTGACCTTCAAAGACCTTTCTCTAGCATATAATTAAAAGTAACCACCCCCAGACAGCAACATTTTATCTGTGCAGTGCAAACAAAGTGTGAATAATGGGCAAGGTGAGACATCACTTCAAAAGACTGTCACATCAGCTAGTCAGCAGCAGTATTTGGTATCTGCCAGATTCGCAATCAGCTCTCATATCAAGTCCATAATCAATTCATTGATCAGTGCCTGGGATGAAGTCAGGCAGAAACAGAGTCACCCTGGAGAAATGAACTTCATAGTATTTCTGCTTGTCTTCCCTATACAATGATGAGGCAATCAGCCTTATCCATCAGCCCTGTCCATCATTTACAAACGTCTGCATCATTAGTCTGCCTAGGCCGGCCCTTCTGGACTGATGTCTCCGTGTCAGGACCTGCCGCGTTAAACCGCCGCTCAGGTGTCATAATTCACCTCAGTATGGGCAAGGGGTCAATAGAGAGATGAGGCCTGCTGGCCATTAGCTACTCAAGGAAAGACAGTGAGGTTGCATCAGGGTCAGCGAGGGCCATCGTTGTTAAGCAGAGTACTGCAGGAGGAAGAGAAGGTGGAAAGAGCTGTTGGTATTAAAATAAAAAGAATGGAACAAGGAATAGAAGCATGAATGGGTTGATTATGAGGCTTTAACTGGTTTTCTGGAAGGATGAGAAAGAGTTGAGCTCAGCTAATTTTGGTGCTATGAGTTGTTGAAAAGTGAAGTATATTGTTACTGATATGAAATGGCAGCACACAGATATGAAATGGCTTGGTTTAGTCTTGTTAATAGGTAGAAATTTTTCCAATTTCCAATTTATTTTATTAGCGAAAAACAGTCTACTAAGTATTATGTTCTTTTTCAGACCTATCCAGCTATGTAGATAGTGCCACCATGACACCAAAGGCTTTTGGCACTTTTGAAATGGAGAATTCACTTCCTATAAGCAAGCATTCAGAGAGCTCGGTGCCAAAACAACACATGAGGCTACCCCGGAGGGAACACGTTGCTTTGGGTACCGGTGAGACATAAAATATGATTCAGGAAGTCTAGTTTGAGTAACACATCCATGGGTTTGAAGACATCAGACAGACAGACACCAAAACACTGCACAGTGGTATATAATACTATGAGTCAGGATTTTACAAGTCTGGGAAGTTATGATGACATGGGAGGCCAATTTGAGGAATGGATTTAGACAGGTATTTTACAAATGTGTTTGGAGGCTTTAATTCCAGCTGACAAAGGTCAGCTGGAATTAAATCACATCAATGGTTATGCCTCTTAACTGCTATAGACCACCAGTGTGCGAGACAGTTACTTTACTTATGTTCACAAAACAAGACATTTTTCAGTTTTTAGATGGTCTTTCAGAGCCTGGTCTGTTACACTAAGCAGCAGCTCTATTCATCATTCATTGAATATAGCAAAACTGTTCATGTAAGACTCATGATACTCTGAGATATGTCTGAGATAAACAACATCAACATGTTGTTCTACTGTGGCCTGCTTATTGCCAATTTTCTCTACATATGACTTTTCAAAAACAAATGACTGAATAATTTATTAGTTGCTGACTGCAATTTTATCTATCTTCATACAGTAGATCTTGCATGCTAAAAAAAAAGTCCATTGAAGAACTGAGTGACTCAGTCTTGGCTGGCAATTGCTGGGACTCAAATATCTGTTAACAGACTGCTTCCTGGCAGAGTTACATCAGCTCTGGCACCAGCCAGGCACACAGAGAGAGACATTAGTCAGCACTATCCTCTCTCCGGCTACAGCTACTGTGGTGCATCCGGCGGGGGGTTCACAGATCAGGTGATAACTCATAGTTAGTGTCATTTATTGTAATCTGGGCCACTTATAAAATCATATTTGAGGCTAAGGCAGTCATATTATCTATTGCCGAGTTTCGATATTATGACCCAGTGGCCTAGGCAGAAATTGTATTTTGGGTGCGCTAATACAAACTAGTCTGTTTTTCCCAGTAAAACAGACTGACTGACTGAAAAGTTAGAAGAAAAAAGAACAAACTTAGACAAACGGAAAAACGAGTGACCAGTTTACTTTGCGTGTTCTGCATTACAACAGCAAAACACTCCCTATCCAACATTCCAACATGCTCAACCAACAGAGCATCAATCTATAAAGCCTGTACACAACAGCATAAAAGCAGTCTTTTATAGCCTGCCCAGCCTAAAATACAGTATATTTGTCCTGGCACGATTGGCTGTGCATGGTTCTATAGTGCATGGCACTGTTACTTTTATTGCACAAAGTGGCAACTAAACATAAACCCAGACAGGAGACATATTAACATATCCCTCATGCATTCATTATATCCTACAGCCACTGTTATTCAATATCCGTCAGCTCACAAAAAAAATCTGCACATTTTACAGAAATCTGCATCCTTACCCTACACTCTCAAATCAAGAGAACCGTCCGTACTACTTTGATGAGAAGTACCTTGATTTTCCTTCTTGGCTGTGCAGGGAAATACATACAAATTTAGCTGTGAATGTGGTTCATAAATGGTGCATAAATCGGCAGGTGAACCCATAGCCATGAAAACATGACTTCAGTTGTAGGTGCAGGGGTGCTGACTAATAAACACCCCCTCCCAAAAAATGTTTGAGTTTATTAAATACTTGCAGTGATCCCACCACAGTAGAAACAATAAATGCATCTCACCATGGAGAGAGACGCTGTGTGCATTTATTCACGAGGCACAGCTGCCCTCATGATAAATCCTGGTTTCCTCTGGAAGGTTTCCTCTGTGCTGTCAAGTTAAAAAAGTATATATATATTGCCACAACACAAATAGGCCTATAGGTTGGCAGCCACCTGGAGGCTGCAGCTCCCCCAGTACCCCTGCTTCCCGCAGTTATGGATGAACCTGTATCAGGCTGACCAGGAGAAAGTACTATATCTGGGAGCAAGCAGCCAGGCTCTACTTCTACTTCCTCAACTTTTTTCAAAATAACACATTAAAAACCATTGTTGTGCTGTTGACATTACATCACCTGAAAAGCCAGCTATTGGCTGAAGTCAGCTCAGGAAGGTAGGCGTATCAGAACCAGAGCAACCAACTACATTCTGGAGATTTCTTCCAACTTAATTCTTAACTCAGTACAAATTCAACACACATGTCAAATGAAAAATAAATCAAGTTTATATTTATTTATTTCCTCATATATAGATATATATTTTATATTTCTTGTTACAAATTGTATTTTGATCAATCTTGTTTGGGTGCAACAGAAAGTAATGTGTGAGCCAGTGCCACCCAGGCCCATTACTGGCTACATGCCTGTCTGTCTGACTATGTGTTTCTGTTACATATAGTCTAGAAAATGGTTTATGTGTTGATGCATGTTCAGTGTGACATGCTTTGTGCATGCATGCGTGTGTTTGTGTTCATTTGTGTTTACAAAACATAAGCATGCAAACCACACTGAATGTCATTCCTGTAACATGACGGTTGTATAGATACCCAGTCTTCTGCAGGCAGGATCTCTTCCTTGATAGGGCCCATTATTCTATGGCAAATTGCTTAATGCCGGCATTGAAGGCGAGGTGACAAGGAGAATGCAAGGAATGAATCCTCTGCTTGTAATCTGAGGCGGGATGTGTCACGCTCGGGAGTGTTATCACCGACACAGCATGGGATGAATTCCGCCATTTTCTCTCTACAGGGCCATGACAGAGCTCTCCTTTCTAGCAGGCCCCGAGGGGGAGGAAGAAGGAAAGGGAACCCGGAGAAGAGAGCACAAAGGAGGAACGGATTGACTAGGAGCTGTTGATAAACTTTCAGAATAGTTCTCTGTTGGAAATGGCTCAGTGGCCCCATCGTGAAAGAAAGAAGAAGAAAAAGAGAGAAGAAAAAAAGATCAGACTGAGGGAGAGGGATTGAAGGGTTTCCTTTGCTTAATCAGAAGCAGCTGAGTGAAGGGCGACAGTTAGGGAACAAGTGCTGTTTCACTCTTTGGGCTGCGTTTCAAAGTATGTTTAAAATCTATAAGGCCGAAGCAAAGGTCTTTAGAGAACATCAGGGCTCACTGCTGTTTGCTGCCATAAACATAATGTCTGTGCATTCTTGCATGCAGCAGCATCATGTATTTTGCTCACAGACACGTGCAATCATTTTCACAGGATTCATTCAGACATTTAGAAACCTGTCAAGACTCTATTTCCTAAAATGAGTCATCAAAATTTTTGCCTTCAATCAAACAGAATGTGGTCTTCTGATCCTTCATACTGTAAGAACCTGACAGGCTCTAATAACTCAACTTCACATAGTAATGCTTAAATAATGACTTATCCTAATTATGATGGCTGAGGAGTGTTATGCATTCTTTTTCGATAGCAATTCTCTAATTAGCATATTTTCATTATCTTGGCAAATGAATAATTTAAAGGGTCTGTAATAGACATGAATTATTAGACTATGGTACAGTGATGGATTTAAACGGCTAGTACACTCAATTTGTGTCTCAATCCCTCCCAGGGTGACATGAATAATTAGTAGAAAAGCGGCCGTCCAATGAGTCTTTTGGAGTATACAGAAGTTAATATTGCTGCACTGAGTGACTGACATTTTGATAAATACTTGCCCCTTCACATTATACTCCTTATTTCTTAAGACAGGTTAGCTTATTTGCACTTTAAAGCAAGATCAAATGTATGCACCAATCCAAAGTGAGGATCATAATTAGGGATCAAATACATATGTGTCTAACACTCCACTTGTTTAATTTGTATCCTTTAATAAATCTTTAAAAAATCTTAGGTTAGACCGAACATTTCGTAGATGATCTAATCCTATATTTTTTAGGGGATGCAGAAGATTCAATAAGAAAAAATGTGATAATATCTTTGCTATCTCTCTCTCTGTCCTTCTAGGTGTCACTTTAGATCACTCTTTCTCTTTTTCTGATTGTCACTTTCACTCTCAACTCCCACTTTCTCGGCCATTTCTCTCTGGTCCAGTTCTAAACAGACTCTGTCAGAGTAAGATGAAAATAAAATGATTTATGTTGTCCCCCTCCCCACTTGTTCAAAGTAATGAGATTCCATATTTCACTTGACAGATGGATTGGAAATTAAAAGCCTTAGATAAGTAATGCCTTTTTGATGTTGGACTGTGAATAACTCACACAGGCTGATTGATTTCAAAACTCTTGTGACAAAGTGCACATGCTGTACAGGGGACAACATGCCCATACCACTATATGTCACACATAATGTGGAGGGTCCGTCTCAGAGAATGCACTTTCCAGGAAGCCTTATTCTCATTCATTGCAGTACATTAGAATAGTATATGGTCGATATTTACAGGAGCAATTGTTGCCAAATGAAGAGGAGAGGCAATGCATTATGTAGGAGTAGGCGTTTCATGTTGAAAATTACGGTGCAGCATTAGTTTGAATTCCATGCTAGGCATTATTTCCATCTTTGAGGTACATAAAGTTGGAATGCAGAGCTTGTCCTGCAGTGTGACAGCTCAATACAGCATGAAATAAAATACAAACATCAACTACATTTTCCTGACATTATTTTGCATAAAAAGTAACTCACTTTTCCCCAAACTTGAACATTCTTTCTCAAGTTTCTCTTTACATCTCCTCCTGTGATTGACACAGATTAAATAAGGGAAATCAATAAGGGATAATAGCTTTAACTCAGTTTAAATGCACCTCAACTGTGTTCTTCATGAGAAGAGGAAAAGCCCCTATCGTTTTGCATGTTTAATGTGCAGTGCTCACCTGAGCATTGCACGTTATATCATTTCTGAGTATGACCTTTGCTTCAGCGTAATTCTGCTTTTGTACTTCACAGAAGCCAGTATGCTTTCATTACATCAGCACCTGCAGTCAATTTGTGAAAACAGACAGCTGTCAATTGCTCTGGAGGAGACAGAGTGAAAATATCGAACCGACTCATTCCACCAAGAGACAACACCACCAACATAACAGTGATTCATCAAAAAAAGTGCTTGACGAGCAGAGTCTTCACTCCACTTTCTATTTTTCATTTCAGACGCAAAATGTAATGTCCCATGTATGAGGCATGCGCAGGTGCTCAGGTATCTGAATGAATGGTATTAATGGTAATCCATGCTGTCACCTGCTGCTGAAAGACAGAATTTTAAAACAAGTGACCGAGTGATTGATTATGCCAATGTGTTTTCTAGAGGTCATATTGATTGGGGTTGTAAGAGGTAAACTCCCATTTTTACTATCTGACCAAAATGACACGCTACTGACATTCTTATGGAATATATAAACTCAAAGAGAATATATGGGAGCTTCTGGGAAAAAAGTGATTTTTGAGCATATTTTATAATGTGTTGTTGTTTTCATACTTCAGTTTCCTATCTGAAAGAAACGGGAAGCTGAAAACTCAGTTAGTTGGATATGACTGATGTTAGAGCAGCGAGCCTCATTAGGACCACAGGTGTGTAATGCCGTCGCCCTCCCCTGTTGCTCCCCCTCCCCTGATGTTTCCTGGCTTATTTTCTGTTGTGAGGGAAGGATATTAACTGTTACAGAGCTCCTCTTGCAGATGAAAACAATACAAATCCAAATATACCAACTCCAAAAAAAGCACACCAAAATGGATTTACCGAGTCAACATGAGTGTAAGTTGTGTGTGTGTGTTCCCCCCAAAAATGAGACAGTTGCACAAATAATCCATCACACAAACAAATACGTACAAATGAATAAATAAAGACGGATTCCAGGAGCTGGCTGCCATGCTTATCTCTTCCTTGTGTCTCTGAGAAAACAGTGGGTGCTCTCATTAGGCACAGGGACGACATCTAGTGATTCATTACCCGCTCCATGCAAAACCCTGCTATTAAAACTCTAAAAGCCATTAGAGAAATTCATAATGAACCCCACCAGCAGCAGGTGCACATGGGGGGGTGGCTCTCAGAGATGACACAAACAACACAGCTACATGATGGTTTGGGACTCTGTTGCCCATTAGCATCACCACTGCCACTGCCATGACCATTCTGGAGTAGTATCTGTTGGCTGGTTTCAAGGCAAGTCTTGCTTCAACTCCCCTTATTTGACATGCAGTGCAAGTCAGTAAGGCGCTGGTTGTTGGCTTGGCATGGAGGTGTTAGTCAAACGTGGTGTGACAGTATTGACTGCGGCCTGTTTACTGAAAGGAGTTCAGAACAGGATCAGCTAAACATACATTATGGTAGATCGATACTGGCTGAAGAACTGAGCAATGAGCTTGATATTAGTCTGGCTTCCCTACCAGCCAGCACTTGGCCACTTAAGACTTCCCTTCCTGCAGCTTTTTCCCATCTCCGCCACACAGACCAATAACTGCTGCAGGGGAGTTATTCTTCTGCGGTACTACAGATTGATCTGGTGTGAATCTGGTCTGAGGCTAAATAAGCAAACAGCTCGAGACCAGCCAGGAAAAAAAAATGCAAAACAGAGAGCAGGAGGGAGAGAGAGAAATGTGTATTTGGTCTCCTGGGTCCTGGCTCCCCATCATTATAACCTTAGTCATACTTCATACTTCCTTCCCTTTTATCTTTGACACACTCCATCTGTTTCTCATCATGTGAAACCCCAATATAAATACAGTACCAGGCCTGTATAGTGCACAGGGAACTTTGTGTTTAAGATACAGCCCTAGTACATGTTATTTCTGAAGTGTACATCTAATAATGCATTCCTTTAGAAGGTAGAAGGTTTTTAAAAAATGCATTTTAAAGCAAGTAATCCCCAAAAGATAACAGTACAAGTCAAGGGAAATGAGAAAGCCTGTAGTATTGTGGAATCACAGTAGAGGTATATGTGGATCATATACTGCCCTTAAATCCACATACAAACTGAATGACAGACAGACACCACAGGTAACTCCCCAGTTTGCAACCCTTCCATGTCAGAACACAATGGTCATACCGACCTCCTGGGAGAGCAGGGTTCAAGACCAACTGACCCCTAAATTCCCCATCAAACACAAAAACAAAACAAGTGCGTTCATGCAGGGGTCACAGTTTATGTTCAGAGTCGCCCTGCCTTTAGCCCGTTCAACCTACAAGGTGTGTGGGTGGATGGCGGACCGATCCGTGGGGAGAGGGCCCTAGAAATGAAGTATGTCTTGGGTGGCTATGATTGCCCCACCGCAGTGCACCTCATCCCTTCTTCCAGGGTATGCAACCATGAAGTCAATCAGCACGACACCAGGACATCAATCACTCAAACTCCCTTTGGGGTGACCTGCTTGCTCCTGGAAAGCATACAGAGTAAAAAAAAAATTGCAGCAGTTATTCTAGCAAAAGGGCAGCAGACTTGGGGTAGGCATTTGTTCCAACCCATTTCTAAGCATTGGCTGTACAATGCAAGTTATCAAGGCATGAGATTTATCAGTTTAGTGTACTTTTTAATCTCATGGGTCTTCATATTGTATTTTTTGATTAAAATGATTTGGATGAAAAAGTATCAACGATACATTCTGTCCGGATCCTCATATCTTCCAATTTCACATTGTGCAAAAAGGAGAGAAAATCAGTTTTTTCCCTCTCGATTATCTCGCATGCAGTTTTGCATCCTCCTCCAAACAAATCTCCTGCTCCAAAGGGCCCTGGCCCCATTAATAATTCCCTCTCTAATCTCTCCCTTCCATCTGATCAGGTCTTTTCTTCACAGCCTCTCTCCATTTCTCACCTGCCCAGAAACTCCATCAACACCTCCTCCTCTCCCTCTGTGCAGGGTTCACCGCTTTTGATGTCCCGTTGTTAGCTTAAAATGAGCTTTAACAACTGTATAATCTGAAATAACATTGCCTTAGCCAATTCCTGGAAAGAGAGGAAAAGAAAAAGAGAAGATGAAGGAGAAGAAAGAACATGTTCCGAGCTAATGGATGTTCCCTGGATGTGTAATGTAATAATTTTGGTGAAAAGGAGCAGGAGAGTATAGGAGTAGGAAAAAAAGATGAAATGGATGGATGAGTAGGGGAATAGATGAATAGAGGGTAGAGTGAGAGGCGGCGAGTGAAAGAGTGAGAAAGAAAGAGGGGAAAGCAGATGGAGCCAGAAAGAGGTTGGGCTGATTTAATCTATTTGCAGGGCCTGTGGTTGCTCCGCTCAGACCACTCTGACAGGCAGAGGGGATTTGGCAGACTGATCAAAATTAGAATCTCATACCCTTCTCACATCACATTGGCAGATGGCATGCATGTGGTCATTCTCCTGAGCTCTTCCTGCCAATAATGCCATTGAATATGTGATACAAGTTGATGATGTATTGAAGGTACAGACAGTGCTTGACTTGACCTGACTTTGACAACATAGTGCAACTTAATTCCCTTCCCGTCATCCAGAATGCATTACTTACACTGTCTTTACAGTATGAAAGAGCCAATTTTAGAATATTCTCTATGTGAATCGTTGATGCACACAGAGTTTAAATGTATCCCTGTGTGCTTGCATGCTTGGATTGAAGTTCCAGGGATGTTTAATTCATAATCATTATGCAACACAGCACTGGGCTAGCCTTTGCTCGACCCCAGTAATCTTTGAGTATTTCATTATTAGAGATAGCAATCTCTGATTCTGCAGAGGAAAGAGGACCACACTCTAATTCACTCTACCATGACTCATCATTACACTCTAGAGCCTCAGCAAGTAGCTGCACCACCTCCTCACTGTCCTCATCAGAACTAATTCCCATTTCCTTCTTCCCTTTACCTAGCATTAAGTAGTCAGCCCTCCTCCCTCTCCCCGTTCAAACCCTTGGTGTTGGATGTCACTAACAGCACTTACTGGTCCTGCAATACAGCAAAGAAGCCTGCAGCTGCCTGGCTGCCAGTCCCTGGTGTGGTCAGAGTAGTAGGCCTATTGTGGCCAAGCCATTGATCGAGAGAGTAATGGATCTGGCTTTGGCTGATAATGCATGATGTAATTGTCAGAGGAGTTTAATTATATGCTTATTACATGAGGCACTGAGTATTCACGCACTCTCCCCACTTACTGCACACTCCCTGTGAAGGCCATAAGGAAAAAAGGAGGAAAAAAAAACATGTGTTATTTAAGAAGAAGATTTAAGGTCTTAAGTGCACATGCTGTACACTTCCATCAACCACTGTGATTAAAATGTTAACCTTTTATAATAAAGAAATAATAATAACAACACTGTTTTCGACATCATAACCTTGTATATTTGTGGTTTTGAGATTCCAGATGCCATATACACAGGTATTTCCAGTTCACCCATTGACATTGAGAGGACTGTGAGGGTCCCAGTTAATCTAAAATTTCTATCATGGCACGCAGCCCTTCTATCCCTCCATCCCCTCATCCCTCCAGGCCATGCTGAACCGTAATGGTGGCCTCCTCGCATGTCTGAGTGCATACGCTACACTGAGCAATGCTTTTCAATTACCTGCGCTGGAGCCCTAGACGAAAATACATAGCGCATATTTCTGAGGCAAAATGCTTAGGTCAGACGCACAGAGAAATAAAATATACCTTATGTCATTTAATTTGACAGTTGTCCTTTCCCAGCTATTGAATAGAGGTCGTCACATGTACAGCTGTGGTAGCATTGCTTGTGTACAGTGTGTGTGTGTGGAGGTGTGCAGTCAATGCAGATGTATGCATGAATCAGGCTATTCATGCTGGGATTTTCCTTTGAAAAAAAAAAGAAAAAAGAAAAGAAATAAGATGAATCCATACACAACATCTCAGCTACATTATTCACCTCAGCAGGGGAAAAAAAAACAACATAGTCCTTATCACCTCATCATCACCTGTGTGAGAAAACCACCGGGTTTAGGTTTCCACTACGAGTAACACATGAAGGATGTAACCTAATCATTAACAGCAAAAACCTGAGTGTTTACAACTTCCTAACCCTGACAGTGCATACAGTAGATGACGTAGAGAACACAGAGGAATTAAATGCAATTAGTTTTTAATAGGTGACATGACTTTCGAGGCAAATTAGACACTCAAGAGGTGCTAACTCGCGTACCAGGCAGTGACACCTTAAAAAACTGTAAACATTTAACACAGATTGATAGTAGAGTAGAGAAAGAGAGCATATGACACAGAGAAAAACAAAATGAATCAGAAGTAGTCCTCTAACTACAATGTTAATTTCCACAGTCTCTGAGTAATTGTGCAACAATCCTGATCAACAGCAAATCCCCACAGGACATATTTAGAAAAATCCCTCATCGGACAACAGCTTACTTATGGTCTCATCTGAAATTACCCCTGCTGATTAATAATGTGTGAGACAGAAATGTGTCAGCACTGCACTAAGTCGTGGCCAGTAATGCTCAGGCCAGTTTTACCTGGGGTTCAGACCGTTAAATAAATTCCATTAATCATGTTTGGGGAGGGGGGGGGGGGGGGTGAGGAAGAAAGAGAGGGGAGGGAGGAAGTGGATTGGAAATCTCCTGGTGTCCGCCCATGTCAGAGGCTGCATTAATGAGCTTCAAGTAGGGAACAGAGGCTGAGGCCGTCTGTAATGGTGTCCGCCTGGAATAGACAGGGTTGTGTTTGTGTATATTTGTGTGTGTGTGTGTGTGTGTGTGTGTGTGTATTAGTCAAAGAAAGAGAGGAAGGGAGAGAGAGAGAGAGAGTTAGAATACATGGAGTTGTTTGTCAGGGGTGAAACAGGACACCTCTGATCTCTCATACACATCATAGAAAAGATCACTAGCTCTGGCTGCTACACTCCGCTCCATGTATGTGCCTCCCTACACAGCATTCATCTGGGCTAGATTTGCTGTTTATGAAGTTGGCAGACACCCAACTATGCAGCTATGCTTTTTCTCTGTTTCTGATATGGAATCATCAGGGCTCTGGCAAAAACACACATTCAGCTGATTACACATACAAACTTTGGAAAACACAGATAGAAAACACAGTGAGGCATTTGAACCGAAACATAACATCCAGTCGCCTTGTGAACATCAGTTTGGAGGTTACACTCTAGCCCTATTTGCAGCATTTAGCAATTAGGTGGAAAAGCTCAGATCAAATATGGAACAACAAACACTAGCAGTTATCTTTTTATAATCTCATGTATGGAAATGAGTGTTTGATTTTCTCCTCATGCAAATGAGATTTTCAATTAACTAAAAAAAAATCTGGGGCTTGGCAGAGCGTTGCAGGCTTGTCTATTGTGTCCTCCCCACACAGAAATAAATTATGAATACCTAAATAGCATTTCACATTTGAGATAATTATGGTGCTGGGAGAGAGAGAGAGAGAGAGAGAGAGAGAGAGAGAGAGAGAAAGAGAGTATCTTTTAACATGCAAATAAAATACCCCACTTTGTTGTCTTGCAAAGATCAATCATAATTGGGCAGGTACACACAATCACAGGGGTAATTTGATGACCCATTTTATTTTTGGATCACGCAAATCTCTCTGCTCCTCCACCATGTGTTCTGCTCTGTGTGTTACTCTGCATTCACTGACTTTGGTAAAAGAATAAAAAGTGTGATTATCAAACGCTCTCTATGCTGATGGAACAGCACACAGCCGCATTTCATTTTATTTTCCCCTTCACTACATCAAGATATCCCCAACTTTTTTTTTCTTCTTTCCTTTTCTTCTTTTTCTTCTTTTTGAAAAGAATAACATGCCAATTCACATTTCAGGCTTTCTGCCTCCATTTGGAAGTCTATCTGCTTTTCAAATGGCAGAGAAGTAATTGGTAATTGAATGGAGTTGTACTCTGATCTCTAGTCATTCTGAAATCCTTATCACAGAGTCTGAGTTCAAAAGATAAGGGGTTACGCTGTGGAGCGGCTTTTTATGCACTGCTAATGAATGTTCCGTCAGCAGATTGGTGAATGAGGAACCAGATAAGTCATTAACAATGAATAGTGTACATATACAGAGAACAAATGTAGAGTGCATTATATAAATACACAGAGAATACACTCATATATGCGTGAAGACTCACCCACCAACCCACTGACACACACACACACACACAAACAGTACATACGCCATGATTGTCAAGCCAATTAAGCTGTACAAGGGTTGACATAAACATTGTAGACCATTGGCTTTGTCCTCCCCTAGGGCTGGTGGTTTGTGAGTTTGGCCTGGCCTTATGTAAGTTGCCTCCTTTGCCTTTTTCTCACTCCCTGTGGGCTTTGTGAACAGTACAGAGTCACTGTCTCTAATGTAATCTTGTAGACTCTGGGGAAAAAGGCCAACGCTCTCAAAAAAAGATGAGAAGAGAATGAGGAGGTCATTCAAAGTCACGTCTAGAAGGAGATTTGAGGAACTACCAAGACCAAAGGCTCATAAAGAGGTGAATGCTTGAAACATACTGTATGGCACCTTACAGTACAGTGTATGCCTGTCAACACATGTTTGCACACGCCACAATACACACATCTTGTATATTGCAAGGCAGCCGGGGGGGAGTGGGAGGATGGAGGATGGGGGGTATGTCTGTGGTTTTAAAAGTGCTAAAAGCAAAATCACCAGGTGAAAAGATAATGGAACAAATGCTGAAGTCAGAGTCAAAGATCTTTGGATTTTCTGTCCTGTATGTCGCTCGCTGACCACTTTACTGAGACAAACACTTAGAGACAAGAGTGTAGGTGTGTATACACTGTGCACAGCAAAACGACAGTGCTGAGATTGATGTGAACACCTTTGAGAGCTGCTGGGTGTGTTTACCAGTGGATTTCCACTGTACCGGGGGCTAATTCTGCAGGCCTCTACACACTCACAAGTATCAATCTTCTCTGACCTGGCCTAGAGCTGCGTCCTCCCAGAGGAAGTTTCTCTCTCCTTCTTCTTCCCTCTCTTTCCATCTCACCCCCCCTCCTTCCACTATCCCTACCTTTACAACCTCTCTTCATTTCCCCTCCTTCTGTTTTCTCATTTTCTTTGACTCACTCTCCTTCTCCTTCCATGTCCTACATCCCACCCTCCCTCTTCCTCTTCCTCTCCCCTTTCCCCCCATCTCTCTTCCTCTATCTGACCTCATCCCTTCACTAAATCTCTCTCTTGTCAAGTGAAGCACCAGGAACGCGGAAGTTGTGAACTTGTGAGGAGTGAGATCAATAAAGCAAGGACAGGCTGAACGATCTACCCTGAGACAATGCATTTTGTGCCGAGAATGGGCACCACAGGCCATAAATCCTGCCATGCAGCCGTCTGCTGGGCAAAGAGCATTGGTCGTCATCATCATCATCCTCGTCATCTGCAGGGAGCATAGGAGTCACTGTAAACAGTTACGTCAGCCGTCCCATCACTGCCACTGGAACAGATAAATCCATATTAGCAGGAGTGATGAAAGAGACTTTGATGCATGTTCATAACTGAGTCGCGTCAATGAAATATGAGTGGGCTCTGTCATATATGTCATGACAACATACTGTAGATGGGTTTTCATATGAGAGAGGCACATAGACTAGCTGGGATGAGCTTACCATAAGCTGTTGATGATAAGTGTGATTGGCGACTGAGCAGAAGCATAATCTGCAACCTCTGAGAACTTGAACGCATCTTTGACCTTTTATATGACTCTCTGTAATGATCCATGTTATTGTCGATGCATGCTGATCTATTGACAGATGACAGATATGTAAATCAAAATCACAATATACAGAAACACACACACACAGTGCTTTAAGTCCTAGTTTAAAAAAATTCAATAACACTAACCAGAGCAGCATTTTAGGGGAGTGTGTGTTTGGGTGTTCGTGTGGGTTAAAAGAACCCACACAAAATATTTTATTTATATTCCATACATAAATAGTAGGCTGTTTGGTCCCGTCCCAGCAGTCTTCATATTTCCTGGTGACATTATCAGCTGTCTCCATCGTGTGCAGAGCGGGAAATAAATTGCATTTTTGCCGGTGGTTCTGTGGCTGTAGACGGCAGGAGGAGCATTATAATATAAAACATGAATAAACAAAATCACTCATGAGCAAATGTGCAGGAGCATGGGGAGGTAATCTCCTTTAGGCATGGTCCTTGAAATTAACTCAAAGAATCTGCACATGAAACGTGTTAAGAAGATTAATCAAATATTTCTCCTCCCCACCCCCTACCCCCCCAACTCCTGCTTCCATTCAAAGTTTTTTTCTTCTCTTTTTTTTAATTCAAACATTATGGTAATTACTTATTATTGTGCTTACTTGAGGAAGATTGCTTGGCCACAGGTGAATTGGAGTGAGGCAAAGGATAACGCTATATGTGTGAAATTGTCATATCATCTATTTTCTAATGTGGCTTAGGCTGGGCATGAGTGTGCCAAATGTGAGAGATGTGCATGGCAGAGAAGGCGGTGTGTAGCGTGCACAGGGGCAGTGGGCTTGAATAAGCCAGAAAGCACGTGAACTAGGCAGATAATACTTTTAAACTTTGAAAACTGTAATTGGAAAACTTGAAAAAACACACAGAGGAGAGGGCAAGCAGTGGGTCAGAGAATATTGTTTGACTTTCAGGATAGAGTATTAGAAGGTGCCTGTTGATGTAAAGCAGTAAGAATAGACCTATTTCTCCCTCTGTCTTTTCCCTTATTTCAGTGCACATAAAATACTGTATACTGTAGCATTCACATAAGTTTGAAGAGTGAAGAGAGAAATCAGTAATCCTACATCCTGAGTGGAAAAACAGTTGTCAGTGATTTGAATCCCAGAGGATGTTTTTGTGTCAAGCACTGGATCAACCAAATTGTGCATTCCCATAATGCATCTGTGTCCCAGTAGTGGAATGTGCTAGATAAACATCATTCCCTGTATCTTGAACCTCCTCACGGTCATACATCAATTACGGGATATGATGCGAGCTTCGTTCAGGAGCTACAGTTAGAGAACACAGGATCAGATGCCACTCATACGTCTTTCGTCTAAAATGGCTGTCAGACATAAGTGCAGGTAAATCACTCATCTGTCAATGTAATCATGCAAATTTGTATTATCCCTCATGTCCCACACACCTCTTGTCACTCATTTATGCATGTTTTCTTCGTACCTCATCGCCCACATCATGTTGAACAAATGCTATTTACAACACACAATATGTGTATTTTTTGCTATGTTGGGGTATTTTTTACAGTTTCGACAACGATTAGATGGAATTTTGGTACAGACATTCTAGAGGATGAATCCTAATGACTTTTGTGATTTCATCTAGCATCAACAACAGGTCAACATCCACACTTACCCAATACTAATGTGAGCATATAAACATCAGACCAGTAGCATGGTTATATATTGCAAGTCTTGTTTCTTAAAAATAAAAGAAAAGAATGGCAACAATATTCTGTGAGGAAACATACTTGAAGCG
The DNA here is from genome assembly GCA_029490765.1 of Euthynnus affinis. Taxonomy (NCBI): domain Eukaryota; kingdom Metazoa; phylum Chordata; class Actinopteri; order Scombriformes; family Scombridae; genus Euthynnus; species Euthynnus affinis. Next base: position 16,220,682 of record CM055851.1, on the reverse strand, counting down.
CGGCCACTTTTTAATAACTGTGCTAAAGTATGCAAAATGTGCACTCAAAAGTTTATCATGCTATGTCAAAATGAAATGTGAAACATAAAATAAACACTAAAGTAAAACTGTGTAATGTGTATTGTATGTATAATGTATAATGTATGAAATTCATATTAGTCTGTATTATTGAAGACTTCCCTATGTGACAAAAATAGAAGTACTCTGTAACTGCTACATACAAACATCACAGCTATAAATAAAAGTATGGAAATCAATCTAGAAAGAGCAACCAGTGTGACAAAATAAGTCTCTGTGGCCTTCACTTTCATCCACAATCTGAGAAGAGTGACAGAATTTTGAGAGGCAAAGTCACACTCAGACCTTGGTATATGTTATGCTATGGTTTCAGCAGAGAGTATGGATATTGGTATGGATATAGGGGAGAGGAATGGAGGGGTTGAGTTTGTGAATGTCCCCAGTGGCCAGAGCATGTGCATGCTTGATCAGTCTGTGGCCTGGTCTGGTCCACGATGACTGATGAGTTGGCAGTGGACCTTGGAGGTTTGGGTGATAGCCTTTCAGTGTGTGATTCACGGGGAGCGCCCTGTGCACTGACATCCCCTCGCGCTGTGATTGAGTTCACAATCCTGCTCCATTCCTCCCAAGTATATATGGCTCCCAAATAAATAAATGGCAGAATCATGAGATCCCAACTGCAATACAGTAGCTGTAACAGTCTGGACCACATCTAGCTACATTGCAGATAAGATTATCTTTAATAGTTTTTTTTTTTTTTTTTGCTCATACTCCTGCATACCTATGGATGTAGCTGGCTTAGTTTGATTTTATCAGCAATGAGATATGGGTTAAGCTCATCTGTTGTACTGAATATAAAAATTTAGATGAGCTCCTGCTTATCAAAGAGGTCAACTGTTGCCTTTGAACTGCTTGTGCTGCTTTGTTCTGTTCTGACTTCTCCACCGTTGACCCCAAGTATGGCTGATGCCAGCATCCTCATTATCAATCTCATTGCTCTCTTCACCTTCTTGCCTCCTCCTGTCATGTTAATAATCGGTGTACTCCTTGAATCACTCACAGGTTCTTCAAGAGCCCAGACAGTCTGATTGTCTCCTCCTTGCCTTGTGCACAGACCTCTGGCAGAGCATTTGATATCATGTAAAAAGAGGATTTGCGCAAATAACTCCATAATCTCTAACAGCCAGTAACAGGGTGACGTAATTGTTGCTGTTAGTGAATAACGAGGCAATATGGAGGTGAGTCATTCCTCGGTGAGAATGGGGTCTTAGCCAAAGACTTTAAGCAGATAAGCCTGTTTGGGCTAATGAATGGACAGATTCAGAGATGTCATCTGATATTTATCTTCCTCATGTAAATGGCAACAGGACACATTGAGGAAGGGCAAAAAACTGTACCTGCGTAAATCCATTAGAGTCAATAAAAGGAATTAGAGAGTTTACAGTTTTATCATTCATATTATGCCAAATCTTGTTAAGATACACTAGCAACTTTATTATAAACATACTGCACGAAGCACATAAAAAGACAACTGTCTTTGATGTAGAAAATAAAGACATCCGGCTTGCATGACTATCCGGTCGCTGTACTAATATCAAAGCATCACTATCAGCACAGCAACATTTGTTTTTCACCATCGCACCCTTATTAAGGGTGAAATTAGCTGTACTTGAAATGAGTGAGAGCTGCATACTGAGCTCCTCTTAATGCCAGAGCTGGGGACAGAGATAGGGATCAGGGAGAAAGCAGGACGCATCGTCTGTCCAGACCTCAGATGTTCAATGTGAGTGCTGCTCGTCTTATCAGTCCCCTGAAATGGCCCTCTAATTGGGGACATGTTTCTATGAAATGTGTATAAATTGACGGTAATTGCTTTTGTATGCATGGAAATGCTAATTTTCCTCTATAATGGCTATCAAGAGAAACATACAAACTAGTTCAGTGGGTTCCTGTATCATGGACGGGAGAACAATAAATAAATGCAAGCCATGCGCACAGTTCTAATGTAAAGCAAATGCAAATTTGAAATGGGACTACTATATCTCATCCTTTTGAGTGCTCCTATTGTAATTACTGACTAAAACCTACACGACTGGCCTCCCCATCTCATGTTTTCTCTCCAGAGAATAGAAAGCGGACATGAAATGCGGCATCAGAACACTTTTCTGAGGCAATGCACCCACTTGAGATGCTGACTGCTTGTGATAACTCCTGGGTTCAGCGTCCCATAGGCAGAGCTTTGGAATAATCCATTCTCCATACAGATTTCTCCCACGGAAGCTGCTTTATCCCATTATCACAGGCATTATACAAATGTATACCGCTGTAATCCACACACTTAGAGCCCGATGCTTTGGAAACAACCAGCAAGCTTCTGATACAGTATAGCGCAAACAGAATCGCCTTGAGTACAAGTCAATACATGCACAAGAGGAAGGTTGTGTTCACAACAATGTTCAAATTAAAGTTTGTTTGTTTGTGGGTGTATGTGTGTACATATGTGTTGGTGCAAATGAGTGCTCTGAGCAAACTATTTTCTGAGGGAGATGTTGTGAGTAGAAAACTTGGTCTTGGCCGTATGGGGGTGTTTAACATATCCAAGGTCTCCAGCAGAGATATACAGAGACACAAGCGGGTCATGGGGGATGCTGATAGCTCTGTGAACTCAGCAGGTGGTTGAGCGCTAGACGTGATAACTAGATGTTCTCGATGACAACAGTGGTGGAGCTGGTCTGTCCCTAATGTACTGTATTTGCCTAATAACACAGCAGGCAGCAAAGGTCTGGGTGTGATGAGGAAGAACCACCCCATCACAAACACAGAAGAAGACATACAGATATGCCCCATATACCCTCCAGGCCATGTGACCCATGAAGGACAAAGGATGATAAAAAAATTTAAAAAAATCAGTGTGTCTCTACATCAAAGAAAGAAGAAAGCCAAGAAAATGAAAGAAAGTAAAAAGAAACCAAGAAAAAAAATCTATTAAAAAAAAATAATCCAGCAAATTATATTTTACTCAGCTGCTCTTAATTGCTGCATACCAGATAGGCTTTTTTGGTCTGGCAGCGTCTTGCAGACATTATTGTTAAGGTGAAGCTTGCCAACTGATGGTTGCGATTTATGCTTCATTGGCTTGCGCAGTGCTGGGGGAGACATCATCCACTGGCAGATGTGCACAGCTCACCACTCTCTGCCACCTCTATAATTGACATCTGCATGTAAGAGAATGGCAGCCGCACCAGTCTGCACCATGTTTCTGGGAAATAAGGCAGAGAATAAGCAGAGCACATCCTGAGAGGTTTGCATCAACTGTCTCTCTAATGCTTGTGAGTGCTCCAGCATTAATGGAACATATTATGCCTCAAATTATGGAATCATATACAGCAGCTGTCGATCCAATTTGGATCTGTTTCTACAGCTAAAACAAGTCCCTCCCGGGGAGAATGTCTAGTTTAGGTTTATATGGCAAGATTCTGGTCTTTTCAGCAGGCATCTGCGGTGCATTTTATGACTTTATGCAAAAATCCTCCGATATTTTAGAAAGGATAAAGACATGCCTCTGAGGATGGAAGTGCAGAACTAACAACAATGGAATGATCAATAGAACAATGCAATCTGCAAAGGCCTCTGAACAAGCCACTACATTCCAGTGATTAAATCCATACAAGTGTATCCTGTTATTGGTTCAAATCTTGGGCTATTGGGTTCATTCAGTCGTAACAAACTGTCACAGAGTTGCCTGATGACTTAATATTTCTTGTGCCTGAATTTCTTTTTGCAATAAATTGTCTTTTCCCAAGGTTATAAGCCCTCTGTTTTCATATATGTACCAAAGTCTCTACTGATCACACATTATTACAGAACTCCTAGTATGATATACTAAAAGCAGTTGTAGAAAACATAACACTTTTATTTTGCATCTTGAATTATTGCATATACACTAGACAAAATTAACTTCTACCTTCAACTGGGATTAAGTACAGCCACCGTAACTAATCAGATTTCTACGACGGAGAGAATTCATCGAGATTTACTGTGGGCTCCCCTCCATTTGGGGTTAATGAGTGTCTTCCACAGCCTCCTCATAGCTATTTCATACCTCGGGGATTTGAATAATTCCCATTGATAGTTTCAAAATCTCCAATGAGACAGGATTAATCAAAAGCAGAGAAAGTAAAGCTGATGAGGGTGAAGCGGCACATGAGGATGAGGATGTCCAAATCATGAAGAAGGTGACTAGTTTTACACAGTGGGCTACATATTCACATTATTTTAATGGCTGGTGGGGTCTATGACTAAAACAGTTTAAGTAGCTTCACATGAAAGCATAATGATATTTAGAGCTCAAAGTGTGCTACCCCACTATAATCAAACAACATTTCAACATACTGTAGCTGTCATTTTTGATAAAAAGTGAAGGTAGCTGATGATATCTCACCTTCTTTCTTAAGGTCTAATTAGGTTCACATAAGCACAATTCATTATGGTGGTACTTAATTGGTGATTGGCTGTTCTGTTCACTGTTTCTGCTTTGTGGAGCCATGAGGAAAAATGATTGCTTTGTCTGACGAGCAAGAGCTTCGAGTTCGAACAACCACTTGTATGAAAGGTACATTTTCTGCCATATATGAAGACAAACTGAGGCAAACAAAAATGTTAGACAATTGAAAACATTTAAGTCAGCTAACAAGATGTGTTTGCCGTGTACTTCATTCTTCAAGGTCTATGTTTCAGATTGTTCAGAAAACCATCATTGTCTATCTTCCCACATCCATTCATTCATCTTAGACAAGTCAATTTCATTATTCACAGCAGGGCTTTTGAAAAGCACGTAGAACTTGAGCACTTGCAGGGTGGTAGCCCTATGTGGTATGGGCATTGGTATTTAAGTTCCCTGGGATAAATCATTTACATCAATTCAGTTACTGATGAGGCATGAATACATATGGCGAATTCTGTTCAGATGTGATTTATTTTAATTGTCACACTGGGACTGACTATTACACTGCTGCAGAATGGGTCACTGCATTAGAAAATTAAAGCAGAGGCTCTAATTTGAAATCTATTTGTAAATTCTGGCCTGTGGGATAAAGATGTGCTGAGCGCATATAAATGCCCTCCCAGAGAGGTTTGGACTTCTTCTACACATGGCGAACAGTCACCTGGGTGCGTCACTCCCTCCCAGGTGCACTATGCCACTGTGCTCAGTCTGAGGGAACTCAAATTAAACTGCAGCAAAGGCACACGTTTTACATGAACGAGCATATGCGTGTGGTGTCTGGGGTGCTGTGTGGGCTGTGAGGTCAGTAAGTGTGTGGAATGCCGGAGGCTACTTATGTTCTGGATTTCATGGGTTTCATTTCCATGGATCATTTAATACTTTCCTTCATCCACATTTGGGGATATACCAGTGGAAGTTGGAGCTAGTAGTTGCAGTTGGCAGTGATCCTCATACAACTTGGGATTTGTGCAATTAAAGTTCCCAAACTACTGTACAGTCATATTATTCAAACCTCTTAGTTTGTGAAGTGACAGGAGCAGTCTTTGTCAAGGGCAGATATCATCTAAACTGCTTACTGTTAGACAGGTAGTCAGTGCAGAGTAAAAAATTAAATCTGACTCTAAAACTACACAGTTTGAGACTGTTCCCAAAAGGTGTGCTCCCTGGTAGCATGTCATATCCATTGGCAGACAGGCCAAGACCCCCAAAACCTTGTCTGACAGGTTAGAGAGCATGGAGCAGCTTATAAAACCACTCTTTCACATGGCCTTTTGTCTTTTGTTGTCATCAATGTCTTTCCTGCTTTGATGTTTCAAACGGTTTGGGACCACAGTGTTCCAGACCAAAGATGTGCTCTCTGTACTTGCTTTAAGGGAGAAACAGAGGTCATGGTTCAGTCAGACTATCTGGAAAATATGACCTACCTCTTTCACAGCCAATTTTTCCTTGACTTGTTTTACATCCTTTGGCAGCATCACTGAGCGAAGAAATTAAGAAAGAGCAGATTTGAATATAAACACTATCCATATTGGCAATGATATCCTGAAGAACAAGAAAATCCTTTTAGGTTCAGTATGTGTTTGTCAGACATGATTGTCAGTTTTGGATGATTTTGGAAAGCTTGGTTGCATTCACATTTTATAACACCTAATTTTCTGAAAACTACTCACACACTTGTCAGTGCAACACAAACAAAACACGAACCTAACTCTACATTAAACCTATTCATATGCATATACTATGCATGCAGTGCTTGTGCTGAAGAACTCTGAGATTGTAACAACACACATTCCTCACCCAAACTTTTTTTTTTCAGTTGAATTTAACATGGTACTTTGTACTGTATTCTGAAAGCAAGGTATTTCTATACAAGAATATCACTTTACCTGAATATGAAACAAAAAAAGAAATGACTTTAGCAAATTCATCTTTTTTCTATTCTTTACTTGCTAGCATTTGGTTTATGAATACAACAAGAAATACTGTATATACTCTCAAATATGGCACAGTTGAGGACTCAACTGAGTATTGTTTTCACCATCATAATTTCACCATATCATTGCTCCACACACACAAATCTAAGGCCCTCACAGTTGTAACTTTTTAAATATTAATAGAAATAATAACCAGCCTTTTTCAAAAGCCTGTTTTATGTGCATAGTGAGAGACTGATCATTTCATCACAGCACCTGCACAGAAAAAAGTATGGTTTCCTTTATTCTGTTAGGACTTTGAGTATATATTTTTTTAATAGACCTATGTATTCTTTCTCCTCTAAAGCTGAAATCACTTGCTTCCAAACGGGCTTTTTTCTGATAATGATCAATCATGAGCAGAGTGAGTGGTGGGTCTGAAATAATGAGATCCTATTTCCTTTTCATTCTACCTTTGCCTTCCAATAGTAAAGTCAGGTTTAAGTAGAGAGAGAGGATGATAGATTAGTTGAGAGGGTTTCTGACAAGAGAGGGAGAAGGAGATAAAGAGAAAAATAATCCAAGGAACAGCAGCTGTTCCATCAAGCTTGGATAAAAGTGCTGCGTAATGCGCCCCCCTTTTGAAATGCTGCGGTACCTCTAGGTCCCCCATCGACATCTCGGCAAGCAAAGGAGGAAGTACAAATGAGATCATGACAATTGGAAAAATTCCCTGGAATGTCATTCAAATCGAAAAATAAAAAGCAAGGCAAATCAATTATCCAGTTTATGGCCTACAAAACAGACTGTATGACAGTGCATGGAGCTCAGGAAACAGGGAATAATATAGCATAGTAGATAGTATAGTAGAAATGATGGGCATGTGAATGTGTGTAAATCTTTCAATTGACATTTTATCATGTGTGCTCTGTCCCCTTATGAACTCATAAATCAGCAGGTAGAATGCCATGATTTACATATACAAACAGTGCAGAGACACTATGAATTGCACAAATGGGCATAACGGCACACAATTTTGGACAGTTTCCTCAAAGGTATTCATATTGCACTTGTTTGCACACTGCTTCCAGGGTGATGGAAGTAGTTGTATGAAAAATGAAAAGCAAAAAAGAGTTGCTGCCTACTTTTTCACTGCTGCACTTGGACTTTCAGTTGCAAAAATTGTCTTAAAGGGGACATATGCACATTTTCAGGTCCACATCCTTATTTTGGGGCTATACGGTAATATCTTTGCATGATTTACAGGTCAGAAAACTCTGTATTTATTATACAGTTCAGCCTCAGTTTGAAACAGGCAGCCCCCCCCCACCCCAATGAGCCCATTCTGTTCTGATTGGTTAGCTTCCTGAAGCTGCCTCTCAGTAGACGTCCAGAGGCTACATAAGCAAAGAATAGTAGTACGATTTCACTTCTTTTTCTCATTCTTTATGCAAAATGTCAACTTCTCAAATACATCCAAACATGTTCAAACCAGAAACTGACCTGAAACATGGTCAGTAATGGACAACACAAACAGCCTAATAGCAACAAATGCTATGAAACAGATGGACATTTTTGGGTGAACAGCCTTATGTCAGTTTGATGGGGAAGTAGGGGTAACGTTGCAAACGGAAGGTTCAGAGCATGCTGGAGCCATGGCTTTTGACTTGAAGGCCACATTTTTACCTACTTTCACCTCAAGTTTTGGAACATTGAATAAATTTAACATATACACATCCAACATTATAACAGTATATATATGATAGAAAATCACAATAAGCATGTTAATTCTTGCATTGGAAAGGTGTTGGTGGAGGGGTTTTCAGATGCTAGTCAACAATCCATCAAGCAGTTTGTTTGAAGCATATTTACCCCTTTACTGACATTAAGCAAATGAAAAGTGAGGAGAAAGGGCTTTGCCAACTGTCTTTTGGGTACATGTGAGTGCGAAATGTAGTAATCTGTAACTTACCACCTCCTACTAAATGATGTTTTGTTTTAACACATTTGTTTAAGTACACTAAGTCTACAGCTGTCATATGAAATATGCTCTATAAATAAATTTGACTTGACCTGACAAATGGCTCCAATGCAAGAAAAAAAAGAATATTCTTTAATTATTCTTCTTTATTCTTTATCTGCTTTGATGCAGCCCATCATCATCATCACTGCCCAATGTTTTTATGCATTAGCATGAGTAAAGTTGACGGCACTGAGCACTGTGTAGTCTGAGTTGGCTGTGTGACCATCTTTGTCTCTAGTGTCACAGTCAGTGGCAGGGTGTGTGAGTGTGAGATGACAGATTTTTTTGAGAGTTACTATTGTCGTCTCAGAATGTCTTACTGTATTCTGTAATATTTGTTTCTGGTGAATTTGTAGGCTCATATTTTGTTTTGAGCGTTGTCTCAAAATGAAAAAAAGAAGAAGAAAAAAAAAGACATCATGCCTCTTATGAGACCAGCATGGAAAATTCATACCTCTGCTCGCTACTTCTTATTGGAATGAAAAACATTACTCCAATGCCCATTTCTTGGACTGAAAATAAGGTTTGTATCATATGAATGAATGTGTTTTGGTTTTCTATGCTACAGTAGCTCCCTTTTCCACATTTCAAATCTTGTGATTGGTTCTCAGACAGTGCATAATACAGATGTGATATCTAGGTCGCGGATGTCCCAATATGGTAGCTATGTTGCCTGCATGATAATCAGTAATCCACTTTGCTCTGGCTCTGGCCTGGCCACTGACCCCTGCTGACCTCCTTGGAATTGATTTTGCGCTTGAACCCAAAGCAGGCGCAAATTAAGCCAAGATATCAGCAGAAAGCAAGAGAGAGAGAGAGAGAGAGAGAGAGAGAGAGAGAGAAAGTGACTGGGAGTGAGAGGAGCAGAGGAGAAAACAAAAGAGATGACACAGAGCAGAACAGCACTTTGCTTCTTCTGAAAGAAGGTATTTAGCCATGGGAAAGATAGATGGTTACAGTGACTTACATTGATAGAACATCTGTAGGAAAGCAGGACTAAATGACGAGGGCCTTGTGAAAAGCTGTAATTTAATAGCCTAATTTCCTGCCCAGTCCGGCAGAAATATCAGTCTGACACTGACAGCTGATGAAAATGCAACAGGATTTGATTTTCTCCCAAGTGGAGAACAAGTTCAGACCTATCTCTCGCTCTGTAAAGTCCCGCAGGCAATCCTCTGTGTCTCTGTAAGAGAAAAGACAGAAATTCTGGCCATGGCTGCTTCATCCTCAGGGCTAATGACAAATTTAGTGATAATCGTCATGTTTTAATTGATGTTTCCGCACCACTGACTCAATTCACGGGTGGATTACATCAGGGGGATGAGAGATATGAGTAGTTTTGTAACTACAAGGCCTGCAGCTCCTTTTATTGCACCAGTTCGTATCCGATCTGTCCAACGCTCAAGGCTTTAATGCACAGCACAAGCAGCGCACCTCTGGGACAGCACAACCTGCTGACAGTCACTGCATGAAGTAGATGGTACATGCTGTCCCATCTTTAAGCTGCCAATGTTGGACTGGGTAAAAAGCAGCACTATACATACAGCAAGCTGCTTGATTGCCCAGCGGCCCCCCAGTGCGCCGCGCTATGGAGAGGACTAATGTATTTATAACCCCTCTCATATGTGCACTGGGAACAAATTAGAGACAAATGAGGCAAGATTTCTCAGCTCGCCCTGGAAAGCCATGAAATTAGGGCAGCATCGTTTACAACTAGCACCAGATCACAGCAGCAAACTAATGCAACTTTAAATATGCTTCTAGAAGTGCAAGTGTCTGCACAGTGTAATGTGGAGTGTTTTACTGTCCAAGTGTTGCACCACCTGAATATTTTGTACATGTACATGCTTTACTCAAGTGGTTAGTTAGAGCTTATCATGAGACACATTCTTGGCTTCCTTGTGTTTCTTTCTATTTTCTGTTAGACAGCACTCCTATGCACAATCAAGTCATTGAGTATCACAGCTGCACAAGGCAAGAGTTTTATGTTTATTGTAACCATGTTATACCAGCCTCAATAAATTGCGGGTGCAATAGAGAAAAAAAGATGTCATAAGTTGTGTTCAAACTGAAAGAGAAGGCAATTGTTGAAGAAGCACAATTGCATACAAAGACGCAGGTTCACTCTTGACGTTGCCGAGGCAAAGATGAATCAATATCAAGAAAGTTTTAACTTAGCAAAAAAATGCTCATATCCAAGCTATAGAGCTCTACTTCATGAATGTACAGACACAAAAGGGAAAAAGAGAGGGTCTGTGTGAATTAATAGAAAGAACCGGAGTTTCTGGAACAGTCTGTGAGCTGTGTGCTGTTTGTGGCGAATGTACAGATTCAAATATCAGTGAATAGAGCACTTCACTTCATGTTCAGTCTTAAGGTATGTTTGAAGTTCATGTAGATTCTCTTGTTGCATTTTTCAGTTTTCCACTCACCTTTTGTTGTCCTGTTTGTTCTCAGTATTTCTGCCCCCTTGCATGGGCTTCCCACAGTTCAGCTTTCGTTAGTCTTTCTGAAAAATTGAAACATGTTCAATTAATATTCAACGCGCACATACTACATATTTCCATTGTCACTGGCACACTGTCGAATTGTTGTGTTGTTTCAAAAAAGTATTCTCAATTGAAAATGATATTTCAATGAAAATGTTGATTTGGTATTACACGTTCCATAGGCATATGTAGATCACTTACTTAGGCTAGTCTGCAGATACATTTTATGACAATGTAGTGGCTTTTGTGATAGATATTTTGTCACTGGTTGTATAAAAAAAAACTCTTCAAAGTGACAGAGAATGTCACATTTTCAATAGTTCACTTCCAGACACACAGTGTCTGCTCAGCAACAAACAACAAACTCTCTATATATGTAAATCAGATCAATAGGATATCCATACAAACGGCCTGCAGCTGTGTGTTGCCATCAAGCAGCTCACCTAATGTAATAAGGAACATCAATAGTTGATTTTCAAACCTAGTGGTGCAGAGAAAGAAAACGAGGATGATGAGATTAGCGCAGCTTGGCTCCAACGTCGAGCTCCATTTTATAAACAGTCACAATTAACACAGGCTGTCATTATACAGGGGACAATGAGATGAGTTGGGGAGGACAGATTAATAACTTCACTGCGTGAGTCAAACTCTGCTGCACTACAAAGACATGCTCATATTTGTTTCTCAGAGTCAACATTGACATTTGGACGTTTGGATATGATCATTAATCATGATAAGCTGAAACGCTTGCATGCTTAGACAGAAGGTGTTGTGCAGTGGCTTACACATCTATTGTATGTTGCTCTTCAGACAGGTGTAATAATGCAGTTTGACAATCTACTGCACAATATAATAACACAAAATTAGCAGGTGTGCTCTCTGTCAAAAATGCCTCCATTAACGGTACATCCTGGGCTATGTTCCCTGAGGTGGATTAAGCCTGGTCTTAACTAATTATGTGTTTACTAGGAACAGACATGTTTTCATAAAATGGAAGTAGCTTCCGTTGAAAATAAATCACATTCACATGTAGCTGTTTTTGAAGTAATGCAATTTCATACTTATTTTTGTGACAATGGGAAAGTCAACATGTTATTTTTTTCAATTGATGCAAATAATTGGTATTTACTTCCTGAAACATGCACTGGGCAACACTGTATCTTCTCTATTCAGTATACGAGTTATGTTACTGTTATGATACCTGAACCTGCTGCCACTGTGTGAAAAATATCAAAAGACTCATACATTTAACATGTGTAATTAGTCTACCTCTCCTTTCATAATCATGTTACCACTCCTTGCTTCAGAGCTCCCTCACTTTCAGACAAAGCCAGAAGAGTACAAGTGTATGCTCATAATCCTCACTTCCTGCACAGCCAGGGGCTGTGTTTGGAGTGTTTTACAAGAGAAGGGTGTCTGAAGGAGATGAAGCTCTCAGGCCTTCTTTCACTCTCTTGGTTGCATTGGATTAGTCAGTGCATGGTGAATCAGCCGTTTGTCACTGACACAGCCTACCAGTGGCTTTTATAGACACCAGGTGAACCAATAAAAAAAAATCAGCTTTGGTATCCTCAGGCCAACAAAACAGCAATTCATCTATAAACAGCAAGTGTATGAAAAAACTGTTAAACATCCAAAGGGGAGTTTCAGTTTTTTTGTGTCTTATTTCATAAATCCTCCATTCCCCAACACACTCACTCCAGCCAATTGCATGAATTAGAAATTACTCTCAAGAGGAAAACACATGCATTTTTTGATAGAGACAGAAAAAAGAACCCCCAACAGCAGAGACAGAGAATAAACTTCATTTAAAAGTAAATATGTGTTTACAGGGCTGTGAGTTAGTGGCCTTACAGGTTATAGAAGCATTGTATGCTCTAATTGTGTTTGGTAATGTGTTGTCGAAGCGCTGTTATTGCTATTCATGGTATTCAAGCAGGAGCAAATGGCTCTTCCTGCCCATGGACACATAATTGAGGAGCCTGAGGAAGATTACCGCAGTGAAGAAATAAAATGGGACTGGAAGAAAAAGACAGTTTTGGTAAGAGGATGAAGCAACAGCCAGAAAAATCAGGGAGCGAGAGACAAAATATGTTTGGAAAGTGTTCAACCACATGTCTCCAAATTATAATTAACATTTTAGAACCTTCACAAAGCGACGGGTGTGGGGCTGATGCCAGCGGAGCTATTCCTTTTCACTGGCAGATGTGATTCTGCAGTGTTTTATTATGTTTATTTACATGTTTTCTCATTGCCAACCGTACATGAGGTAGTTTGAGGAAACACATATTGCCAGAGGGCCAACAAGCACACACTTTGTCTGCAGGAGAAATGCAGTAGTGCTTAGATATGATGTGCGAATGGACGGATTTATTTCTCAAACAATATCATGATTTTTCTAGTTTTTTAATTCCCTTTTTGCCTCTTGCGATTGAATGTTGTACTAAAAAACCAGAATGTTATTAAGCAATCTATTTCCATATTAATCACTACACCTTAGGCAACCATCAGGTAAGTTAGGTACATGACTAATAAAACAATAATTGTGCAAATTAGATGTTGTGGATCTCTCACTGAGTCAGGCAATCATCACCCACTACTGTATGTAGTTAGTAAATCACTGTCAAGAGTTGCTGGTTAATGATGTTGACTCATTGCGGGTTTGAACAAATCACTTGCTTCCTCTTCATCAAGGAAGTGAGTCACAAACCAACTGTGGAAAACAGAAGCTCTGAGACACTTGCAGCATTGATAAGTGTGCTGTATCTTTTTTTCACGACAAAAAGAAGAAAGAGAGAAATCTTATCTTTCTTTTCAAGGCTGTGATGTCTCTGCTGTCCTGGGGCCTCTGTTCTAATCACTGACCAGTGGATGTTGAGTGGCGGGCACATGGTCCTTGTTAATCCTTTCTCTTTCTTTGCAATAAATTATGCATCAGAAAAAGCTTTTTCCACCTCAATGGATGTGTCCCTTAATCCCTGGCTCCTAAAACCTGTTTAATCTGAACTAAGTCATTAAAACAGTAAAGGGATATCACAAAGGACTTTCAAGGCAATTGGCTTAACGGTAACGTGATTAGATCATTGATCTCTCTGCAAAGCTTTGGGCTTCCAGGTGCGAAATGACTATTTAATGAAATCAGAGAAATCTCGTTACTAGAAAATTACTGATCAAAGTTAAGACCAGGTGACTGGGGTGGCACTGGTATCCATGTATCTGGGCAAAGGTATTTATTCTCCATATCCCCTCTTGACATTACCGAGAATATATGGGGCCGGAATGAGAGATCGTGTTCTTAATCCCTTACCAGCCACTATCCATACCTCTATGCATCTTTAACAGGGATTGCTGCTTTAAGCTTTGATAGTGATCACCATTGAGCAACACTCCCCCCCCCCAAACGCACAGAAAGGAAGTGGTCTAATGTCATTATTGCCTGATTAATGCAAGTACCATCTTACAGATCCCTTTCAATTGTATTTTTTGTCCTGCAGTCTACTGGTTTAAGATCACACCTTTGACGGTATCAGCTTGACGCTGCTTAATACCTAAAATATACCTCCCTGGCCTCGTCGTTATCAAGCGTCAATGAGCTCTGAAAATCTCATGAACCACACTTAAACATGCTGATGACAAGGATCAAGCATATACCTCCACCAATATATCTCAAATGTATCCAGACAACCACCTCACCTGAAGTGGAATATTAGCTGACATCACCATGAAGATTATGATTGTCCCCTCCCATTCCCAGAAATAAATAATTATACCACAGAAGACCTCTTTTCTAATTAATGAGAAGAGATGAAATATCACTTAATTTCAAATTTAATTATGAGCCATAATATTTCCTTCATTGGACCGCCTGCTAATGCTGTGCAGTTTCCTGCTGCTGATGAATGCGCTGTGTATTAAAAACATGGACATTTACAGTTCCCTGGACCGCACATGAAATTTCCCAAGGTAGGAACATTCTGTAGGAGGTGAAAAATACCAGGAAACACACACACACAAACACACACATACAGGTACAGTCACGATATACACAGGACAGACCACCATCAGGACTATACAAGATAAAAAGGTTAATAAACACTTGGTAATGAAAATTAATGACACAAATCATACACAGGCCCTGACACACTTTTCCCTGTTTAATTGCAATGGCTGCAACGCACTCATTTTAATTACCTATATTGCAGCATTGATGTCCTTCAGTGTCAGGCTCCAAAGTTCTCCCTTTGCATATCACTACAGATGAGCATTTAAGGCCATTATCATAACCATGACAAAGGTATTGACTTCTACCCTCAGATGAGTTTTGCTTATGCAATAAGAATTGCCATTAATTGGGGTAATGAGGCTTGCATACTGACTTTCACCACCACTTTTGGTCTCAATCATATAGTGATGATTTTGCATAAAGGAGGTTGGCTGGACTCCAGGCTGAGGTCATTAGTAATGTATGATTGTCATTTAGTTTCACTTTAAATGTAGAAAATGTTAACTAGCTTCTTGAAGGAATAAAACAAACTTATAAGATATGTAAATATTATTATTATCATATTATTATTATATTTATAAAGCTTGATGATGGTGGCTCATCTTTTCCTTTGCCAGAATACAATCTGAGAAATATTAATTTTTTGCAGGCATGCAAATGCTTTACTTTATTAAAAAGCACAAATTGGCATATTCACCTTATTCAGCAAGGTTGCAAGATGTCAATCAGTGATCAATATAACTGACAGATGTGCTTTAAAATGAATTAGCATCCACGCACACAGTCTTCGATGTGTGCGTGGAGGATTAATTTGGTTGAAGCTGGAATTCCACAAAGGCCGGAGCTAAATTGGTTACCAACGACTGTCTGGAATCATCTCTTGGGAGAGAGTGTAAATGCACAAAAAGCAACTTGCTGATTTTGCACTTTGTTTCAAAATAAATAAAAAAAAACTGGAGGACTGCTGCTGGCTATGTTTTGATGATGATGATGGATTTTGAATAATGCAAATATGATAAATTAGCCAACATGTAGCATTTCACTAATTAATTATAATTAATCATGTTGAAGTTTTCAGAGGTGCAGTCAGTGATAATGTTGTCTGTTTGATGTATTGCCCATATGAAGCCCAGCGTGCGGATCAACCCTTGTCTCTGGGCAGAAGCTTACTGGTCTCCAGTTTGGTTTGGTCTCAAGTTTGTGTCTGCGTGGTTGTGTGTGTGTGTGTGTGTTTCATTCAATGTGTCCTCCTCATTCTACTCCACAGATGGGATTTCATTTTAATTGACAGTTACCCAGATCCATTCGTCAAAACGACAAGCATAGGGGAGGGGGACTATTGAAGTGCACCCTGAGTGTACTCAGTGAGGTATAGAGGTGGAAGTGTTTCATTTGTGTGCATTTCTGTCTGTCTATTCATATGTTTGTCTGTATGTCTTTCTCAAGTTTTTTGATGGGCTCGAGATAGGTCAATCTTAGCATCAATCTGCAGCATCTCGTGTTTGTTAGAGTGTGTATGTGCATGTGTGTGCACTTGTTTATGAGCACAGGGTGCATAGCCTGCTGATCCATTGATCTCAAGCTATCTCTGTGAAGTCTGGCCTTTGTCTGCCAGATCTACCTCTCCTGCCGTCTTTCTTTTCGCTGTCATTCCCTGACACATGGCTCTGACACATCCTGAGTGTTGCACTGGTGGGAAAATAACACATATCTCTGACCTCCTGAACTCTTTCTTCTCCGAAAGCCCTAGAGAAAGAAAGCTTTAGCCGCCCATGCCTCTTTAAATGTCCACCGAGGGACAGGGCTATTGAGACAAGGGGGGTAGAGAGACATTTCAAGACAGGTATAGATCTTCAGCTGGTGTCAGGTATGGGTATCGAGCAAAACAGCCAAGGATTTATAGCATGCACACTTCATGTATTGTGCATGGACTGCAGAGAGCCCAGAGTAATAGACAGTGTTGTCAGCAGTTCTCTGCCTGGCTTTTCCTATGAGCTCTGTTCAATGTTAAATCACAGTCTGTATACAAAGCCGGTCAATTCTTTTCCGGGCCACTGCACTCAGTGTTTACTGTATCATGCTTAAGATTCCAAAACAAAGTGACATGCGGAACACTTTTATTATATGTACAAGCCAAGACCAAGAGATTAAGTTAAATGGAAATGCTTAGTTAACATACACACCTTCAGATGATGGGCTGTCACATGTCATATCAGACCCTCATGGGGCCCTCTCAGTATTCTGCTCACACAGTAAGCGACAAATAGCCATAAACACTTCGCATCAGGTGATTCGAAAGCTGAAAGGAGGTCTGTAGGGGGACGGGGAAGGAGGGGGTCCTGAACCATCACATAATGTTGTCTTTGGATCAGCCCAAGGAAGCGATGTCACAGATCATTCATGGAGCCGGTGTTGTATACATTAAGGAGGGAGGGGAGGGGATTGGTGGAGGCCTCTCCACAGCAACAGAGGAGAGCCTATGGAAAATGCCCCAGCTACCTAGCCAAGACGGTGATGTCATCAGAGTGGAACATGCATTTCCACATGCTGTCTGCTGTACTGCATGTGTGTGTGTGTGTGTGTGTGTGTGTGTGTGCGTGTGTGTCCTCCTGTACATGTGCGTGTGTGTGTTTCTGGTGGGAGTAAAATGAACACATAAACACCTCCTACATGCTGCATCACCTTCAGGCCGTCCTCAGCTGTACCACAGGGATGTTACCTCTTGAATGATTCTCTCATGTTTATTGAATGAACTGCACAACAAGCTCATGTTCATGGGTGATTTATCTTGTGCAGGTGTGATTATGTCAATATATTGATTAATCAAGCAGTGATTGAGGACCATATGCTCTACTGATGATTAATATTGATAACTACGTGCCACCCCGCACTTGACAATACAGATTCAATCACACACATCCGTGCTACAGAATACAAGGTTGAGTGTGTGTGTGTTTAAGAATGTCTTACCATGTGTAACTGGTGACCCGAGGGATTACATCTCCCCCCCAAAGCTCCCGATCACATTGTGTACTGGCAATAGCGTATTGTATCACTGTGGGCAGCCTCTTAAAGAAGTTTGAAAATGTGTGCAGCTTGCTCTTTATTCCTTGCTTTCTAATCCGTTTTGGGCTCACAATGGCGCTTTTCGCAACAATAGTAAAAGCAGTGAAAAGGGACAACTGCAAGCGTGGCCACAGCGTCTGAGCACTGATTTCACGCGCAGGAAGAAAAAACAGAGTGTGTGTGTGTGCACACGTGTTTTCTGTGCGTGTTTGTGCCCATGCACAGTATAAAGCACAGTGTGGACATGTCAGTCAGTTTGCATGAGGTCATTATACTGTCTCTTGCTCCCTTTGCACATAACAGAAACGTATATGTTGTACTCATCAGAGTGCTAGCAATGTGTTAATCTAGTTAGACGGACTGTTTGAATGACAGCAGGCGTGACAGGTTTGTGTCTCTTTAAGTCGCTGGGCCCAGTGTTGTCACAGCTGCTGGAACTTGGCATGGGACAGGCAACAAAGGGGAAAAGAAGGCATCAGAGCATGGGCAACTAGGGCATAAAAGGGAAAGAAAAAACATTTAATCTTCTATACAGTTATCCACAAGCTGTCAATCTTCATTGTCAGATGTATCTACTTTGGAAAGTGTTTAAAAAAAAAGGAAGGTGCAAGGCACCAGCTTATCAGCACAAAAAAGCAAAAACATTGAAGAAAACACATCATTCACATTACCTTCAACATAATTAGGCAATAATGTGGCACTTCTAAGAGGAAAATTTGTTCAGACTGTAATCTGACACCACTTCAATACAGGATAAATTCCTCATTAGTAAGTTATACTAAGGTATGTGAGTAGATTCTTTTATAACTCCCAGCAGCCGTGACTGTATTTTTTTTCTTTTCTTTTCTTCTTCTTTCCAGTACTTGGCCACAGACAGATACCAGTGGCAGAGCTGATTTGTTGCACTGCATTATGCTGACAGATGGACTGATTGTTGACAAACAGTTCAACTCAATGCCAGCACCGCCATGGTCATCTTCACTCCACTGCCTGACTGTCCACTGTTGTGTGCTGATTTGCTGGAGCTTCCCTGGATGACAACCATGCTTCATCCCTCACTTTCATTGCACCATAAAAGGGTCCTCTGTGGTGCTGGATGCTGCTGTTTACTGGTTAGTCTTTGTCATCATTAGGGTGTCACAGACAGGATAACCAGAATGAGAGAAGGGGTGTTGGGAGGACCGTCAGAGGGTGGAGACTGTAACCATGGCCAGGGCAGGAGTCACCTAGGTCTACAAGAATCAGATCATCTGTCCATTCATCTTCATATGTCTGAATCCCAAATGGCCGCTGAGCACTTCGTAACCTAGAGGGGAAAGACACAGACCAGTGCCCAGACTAACATACATATATCTGATAAAGCTCAATCTTCATTGAGAAGCTATGCGGTTAAAATATGTTTTTTGTTCACAAAAACATCCAACCAAAGGATTTGTGTTTGCAGTAAAACTCAGTAATTCAGAGATTAACTGAATGAGTCCTCTAAGTTACAAGGAGTCTTTGATCTAGAAAATGATTAGTATGATCTGTAATCACACAGCAAAGAGTTTCTGGGTGCCTGTGTATATTTGTGTCTATATGCTTGTTTGTGGGTGTATTTAAAGCCATGTGCATATTTTCTTTGCTCTGCACCTGAAATAGAGGCTTCACCTGAGGATGAACCTGAGCTGAGATCTATTTTTTGGGGGGGTTGTGTGGGCTGCAGACAAGCAGCATCTCACTGACTGTGGGAGAGGATCCTTTAGGTCCTGCAGCAGTCTGTTCTGCCATTGGGATAACGAGGGGGCTCTGATCTCATCGTGCCACGGCTCACTTTGCCGGGAAGGAACAGGATGATGTAATGCTGCTTGCGCAGCAGCAGCACACACTTATCAGATGCACTACGGGAGAGAAAGGCTGAGGAACCGATAATAATAATAAAACCTCTATGGTGATCTTATGTAGCATCATCTTTATCATAAACATGATTATTGTAAAAGTCATCCTCATACTCATATGTACACTACACATTACTACCCCACTTAGAAATTAGAAATTGTATTTTTTATCAGCTGGATATGTTGAAATTATACCTAAAAGTTTACGTGGCTATATTTCAATTGCATTGCCTTCATTATGTGCTTGACAAATCAAAAAGAGGTAAATGGTAGAGTTACTGTTGTGAAAAAGCAGAACACCCTCACCAGATATTCAGGGCATGAACAGCCATCTAAAGTTAAGAATGATGTGTCGGACAGTTTAATGGCAAATCACATATTCCATCTGATTCACCTTCTACAGAGATGTATAAATTACCAAATTAATTAATTGCTTTTTACAGCAACCTACAAAAGAGCCCATCCATTTACATTACCCTCGTCTTTCCCCTTGCCATAGTACGAGACAGTCACCTCCAGAGAATGATACTACTCCAGTCCTGTATAATTCTGGGGTGAGAATATTATACTGTGGATTTTATGCTAGGTAATTAAAGAGATCACTGTTTTATGTCCTAGGCAGGGATGGACCTTCCCTGATTCACAGCCCTGCACACTAAAGTGGAATAGCCTTGTTCCTACTCTTGACTTCTCCAGTTTAATTGTCCTTTGTGTCGGGCTTATTTCTTCTCTAACTGCCCTAATATATGATACATTGAGCGCAGAATTCTTCTTTTATATAAAAAGGGGCTATTGATGCACTGAAGCAAAGCATCACACCTGTCAAAGTGTGATGATGATAGAGACTGCATCACCTGCCTCTGCCCGCTTACCTCACCTCCTTTTTTACATGGTCTTGGCATAGTATAACAGCATGACTGAACTCGGCGCCTCCAGCCGCAGCCCAGCTCCTTTCCTGTACGAGTGCCTCGGAGGTGAAGCATGTGTCATGGGCCATAGATGAAGCCAGAGAGTGGGAGATGAGTCAGATGAACACTTGTCAGGTGATGTCATCTCCAGTGAGCGCTGATGACCGGTCCCAGCTGTTTCAGTGCACTGAGGCACACTCTGCAGCACCTGTCTGAAGGCGTTTTATTTCACACAATTGCAGTACAGAACAGACTTGCTACTCACAAGGCTTTCATAACTCCCTGGTGATGAAGCCAACAGAGGTCAAACGGGGCAGACAGTACATCTCCACCAGAGCATGGTTCTATACTGTCAGTGGGGCTGAGACAAGTTACAGTAGATGGAGAATATTACTGCTTTTTATTATTATTATTGTTTATTTGCACAATTAGCTGTTTTTATTTTGGCACACAAATTTGTTACAGGTGTTATGAGCCTCTTAGTAATGCAACCATGAGTATTTCTGATGACATCATCTCTGACACAGACATGGTCACCCACATTATGCAAAGTGTAGTCATACAGTGTAACATCCACCTCACATAGTCTCTCTAAAAACACGATGCTTTCCCAGAACAAAGTTGTCAAAGTTGATTCTTATGCATAGTTATTTTGTAATAAAACTCCAGGCGGTGAATAGAAATGTAGAGACAAGCTGTGGAAAAAGAAAATCTATTTCCAAACAATGTATAAAGATTGAATCAGTTGGACTGAAGTACACACACTTGCATGCACAAGCACCCGCACACAAATCTCAGCACAATACACAGACAACACAGTGGCTCCTCACTTATAGTAAATCAAGAACTGTTTCACTGTAATAGCTGTACTTTGTAATAGCCATCGCAGTGGAATAACTCTGATTTAATCTAGCCAGCAATCAATATGTTTTGACTGCTATGATTGATGAGTATTAAGTAGGACTATTAACTGAGAGAAAAAAAAAGTGTCTAAGTCTGAATCCCACTGCCCACCACTCAGTCAAAGCACTAATGCGAAAGGGAATAATTTGTCAGCTAATTCATAAATAGGTTTAGAACTGTGGACATATTTTCTTCATGAATATGTGAATTACTTGTGCATTGATTTCTATTGTGTGGGAAAATGGGAAATGTATAAAGAACCGTCTGCACAGGCGCCTGCAGACACACTTCATTGACGTTTCACTTGGAGACTACGAGAAATATTGCATATGCTGAAACCAGCAGATTGTGTATTTAAAGCCTCTGGTGAATCAAGGTCACGACAGTGACCCTTTTAGTAGTAGCTTGTCATACATTTAGCAGAGCAGGGGATCATTTCAAACTGTCCTCCATCACATTATGACAGATCTTAATTGACTACCGATACAGCTTTGCTGAGTTGACGGAAAAATCGGATTTTAATCTAATCACTGCAATATACCTGATTGGCTCCCAGCAACACTCTGGCATATTAAAACATTTGCATCACAGGGATAGGTCAGAGAGCTTGTGAAAAACTAAATCCTACACACTGTATATCAGGTTTCCAAATGGATTCATTATGGCTTTTATATAACATTAAAGACACTCTCTGGGTAAAATGTGTCTTCATGTGCACATTTAATATACGCTAATCGATAGATCTTCCTTATATTCCAATGTTTGACTTAGCCTCCACCACTTTAGATTTTGTTAAAATTATGTCCCTGCTCCTGAGAATCAATTTTCATACACTCTATAATGCAAACATTTGGAGAATGAGACAAGTTTGAAAGTTTAAAGCATTGAACTGTAGTTACCCTCTCACTATGCTTTCCTCCAGCAGTCTTTTCACAATGTGCCTCTTTTTCGTTTTTGCTTTCCCTACCACACCGAGACAATTTTCAGTCAGTCAGTCTTCCCATGTTTATCACTGAACCACATCATTAAGAAGTGCCCCATGGATCCCTGTCTAAACTGCACGTTGACTAGCTGCCGCCTGCTCCCTGGATAAAAAGCCCAAGGCTGAGCTGGCTGACATTCCCCTGCACAAAGGTAAATGATGGCACAGAGGATGGTGGTCCAGAGTCCTCTCAGTGGTCTTGGGGGAGAAGACAGAGAAGGAGAATGATGATAGATTGCAGGGAGAGGGGGCTGAGAGGACGGATCAGGCCTCTCATACCCAAAGAGCACCATCTGCTGTCAGTTCAGGTGACTCATTCAACTGCGCTGACATGTGCATGTAAAGGAGCACGCTGAGAACACATCAGACTGCCGTCAGGCGCATCGATGATAGGCTGAATATGAAAGAGAGAAAGAGGAGGGTTTGGAGGGAGAGCACTGTGGAAAGAGACAGGTGGGGTTCTGAATGCACCATCTCTTTTATCTTCACAGAAAAATTTTGAATTAATGCAAACAAACAACTCTGATTTTTTAAATAATGGATGTTACTTTATTTTATTTTTCATTTCTTTTCTGAACATGTTTTTGCTGCATACTGGTTTAAGTTCATTTATTTTATGTGAACCGTTTCAAAGAAAAATGCAAATATAGAAAGGTATTGTAGAAAAATATACTTGATACAGCTGACGTTCTTGAAAATGAAAGCAAAATGAAGCTGTTATAATGCACTGTAACATTAATATCCTCCATTAGTTTTCAGTCTGAACATTTCCCCTAGTGTAAACGAATGCTCTATACACATCCTTCCCAAGCAGTGTGTGCTTGCCTTATATTCGCAATATTTCATCTGTAGAACCCCATGTGTACTACTAGAGTGAAATAACAGGATAGCTAAGGGGCGAGAAGCCAGTCTAGTGCTGGTATCAAATGACCGTGTCTGGCCCTCTTAAAACAATGAGCTGTTTATGGTCAATTTTAACAAGCTAAAGTACTTCTGAATGCTGCCTTCTCCTGAAATCTCATAATACTTAAAGCATCAGAGAAGAGAGACTAGTACAAGATGGCCTAGTGTCATTGCAAAGGCGCACAAACAAATATTCTCCCTGTTCACTGTGGGCTATGGATCACATAAGTGCATGAAATGCAAAATGCGGCCTGTTGGATGTCTGTTTTCACATATATAGGAATCACTATCGAGCATCAATCTTCTCATTTCTTATAACCCCCCCCCCTTAAAACAAACATTGCCTTTTTTATTTCTTAATAAAAAACTGAATTCCCCTAGAGGGGTCACAATTATATATTTCTGAGATGAGGTGTGGGGTCAGGATCAAAGTCAGGGACTTGTCATCTCCGATTTCATTTCAAGCGTCCAGAGGAGCCTAATTGTCAATAAGGAGCAGCTGTATTGACACCTGTGACACTGCATCAGTTTGCCTGCTTCCAGCCTCTCACTCTGCCCCACTGGAGAGAAACTGTCTCTGGGAGTGAAGGGGGCGTGCCAATACTAAAAAGGTCGCAATTTATGAAAGGCCATGACATCAAAGCACTGATCAATGGCTTCCACAGGCCTCAAATACAGTGTTGCGATTGATTCTATAGGTGATATTGTTACTGGAGATGTGCAGATGTGCTGGAAGTGTCAAGAGGGGACGCATGCTCAAGTTGAAAACAGGCAATTCTATAGGATTTGCGTCAGTCACACTGCATGGTTGGACAGTGATGGGAGATCCCACTGACCCCACAGGGTGATGCATGCTTGTCAGTGTGAGACAGGTTTAAAGCGCAGACAGGGGGAATATTATATTATGGTGAATAGCCGCCTTGCTGGCCAGCAGCAATCAAACAGCCTCTCTCGGCTAAAACCTTTTTATTACATACAATGATGACGGTGTAAGGCTGTGCAAGATGGGATGGACGGATGTATGGGATTCTGATGAGATGATCCAGACAGGTCTACCCAAGGGGAGGTGGAGTACATTAGTGTACATCAATGCCAGAGGAGGAGAGCTCACAGTGTAGACCCCACACACTATGTTATGCATATAGGAACACTCTCCTGAGCTTGAGAGTGACTTAAGAAGTGTGGGATTACTTTCAGCTACAAAGACATGCATTACTTTCATATTTTATTGAGAATATAAAAAATATTAGGAAATATATTGCCATTTGACTTTATGGCATTATGGATATTTACAGAACTTGACTGGATAACAAATGTAAAAGGACTGTCCACAAATTTCTTTTCCTTTTTTCCTTGAATGTGAATTATATGGATTCCCGTTGGAAGAATTAATTGGCAAAACGAAAGACCACACACTGATGCAGGCAGACATTACTTCATATGCCAGTGTATGACACACAAGTCTGTATGGAGACACACACACACATGCTGGTGTAAACACATAGTAGCCATTGAACACTTATGGTGTGTGCACACACCATACACAACTACTGCTATCTCCTTTTTGTGATCTGGAGATGTAGTTAGGCCAGTGTCACTGTCTTCACAAAAACAGTGAGACAAACAGTGACAGAACATTAAAATAATGTCTGGAATGGACAGGAAGACTCCAGGGCATCATGAATAAATAATAATACTCCAAAAGCAAGCATTCTTTTGTATTGTGTTGTATTTGTCAGTGCTGGTAGAAACCCAAGGATGTGGGTGCAGGGCCTGCTAGCAAGCAAATAAATAAATAAGTAACATGTTCAAAAGTGCAAGCTGTTGTTAAGTCTGTGTGACATACAAGCAGTGTCCAGTGGGTTGCATTACCACAACACTGCACATTTAGGTCTGTTATTCTTTCTTTCAGGACACGCTTTGCCTTCTACAAATTCTGACTGGTTCCTGGGATTTACTTCATTGTTCGACACCATTTGCTGCATGAATCAAAAGAGTGGAGCATGTTATATTTAAAAATAAAACAATACATTTGACTACCTTGACAGCTAACGCTCTCACCCATCAGCAAGATAGGAAATCTTTCATTTTTGATGAATTACAGGGTGGTTATAAATAAATAAAGAAGACTGATGATGTGGAATGAATCCGATTTACCATGCAGAAGATAATCAATACATTAACCTGGAATCCCATGCTAAAGCACCTTTAGTCGTCAGTACAGTACGTGCTTGTTGACTTTAATTGCAACAGTGTTGGATGCTAAAGCTGTGAGCAGGGAATTGATAGTAGCCATTAGCAAATGATTAGGTGGACAGAGATGAACTCTCATGCATTGATTTGGCTGGCTTACATTTCCGACTTTTGCAGGAGAATAAATAAATTCACCTGCAAATCTATAATGCATGACTTTATATTCATAATTTCCACCAGAGAGACTCCTTGGCTCCCTGCTTTCCATCGTGTACACAGAAAAGCTGGCAGCTTGTTGAAGTCAGGCGTCCATGGCGTCTGTTTTGTGCCAAATCGTAACTGTTTATTCAGCCAAACACAGCATTATAAAATGTATTGCTGTGAAGATTTATAATGAGACTGAGATTGTGAAGTGAAACCGCAGGCTTCCCTTCATTCTGCCTTCTAGACATGGTGAAGCCACCAACATATCAAAGGCGTTCTTTATCATTTCCAATTATTGAGAAATATTGTCATTTGAGCCCATCTGAACCACCAAGTCTAATTTGTTTACTTCATGTGCCTTGGAAGCCTCTTTAATGTTTGAAACGAGATCCATTCTCTGTGGGTTGTCTGTTGCCCTGAAAACAAATGACAGATTGCACAGGAGAAGTCTTAACTTTTCAACAATAACAGACACATAGTACTCTTTCCTTCCCCATTGAGATGCAGCACACTGCCAAATACTTTACCTCACCATCTCAACATGGTTGCTTTTCTTCAAACCCAGCATTTGTTTTAACCGCATGAGATCTCAATCAAAACAGGACTAGTCTGCTGAAAAGTTCGGTGTTAGTGTGTATTCAGACTGAAAACAGCCCTGCATTAAAAGAAAAGGCAGGATAATATGTAATGTGTAATGTTTAAGATAGTGGTGAGATGATGAAATATGATCCAGGAACTCCAGTTTAACAGATTAATGAAATTCATCTTTTGTCATGACAATTGCAGGATAAACCGTAGAAATACAGGCTTGCTTCAACTTTTTTGCTAGATGACCCTGCATTTTTTGCTGGGGCCCTCTGCATTTGTAATCGCTGAAGGGCTGCATTTTTTCACACAGCACCAATGTCAGTCTAAAAACAGCTTTAGATGTTGAAGGTGACTGAATTACTATGTGTTCACCTTAATTTTTTCCAACATTTAACTCACCAGTGAGCTGTTCTTGGGTTGTTTGTCCATGTTCTAGGACACATGGGTAGGCAGTAATCAAATAGAGGGCAACTGAGCGGATGGTGTCCTCAAACCTAATTTGGCTGCTTGCTGTGCTGACCCTCTGACCTTTGACATTCCAACCCGACCAGCGAGGGCACTGAATCATTTATTTACTTTGTCAAGACATAAGCCAGACGAGGGGATTTCAGCTGCATGGTAAGAATCTTTGGAGCTCAAAACACAAATAAGAGCCAGATTAAAATGTAAACAGCTAAGGCTAGATGACCCTGCAATAACATGTCTAGCCCTTCTGACTAATAATCAGTATTGATTCATAAGAAACATCTTCACCTATTAAATTACTCATTTTGTTGATTTCCATCGAGCGAGATCAATTAGATCAATTATCGAGACAATAACTTGTGGTAGCAGCAAATGCTCGTCAATAGGAATTGTTCAACTGCAGAGGAGACCTGGGCTGTGGGGGCTAATATACATATCAATACCTGAGCCATTTCTCTTGCATGTTCACAAAGAATCTGTTGTGTTGAACAAATGGCATTAATCTGGGATCATTCTAGGGTTAAAGGTGAAAAGGAGAGAACAGAACCTGAGAGACCACTTATGACAGACCTTAATGACAAAAAAGCAGCAGGCTACTCCTTTCCCCTTTCCTCTCTCCCTCTCTCTTTATAGCTTATTTGCCTTTGCTAGTTTCTAACCATGTCTCCAGAGGATTATGCAACGGTGGCTTGCCACATATCTTTTTCCAGGGCTATATTTGTGTAGCTCCACTTACCCTTTACACAAACTCTCAAGGCACACCCAACATTAAAAACTAGTTTTTGGAGAGCCTCTCTACAAGCAATTCATCTCCAGATCTCTTGTTCTCCTGCTGAGCTTGTCTCACTGCTTCTTCAACAGTAAGCCAGTCAGCATACTCACATGTGCTGCTCAACTGCTGCATTCCCCCTCCTCTACCTCTAGCCCTCTCCCTAAAATAGACCCATCGCTGGGCCTCTGAACATTTGGCTGTTTCCTTCCTCCCATCTCGTCCACGCCTGTTAGAGGGTTACAGCTGCTCTCTTGCTGACCACAGTTTCCATTGCTCATCACTGTTTAACTCCCAGACCCCTTCTGGAGTCCATTACCAAGGCTAACTTCCCCAGATTTATCACCGCTATGACCTGCTGCAGCCAAAATAACAGCAGCGTGAATGCGCTGAAGGCTGAATGGGCCATTCTGACTGTTTGTAGGCTCAATGAAAGTGCTGCAAAGAAATGAGGGCTTTGTTTATTAAAAGTATATTTCAAGGATACCTTCTGTACAATGTGCTTGTGTCTAGACAGTGTTGTCTGTATATAGTGCAGACATTTGGAGGAAGTATGAGTGTGCGACATTGGAGGGATGTAGCCAAGATGGCTTTGATTGAGTCTGTGCTCCAAGTGAGTGGATGATGGGATCACTGCCATGCTTTTTTTCTTTTAACTTCATCCATCGTTAAGTAATTTCCATCTACATTTTTCAGCCACACTGTTTGAAACTCACACAAATCAGTGATGGAAAGAAAATGTGTTCTCAACATAACCCAAAACACGTCCCGTTTCAGTTTGAAGTTCCCAGAACCCTATGTTTGTCAGTCACATCCCGCTAAGGTTATTGAAATGACATGAATTCAAACCATATTGCCATATTGCAAAGGGCTCATCAGCACTTTTAGTATCTTCTGCTGGCTTGAGTTTTTAGTATTCACAGCACAAAAACACATCTATCCTCTATAAGTAATGCATACTGGATGAGGTGCTGCTGATGGTCAATAGATTTGCCACCCCGACCTATACCACTGTCTCTGTTTGTTTCCATTACAAAGCAATTCTTATCATGCATAATGCATTTCGAAAATCACTCTGTCATTAAATCATCA
Source organism: Euthynnus affinis (assembly GCA_029490765.1). Lineage (NCBI taxonomy): Eukaryota > Metazoa > Chordata > Actinopteri > Scombriformes > Scombridae > Euthynnus > Euthynnus affinis. The sequence continues at coordinate 16,191,782 of CM055851.1, read as the reverse complement.
AAAAATGAGAGAGACACAGTGACAGAAAGCAAAAGACGGGGGGAGGAGAGACAAGCAGGAGAGCAGCTAGATTATGCATCTCTGAAAAAAGCTTACGGGAGAGACAATGAGTCTTGAGATGCAACACTAAAGTATTTTTGTTTCACGATAGGCTTACTAATCACAGTAATGAATCACAAGACGGTTTGCAGAACAGTGGTAAACAAATGCAGATGATAAGCCATGTATAAGGCCCTCTGATCCCAAATGCAAGAAGGAGAGACAGAGAGAAGAAGAAAAAAAAACAATGTTGGAGGAACTGGGGTGACCTTATATCCAACCAATTCGCACATCAAAATGTGTAGCAGATACATAGGTCCACAGTTACAATATGTATTAGTTGTGCTATAATGGCTCTAAAATTGTGAGATGCCTAATCTTTTCCATTGGCCTGCACCCACATCACTTGTCAAATTTCTGTCTGCAAAAACAAACAAAATGGCGGACATTCCTTTTATTCTTGGTGGAAAATGCAATATTTTAAGATAGTACCATGAGAAGTGAATTTTACTTTTGTAATCTTCATTCAGTTACTGTATATGATGTTTAGATTGTCAGTTATTAGGAAGATTGTTTCAGTTCCTGCCAGAATAATGTTGGAATTCATTTCTATCATCGCTATGGTGGTTGCTATGGACACTACTAAAACATGTAGCTTGCATGTTGTTTAAATCATTGTCTTTGCGTTGTGTAGTTATCTGAGCTGTTATGTTATTTGCATTATTTCTTATTTTATTTATTCTATCTAAAAGGTACAGTTCAAACATAAATGTAAGCATTTGATGCACCGTACCAAATAATAGCTGCAAGCTAATTTGCATCTGGAGTCCCTTAGCAGGTCAAAGCAAAAAAAAGCACAATAGCAAACAGTACAGAACAACACAGAAAACAACATGCAGAGTTATGCAAAACACACACAAGACACGAAATACAAAACTACACACAATAGCACATCACAATGTATGCTTATCAAAAGTCAGTGAGTACAGAGTTGAGCAGCTTTTAACAGACTTTTTAAGTTTGTTTTGAAAGTGCTGATAGAGCTGCAGCTCCTCACATCGTCAGGCAGGGTGTTCCGCTGATTTGTGGCTGTTACAGAGAAAGCTGATTGCTCAAATGCAGTGCAGCAAAATGGTATAGTATAATCTTGTATAGAGGATATTCTGGAGGATCTAATAGAATTTAGTAGTACAGGAGGGGCCAAACCATTTAAAATTTTATAAACCAGGCTCAGATTTGAAAATAATCTAAAATTCTTGAAGCTCAGTAAACTGTATTTCTCACAGTGATGGAAATTCATTGGCTTTTTGTCCAGGATTTTTAAAGTTTGTTTGTATAAAGACTCAAGAGGGCTTATAGCTGTTTCTCCAGCTTTCCCTCAACATGTAATGCAATAAGACATATGGGAAAGAATCATTGCATGCATAAATATCTTGGCTGTGTCCAGAGAGAGAGACAGTTTCTAATATGTCTGAAACTTTTATGTAACTATTTTATGATGTTCTTTCAATAAAAAACATAGATTTTAGACTGCCCCAGGGAGGACATATTTCTTCTTCTTGGACTTCCAACAGTTCAGTGGGCAGAAGACAGTCCACTTTGCGTTACGTTACAAAACTTTTATTTACTATGTGCTGTTTACTTTTAATTACAAAATTTATTCCAAACCGATTAAGATTTTTGTGTGTAGGTGGTTCAGTCCCCCTCATTGACACACACACACACACACACACACACACACACACACACACACACACACACATACACACACAAACACACACACACACACACAATGTTGGCTGAACAAACATTTTGAGTCCATAACAAACAAGCTCCTTAAACACAGTTTGAAGTGTTGCATAACTCCCACCAACACTGAACACCAGCCCAAAACCCAATTTCTATAAAACTTGCTAAAATGTCTGAAATAAAGCAACATCTTTACTTTTTCTTAACATAGATCATTCAGTAGAGTATCTTTTTTTTATGACCCATTCTACTTTGCAAACTGGAAGAACTATAACTGTATAACTGATTTGTATCAAGCTGCATGTTGCAGCTCTAGGGAATTATAGTTTTTCAAACATATATACACACTGAGTTTAAGGGTATGGTAGACATATTTGGTTAATCAGATTTTAAATATCTAATTGTTAAATGGGTGAAAGTTAATTTTAACTGCATTTTACTCATATTTGACAGCAGCCCCGTTTTGTTGACCGCACTCACATGCTAGCTGAGGTCAAGAGCTCTCTATAACAGTTGGTCCCATGTCTAAAGCCCCTTTTGTTGCTGAATTATAATCCTTCAAATATGCACAGAGGTCAAGGTTCAAAGGTCAGTATTTCAGAGCCAGAGTCATGTAGAATCTTCATACCGACATATGTTACCCTCCAGGCTGAGAATTTTCCAACAATGTATTTGGTTTAGCTCTATGACAAATGTTTAATATTCCCAGGTCTAGTTTAAAAAAATTTAAGCTTCTTGTGTTGTTTTGTTTTTTTCTTTTTTAGTGGAAACAATGACTAAAATGAGTCATCTTCAGAGACTGTAATACCACTGATAACCTAGGGCATTACTACTTGGAGGAAGGCTTGAAGTGTTTGAATTAGGTTAGGTTAGGTTATATTAAAATTAAATTGAAATTTTAGAGCTGTTAATGGTAAACTATCATGTTTTGCACTGTAGACGAACGTAGCTTTTACATATTATGATGTGAGACTGGGTTGTTGTGTCACATGCTGCAAATCCTACCTTTCAATTTATGTCCCTTAATTTGCTCCATCTTTATCACCTTGTTTGCTTGTTTGTTTGTTATTTCACTTATTCATTTGATGGCTTGCTTTATAATATGGTAAAAAGCTAGTTGTGCATCTAAGTAATTACACTGTAATTGATGAGCTAATAGACATGTAAATTATGCAGTAGTGTGATGGCAGCAGAGTAGAAAGAGTGGATTGTACTGTATAATTACAAACTCCAGCTGCCACGCTCCCATGCAGGAGTCATAAATTAAGCACACAAAATTTGAATAACTATGATTGGAGCAATTGTGCACTGTGCCTTATGGCAATTATAGTCCATGTGGTTCCTATATGCTGTGGTGTCTTTTGCAAACACACAGCTCACCTTTACAAGGTGCAGAACCATGTGGTCCAGAGTAGTTTAGTTGATAAAGCATGTGGTTGTCCTGTGTTAGGAGTTCACTTCCCAGTGGGGTCACAAAAATGCACTCACATTACTGTAAGTTCCTTTGGGTAAAGCCATCTGCAAACAGCATGTAGGCCTATTTTACTGCTTTACTTTCAGTACAAGCAGGGTGTTTAGTCTCCTTTTTGAGTGAATATGATCTTTGTACCTGAACTGAATATCTGTGGTGATTTAAACCCTCCTAGCTTTTAATGATCTGCTGCCATATCTGACAGTTGGACATTTTCTCCTTCACTTTTGCGATATAATTCAAGACCAGCTTGAGCCATGTTTGAGGCCACAAAATTCATCAGCAGTCAATCTTCTGCTGTTTCTGTACACAACCCAACCCACACCCACTTTTTTTCTTTCTTTTTACAATAAGGTGGACTAGTGGTGACTTAAAGGTTAGAGAAGTGAGCTTGTCTTGTCAGAAGGTTGTCAGTTCAACCAGAGCAGTAGGATAAATCTGGCAGCACTTGCCCCTCTCCCCTGCCCACCTTGCCCTCGTTCCCTCATTACCACCACTGAGGTACCCTTGAGCAAGGCCCTTAACCCTAACTACTCCAGTGGAGCTGCTCAGTGGCCAGCAGATCAGACTGTGGTTGTACTGGAGAGCTTCAAGGTGTGAATGTGTGGAACTGTGTGAATGTGATCAGGGTGTTCCTACAAAAGAGAGCCTTCCTCTCAGTGAAACTTCCTGAATAAATAAAGGTTCAACAAAAGATATACATTTGCGACCCTGCTCTATTGTCTATTTTGACAATATTTAAAGCTAAGACCTGTTGGTGGCACTGAAAGCAAAGCCATGATTATAACCCTGGCATCAGTGGAGTCATCGGTACAGCCTGACAGGTTGAAGAGCTCTCATGCTATCTGTTACTCGTACTGTCCCAGTCCTCCTCTGTGCTCCTGTGCGTAATTACAGCGGTTAATCTTCTGATCCTCCCTTGTCTCCTGCCCACTCTCTGCCTTCCTTATTAGCCCTCTCTTGCCCACCTGAGATTTTTGTCTTCCTCCTCTTCAATTTTTCCTCTCGTAGTAGTCCAATCAGAGTTGCCATTGTTTATTGTGATAAGTTGGGATAATGAACAAATGACCTGCCACCTGGAGCACTTAGAGCCTGGTGTTAAACTCGGGTTATAAAAACCTCTTCCAGCTCTATTGATTTACTGGCAACATTTGATTGTACCCACGGGGCAGGGGGCCTGCAAGGCTGCACAGAGCTCTTACTGTTTTACAGTCCTTATTACACCAAACAAATAAATCTCCTGACCATTAATTCACTGCCTGTGCCCTCACTCTCCAGACTGATAGGCCAAAAATCAGAGCAGATTCAGACTGCTTGGCAGACCCAGCTAGATAACTAGGTAGTTAGAGGCAATGTTTCTTCTCCCTGTGTCCTGTTCCATATTGGATTAGCACACCGCAGACAACTTTGAGTGTTCTCGGAAGATTTTATGATCACTCAGGACAAATACATGAGGAAATGATTTGAGTTGGACTATCCTGTTTTTGCAAACAACGGTCATTATTTCTATATCCTGTGAGGCTCTTTTATGATGCCCCCATGGTGCTTCTTTGGCTGCTTCTCCTCTACATATAGAGAACTGGGACATGGCACATCATAGTTAACAAAAGTCAACCACAGAGAGAGTCAGTCCAGTCTGACTTTTAACAATGGAAGGCAATTGTAAACACTCAGGGGGCCTGACAAATGGAACTGAGAAGAGTGTTGCACTGGTCCCAGACCAAAGGCTAAATCAGCAATACATTCAGCCTGTAATTTCAGAATGAGGCAATCCTCTTGTAAAACATTAATAAAGGGTTGTCCAATGAAATCCACTCCACCAATTAATGATTGGAAGTGTTTGTTGGAATAAGCTGCTTGATGAGGATCTTGCCTCATCTGCTATGAAAAAAGGTGTAGACTGTAATGCTGCTGTGAAATGGATGTTGTTAATTATTTATGGGAATAGACACGTTTGTGCACCTTCAAACCCCCATCTCTCTCTCTCTCTCTCTCTCTCTCTCTCTCTCTCTCTCTCTCTCACACACACACACACACACACACACCATTACAATCCTTCTACACTCCTACATTACAGTATACAGTACTGTGCCAGAGTGATGAATAAACTTCCTGCAATACTAGAAGATGAAAGATTCACTGATTAGTTCTTGCCAACATGTTTACCATACTTTGAATCACTACCATACCCCCTGATTGTAGACTTATGTAACGTGGGTTCAAATACACTTTACATCCTGTCCACTGGTTTCCCTGTGGAAACTGACGTATAATTGTCAGCATATGTGTAACATACATACAGCCTGTAGCTTCACTCATATAACGTATACACACACACATATACACACAGCATGCACACTCATGTGACGAATCCTCAGTGATGTCACCTTCAAAAGAAAGATGAAAAGCTGCCAAAACCATGCTAACCTCAATGACTGGCTCACATTAAACAGCTTGGTTAGCTCACACAAATACACTTAAATAAACGCATACACACACATGCACAAACACACATGTATACACAACATGCATTTATAGTATGCAATCCTGCTCTCAGAAGTCATCACTTGGTTCTGATGTCTTCATCATCCAACAGGGACAGTGCTGGAGGAGAGAGATGCCTGCTTATCATGCAGGACTCACAGGCCACTGCGTGACAGTGGCTTTGAACACTTAAGCTCTGCTGGATATACGTAGGCTACAGCACCTGGAAGGTATAGGAGATGTTGGCTCACAGATACCTCTGACTCCAGTTGAAGGATAAATCCTTTTCCCTTGTGGCCAAACATGGCGTGTAAATATTCATACACATACACCAGTGAAGTTATGATCAGTCAACGTTCAATGTAAACATTTAGAGACAGCATAATCCATCCAAACCTTTCAGAAACTCAGACCTGATCAAAAGTAGGTCTGTTCCTTTACTACACACCACCTGGGATTGCTGCCATTATGATGTGCTCAGTCAGGGCACTCAGTCGCTGGATAAAACACAAGACCACCAGACAGCTAACCAGCTAATCTGCCAAATATTCTGTTAATCTGACAGGCCTTGTTGAATAATGAATATGTACATTATCACAGAGGGAGGTAGCACAGGGGACACAGTGGATCACTTTCCGTGTGGTAGCTAGACATGACGTGTCTGTTATCAGCGTGATTTCTAATTAGTTAATTCACAGGTAAGTGTACATTTAGCGGACCGTGTGTGTGTGTGTATGTAATTATGACAAAGGTGGAGCTTCCTTTATTGGGAACATATCGTACTTTTGAATTAACCAGCAATAATTCTTTCAATTACAGTAAGCTGGCAAGCACAGGGCTCACAGGTTCAGTTTTTAAAAAAAGATAACCTCTAATCGATGCGTATGCTTGTGTATGTGCATATGTTTGGGCCATTAATGTAGCTCAGAATCTGCCGACGATCTAATCACCAATCTAGAACAATATGACCCATGAATGATAAATGAAAGCATGCATGCTGCCATGACAAAGGACCTCGTCTTGTCAGCTGCAACAACGCTAAATGACTTTCCACTCTGAGATGGTTGTCTCAGTGATTTACACCATCTCTTTCTACGGCGGTGATTTAAATCAAATACACATTTTATTGTTTCTGTATCGATTATCGGGATTTTTTCCAAGCTCAGTTTGAAAACATCTCATATACAATGTGACATTTTACAGCTGCAGTTTCTACTGACAGCCCTTTGTAAAGTTCACACTGAACACCAGACAACAAGGTGTCTACATCTAGAACCTATTTTCATACAATTCTTTTTATCCCAGTGCCCCTTCCCCCCTTATTGGTCCCCATTTCATTCAATTTCCTTCTGGGAGGAAGGCCCGGCTTTACCTTTCAACCACAACACGTTACCTGTCACAGCACAGAACACACACGCACATCCCTGAGCATGGTGCAAGAGGCATGTGACATCTGTTCTCTCTCCGGTGGGCTCCTCATGTCCTCGACCTCATCCACATCGTTTCTGAGCACCTGGGAAGGAGGAGGGGAGGATGTATGACAAGGGGACATAGTAGAGAAAAGGGGGATGAAAGGGGGCTTCTATGTGTGTGTGTGTGTGTGTATGCGTGTTTGTTAGTGGGAGGTAGGTGGGGTTATAGAGAGAAAGCAGTCAACCACAACATCAGTCAAGACTGCCACCACCCTTCCTCCCACCATCACTAACTTTTCCCTCCATGACCTTGACCTGAGTTTGGTGCTTTTTGACAGCATAGGTCCTTGTTGACACCAGCTGTGCTTACCCACTGTGCCAGATGCACAGAATGTAGGCTACTGTGAGGTTGAAAAATCAGAGGGTGGAGTGACATTAACTGTTATACTGTAAATGTACGCTGAGGTATGGTGCTGCAGTTCAGTGACCTCAATGTTTGCAATAGTCTGATAGGTAGTGAAATGGATAGCTTTGCAGACTTTTGCTAGGTGGTGGTTAGAAAAGTAAGGACATGAAAAGCCAAGCTGGGAGCGTCAGAGCAGGGAAAGTAAATGCACACTCCCAAATAACTACTATGGTAGTGCCCTTTAGCAACAGAACTGCTTGAGTCATACTGCTTTGCAGCAAGCAGTAACCATTATGGTTTACCACTGAAGCCAATGCAGGATAGCCTTAAGCTGTAGCTTATGTAATGGCTGGTAGATGTTGGCTAAAAGAAAACTCTATATTAGTGTACACCCAAGTAAAACTCTTCATATAAAGCCAATACATAAGGGGCTAAAAATTCCTCCATTCCCTGCAGTTAACCAAAAGTAAAGCCAAAATATCTCATTTCCGGGGGCTGCCATCTTGCTTGTGTGTCATTTGCAGCCAGAGTCTACACAGTACAGTCGGCAGGTGGGATGATGACCTGTGGGACACGCCCCCTCAGCCCTCCTGCCACCTGACAGAGGTTTGAGAGCGGCAGTCACAGCTGTCAATCATGACATCACACCACCTTTTTATATTGTCAAATAACTTAAAAACAAACTTATCAGAACCATGACCATATTTGGGGAAACAATTATTTGTACTTTGATTTTTTTAGTTTGGTTCATGTCCCATCCGTTAACATGGAGGTGGTGGGACTTATGACCTATATTGCAGCCAGCCAGCAGGGGGAGATCGAGATAGTTTGGTTTCAATTTTGAGGAGCTGTCATGTCATCCATATTTATATAGTCAATGCATGTCGCACACAGCAGGAGACTGTCCGTGTCAGATGCGTTCTCATCTACTGGAAATACTCCATTTGGTTTAGGCCCCGGTAGAGCATGCAGGAGGCAGGACATGATGCAAAAAGTACACTGCAGTTGTAATTCTGTGTTTTCAAGGTTTTCACCAGAAATGAAACTGTTTTTATTTTACAATAAATCACAGAAAGTCCACTCTCCCATTAGCACTAGCTTCACAGTGGCGCATTCAGGCCCAGCCAAAACAATGCAGCTACACCAGCCTGCTGCGTTTAGCCAGCACCAGCCGCATGATAGAAACATCAGCAACACGTCCACTGGCTCACTGTGAATTCTCCAGAAAATGACCTCCTGGAATCACACATGGGCTCAATCGAATATTACACAGACTTTGTACTCGAGAAATGGCAGGGTTAAGTCTGTTTAATGTCCGGTCCGACTGATTCACACTTATAGATCCTTTAGGTAATGTACAGAAGATTTCAGGGTTGCACTGCATGTGTGAAAAGGGGCTTAATATACAAGTTCCTTATGTCAAATAAATCATCACAAAGTAGTTTGTATGTGACATCACCTACTAATTTTACTAGTTTTAAGAGTAAGTTGACGTTTAAAGTATGTTTTGGTGCATCTTGCCCTATTTTGACAAGTCTGTCAGGTTATCAAACTCAATGTTTCCTCTGTTGTGGAATAACCTCCCTACTAATTCTAGCATATTGTGTAAATGAAAACTGCAATTTGCATTTTGGTCAGATCCTGCACAAAAGGCAGAACTGCCAGAAGCCAGAGCTGCTTCTTTGAACAATAAGAAGCTGTCTTCACCAGAGTAGTTTGAGACATTTACCCATTTGAAGCAGAAATATGCAAAAGGAACAACAAGCAATTAATAAATAATTCAAATCAAAAGAGACCTAGAGTTTTCTCATCTATTACTATTACCATGTACACAATCATACCTTTCCATTCTTAAAACTGCTAAACTGATTTTCTGGTTACTTGGGAACAGAAACAAGCTGTGACCACAACACTGACATATCATCAATAAAGTTAATACAATAAATGTGTTTGCAATGTGTCCATTTACACATTCAGCTGACACACAGCAATGTTAGCATGCATTTGGAATCTTGTTTGTGTCCACTTGAAAATTGTAAATCCATATTCACTCTCCTTTTGGTTCTGTTTTGGTCTCCACCAACTCTTGAGGGAAATATCTGGCTCTTAAGCTGCTAAATGCTCCACTGTATTCACCAGCTAGTTGCTAATTTTGTCTGTGTCATTTGTTGCTGATAAGTAGAGTACAGTTGGTTTGTGGAGCTTTTTCTGTGAAAATACCTGCCTACTGCGGCTAAAAACACTTCCAAGCAGTGACAGTGAATTAAAACAGTAAAACCAAAACAATGAACTAAAAAATGCTACGATACTCTGTAGAGCTGAGGGGAGCTGCAGAGTTGGTGATAATTCTTTTTGTCACTACAAGCGACCCATTTCACAATGATCTATTGTTATGAGAAAAATATTGATTAAAGGTGGTGTAACAAACTTAAGTTATATTTGTACAAGCCATTGTATTTTAATCAAGTTGAATGTAGCTTCCTTTATTCCATACTCATGTGTCATATTTCGATAGTGTGAGAAGTGTAACTGCTTGAAGCCGAGCCCATGTCTGTTTAACACATTGACTCAGCAGGGTCATGGGTTCGTTGGCTCAGGCTCAGCTTCCTAACAGCCTTTTCAAATCATTAAGTAATGAAGTGAGTGCCATTCAAATATAAATGCATCCACAAGCCAGGATCCTTTCATGTTTCAAACCATAAATAGTCTTGGTTTTTCCTCAGAGCAATATACCTATCAAAACCATTTCCAACATCTGTTATCCCTCCTAAATAAACTGCAGGATGCTGGGCCAATTGCTCTTTCTGTGCACCAAAGTGTTTTATAATGCATGGGATACAAGGCAGTTATGCTTACTTTTTCTTAATTTGTTAATTGATTATTGCCTAATCTGTCAAAGATCCTGGCTCTGAGCCCCTGTGACTGAACGCATTGTGGTTGTGTTTGAAGTCACTGAATACACACACAAACACAAGCGCACATGCACATTGAGACACACAAACACACAGTGAGATAAGCAAACCCCCAGATGTAAGTCTCTTGATACTTGCTGATTATTGCGAGTGCAGCCACCACTGACCTTGGCACACATATCCATAGCAGCCTCCTTCCCTCTGCATCCATCTCGCTCTCCCTCTCTCTCTGGAGTGGCCCCTGGCCTGAAGCTTATTGGGGGGCCTGGAGCCAGCTTCCCATCTTAGACAGGCCCTAATCTGGGAGGCAAATGATAAGGCTGAGGTTTACAGGAGGGGCTTTGCACACTCACCAAAATTTGCATTTAAAGGCCCTCAAGTAATCTTTAGGCTTATTTAAATCTCAGCAAGACACTAGCAGGAGAGATGGAGGGGGAAAATTCTGCAGATCCACCTCCAGTGCTTCTTTCCCATGGTAGACCAAATCCCTGCCATAAATGAGCAAGGATGTGGATTGCTTTGCTGTTCTCACAGCAGCCCGTCTCTGTGTTATCAATGGCATTTAATTGACTGAGAATTATTTTTGCTCTCCGCATCCAAATAAAACCACCACATGGGACAAAAGCTTCAACCATCACTGTAAATCGGTTTTTGAAAAAGGCCATTTTTGCCAGAAAAATACAGAGCTATTAACATACAATTGGCTGTACTAGAATGGAGTTTTTTGCTTATTTGTTTGGCTGCTTGTTTTACATGAGTAGGTTTGACTATGTATTTTTTCATGTGCTCTTTGTTCATGTGATTAAAATAAATATGAAAGAAACATTTGCGAACATTTGTGTTTTAAGCCCCCACAAAGGATTGCTGCTGTATGACCACCTAAGCAAGACATTATTGTCATGCAGGTTCTTTCTATTTTCTTATTTTTTTAAGCCTCTCTCAAATTTACAGTTTCTCCTCTGTTATGTTTATTCTCTCTGTATTTTCTATCACCAGTCAGAATTATTCATTCGATGAAAAAGCCAAAAATGGAAAACACAATAATGAAAACAACAAACAGTTGCTGGCACACCGCTAGAATATATTTTGTCCCAGTTTTTGTGTAAGTGTGTGCATATTTACCAGCTGCAGCTGCTATCGAAGGTACTATATTGCTGTCAGCATATTCACTAGTTTACTGGCATCATGTCCTGCAGTATGTATACCATAACAGCACAAAGCTTCTGCTCAGCCAATTCGCGTCAGCGTCAGGGGGGTTATTTTCAGTGTGGGACTATATGGTGCATCCTACACATCCAGAAGGGATTTGAAAGATTAATCCTCACCTTTCCAACTGAATGTATGTAATTTGGTTTGACAAACACCATCCCTACAGGGACATTTTCTTCATTAATACTTGACAATGTGCCTTGCGTCTCAGGCCTGAGGAGATGTAGCGGTGTGACGGACGAAAGCATTAAAGTGACCCAGATTCAATCTTTCTTTCTTTACTTGCAAGCTTTTAACACTGAGTATAGCACCTGTGATACAAAATTCAGTTGAGAAAGCAACAAAGACGGGGTGTGAAGGGCCATTACAACAGGCCACTGAGACGAGACACGATCTGATGATCCACTCAGACTGTAATACACACTTAAATATTCAAGGGCTGCAAGGTGTTTAAAAGTAGCTTTTGAAGAGCTGAAAAACCATGTAACAACCTTGCATGATATCGGCTAACAGTCTGCAATGGTTGTCTAGTTCAAGTTAACAATGTTTTAGAGTTTTAAATCTAAATTGTTCATTACAGATACATTTGCAGAGGAGGTGGTGATTTTAGTCTTAACAAACAAGTTTACCATTAAAAAATTATGTCAGTAAAATTTTCGTCTTTCCTCCACCACAGGGCAAAATAAACTCTAAAGAAGGAACTGGAAGTAGAAAAACACACACAGTACTGTACATATTCTTTACCAAAACAATAAGACTAGACAATATTAAAGCACATGGAAAGGCTAAACCTGATATCATATTTAATATTCTGCCTGATTTTCTCTTTTGCATAACCCTCTTCACAGCCTGGAGACAGGTCAAATCAAGCTCATGCATATAAAAGCTGTTGCCCTGGGCAAAGATTTAACCAGCCCGGATGAGTCTCAAGGCTCATTGCTGTGAACAAAAAAACACTCTTGCTGCCATTCTAGCTCTGAGAAATATGAGGAGATGTGAGAAAAGAGATCTGGACAGAAGCCCCCTCCACCTCAGAAACTAACCGTTAGCTTGGCTTCTCAGTCACACTATGGAGACCCTGCTCACTCTTCCATGCCACAGCCACTTCCTGCTGGCTCTAAACAATGCAGACTCCATTTGGGCCGCTGTAATGGCTGACTGCTTGACATAACCCTTGTCAGTGAGAGCTGAGATAGGTGACACTTGACAGATGTGTAATTGCTGGAAGAGCTCACTGACAGGTGGATGAGCTTAAAGACACCTGATATGCTTCTGACTGTTGACGCGGGGGATTACACCTTTAAGAAGCACCAGCTTCCCCGGCTGTTGTTGCTTTTTTCTGTGTTCTTCAAGTAAGAAAAAAAAACTATTTAGGTAATCTATTCAAAGAGAAATTGGTTTGATTTGTTTGAGCCAAGATATGAGTCAAGCATGACAGCGAGAAAGGTTAAGTCTCCTGAAATAGCCCTCATTTAATACATCTAGATGTATATTCTCTGTGAGGTAATGTATGGTTTTGACATCATCCCGGGCTGGCTTGTAAAGCCTGCGCTGAGGCATGATAGCTTTCCCTCTCAGGTCAGCCCAGGTGAGGTGGTACCAGAAGCCGAAGATAACACTCCACCCCTATAAAAGACAGGAAGTGAGATAAACATTCGCTCCTTGATTAGGAGCCGGGGTGGGGGCTGCCAAGTGGGAGGTGGTGCAGTCATACGGGTGGAACAGTAAGATGTGGATGGGGGAGCGTGTGTGTGTGTGTGTGTGTGTGAGTGTTGTGTTTTATGTGTGGGACTGTAATGCAAATCAATGATCTCCTTCAGTGCAGAGCAGAACAGCACAATGCCTGCACACCTGTCCATCATTCAACATCTCCTGTTCCACCTCTTAAAGCTGGGTGGGAAAAAAAAATTGCTTTAGCTCACAGTCAAGGGGTTGAAAGCAGGGGAGGGGAGCGGAGGAGGTATGCTTAGAGGCCCAGACATTCACTTTTCTTTTTTCCTTGCCGACAAGACCATGTTATTAGAACTGCAGTTACTAAATTGGGAGGAGGGAGACCGATGCTTTTGGATGTGACCTCAATTGCACTGGCACACTATCTCAACCAAAGTCTCATTTCACCAAGCAAGACAGGGGAAGAGAAAAGAGAAATTGACAATATCTTTTGTACCATCATGCATAGACACCAGATAGAGATTTAGTGATGATATAGGGGGGTGGTGGCTCTAGCTGTACCCCAGAAGCTCAGCTCAGTTCATTGGGGGTATTTTCACTTATAATTGGGGTAGCTTTCATCTTGCCTGCCAAAAGGAGAAGCAGCGAAGAAGAGCACCAAGAGGGAGCTATCACTTCCCCTATTTCCTGGCCCCAGACAAAGGCATCCAGGCAGGCAGCCTGCTGAAGATGATGTATTTCTGATCAAAGAGCCTGGAGTTGTCAGCAGCCCAGGCTAGCACAGCAACCTGATTGCTCCTGGATAGATTTGTCCCTTTGATCAGAGCAGACTCTGACTGCAGGCACTGTTTATACAAAGGGAAGATGGCAGAGCGAAATCTACCCAGTGTTATGTGGAAACAGGCGTCAGGCTGGGGGAAGGACTTTTGCTTCAGGATATGTTGGCTCACACAATAATACAGGATGATATCTGTTATAATTACCACTAATGAGATAACACTGCAAAAAGCCTTGACTGCAACTTGTTGCTGTGATGCTTTTGCGCTGACAGCAATTTTTTTTTTTTACTTGCATATTACTGTTGATTAGCTGATAAAATTTGTGTCTAATTACAACCACATACATCAGATATGAGAGTGAGATAATGTAATGTACTTGAACAACTGGTATTTTTACAAAGTGATCAGTTAGTTACACTATGCAAACATCTTACACATAATCCAAATAACCACTGGCTATGAATTTATGTGGGCTTGAGATGGCACATATTTTGTCATAATATATTGATGTAAATTCAATTCATGGCATGAGTTAAGATTAGTTTTAAAAATGTGCTACAGAGAAATATTAATGTCATCAGTCTGTGGGATTGTACCTACAATTCCCACTGTGACCTCGGCCGTGTTTTGTTGGAAAAGAACAGCCTGCTTGTACTGAGCTACACGAGTTCAAACACTAAAATGTCAAACACACTTGACTTTAAAACACTCCTGGAAGGTTATGGTGGGGTCTGAGACACAACATGAAATACCAAGAGACTAAGGCTGTAAGACTTAAGATGTCCAAAGGGGTCTTCCCAGTTCAATAGATACTGGTAGAATTTGTTAATGCCAAAGACATGCATAAACTCAGTGTTGGAGAAGCTTCATTAGAATAAATTTAAGTACAGAATTCTTAGTTCAAGCTATGAAAATGATATTGTTTACATCCTTTTAAAACTATCTTGGCAATATCTACATAAATACATATTTAATTATCACTGTCAAAGTATTTCTTGACAGACAGAAAAATAAAAAAGAATAGTCAACATAACATTTATCATGTTTTCCTCCTCCTCATTCTGCATATTAGATAAGTTCAGATCATAGCTTTCAGGGACATCAGCCTTTTCTGTTTTCTGTATTTTCTGTCATGTTAAACATTAAAAAGGTACAGCTCAGCACACCTCCCGCCGAGCGACGTCAAAGTCAAGGTTAATTTATGGATGCAAAATACTTTTACATTTCTTTTATTCATTATTTTTTTTCTTTATTTTGCTCTGTTGGTGACAGGTGCTATTTAAAGAGGTTCCAGGCACAAGCATACACACAGTTTAAGTCAGTGGAAAGAGGGCTGAGTGGTTATGTAAGCTGTGATTAACATATCTGACGGTTGCATTTGGGTCAAACAGTGATGGGTAATTCAGGTCATTTCTGACAGCTGATGAAAACAGAAATCATCATGGCGGGCGGTGGGCGTAATTATGTATTTATGAGTGGAAGAGGACCTTGGGGGTAGCAAGCAGAAGAGATGAGCACATACAGAGAAGTGCGCCTGAGTGCTGCGTACCCTGCCTTGCTACTGTAATGACAGCTCATTTCCCTGTGTGGATGTTTTTCTCAGCTCGGTGCCAAGCTTTTGTTAGCCCCACCAGTTTACTGTACCTGCCAGCCAAGCCTTTTATGGACAATACAGGAGGGTTAAGTGTTGTATTATTAAGAGATGAATGCTCTGCTGAGACCCCGACCAAGAGAAATGAAAACATATAGGTTTTACCCAAAGGGCCCTCCATGGCAGCTTGTTTGTGTTATGAGAAATACTGTTGGGGTTTAGGCAGATGTAAAGATGCATTTGATGTTGAATAACTCTACATATATGGGCTTTATGCATACATGCATACATCAACCTCCAGCGCTGTATGGATCTGCTCCTTCCTGTAGTATTACATTGTTCTATTGTGCTCAGCACAACATATAGATCAATATGCAATAACCTACAATAAATGTTGTGTTTTTGTAGTTAGTTAGTTAGATTAATTAATTAATTATCCTTCCACAATTCTTTGTGTGTTTGTGGCAATTATCAGACAGATAAAGCAACTACAAAGGACATTACAGCTAAAGACAGACATCAAACAGCATAGTGCTCCATAATAATAATATGAGGTAGTATAGTGCTTCACATAATATCACACTTTTTTTTTTATTTATATGCTAGTATTCTTAACTTCAGTGTAGCACTCAAATACACAGTTCCTGGCCCCATATACAAAAGACAGTGAACTAGAAAGGGAGGATGGATAAAGCCAAATGCAAATAACCCTGAAATAAAATCAAAGCCATCTTCAAATCAAACCCCCAGTAACGCTCTCCCCTTTCTCTGTCAATCCACTGTGACATTTGTGATATGGGCAACACTTTCAATCTATGGCTGCCTACTCCATTGGCCATGTAAAGTTTAATGAGCACCTTTTGTGGAGTGATATGAATAATGTATACATTACAGAGCTTTAAAGCGCCTATGGTGCATCTGTCTCTACGATGGACGGAAGCCGTGGGAAGGACCAGCGAAAATTAAAAGGCCTGAGGGTAAAGAAGGAGAGATAGAAAGAGCGAAAAGTTGAAGGCAGTCACATTAATTTGAATGCCTCAATGTGCCACTTTCAATGCAGAATAGAAGTCATCAGCACAAGCACAGACCCCCGCCCCCTACCTACACAATCTATCTCTCGTCTGTTGCTCATCTGTGTCAACCTGCTCTTCTGAACACGCAGTGACATGGAGGGGAGGGAGAATGTTTTCTTGGAAATTCTGGAGAGCGCAGCAGGTGATGAGGGGGAAAACACAAGTCAGTATAAAGCAGACAATCCTGTTCCTGCACTCCTGCAGATGCTCATTGATCTCTGACGTAAAAAGGAGATGGAGATGCACTGTACTCTGAATGACAAGCTCAATGTTGTAAAAGGAAATGTTTTAAAAAAAGACTCAAACAGTGCGCTTGAAACACAAAGAGCGATGGAAAGTATGCACTTCAAAGTTTACTGTAACTGAGGAAAGAAAATAAATTTCAAAACCAATGTTTTAGTTGCATCTTATACAATAATTTATCTATTAAATGGCAAGGATAAAAGCAGGTTAATTGTTACTTGCACTTGATGCTAATTTTTTCCTCAGAACATACTCTAGAAACCTTATTGAAAGAGAAGTACCCAAACCTTTAACCTCTAAGAGCATTACAGCAATAGCTCTTCCTCTCTACCTCCTTTGCTTGTCCTCTCTACCTCGCTCCATCCTCTGCTCATCCAGACCGCTCTGTCACAAACCCCCTAAGCCAAGAGCTCACTGACAAAATTAGAAATCTCCTGCACGTTGGCTGCTGCTCCACCAAAAACCCCCCATTCAAAAGATTGGTGGGCCTCTATCTTCTTTGAGATCTGCTCCCTGTTGAATAAGCAATGGAGCGTTCCCACTTCACTTGTCCACGCCAAGCTGGCCTGAGCGACCCTTCCCTCCCTTACCCTCTCCCCCGCAACCCCGTCACCCCCTCCCCTAACCAATGTTTCCATCTCCACAGATTGACCCACCTCTCCCCCTCTCCCATCCTCCTCCTCCTCCCTCAGCCCTCGCTCTCAGACGACAGGGGTTACATGGACACACAAAAGAAGGCTCCGGCTTAGTGGCCTTGTGATGGATGCATTTTCATAGGCCAATCTCTGTTATCTTGGAGAAACAGGTCTCAGCCTCCATTCTCTCAGGGCTTTACAGTTTTCTCTCTGCCACTCACCCCACCCACCCTTTCCTTCGTTTTTTTTTCACGTCCTCCCTCCCTCCATCCTTCTGTCCTCCTCCACCATTTTCCGAAGGTCACTCATTAATACTCCTGAGCATTGATGCTGACCCTGTGACCCTGAGCTTGAAAGCCTGGCTCTCCCATATTGAGCATCCCCGTTCTTGTCCCAGTATTCTCACCCTGGCCTGAGTGCGGAGGCCTGGACCCCCCCAAGGTCAAGGACTGGCTGACATCGGGCCCCAAAACAATAGGAGGCCCTTCCTCTCCGCATCCCCATGGACGCCCCCTGTGTTGTCCCTCTTTAGATTGATTGGCTATGCAGCAACATCTCCAAGTCAATCAATTTCATTCATTTAATGCAGATGCGCCAAAGTTGAGAATTTATCCATGGATTTCAATTTCTCCTGGAAAATAGAAACTCTGAAATGTAATGGATTTGTCAATCTCAATTCAAGTGCAAACACGTATTCTCCTTTTTATACCTCTTATTAGATGTTGCACTTCATTATCTTTAAATTTACACTTAAAGATAAAATTGGATGCCACTCAGTTCACCAGACTGTTTAATGAATTTACCCCATTTCTGTTTCAGTGTTATCTTGTTATTTATTTGTAAATGATTGAAAGTAAGGAAGGCGAAAATTATATGCAAAGCTTGTGACAGACAACCTCACATTCATATCAGGTTATTTACAGAGTAGTGCCATTGCAACACATTGCCATACAATGTGTAGCAATCAAATAACAATCAAAAGACAAAACTTGGACTTGAACTGACTTCGATCACACAATGTATGAACCTTTGATTCACCCTCAAATAGGAATTGCAGTGTTAAAAATCCCCCTACAATAAGCTCCTTCATTTTCTGCTCACTCTGCAGTTTGCAGTTTCCTCATTTCCCAGCCGTAGAGTTTCACTAGGCCTTGATGTATCATATATCTCTCTGTTTTTCCTGCGTGGCTCTTTTTGGGCCTAAGGTCAAGGGGTGAAATAAAGCAGACCCCATTTTGAAGCTGACAGGGTCTCCAAAGCCTGAACCCGAGGGCAGTCCCCCCAGTCCCGGCCTGACAGAGGCCGTGTCCGACAAAGGTGCAGTTTGTTACAAGCTTCGAAGGGAAAAAAAAGAAACACAACAGGGAGGGTTATTTGGTGTTCCTTTGACCCCTTAAGCCCTCTGAGATGAAAGGCTTTCAATTTTTACCAGACGAGGAAGACCACTTCAGCACAGAACACGAGTATGGGCTTCAAAGCTCAGCAGAAATTTTAATCAGAGACAAATTACTGTATATTGTGTGGTGTACTGTGCTCCATCGCCACAGTCTGAAGGGGCAAAGGGACAAATATAGTGTAGGATTACAGAGAGGAGAAATGGTGTAGTAGTGAAGCTCATATGATGACTGTCTTTTTAAATTATGAAAATCAACTGCAAGATTATGTCAGAGTAGTTAGTTGTGAAAGGTCGGGGAGGTAAAAGCCTGATGGGCTTACATGTATCTGCCATCTTAAATCATGCAAGCTGAAGGCAAATATCAATACCACAATGCTGCTTAAAACAGCATTCTGCCTAATAAATACATATCTATCATTTACAACACAAGGGTAAGAGAAAACGTCCATGAGTGCACAGTGCCGTATGCCATTTGCTAAACATTTTATCAAATTTTACAAAGCCTGCTTAATATTTAAAGCCTCGGTCATGCAGCCTAATGGTCTAGGGCAGGAATAAGCTATTCAGGGGTCAATTGTTTTATTAAGATTAATGAGGGGGAGCAAGAGGGTACGTCATATCTGTACTGCTTTCCCTCTTTCTCTGAGCACCAGTGAGGCATATTAAAAGGAGTGAGTAAGGTTTGCCACTTAGCTTATCTACGTAAGTGGCTTATGGATGTATTTGTCCAGGACACTCAAGGTACATTTTTTTCATCAATTCATTTTTCATCAACTGATGAACTTACTTCCCCTGCAGAATGTATCAAGGAATGCTTCAATTCTTGACTACCTTTAAGTATGTTAGATTAGCACAGAGGGGAAAATAGGCATATTCTGCAATCTCTATATGCTGCAAATCCACGCATATGTGCAAATGTTCTTCTCTGCTCAAGATTAGCAGGATATGCATCACATATTAAAGATTTTAACTGCTGATTTTCCTCTTTTCAGCATTAAAAATGAAGAGCAACAAAGCTATTTTATTAATTCTTGCCCATTTTATTAATACTACAAAGGTTTTATTGCATCAGGCATAATTTGTTTAATGCAAGCGTCTATTTGTCTCCTCAATCAGATAAGAGAAGACTGTTAGCATCTTATGAATACAATTGTGAGGCTGGAAATAAAAAGCACTGAATAGCGGTTGCAGATGACTAACGGCCACCTTTAATCTACCCAGCAGCTCAAACTGCCATGACTCTGATGGACTGGTGCATCTTTTGTCAAAAAAATACCCAATCTGATGCATCAGAAAGAGGAGCAGATGGAACTAGAGGGTGGGCGGTGACAACTGAGAGCTGGTAGGCGTCTATCTCCGCAGACATTTACACTCCATCAGCCATAACCCCCAAACCACACTGATGTCATTGTTGTAATTGCTTTGACACTTTGAAGCTGGCACTAATCCTGTTTGGACAGTGACTTAAACTGTATGGAAAAAGGGGACACATTGGTTATGTCCACCAGTACATCTGTCCCTATTGGCCGGGACAACATCTGTTTGTGCTGCGTGTGACTGTGGTGTAAATGAGAGGCCAGAACTTATTATAGCACAACTTTAAACGGACCTTTTCCCTGCGGTGAAAACCCTCTTGAAATGTTACATGATTCAAATCCCTGCTTAAAGCCCACAAAAAGAGAAGAGTTTAAAAAAAGGAATGTTTTTAATGGTGCGGTGTCTCGTTTGCTCACTGATCTAATGTGATGCGACACTGAAAATGTTTTTGGTTGAGACAGAATGACAAGACTTGTGAGAACAGTTTTAATGTGTCTGCTTAGACATGCTGAGATTATACTAGGGCTGCAGTAAAATACAGAGCGCAAATTGTTTCTATGGGAGCATTTACATGACGATACATAACTGTCAAGTATGTATAGCACTGTAATGAATTGATTTTCAGGCCAAAGCAATAGCAAAAAAATAGATTAAGAGAGGACATTTGATTCATACTGCTGGGACAGGTTTGAGATACATACGGGTTGGATTGCAGGCTTGGAAAACAAAGATGTCACATGACAGCAGGTCCAGAGGGGTCATTTCATTTCCACTGGACTGCCTTTTTTCTCTAGGCAGAGCATAATGTGAACAATGTTTTAGAGGGCCATCTTCAACCACCATCTTCACAACATGCAAGTCTGTCTCTCTCCTCGCCTCAGCCCTTCCGTCCTCTCCAGCACGCCTGCATGCACCCTGACACGTTGACAAGCTGGGAGCAAGTCAATGTTGTGGTTGACCTGGGAGGCTAGGCCAGAGACGTTTGGTTCGCAAAGTGAGAGGTAGACAACAAAGTGCAGTGAACTAAAATGCCCCAAGTCAACCTTTAGTCTTGGTCAACATCTGCAAGCCGTTGGGGTTGGAAGACAGAAATGGTGAGTAGACATGGAAACTCGACCTTTGCTTGTCCAGACCACAACAATAGTGCTTAACAGGACAGTTCTTATTAAACCTAGTTCCCTTACACTGAACTGTGTTGTAGATAAAATTCATAATCTTTGTGATTTTTATGAATTCAGACCCTGGTTTTGATACTATTTATGATTGTCATTTTTCAGAAGTAACCATCCAATGTATTGATTACCTCTCTAGTAGTTTTCATTGTTAGCGGCGGAGCCTGTCATTCAAATCACCTTCACATGCATCAGGGTTCAGAGGAAACAATGCATGTATGTAATCCAGAGTTGTTGTTAATTTTATGTAATTCACTCTCCTGCAGCCATATCAGAGCTGATGCAAACCAAACATTTCCAACTGCTGCTAGTTCACATTAAAAGCATTAACCTGGCTAAACACTGTGTGGCGTTTATTGTGAACAGTTACATGAATCACAGTTTTGGATCAGTTTTACATATTACAGGAAGTGATGGAACACAAATTGCCTCAGGGAGCTTGACCCTCAACTCTTCAGCAAGATAACTAACTCAATGCCAATGCCATTGTGTGGAAAACTACTAGCGCTGTGAGCAGCATGAAATAAAATCAAATTCAAGTTTGTTTGTGCTACCACCAGTGTAGCTGCTGTTCATACAGCATTTCTAAAAAAAAACCACCACCACCAGCCCCCACAGCACCAACCTGTAAGCTCTGCATCTCCCCCCTAGAGCAGAAACAAGCAGAGCTGTTTGGTGCTTCCTTGTGGAGAGCAACGAGGTCAGAGCCTAGATGTCATACATCAGTGCTGTATATGTTCTACATTCACATAATAAACCATACACCATATGTCGGCTGACTTAAGTGTGGATGGTCATCTGGAATGTTAGCTGTATTTATAATAAGCGAAACAAATAAAGATTCAGATTCATCTCATCATCCATGTATTAACTCAAGAGCATCTATCTAATCTAATCATTAAAGGGTCAGTTCACAAAGATAGTATATAAAAAATAATTTTCTCATTTAGTGATAATATAGTTTTATAGTTTTTTTTTAATATAGTTTTAAGATAGTTGTGATTTCACATGCCAAAGACAAAGATTTATATCCACCTCTAAGACTTCTGTCTCCCTTCCAGTACATTTAAGGTGAATAGTATTTTGTTTTTGGTGCTCACAGCACTGAAAAAGAATAATATGAAAAATTCAACAATAGTGTCTCTATCCATAGACAATGTCTAAAATACTCCCAGACCTTGCTTTTCATTGGGTGAAAATAATTCCAAAACATATTTTTTGAGAAAAAAAATAACAGTCTCCCTTTTCTGTTCAAATTTGTATGTAAGTTTATAACACCAGTCCTGACTGCTGTTTACTACAGATGTTTGGCTTTAGAAACATTAGTGGGTAAAACAATAAACTCAACCATAATATGTAAATGATCAATATTTCTAATTGCAGAGAGGAATGATTGCCATAATTATGTTGACTCTCTAATGAGTCCACCTGTTGGCACCATGCAGAAAACAATTTTCCACTTGAAGAAACATAGCATATGTAAACTCTCATGAAATGTAAAACCAATGGAAGGTCTGCCGTGCTCTGGCAGCTGCAGCCTACAATTATGCAGCATCCAATGGTAACTTGAATACCAATCTGACAAAACAGTGTCTTTCCTCCAAAGAAATGGGATGCTGTTTGACTCTCAAAAAGAAAAGTTATAAAGTACATCAGTCAAACCTAGAGCATCCATTTCTATTACTATGAATTTAGTGAAATTTTTAACTCAGACAGACTCAATCTCAGACATCCAAACTGAAGTAACTGATGTTGCATGTATTGGATATGTTTAGAGGACTGTGGGGAATATAAAAAAGCTATGAAGTTTGATACTTGGTTTATTAAGTCTGTGGAGCATCAATTCCAGGAAAACAAAATATACAGTATTGTACGCCTACTGTAACCCCACTGCTGACTTCAAAGGCTTGTCCTGAAATTCAAGAGGACAGTTATTGATCCAATCCCTCAATGAATCGGGAATTGATAACTGGACACTTCAGAATGCACTTTTATGTCTTCTTACTTTGAAGCTCTCCACTCCCATCTTTCCAGGGGATGTTGTTTTACGCAAGCGCCTCTTTAATGTTCGAAACCCAAGACTCCTCCTTGGTTTCACCAGCATTTGGAAGCCTTGTGTCCATCAATTCTCATGCGGTGTTTTGGGAATCCTTGTTCTGAATGTAAATGTAAATTAGTGTTGGGCATGACAAAGGGCACCTTTCTTTCATTTGAGATGAAGTTGAACAGGTTCCAGGGCAGGATCAGGTCAGGTGTAGTGAAGGAAGAACCCTCCCTTTATTGTCCCGTACTCCCTGCCAAACCATCATTCTCAATATCCCACTGGGGCCTCTCTAACCCTCAACATCTGTCCCACTTTACCACTCGGATGGTAGAAAGCCGGCTAGTATGACGGGGCACACTGCAGCAGCGCGCAGGGTTTAGAAACTGCTTCCAGACATCTCAAAGTGCTGTCATCTGTAATTTCGTGCATTTACTCGTTCAATTTATTTGTCTGCAATTTACTCCAACTAATCACAGGTGTGTTTGCACTATCTCTGTGAGAATATTTATATGGATAAAACACACATAAAACTAAAGGCTACGTTGTTTAGAAGTGGACCTGGGATGAACAGTCTTCAAATATTTTTAATTGCAAAAGTTGTATTCAATCCATCTTGTCCTGGGAAACCATTTATTCTGACTGTCACTGTGAAGCACTGTTTTTTTCGTCTTGAAAATGATATACTTTTCACAACTGGTGAAAAAAGCAACCTGCAAGTCAGTTTAAAAAGTCTTTGCCCAATTGAGTAAATACATTATAAGGAGACAGAAAGGGAAACACCCACAGTAGAAGAGCAACACTGTGGTACCATGTAAGAGATCATAAACTCATGTAAGTCAAAAACAGGATGCTATATATTTTGTGAAGGATGTTTGGGGCAGCTAGAACATTATAATTGCATGCCAGTTTTCCCTTTGGGAGAAAATACCTTTCCCCATATGTGGCAGTGATAAAGTATAGGTTTCTCTTGTCTGGCAAGAAAGGTATATCTGCCCTCTAACTAGACAAGGGGGAACAGTAGAGAGAAGGAGAGACAGAGGTGTATAAAGGCTGCTGGAGACAGACAGGAAAAAGAGAAAGTGAGCGAGAAAGAGAGGGAATCCAAACCACTGTCTGTGCAGTTAACGGGTCTGGGGTGATTGCATGAGGGACAGGAGGGAGCTCCATTTACATTGTAGCTGCAGAATAAAAAGCAGCTTTGGCTTGTCAGTTTTCTGACTAGCGTCATGAACCGGGAGATGCCCATGGCTGCTCGTTCTACTTCAACGCAGTTCAATACCTGCCATCCTTACCCTCCTCCTAGTCAAAGGGAGGAATACACAGATGCATATACACACAGGGTCCCTCTGGTGTGTTTGTGTTTCTGTTTGTGAGCATTTGTTCCGAATCAGGCACCTGGCATCTTTTGGGAGAGCAGGCATCACCAATGAGGCCCCCTGGACTGTCACATGTCTGGATGCAGACCAATGCCCATCACGGAAAGCTGATCAAAAGCAAAGGAAAGTATGGACCTTGAACTTCACAGTCCAGTATGCATCCCTGTTGCTTATTATATTCACACACACAAACACACACACACACACACACACACAAACTCACAGCATGTAACCATATGAATATCTCTCCACTGATCAAATATTCTAGAGAGCAATTTTTTCTCTTGTTTTCAGTGAGAATTGAAATTCACTGCAGGTTAAATTGGACCCTCTCTCCAGGCTGCTGTAATACCCCGTAGTAGGTATAATCAAAGTAATTACAACAATACACAGGTGTTCCACGCTGCACGCCACTGAACACAGCACATGTCAGTGACAGTGGATGGAGTAAACATCACTGAAAAAAAAAGAAAAAGAAAAAAACCCTAACTAATTCAAATCAAGTGTCATTATGGTTACTTTATTGACAGACTGTAAGTGCACAAACAAAATGGCATTTTTTGTCATCTGCTGCTTAACATGGACATTTTAGTCTCCGTCTGTTCACGTTGCTTTGCTTCCACTTTTCAATTATGATAATCTAAATCTGGTAGAGTGAATTATAGACGAACGACACATTTTTTTAAGC
Organism: Euthynnus affinis; assembly: GCA_029490765.1. Taxonomy (NCBI): domain Eukaryota; kingdom Metazoa; phylum Chordata; class Actinopteri; order Scombriformes; family Scombridae; genus Euthynnus; species Euthynnus affinis. The sequence goes on along the minus strand of CM055851.1, from coordinate 16,166,115 downwards.
CCTACAGCAGAGAAAAAGAAAGTGAGTACAGTTTATAAACAGTATCAGAAATGCCGATAAGCTCTCTGTGATGGAAATCCCTCACTATTACTGTTATAAGATATTTTGCTACTAAAAAAAAAAAAATTAAATATTGGTATATTTAAATGTGTATTATTTATTTATCAGATCAGAGAAAAGATGTGAAGAGGCATACAATCACATTAAAAGCTCCCCATCTGCATTCTCTAAATCTCATCTTAGTTGAGAAAGAAAATGAAAAAAAAGAAGGAAAGAGTGAAGGTGGGGGGTGGGGGTGGGTGGGTCAGAGAAGAGAGAGAGAAGAGAAGGTGCAATTACCAAGAGCGTAGTCTGAGGGATCAACTTCACTTCAAAGAGGCTGGGCCCCGCGTCCCATGCTCCACACAGCCCCAAGTACCAGTGTTGTGAGAGTAGGTAAACATGAGCAGATCACAAGACTGTTAATAGCAGCCAGATCTGAAGAGGTCTCCACCTTGTGCCTTCCTGCCTGCCTCTTAGATTCTCAGACAAGTCCTTGCCTGGAAGGAACAGACTCACCCAGCGCACTCAGCTACTTAATGCGTGTGTGTGTGTGTGTGTGTGTGTGTGTGTGTGTGTGTGTGTGTGTATGAGCATTATCCCAACAGCTTTTTTCATAGTAATTCAACAGCATAAGCACACACAACTCCCCTAACCCTAACCCTAACCCTCACAGCATTCAAAACCAACAGCATGCAATGCAAAGCCCTAAAATATGTGCATGGTAAATGTGCTATATGATATTTCTGAATCAAAAGGATAATGCTGCAAACTGTATTAATTTCTAGGAGTAGTTTCAGATACAGCAGTCACTGGGTACACTACATTTATCTATCTCTCTGTGTGTGTGTGCATTGCTGCTGAATTATTACAGTGTTCACTTTGAGACTTATTGCCAAGAATTATCTTGTTCCACTATGCAGCCAACTCAGCGAGTGGATTTTCATTCATCTTTTTTTTGAAAAAGATACTCCGCGTCTAAGCCCACCCTCCCCGAAACTCGCTGTACCAATCCAGGGCGATGTCTACTGTATGTGAAGTGCATTTAACGCCCACTAATCTGTCATCACTGGATAAATACGATAAGGATAGCAGCGATTCCCCAGGAGTTATCACAGGCCTGACGGCTAAACAGGATTAAACGGTTGGCATTATGCAATGCAAAGAGTGAATAGCGACATTTTTTAAGGAAACACAAGCCAGTTTGTAACACACAGCTTGTACACTGACATTCACTACCTATGATTGTCGTTGTTTTTTCATTTCCCTGCACAACTGGGGTGGCATGGTGGCATAATCCATCGAGAGGCTATTTTCAATCACATGACCAGGGTTCAAACCCCCATGTCAGGATGTATTCACCCTGATGAAGTGTCACTAGGCGCAGGATTCCTACCAGCTCCGGGGTATGAGGTAGTAGGGGGTGGTGCTGTATCCGACCCCGCTGTCTGACCTCCCCCAGAGGAGCGATGCAAAAAGAGACTTTCCCATGGGGGATCAATAAAGAATCACATTAAAAGTGTAAATCTTACACCAGCATGTCCTCAGCATTGCTAATTCTAAGTCTCAGTGCATGTTTGAGGCTGTAGATATGAAGGCACTGACAGGCACTGCTTTCTCAAAGCAATGTTTCAAGGGAATCAACTGGAAAGGGTGACATCTCTTGGCTAGGATTTGTAACTGCAGCTGAGTGGATCTTGGTGGAGGCACCATGGTGACAGACTCGGGTGTTATTGCACTGAGGTTTGAAACAGTTCAGAACTGCTGCCCTAGAAGAACAGAGCAGAAAACACTTAAAGAGACACATGGGGCAAAACTCCCGAGTCATGAAGCGAGATGAAAAGATGCCTCCAGGCTAACCTCACAGCTGAAGCGGAATCACCCTGAGTGCTTTTAGTGTGCCTTCTCCTCGGATGTCATTTGTTAAGAGAGTAAACCCCTTCATGCTTGTGTGAAACTTAATTCCCTGTTCTGTCCTTGAGCAGTAAACTCTCACCCACTCCCTGGCAGTTGAGAGTGACCCCTCAGTTAAAAAAAAAAAAAAAAAAAAAATCACACACACAGTCCTCTTTTCCTCTTCGACCCCTACTCCGCCAGATGTTACTTTTTGTCTGTGATTTATTGTGCAGTTTAGATAAAGGTAAACAAATAGTCATCACAGTTATAACTGCAAACACTGCTTTTCTGTCGGGCTTATCGCAGGTCACAGTATACAAAGTTAACCAACGGTGTAGCGACAGAAGTAGGGAGAAGAAAAAAAAACTGACAAAAATGCAGCTTTTTCTCTGAGTCACCAAATCAGCCTGAGCATAAACACACCTTAAGTCCTTCTGCACACACACACACATATACAACCCTGAGCCCTGACCTGTAGGAATGTGTGCACTCTGTGGAGGACGATTAGCTGGCCTGCCTCTAGCTCCTCCAACACAGAAACCTCATTGTGATAAAGCCCAGTCAATGTTTGCTGACACACGTTATCTCCCGTCCCCTCTCTCCCTGGGCCTCCGGTCGGATCGAGCTGCCACAGCTCTTTACAACAATTTAGTGAACCATTTGTTTTTCAAGGAGCTGTTTACACAATGGCCACCTACAACACAGGGGACAGAGGGAGAGGCACAGGAGAGGGAGTTGTTTGAAATATAAATCACAACCGTTGCCAGCTTTTATCGGCAACAGCTCTGCCTTTTTTTGTTTTCGACTTTCTGATCTGCATCCTTTATCGTCGGGTAGGGTGATAAGAACAAACAAGATGAGGTTTTGTCAGCCACTGCCAATGTATGTAACTACAAGAGAAGAGGGAAAAGAAACACTTATCTATTGTATGTGCATGTGTGTGCTTGTGTGCATGTGTGTGCATGTAGAGGAGGGGAGGAGATAAAAGAGAATATTCCTCAAGGAGGATCAATAGTTGTTTTTCAGACCTGCATGGGTCCCTCCATAGGAAGCACTGACACTGTCCTAAGAGTCTGCCAGCTGTATTGATTTTAATTTATTTTTAACTTAGTGATGGATATGGGACATGTCATGAGAGAGAGGCATTGGTCAAATAATTACCAACATCTATTCATTAATTGGAAGGCAAAAGAGATAGAACACTCAATATTCATTAAAGCCTGCAAAGACTTTGCAAATGTGCTGTCTGACACAAGGATGTCAGAGAAATATGTCGATCACCTAATCACACAATGCAAATTTGTCCCTGTGAACCAAAGTGGACACAACACACTGACCTGTGAGTGTTCTTCACTTTCACTTCCTGTTCAGTGAATAAAATATATAAACTTAAATTATATTAAATAACTTGTTATTATTTTACATCCTTATTTCTATAGTATGTTCTCTACTTTTGTTTATGCTGCATTTATAATGCACATCGCAATATTTTTTAATTTTTTTTAAATTATTATTCTTTACACAATATTGTAATATATGAAGTGCCCTGAAATAACCTCTGTTATGATTGCCGCTATATAAATATAAATGACTTGACACTGAATATTTATATTAAACACATTTAATAAGATGCGCTTTACAATATAACTAAAATTATTCATGATTATTTATGATTCATTATCTTTAAACACTGCTTTGCCAAACTGCAGCATTTTTTAAAATCTGTTGTTTAGCCAAGAAACTTTTTTTTTCTTCTGGCAGAACACGTTCAAATATTGACACACATCTTGTGTGTGGCGCAGCTGTTTGGTCAGTAGGTACCAAAAGTAGCAACTGGCAGAGACAGGATGCTTAAATGCACATGAGAATCGGTGTTTTCTGAAAAGCTTACAAATAACATCTTCAGTTATTTCTTGATTAATCCAGTTCATGAAATTCAATCCCAAATAATGAGCTGCAATTAAATTCAAACACTGTTTGAGAGAGGTAAATCTAATTAAGTGAGTGTGTGAAAAGTGATCAGATGACAATGTTTTGTATTACATCCTTGGAAGTTTCTGGCCTCCACAGAATATGAATCAGACTATTCAGCAGATGGAAGGTGCGGCTGTTATTGCTGTAACAGAATCAGCAGTCTTGTCATACATATGCTGCATAAATATATCATCAAAACCCTTGTAACCTGCAATTACCTGATTGGCTCACTGAGTGTGAGTTCCTTTGGTGTGCATCAAGTCAAACTGACCAAAGTGGCCTATGGGTTCTTGCAGACAGGCACCCATGGTTATTGAATATCACAACACTAATTATCCTGCATGCAAGCTACTGCAGGGCTTTGCCCTTTGAGAGAAGCAATCAAACAGCTGACGAAAGGCTGAATAATCACACTGCACTGAATGTGCTGGGCATAGCACATGTGTGTATGTGTGTGTGTTGTTGTTAAGGGTAAAACAGGCCAACAAATAAGTTTGGTGATAAACATCGATTGCAATTCTCAGATGAAATCGAGCAGGTTTAAGTGGGTATTTTTTTTTCAGGTCATGTTTCTTTTGGGATTTAGATGAGAGAAAAAGCAAAGACGCTGCTCATCTGTGTGAAAAACCAAATCAATGACTTATGTTGCATCATACAGCCTCCTTTCCCACCAAGCTAGGCCAAGGTCGTGGTTAAGTTATGATTACAGTATGATGCACTCAGCGAAGACGCGCAATAAAGAGGTCTCTGCTGAACCATAAAACTGTCAAAATACATCACAAATTGTCAGATGCACCACGTACAACATCTCAACAACAACAAAAAAAGGCTCTCACTCTTTCTCCCACTCTTCTCTCGAAGCAATCATCACTTCCTCAACTTGACACAGGCTGAATATTGCATTAAATGAGTATGTGTTGGAGAAGAGAAAAACTACATTGATTTTAAAATCCCTTGGTTCTGCTATAGTGCCATGCAGAGTAATGATCAATTATTTGGCCTCAGCCTGATGTTACTTCGAAGCCCCTCTTCCCCTTAACAGTAATATGAAGTCTACACTCACTATACTAATCCACCAAAGAGAATCCATTGATTTAATCCTTGGCTGTTCAACTCCTGCTCTTCTTTATCTATGCATTAATGCTGTAAACATCCGCCAAACTGGGGGAGGTTAGGTTCTTCCTGCAAACTAGGAAAAAAACAAGAATAACGAGTAAGTTTTACTGTAGCCCACATACTCATACACATACATATACTATACTGTATATACAGGCAGTGATATTATGCTGAAAAAATAAGCCCACACCTTTAAAAAGTGAAGCCTTGTAAATGTATATTTAAATGTTAGCGAGGCCCCAATGGCTGTTGTAAAGACAGAGAATAAGACTGACAGAAAGTGGAAGGAAAATGGAAGAAATTGTGATGTAACACGATCTTCTAAAGTAATACAGTGTTTTTTACTGCTATTTATTAAATGTTACCACAAAAGGTCTCTTTTCCTCTCTTTGAATTCTAACATAACTCATGGCAAATGCGCCATTAGACTTCACTGGCACCTGCCGTGGTTTCATTTCAAGGTGGTTAAGATACTTATCAAATTTATTTTGCTGGAAAAACATCAGTACGAGGAATATGATTTTTTTCAGATCCCTACAGAGACCAAATTTTGACACATTTCCACACTCAGTTTGAAAGCACCATTTGAAGATGACGGTAAATCACACTACACCACAGGGGCCATGAAGCAAACTGCACTTTGGTCCAATTTTTAAGCCTGGCTACAACTCTCCCCCTTCGCACCTCAATCCACTAGCCCAATGGAGAGAGGCAGCCTAAATGCACCATCAGCATTGAGGTTTGGCTGAGCTGCTACAAGGGTATTATGTTCCAAATTCTCTCCAGCTGGAGTGAGGAGAGGCTCGCCCATCTCCTTTTTTTTTAAACCCATTCCCAAATCACAAAAAATACCCTTCTTTTACACCATCCATCCATCCCGTTCTTGTCTTCCCTTTCTCTCTCTCCACAATTCAGTGTTTAAACAATCAGGCGCCCGAGAAGTAGCGTCTGAAATTTGGGGGGCATCAGGGAAAGCCTGGTCGGGGGAGTGATGGAAAAGGGAGAAAAAAAACATAGAAAGAGAGTGAGAAGGAGGGGGTTGAGAGGAAGAGAATTGGAGTGAGTAAGGAAAAAGGAGAGAGCTGCTGGGGCAGGTGCAAGCCGTCCGCATACAAGGTGGCGATTAGGGGGAAAGTGGCCCTGTGTGAGGCAAGAGGAACATCTGTGCCTATTACCGCAGCACACAAAAGACTAGGAGGGGGGGCAGGGGGAAAGACCACGGTCTCCAACATGAGCAGGGCCTCACCAAACACCACAGGCTGAATTGCATGGCCCAATTTGAGGCTTTCAGCACTGCTCGTCATTAGCATTTGAAAAAGCAAGGCAGGAGCTCGCTCAGTGAGTAACTCATGGGTCGTAGCAAGAGAGTGACTTAAGAGCTTGGAGGAGGTGGAAGCCCCCCCACCTGGCCTCATGCCTTAAGCACCTTTCAAGCAGAGGTCTGTTGAATGCAGCATGTTGTGGAGTCATATCTACATTACCACTGCTAAAGATTATGGATAATTATGTAAGAATCAGTGCAAAAAAAGAAGAACTGATACTATAACTATATATAGTAGAAAAATGACAACCGTATTTGTAGATATAACTGGTGCTGTTTAAATATGATCAATAAATGACATGAGAGTGTTGTATCCAGTGAGGCTTTTCAGATTAATATGACGCTATCATCTAAGTAGTTGTCACAACTGCACACTTTAAGCATGTGACCGTGAATTAACTTGCTCTGCTGAAGTAAACTCAAAGCCCATGACGCGCTGCATCTATACGCATCATTGCCTACCGTATCTCCGCATGGCAAATGAATGTTCAATTTGACTTCGACATTTTCGAATAACTGTATTTCAAAGTGTGTCAACCTGGTTCAAAAACACAGCTAATGGATGGCAAAAGCATGAAAAATAAAACACTCATTCTGGTGAGCGGTGCATCAAACTTGTATACTGGATTGCACTCTTTTTTTCAGAATTGAGAACACTTGGGAGGGAGATGTATTACTTATTTAAATGCCACAAGGCATATATCTGTTTGCTTGAATATTCTAATTTATTCCAAGACAGTAAGTGCCTTGCTGGAGTGAATTATGGATGGTAAATCAAGACACTGAGTTATTAGTTATGACACCATAAGGTTCTGTCATAGTCAATATATCTCTCTTGGAAATTGGTATTATTTAAATGGATTGGAGTGTTGAACTAGTAACTGGATGAGAAATCCTGATTTGAGCAACACTTTAAAGGTAACATGATGATTCACAATGTTACAACAGGAATAACAAACCAGTGGAAACAAATGTCTGTTGTCAGCTTTCTAAATTAGTTTAACTGACTGATTTCACAGCAAAGCAAAAGAGAAAAAAATCATTATGATGGGATTTACTGTTAACTATGACCACTGTGATTTCATTTGCCATAAGGAAGGTCATATCAGAAGCAGCTCAGTGTTTTAAATTGCATCAGAGACATACAGGTGGACTTCAGCTTCACACACACACCCCAAAAGTTCTTTTGAAAAATTACCTTCATTTTTGCCATAAGGCTAGTGCCCAGTAACTCTCTGTGGGACTCATCTGTGAGAAAATAAACATGGTGCCTCTCTTACAGCCCAGAGCTAGACAGTCTCTATTGGAGGGGAAAAGTATTCAGTGTTTTTCAACAGTTAAAAATCTAAAATTAATTTGGCCTCAGGTTTCAATTTAAGCATCTAAACATTAGTTTTTGTTCTAGGTCACTGTGCACATACTGTATGCTTTAATTGACTATTTATGACACATTTAATTTCTATACAGATATTTTGAAACCAGGGATATTATGCTTGAAGGCCAAAACATTGCCTGATTAATTAAATCTGGAATGACTTAAACCTGATCCACATTTTATTATGTTTGGATGACAATACCTGTCCATTCACTTACAGTTGCGGTGCTGTAAGTATGGAGGTTACATATGTAAATCACAGTGCCAGTACACAGCAGCTATAAAAAAAATACTGCATGATTACCCCCAATTGTAACATTTTACCTCCTTAAATATCAATTCACTATCACAAATATCACTAGCTTCCATATGGAAACACAATAGGTAACAGTCACAGGCAAATCAGCAGGAAGAGCTGACCTTTTTTCTTTTACATAAGTACATTTTCTTGATCTTGAGTTAGATTTGTAAAGACATAACAATACATTATGCATGTTAGAGTAAAGTAATTTGGTCCTATCTGATGAAATTCTGCATTAGCGAACATTAAAGCAGGTAGGTTCAAAGGCAGGTCTTCACGCAACTATGACCACACATGCTGAAACAGAAAGATCAACAAGGAGGCATGAGCTCGCCGTTACTTCAGCTGGCACGCGGTGGTTTTAGTCATTAGACTGTTTATGTTATTGGGCCACAAGGTTACACTGGTGAAACATTAAAGCTGGTTTGAACAGATTAGTAAAACCCCCTATTTCATCATTTGAGTAACTGCTTTCAAAGGGTTTCAGGATTTCAGTGCACATAAATGCTTGATATGCTGCAGGAGTGATGCATGTGGGCTGCATTGTGCTTGAGAAGCACGCTTCCTGAAGGTCATCAGATCTAATTGTCAGATGGACCAACTCTTGATTGCTGCAACAAATCCCCACAAGGATCGTAGGAAGCCTGGTATAAGGAAATTGCAGAGTCTATTGTCAGCACATTTTTATGTTTACTGAAAATAAAGCAAAAAGGAGGGCATTTAGGTCAAGTACTGTAAAGAAAAGCCAATAGAATTCAAACATGGCACCGTGTATATTGACAAAACAGTCACTTTCTGTCTTAAAGAACTGTGAAGATGTGTATGCTTTAATACACATCCCATCTACGGCACTATATGTGTGTATGCACTTGCATCCTTGCAAATAGTGATCAATGCACACTATCAGTCCTCTAACCTCTCCATCAGTGCAGCAAAGCAGGCACTGGTTCAATCCTTTCCCGACGTATGATGTAAATGTCCTGTGGTGCACATTTAATGTGATGTCACTGTACTATTGACATGCAGGGATGGACCGGCGGCCGAGGCTGATTTGTTTAATATCTAGTTGAAAGAATTCTATTGACTTTCCTTTTTTCCTCATCTGCTCACAAGATGAAAACATATCTTCCTACGCAGAAGCTCTGACCTAATATGCCTTTCTAATGTTTTTCAGAAGGACATACTATATTATGTGTGTATGTATGTGTGTGTGTGTGTGTGTGTGTGTGTGTGGGTGGGGGTGGGGGGGGGGGGGGGGGGGGTAATGTGTGTTTTTGTGCACTGTATGTGTATGTGTGTGTGTTTAGGTCCATTCAGGACTTATATCGATATAAGCCAGGCTTAATCCTTTCACTCTGATGGCTTCAATGACAGCAGCACACCATCAGATAAGAGGTCATTGAACTGCAGCAGCCACCTCTTCATTCAGAATAAATGGGGTGCACCAAGAGTGCACCTTACTATGTGCCACATTGCTCTGGTCATAATGAAAATGTAATGCATTTTAGGGTTCCAGCTGCCATCGCTACTGCGCTAAATAGAACTGATACTGTTGATATTACTCGTATAACTTGCCCCATTTGTTTCTAGAAATGATGCACATACAAAAGAGAAACATTTGGTATGTATGAACTTACTCTCCAGGTGTCTTTTCTCAAAAGAAAGAAGAAAAAAATCAATTGAACCTATTTGTGAGTATCTTGGCTCCATATTGGCTGCATCATGAGTGCACATATCTGTTTTTTTGTATGAGTACATCATGATCGGTTAGACTTTCAGCCTGAAATTGAAAAAAATAGGTGTATCTTCTAAATATTCCAGTATGTCCATCAACCTTGAGGCCAATATGAAGCAGGCATCTATCAAAGCCTGTGTCAGACTAATGCTCTTTCCTGTATCTTGGCACAGCATGACCATATGGAACTGTAGATGCTTCCTTTTGCTTGGCTAATCAGTCAGGTTGAAAGGAGCGAGTAGCGCGGGGCAGAGAATTCTTTCTAAAACCATCTAATATCCACACGGGTGTTGCTTTCTGCTCTATCTGTCTCCAATCCCACTGAGGGACATGAAAACCAGAGACCACAGACAACCTTGATTGAGGCACAGCTGAAACATGCTAATGCTCTGATTTTGTTTTCATTGGGAGGGCTCCCTGGCTGTGGCATATCATTTGATTTTTGCATGCATCGAATCGCTCCATGTGAACTGTCACAACATGTGTTTCTGTCTGCTGACGCCTCAACGAGCACCTCTCTTTGAGCAATCATCTGGGGACAACGCTGGATGTTTATTTTGGCAGAAATCCCATCATGCATTCATGCCCATTTTCTTTGGTTTGAGTAGTGGCCCTGCATGTCATTGTAAACTAGACTGAAAATAGAATATGCACATATGGAGTCCTAAGCCATGCACAAACAGGAAGATTCGAAGATCCCCACAAGTTTTGAAGTGCTGCACAACCTGAGCAATTTCGCAGTAAACTAATTATAATCCAATTTTCTAATCTCTTTTTTTCTGCTGCTAATTTCTACCTCTCTCTCTCTCTCTCTCTCTCTCTCTCTCTCTCTCTCTCTGTCTTTTTCTCTCCACTCTTGATAGTTTAAGACCTGGCCCATTAAAACAACCGGCGCTTTTAATGACAGCATGTTAACGCAGCACAAAAAGAACATTCTCCTTTGCCTTTTCTTCATTTAAATTCAATTATCACCGAGAACAGTTAGACAGCAAGGGAATAATAATAATGAGGGGTGTGCACAGGATGAAGGTGCGCAATGGCCGCATGGTGACATCTATTGTTCTGTTTTCGGATTGGCAAGATAATGGCAAGGGCTGCCGTGAGGGGGGGCCAAGAAAAGTGGAGCTCACCACGCAGGTTATCTTTCATGCTGTACAGGATAATCACGGAGTGGTGAAAGCTGGGGAGCAGCAGAGACATATCTTCTTGGAGATCAAGGTCAAAACAACTCAAAGGAAGGTGGAAATTCAGTTTCAAAAACACTCACAGCTGCCTGAAACATATTGATCTAGCTCCTCTTCCCTCTACCTCCAAAGTCATTTCTCTGATAGACCCTGGTAGAAATACATTATTTTCTTGTCATAGGCACCACAATGGATCACTGTTAAGAATACACTGCACTTATAGAGAGAGGAGAGGGAGGAATGTTAAAAGCATTGCGTGCTATATTTGAAATAGCAATTCACAGAGTGACCCTTGCTTTCCATCAGTCCTGTAACACTTAACCATTCAACAAGCTGAATTTCCATCAGTCACACATGTATGACTAGAAATTAGGCGCATCAAGGACTAGACATCTGGCATCTGAACACAAATAAGCTAGGTGAGCTTGAAAAAATGACAGTTTGTCAAGTGCGGAATTGCTATAATTAGGGTTTAATATATAGATAAATGTTACATGTCCAGCTTGGACTCCAGCTTGCCTTTAAAAATGCATAGCTCCTTTATACATGGAATCACTCTGCAGAAACTTTACACAGACAGATCAATAACGACGCCTAGCACTGAGTCCTCTAAGGCAATGCAGTAAGCTCAGCCACTGATGTATCTGAGCCAAGTGGCCTTTGCAACAAAGGAATAGCAACTCCCTCTTATTCCTTTGATTCATGCCCTTGGAAGTTGGCACATATTCCCACCAAAGCGTGTCTAACTATCTGATTGAAGTGCTTGATGTTAAGCAAAATTGTTATCCTTAATTCACAAAGAGCTACAGATCAAAGTATATGAGACAAGCTTTAGTGAATAGATTATTTAGCATTTGATTTAATTCCCTCAAACTGATAAAAACAGTTTTCTATTGCTTAGCAGACAGTGATGGACAGTGACCATGTTTATTACGCTGCACAGTATGCCGCCAGATGCACTATCAGTAATCAAGCATTTAACTCTGTTGTCTTTTAAATACTTTATTGTTCTTCGGTATATTTTGGTCATCTCAGGCTGACTGACTGCTGGGTGTTGTTTAGACGTTGTCACTCCCAAGTCCTCCATCTCTCCTCTTTTGTTCTGAGCACAAATCCTTCTTTTATTATCCAGGCAGCAGCATAAGGTCCTGACCCCACTTCCCTATTGCAGTTTCCTCCATGTTTGATGTCTGTCCCCCCACCCTCTTGGATTATTGTAATACTCTATGCACTTGCTTTGATGTAATAACTATGTGCAACTTGTAGTCGGTGTGGAATTTGATGGAGCAATGACCTGACAGACGAGAGAGCGCAACAAACAGCTTGTGTCAAATGTATCCATGTTTTGGATTTGTCATACAAGCATCCATTCTTTATGAGGATTTTGTTGGAATACAATGTTTTTTTGTTTTCTTCTTGTTTACTCTAAACAGAATTACATTTTTTTCTGTAGTCATCCTTCATATTTTTGGAGAAAGGAGCAGCTATTTACAGCATGTCAAATAACTGTGTTTTCCACAGTACATTTTGTTGGCTGTTGAAAGTACCACAAATGATCCATTGCTGCAATTAATAACCTTGAATATATTGAGTGACCAACTTGCAAATGAACAATACAAATAAACATTACAACCTTGTATATTGTCATCTTTTTTAAAAGTAAGGTTTAATCATTCAATCAATGTGTCAAAGTCAAATTCAAGACTAGGTTGTGACACTACTGTATATACAGTACTTCCTATTATCTTCTGCCATTTTAATTTATTGACTGAGGACTTAATTGATTTACTGACACCATCCTCAAAGTCACCTCATCTGAAATGTTCCAGAGGAACAACATCACTTCCGTGGATGAGTAGCTTATCCAGCTAATTAACTGTTGTTAATCAGAAGAAACTGATCTAATGAGATAATCCCTTACAAAAATGTAATGGTTGATATCAAGCAAAGCACAACAAAACATGCATACTAGTGATTTGCTACGTGTATATAATAACACAAGCATGTTACAATCAGTGTATCATTATCATGTTTACATTCTACTGTATCTGAGCATCAACATGGATACTGTGAGTACACATATTATTCTGTAAAAGGTTTGGGCTCTTTTCAATAGTGTGGAAAAAATAAATTGCTTATGGACAAAAACCTGACTTCAAAAAGCACAGCTGACAACGAAGTCAATAAATGTGTCACATCAGGCAATCCTGGGAGCAGACAAGGCCAGGCTATTCTGAGATCAGAACCCCTTACTGAACGCAAGGCATTCTAGGTGACTGACTTCATGTTGATGAAACTCACCTGTGTTGGGATCTGACAGGGCAGTTCTACTGAGATTTGGACACATCAATCATTAATAAGAAGAATGTGGCTTTTGTTGGCTTCATAGGGACCTGCAGGAGATGGTGACACAAGCATGCACTCTTTCAGTCTTTCTCCCTGGCTTCACAAACATACAAACACCTCACCTACACACACCCATCAACATGAAGTTTTCTCCGGTAGAATAATTGTGTGCCACCCCTGGCTGTCAAGCCATGTCAGTGTCTCGTTAGCGCTGGTATTGGCTCTGTCGTAGCTGGTAGCATCAGGAAAGGTCAGAGGCAGTGTCTGCACTGTCACACTGAGCACAGGCTGGACAGACACAGCAAGGCTCTGCCCTGTCTGTCTGGGCAGATTCCCAACTGACTGATCCATGGAGGCTGAGAATCCATAGTTTTTAGAGAAACGCCTCAGAGAGGACCGGATGTGTTTGGATACTGCACACAATACATAATAGAAATTAATAAGGCAATATTGTAGTGCTTACCAAAAACAATAATGCACAGTAAGTAATGTAATTTGCAGTTTGAAAGAGTATCTTAGCTATACTCTTACAAAATGCAGCATTGCCATATTGTCTACAATTAATACTGCATATTTCAGATTGCCATGTTTCCACTGTCTTGTTTATTCGCCTTCACAGATCTGAGTTTGACTCGCATAGGCAGCACAGAATGTATTTGAGTTCTTGAAACAGTCATGATATAACCGTATTCAGATTGGGGAGTGGATGAAGGCTGACAGGTGGAGAGACACAAACAGGAAACCTTGCTGATGCCCTGTCTGCCAAACCCCTCTGATACATGTCCAAAACTCTGACGGGACTGAGACAAAAAAAAAAAACTAGACCCAATTTATTTCACTCTGTTGCTAGCCTTTCATTTTTTGTGACTGGCGCCAGGGTGCTTATCAACTGCAGGACTATTAGCCGCATCAAATCAATGTGTTCATTGCTTTCTCTTGCCTCCATTGCTCTCCTCTTTTTTTCTCCTCCCCATCCCTCCCTCCCTCTCTCTCTCTCTCTCTCTCTCTCTCTCTCTCTCTCTCTCTCTCTCTCTCTCTCTCTCTCTCACTTCCTCTCACTCTCTCTCTTTCTGCCAGACAGGTCAGATATTAGAAACCTGTATTATCAGGTCTTCCCAGGATGCTGGTGGAAAAGTTGATTTGCAACGCCCGATTGAATCTACTTATCCTTCATCCCTTTCCAACCCCCAGCCAGCTGCCCCAGCAGACAGAAGCCCAATGGCCTATCTACACAGAGGTGCCAAGGAATAAAAATATCTATCTACAGAAAAGGGGTGAGGGGGTGGGGGTGGTGGGGTTGGAGGCCGGGTGGAGAAAGGGGAAACGAAGAGAGGGACAGAGTGTCGGCCCACATGTCACAGATTTGGACAGCTTCGGGGGGAGAGAGAGGGGAGGGGGTATAAATGTACTCCTTGCCTCTTCCCATCCCAACCCCAGCCCCATCCCCTTTGCAAACCTTTATCTACTAGCATTATACATCCATTTATCAGTCAGCAAACAAAACATGTCACTCCCCCCCATCCTGAATCCCACCCGCTCATCCCGCACACACATGCACAGGCAGTGCTGAGCAAATCATTCAGACAAAGTTAAATTAGTCAAATCACTGAAAGGAGGCGAGCAAAGCAAAGGTCACGGAGGACATTCATTAAACGACTGTAACTTGTGCTAATTGAAGCCAGCTTGCGATAAAGGAAAAAAACGGAGAAAAGAAATATTTATCTGTTGACTGGGCTGCCACGGCTGAGTGGCCGTCAGTAGCACAAAGGGAGCCATTATGGCTTTATCTTTGTAAATAGAGGGGAAAGTGAGTCTTGGCTGCAGACGGAGGGATGAAGGGTTGACGGAGGAGTCGGAGAGGAGAAAGAGGGAAGGGGAGGAAGTGGGTGAGGTGACTGATGAGGAGAGTGTGGGGCTGTGGCTGGTGGAGAAAATGGGGAAGAATACATGCAGTGGCAGCAGAGGGGGAACAGCTTCAGAATGTAGCCTTCATCAGGAGGCAATGGCAGGGTGTGTCTGTGTGTGTGTGTGTGTGTGTGTGTGTGGTGGTGGTGGTGGTAGGGGGGTGCTCAATTTGTGAATGCAATTACTGTAGACCTCCCAAGTCTGACTACTGAATCGAATCAACACTGTGGTGGCAACTCAAGTGCCTAATTTCATTCTGTATGCCCTTCATTCACAAGACAAAACAGACAATTAGAGTTCTGACTATGGCAGGTGTCCTCACATAAAGAAGTGTCACCAAAAAACTTCTTTGTAAGTGCGATGGGTATGAAAAGTTAGTTGCAGCTAACTGACTGGCCCGGAGCTCTGTGTTCTGCTGCAGTGACACAGCCACAGATCTAAAAGGACAGCTGTCAATGGAGACACAGATGTCACCAGACCAGAAATCTGTGGTTTGGACAGGGCTTACTGAAGTTCTTTGACTTTAATCTCAGACACGGTTGCTCCCTTTAACAAATTCTCCTCCGCACAGAACTCTTTGAGTTACTGGCACGGCTGCACCTGCAATTAAAGCCTAAAAAACAAACTCCATTACTACCTGCGTATCTTTGGGGTTTCCTACAGATGTTTTCTGACATCCGAGCCAAATGATGTTTGACTTTTGGGCCTTGGAAACTTTTAATGGAGTTCATTGTGCAATCAACCTGGCTGGAGGAGCCAAGTGAACTCTGACTTTGTAGTATTGATCTCCCCCAATGTGTTTACTGGCTGAGGTCACCAGAATCCCTTCTCCAGCCTGTAAAGGGGTCAATAATGTCAATACAGTAAATTAGGTAATTCTGCTGTAAAACATCTCAGGATGGTCAATTTCCATTTTAGTAAACTTTATATGCGTGACACACAATTACGTCCACTAGTCAACATGTCAAGTTGTCACACACTTCCAGCAGACAGAGAGATTGAATCTGGAGCAGGCGGCTGGATGTATATCCAAAGGGGCGGATCTATGAGTAAACAAATCACCTTTTGTCAAGTCCAATGATAAATCACTCCTGTATAGAAGATGGAGGATTAGTGGCATTTAACCCTTTACTACCTTGCCTCTAAAGAGATAAGGGTCAATAGGACACTATACTTCTTTGCTGAGTGGAAACAGCAAATATTTGCAAGAAAAACTGAAATTAGATGCTTATAATGAACACATTTTGTTCTTTGACATGTTTAGCTGTTTCTAAAGACTTGATTTAATCCATTTTAATCCATGTGTTTTGTTGATATTGGCTTTACTTCATCATTGTTCGGGGTCTTCCAGTTATTTCATGTTTTATATGTTATACAGTACCAGTCAAAAGTTTGGACACACTTTCTCATTCAACAGAGTGGGAAGGTGAGTCCAAACTTTTGACTGGTGCTGTATATATATTCTTTTTGTTTGCCAAAAAATCATTTGAAACACAAGGTAACATTACTTATGTATGGGATCAATTAGAACCCAGAGAGGTCTAACTCCCTGTGAGACCTATTATGAATAAACTGTTATAAAACTTCAATATCAGAAATCCAAACAAACACATTACAATGTGTGTGTGTGTGTGTGTGTGTGTGTGTGTGTGTGTGTGTGTGTGTGTGTGTGTGTGTGTGTGTGTGCGTGCGCGTGTGTGACTCAAATCACATATGTTTTCAAAATGAACAGTAATGTAGTTTTTGCATCCAATACAAAAAACTATCTGATGAGTGAAGTAGTTTGGCTCCTTTTCTTGATGTGGCTATTGTGAAAAGACATACAGTATATGCTAAGACTGCTGGAACACTGTCCATACCCTCATATTATTTAATATGCACCAGGTAATTAAAAAAGTACTTAGAGTGTAATTTATCTCTAGGTCCGCCTAAATGAGAAATCATTACACCTTTATTCCCTGTGCTTCTGTGTACCTATAGATAGGTATGCAGTAAGTATTTCATTGGGACCCTAAATGTATTAAACATTAACACAGTAATGTGTGGGCTGTAATCTAAAGGGTTATTGAAAATCTTTTCTTTTATTTAACCATAAAATTAGTAAACGTCTAGAAGTGTCAAGCTGATGAAAAAATGTTCATTATGATTTTTTGAGCTTTTAAGGAGGGCCTGGGGTTTCCAGTACCATAAACAGCACATTAGAGTTAATCTTTTTCTTTTTTTTTCATTTTATAACCATTGAGATACAGACAGGAGATGTGGTGTGACAGAGAGAGGTATGATGTGCAATAAAGATCCCCGCTGGAATTGAACCTGAAAATAATGTGTTTTATGACACATGTATTAAACACTAGGCCACTGGATGCCTCTACACCTCAAACAAATTTAGTTTAAGAGAAAGTTTATGTAATGTCTGCTGAGACTGTGTAACTGTAAGAGAACTTGCCATATACTGTATATTCCACACTGTATTTTAACTCTACGATACACTATAGGAGTGCCTACAGTCAACCATCGGCACTGCATGTCACTGCAATCAGCAATCAGTTATTTCTTTTCCAGCACTCCAGAAGTCTCCCTTTTTACTTTTAGAAAAATACGGATGATTGAACCATCAATCTGATGCTCTGGGGTCATTTTGAAGACATAATTTTTGCTTAACAGCAATTTATAGAGTAAGGAATAAAGTAGCATCAGTAGCAAATGCACACTCCAGGAGACACATAATGTAGGCACAGAGGACTAGCAAAGAGGTAAGTGTAATAAAAAATGAAAACGCACCAAAGAGAAATATTACTTTCTCTACAGTGGGATTTACATAAAACTACAGCATCTAATAACGATGATACAGAACCAGACATGACTTTTGTTCACATTTTTGAAATATAAGGCTACTTATCAGGAGATAAAACTTTTTTGTAGGTGAAAGAATCATGGCACCAATCCCGTGACAGAGAGACTAGATGGATCTGTATTACATCTGTGCCATTTCACTCTGCCTCTCTGCAAGACAGCTCTACAATTCAGGGCTGTGAGATAAAAAAAAAAAAGGGTACAAAAAAGTGCCACAATTTTCTGAAAGCACTGCCCATTTAGTTCTGCTCAGGGTGGACACAAAAGGTTGAGCCAGCGGCGAATATTGGGAAAGCTAACGGTAGGGCTTGTATAATCATTGGGAATGGTCGGGGGGCAGACAGAAGCATAAAGCTCCAAAGCACTCCAGACAGACACACATCACACCAGGCCTTCTGAGATGGAAGTCCTGGGTAGGGCCTATTGCTTGATACCACAAGGGAAATAAACTGCTTAAAATAGGCACGAGGGCAGGAAATGGATTTTATTGGAGAACTAATCAAGGGCGCCGTTTTAGTGGGGCACAATTTAGATTTTGATTGGATTCCTACTGACATCGGGGTTATCAATGCGTCTCATACTGGGAGGTGTAATTTGATCTTTGATGTCCACACGGTTGTCGTGATGTATGTCCTGCTGCATGGGCAATGACTGCTGTGCATGTGTTGGTAACAGCAGCACGTGTGTGTGTGTGGGTGGATGCCAGTGTGTTCGGGGCTTGTTTTTGGGTGAATGTCAGACAGGAAGGTGCAGAATATCGTGGCTATTGTGGTTTCAGCTACTTCCCTCTTTGCCTTTTTTGTTTGAAGTGTCCCTCTGGACCAAACTGAGTAAATAGTGATAATAATTCTAATCAGTATTAGTTGTACCGAAGAGAGAGAGAGAACCCAGCGGGCATCAGGGTCCTAAAAAAGAAAGCTACTTATTACAACCTACTGCAGTCACCAACCGTATCCTTATAATTCACAGCAGATACTGTAGAGAGTTAGACATGTTGTAACAAACTAGGAGCATGTTTAGTTCAGATGATTAAAGTCCACCAATTAACCATTCAACTAACTGAAATAATCTGAGTCAAAAGTCTACAAAAGTAGTGCATTTATAAGGAAGTGAATTACTTTGCTTACCATGATAATGAAATCAAAGAGATAAGAAATGTTTGTAGCATAAGCATAAAAATAAATTAACATGAAGAAATGAAGATGTTTTCCTGTTAAATTATACAAGAAGCTTTCCTCTTGAAGACTTTATTTATGCAGTTTGAGTATTTGTCATTTTCCACTCTGGCTTTAGCAGCGGAAACATTGTTCAGTGTTTGTTTCTTTTATTTATTCATACTAGTTTGTTCATTAAAAGGCACACAGCACATGGAGTATGTCAACTTAATCAAAAAAAAAAGCAACAGCAATAAAGTGACAGTACAGCTACAATGATATCATCATGAGTTTAATCTGAGCTGCCTTTAGCTCATTGTTCTTATTTCCCAGCCTGCATATAGACTTAATCATTGACAGTTGACTCTTGAAACAGCAGAGTCAAAGTAAACTTGTGAAGAAAGTAGTGTTCCAGATCAGAACTTAAAGCCTGTGTAAAAGAAAATCAGAGATTTCTTTCACATTATACGTGTTAGAAAATAATTGCTGAAAAAACGTGAAAAGACTGAACTATGTAGTACTGAATTGTGGAGTTAGAGCGTTAAACTGTTTTTCACAATTTCTGTGTTCAGGATTTTGAAATTGTGGCAAGATGATGTAGAAGGGTTACTAGCATTACCCATACCCCGCTATTTAAACACTAGAGTGCATAAATTTATAGATACTATTTTTACACCAGGTAGTTTTACAAACTTTCATCGGAGACAACTGAGATTCATTTCAGATAATCTGAACATTACTCCAATGGTTCCTCATGTTGCACTTTGTCACCTGGATGTGTAACTTTCACCTTAACGATATTTGCCATGTTTCTGAAAGTTTGTTTTGGAGTCTTTCTGCCCTCTATATATACACGTGGGGGGTGGGGGGTATTAAAGCGCTTTTCGCTGCATCAGTAGTACTGCTCCAGTCTTAACATGGATCAGTATTACAGCCAGAAACTAGCCCAGCTTGGCAGTTAAAGAACAATAATTAAGAACAGAATGAATTGGCAGTTAGCAAACAATGTAAATGCACATCTGTGAACAGCACGTACTGAATTTACTTTGATTTTCACACTGGCTTCTTCCCTTGACTTTTCTGTTCTGCCCACACCACCAGGTGTCATGAAAAATGTTTTTATTGAATTCGACATCTGCCGTGCTGACTGGCAATATCTGAACCCAATTTAACTTGTAATAATGTTGGCAAGCAACAGAACTCAGCCAAGGCTCTGTCCAAAAAGGTGCACTCAACTGGACTGTTACTGGACTGGTCTATCTGCTGCATGTGTCTATAATAATAATAATGGATGGAGCAGAATAGCTGAGGATGAATGAATTGCTTAATACACTGTATATGTCGACTTGACTGTGGGCCTTTTCTGTTTTGCAGCTTCCTTTAATATCGCACAATTTTATCTTATAACTTCTGACTTTGAAAAATACTTATAATATCCTGTTATACTGAGATGAAGAGCAGCGGCCTTTTTTAATGTGCAACATTCTAATCCCATTTAAGTTGCAGCCAACACAGACTAGTGCCAAAATATCATCAAAACCAGGCGGCTTTGATGCCCGGGCCAAGACTTTAAAGACAGAGGAATGTGGTAGTGGGGGCTAGTGCCAGGTGTATACCACAGCGTAATTAGGCCTGAATCGAATTATAAAGCAGCATATAAAATATAATCTCACTTATTAGCAACATATTTTAAGTGTGTTACTGTTAGTAAGATTGTAGATACTCTAGGAATGATACAGAGAAACAACATCAGCTAACAATTGAGTACAAAGGGTCAAACAAGTCCTCCGCACATTAAAAAAAAAAGCATGGCACTTGAACAATCCATATGAGCAAGGAACACATGTTCCAAGAAAGGTGTCAACAATTCAGACCAAACTCAACTGGATAATGACTTTGAGATTTTGAAGGGAGAATACAGGCGAAGCGGACATCAAGTCTTCAAAAGGGGGAACAGACTGACCCAGACTGCTTTTCATAGCTTGACAGCTCATTCAGTGCCTACACATTTCCATACAACTATTTTTCACATGTGTGGTGTTTGTGAGATTAAAAGCACTTCAATGCAACATACTATGTTTGCATGTGAATGGAAGCCATACAGAGAATGTCACATCACTTATCTTTTGTATAAAACTGTGCTGTTCCTCTTGTCAGCCGCAAATAAGCCCATTGTATCCTGCTGATAAAAGCCAATCAAACAAAGTATATAATTGTGAAGTCAAGCATTAATTGCCTGTATAACAACCGCCTAATGCTGAAATAATTAAGAATGTCTCTTACTGGGGAATGGCAATGCAATTATCACCTTGATGACTGTGCCATACAAAGACATTCAGAGAAGGGAGACAGAAAACGAGAGAGAAGCAAATAACTAAAATGACGGGATAATGCAATTAGAATATGGCTGAGAGGGGAAGGAAACAAAGGAGAGACAGCCTCAAGGCTTTTTCCAACAGGGTTGCCATGTCTACAAGCTTAATTTGCATCCTTATAATGTCCCACAATTATACAAGATAAGCATCCAAAGCGGTGCAGAGAGCTTGTGCAGCCCTTACATAACTATTTCATAGTTTATATCTTTGTTTCTTACTTAACTTTCAATATCTGCAAAGACACCGCTGCTTGAAGTGTCACTTCCTCCTCCTGTTGCTAACCCACTAGCTGATTCAAAGTTAAATCCAATAAACATTCAGAATGAGCAGGTGTCAAGCAATGCTTCACTTTAGACATTTACTTAAACCTTCATCATTCTGATTCACTACATTTCAGTGACAGCCAATATGCCCTAAGCTGTACCGTGATATCCACTGCAGAAGGTGCCACTTTTAAACTACACCTATATTACAGATACCACAGCTTGTAATGCAGTATGTGATATATACAATAGTGGACAAAGTCATCATCTATAGGAAAAGCGGGAGAATGTTCTATTCCTCATTTTGCATTATTAAAGGTGGAGATCAAATGAAATATTCAACAGATGATGTGCTGCTTTAATATTCATAGAAATGAACTTTATATTAGAGAACACATTTTTATGGGAAGTAGACTGGAGGCCACTGATTAAATTTCATTGTTTGATCACTATGCAGGGACATTATGGGGTATTATGAGAGCCAGCCGGTGCCCCCCTTTAGCAAACATTTAGGGGCAGTCTCTGAGGCCACGCCACTTTGACAGGGCACATCACAAGTTTACGATACTTAGATGTGTTTCAAAAATGGGGAAAAAAGCTGACTTTTTAATGCAGCGCCCGAAACGTTTTTGAATAAAGATGGGAGGTGTGTGGGAAATATGTAAGTCATAGCATGTCTCAAAAAGCAGCGATACATATTCATGTATTTACTGGGAAAGATATCACCTAAGGCGATCATGATTCTGTAAATATGAATAAATCAGATAGGTCCCTGTAGTGCAGTTTCTGTACTTTTATATGCTAGAGTGGCTCTTGTGTTGTTTTGTTTTATTTTGTTTTGTTGTGTTTACATAAGAGTATTAAAGAGTTAATTAAGTTTAAACTAAAAACAAACACAAGCTTCATTACACAACTATCAGGAGAGATGCTTCAGACACTGATCTATTTTAAACTTGGATGAGATGTAGACTAGCTGTTATACAGAGACTGGACCATTTATTGCTCTCTCTTTCTCTCAGTCTCAAACACACACACACACATACCCTCTGGTCAGAGAGATCAAGAGAGGGGGATAGGGGTCCCTGCTGCGACTCTTAACAAGATGGCATTCTCTGAGGTCACAGAGGTTGCCAGAGTTCGTGTCTACTTTTAAGGGACGTGAAACTCTACTCACGGTTTTCTAACAGTTGTCTAATTGGATTAGGCCTCAAAGAGAGGCCCCCTTTTTTATCCCTGGCTTTTGTCCATTCGCCTCAGCAGCGAATGGAGCTTAAAGGGCTCCAGACACTGAGGAGGACGGACGATGGATTAGGTGAGGTATCCTGACCAATTAAGACGAGGCCAGGTGTCATGCTGATTGCAGGAAAATTGAGACCTCGGCCGACATGTGTCTAATTCCCCGCTCACTGCCCAGCAACCACTCATTTGCCTGTACGCCACACACTGCTTTCCTCTTTCCCCTCCTTTTTCCTTTCCTTTCCTCCTCTGCAAAGGTAACCTGAGCTGTCTTCCCTTGACCCTTCTCTTCTGTGGAGAGCTAATCAGACCCACCTGGAGCTCCCTAGGGGTGTGTTAGCTGCTGGCTCAGCTAGCAACAGCTGATCCAAGAAGGAATCCCTGGGACCAACACTGCAGGCCTGGCACCCAACACACACTGACTCAGGATCAGCCAGGGAGATTTTAAAACTGATGGTTCATTGAACCTTGAGGAGAATCACCACCTAGCTAAGATAAGAAGGAGTGAGAGTGTGTGAGTGTGAGTTTTTGTCACCTCATGGGGACCTTTTCAGGTATAAACACTAACCTTGTCAGGACCAGTAGTCCTCATGGGGACCAAAGCCCAGTCCTAATGAGGCAAAAACATCATTTCTGAGGTCCTGGTGAAGGTTGTGGTAAAGTGTGAATTAAGGTTAGGGTTAGACATGTATTGGTTTGGGTTAAGGTTAGGGTTTGGGTTAGGGTGTCCACAATGAATGGAAGTCAATGCAGTGTGCTAACAAGGATAGCTGCGCAAATGTATAAACAAATACATTGATACAGGCTATAGTACAATGTCAGGTAATAAATGTACAAAGTTTTATATTCAATATGCACCGAATGGTAAAAGAAGAAAGAAGCTGCCTGATATAGTTTTTTCCCCCCTCAATTCCCAGGGGTTCTCTACCTTACTAACTCACTTAAAGTGGCTGTATTAAAAATGTTTATTCTAGAAATGGCTCATAAGACTGCTTGTTTGTCAAAGGGTCGGTTTTAGTGACACACTCACAGAGACTCTGCAGTTCTCCTAAGCTCTGTGGGGCGTTTCAGCATCATGTTTTGGTTTTCTAACCAGCAACCAGCTCTCACCACTCTCATAGCATCAATTTTTGACACAGCAGGCAGCTGTTTCAGTGAGGAAGTACCAGCACCAAATGGCACACAGAATTAGCGACTAGCTGATGAACAAAGTGGTGCATTTTAGCAGCCAGATGTGGAGATGGAAAGCAAAGACAGAGCTGAAAGGAGAGTAAATATTGAACTTAAACTTGCCAGACTGTCAGAAACATGACTCCAAATGCCTGCTAATGTGGCCAAAAAAACTATTACTGGTTATTGCAGGTGCAAACGGTTTCAAATAGAATAATAACAGTAAAGATACTGGGAATATAGTGCAGTGTGTGCCAGCATGTGACATTAAAAAAACACTACCCTGGATATGGTTTCCATAAGACAAACAGTAAAAACAACTAACACTTCATTGTTTCATTATAAACACGCAGCACTGTACACAGGCATAAATAAATCAAAGAGAATGATTCATATATACTTTATATATGCGCTTTTTTCTTTACACAATTTTTGTTACTCAGGCTCAGGCTCACTAACATCACAGTCAAATGACTGTCACATGCAAACAGCCTCATATTCCATAATACATGTAACACTGATTCCCTTAACTATTAATCAAAAAAAAGCAATAATAACAACAGCTTTTTTCATATTATTTGAAGCATTAAATTATTCTAATATAGCCGAAGGCCAACTGAAATGGAAACAGGAACATGCAGATCCAGTCCATTATGCATTGTTAAACGTTGATCTATGGTTTAATATTTGCTTCCCAACAGCAATGACAATGTGTTATTACCTTGACAGAGGGCCATAATGTTCGTTGACATGCCAGTGATTATTTAAATAAGCTGCAACAATAAATACAGCTCCACATGATCTGAGGTATGAGTCTCACAGGGAAAATATGCAGACAGAGAAGTAAAAATCTAAGTTTGGAACTGAGATTATTGGTGGCTGAGAATGAAAAATATTAATGAGGTGTATCAGAGAACCAGCTCATTGTAATACTGAGATTAGGCTCCAGAACAAAACTCAAGTATGATGTGAAGGGAAATTACTGAAATGAATGATTTAAGACTTGTTAACGTGTTAGAGCAAGAAAAAAAATGTGATTATGTCTGTTGTCAACATGGAAATAGCTGTATATGCCTAAGGCCTAAGGAATTAGTGAAACTGGTAAGGCTGCTCATACTGTACATTTTTTAATTCCCACAGCTGTGCTGCAGCGCCTCTATATTTTTCCTCTATGTACAGAAGTTTCTTGTAAATAGTTACAGAAAACACTAAATCAACATCAGATTGTTGCTGGAACTTTCAAAAGTGGCTGTTTCACTGAAATGTGTCTCGGAGCAGTTGGCATCCACATGCACAAGGGACACACATTTCACTTCAGCTAAGGATGCAAACGTATTCCTTTGACAGAGACACAATAAGTAGCAAAGCATCAGCTAAAATAAACATAAAAGCCTCTTGCCAAACACCAACTGTTATGAAAGGCAGCGGAGAGCGAGCATACTGGCATCCGCAGCAATTAGAGGAGAAGGGTTAGCGAGGACTCCGCCTGGCCCAGACTTGCACGCCCGCTCTCACACCTGTTTCTGCTCCTGGTCCAAACCAAGGAGAGAGAGAGAGAGAGAGAGAGAGAGAGAGAGAGAGAGAGAGAGAGAGAGAGAGAGAGGCTGGTTACTTTGTCGTAGTGCCATCTTAGCCCGGCATCGTCTAATGAGATTAGATGGTTCACTAATGAGCTCTACAGTGAGGAGAGTCAACTGTGAAGTGAAGGTCAAAAATTTCATCACTCAGATGTGCTGTTGGACTTCAGGAGTCATTAACTAATAACAAACAAATGATTTAAAGGAGCCCAGCTATGGTATTTTGGTTGGCCCCTTGAGACTTTCTCTCTCCTTCTCTCTCTGTTTTAACAAGCATCTAAAGTATGGAGGTAAAAGAAAAACACGGAGTAGCTCCACTTCATGAATGGAAGTGATTTTGGGGAAGACGTGCAGACTAAATTAAATGGTCAAATGCTTTTTCTGTAGGAAGCCACAAATGACACAATTCAGTTGACTGTAAAGAAGTTAAATGGTATCTGGAAATTAACAATGCACAAGCAGTTTATGTCTTTTCTGCAGATTCAGATCCAATCACAAATGTAAGCACATTGTATTCATTATGGCCCTTTGAGAGGGTACAAAATCGCTGAGAAAGACTGCAAGCTTTTCCAATAACTTTTTTTCCCCTCTCTATCTGGGATCTTTACCAGATGCCCCAGTGGTGAGCTAAGCATCAGGGCAGCAAATGAGCATTTTTTCGCTGGTACCTTTATTAATGTGCTGACATAATGTCATACATGTTTAACCAGGTAATAGAAGGCTGTAAAATAATGATCTATATTGGCTTTTAAGACAAGGTATTAATCTCCGGCATCTCTTTTGCCCCTTTACTCTGCCACTTCATTCAGCGAGGGTTAAAGCAGATTGACCTCCCTTCAAATAAAATTAATTGTTTTCAGTATTAATTTTATTTGCCACAAAGAAAAGCTGCAAGGCTGGTGAAATGTTTACCCATATGTCAGCATTTCCCTTTATTGGCACACAACTAAATGTTTGCATTTTTTTTTTATTCCGGAAGGATTTCTTATTATGTGTAATACCCTGTTAACCAGTGATAAAATTAATTTCATTTTAGCAATATCAGGAAGATGTAATCAACATGCAATTTGCTTAAGTGCACAAAACTATCATTTTTGTTAGCACTGCATATTTGCTGAAGAAATATCACATGCCAGAGTGTATTAACACAGGGAGGATGCCATGCATCTTCCCATCAGACCTGAGAGATCCTTGTCACCACTATCTCCTGTAATCTGTTTAATACTGTTTATGTCTGACCAAATTGAACATGTGGTATGGAATGACTAATGTCAGTCTCATAATTTAGTCATAACACTCTGTACCCTATAGGGGCCATCTATGGATGCTTAGTCCATGAGTGCACTGCATGAATAGTGATCCATTCACCCTTCACCTTTAAAAGCCCTGATGGCAAGCCCCATTCAGATGCAACTACTCTATCAAGCCCAAACCATCTTTTAGATAAAACAATAAAGATTCGATGTGGACATATGTGTGTGTGTGTTCATGCCTGTGTGCATGTGTGTGTGTGTGTGTCCACAGAGCCAGCTCCCGTGTGAGGATGATCTCACTGACCCACGTGCTGAAGGAGAGAGAGAAAGAGAGCACTCGAGGTGATGACTTCTCCACTCACTTAGAGAACTTTGACTTATGAGGTGCACTGCATTTAGCCAAGCTAATGCAAGTGAGGGCTGTGCCATTAACCTCGGGAAGAGAGGCAGGCCTAGGCAGTATGATGCATTCAGATTGGCAGAGAACAATATTTCACCATGACAAGCATTTCCAATGAATAATTAAGTGTTTAATATAATGATCTTGAGAGAGAGTGAGAGAGAGAGAGAGAGAGAAAAGAAAGACAGAAAGAGAGAGAGAGACAGAGACAGAGAGAGGAGAAAATGGTAATTCCACAATTCATTGCCCTTAAAACCTATCTAGCATTATTACCCAGCAGCATTGCATGGGGGAGAGGGCTTTTGTTGAAACAAATAGGTTTTTGATGGCTCCGCCAGAGTAGGAACGGTTATTAGGTTTGAGAACTCTTTCATGATGGAAGTGGTATCCTGCCGAGCGGAGATCATGAAATTTTAAGTGGGGAATTTACAGCAGAAAGACTGCGGGACAGTGAGGCCGTCTGGGCAATGCCTGGGGACACATGTGTTTTGGTGAAGCATAATGCTCGTCTAATGTCACCGCGAATAAATAGTTAACAAGCTGGAGATAGTTGTGCTTGTTGGAACTGCAGCCTGGTTCACAAAAATATCTTCTTTTATCATTGTTACAAGAATAATTTGAGTTTAGAGTCAGTTGGGAAAGATGAAACGCATCTACAGCAGGGCAAAATAGTGTCAAGTTGCAAAGTCTGCGGGACAAGTTGTTCAATGAAAAGCCAATAACAGAAAACCAAAAAGATGCTTAGATAAAGGAAAAACTACTCAGGCTCCTTCATTGTGATTGGCATCATGTCAATACAGTGCAAATTTTGTACTCGGTGCACGTTTGTTTAAAAAGAAAAGGCAATGAAAAGTTTGGGGATTTTATATTTATCAGAGGAGCAGCTTAGATTACAGAGCATATACCTTCAATCATCATATTGATGACAGTGGAGCCTGACCACTACTGAAACTTTTGAGACTGGTATCAATATCAATATATGAGATTTTTTAAAAATCTGATAGGGATGCTCTGAAGGTGTAGGAGTTAAGGCACTGACCACAAACCACAACGTACCAATCTGGTCAGGACCTTGGATGTCTTTCCCTAACTCTCTCTCTCTCTTTCTCTTCACATATCCTGCCATCTCTCTACTGTTAGCCATCTAATAAAGGTATAACATGGCTGATAATGATATATTGGCTGACTGACTGTTCTGGAAGGCTTGTTTTACTGTTAAGAAACTTTGTCAGTGCTCTCCGGTGGACAAAATATGTAACAGTGACACTGTTTCTAAATAAACTCAAACTAGTTATTCTTGTTATTTATTGGCCTTCATATATGGCAACATGTCAGTAATAAGTCAAAAAATGAATCAGCTATGGCTATATATCTGTCAGTCTCTATTTGACAGTACACAAAACAAGAATAGAAGACAGATTAAATGTTAGCAAATACCCAAAAAGTTAGTTAATTTTGTTTGTCAGAAAAGCAACTGTTGGAGAGTCCCATTACTTTCAACATACAGCATCACCTTGGCTTAAAAAAAGGCTGTACCAGCAGTTCCTTCAGGAAGACATACACATACATTAGTAAACCATCTCTTACATGGCCTTAGTGTATCTGAAACATGCACCAGTGGACTTTACCATTTTTCCTCTACCTCTAACAAACTTCTCAATCAATGTTGTCCTCTAAAAGTAAGCCAAGGACTACATTCACACATTAGCATGATTCACAGTCCGCCCACGCCCTCCAAACACAGTCTTACATGTCTCCAAATGCCCAACAGAGAGCTAATTTCACTCCTCACACTGGTGACCTTTGGCATCATATATATGTAGTGCTTGTTGCCTGTATGACAGATTCCCATGCATATTCATACCTACATATGGCCCGCCAGAATGAAGCCTGTCTACTTGCTGCAGACTGTAAAGCGCACAAGGCAGTTCATTACTGGGTGTTCTCAATCGGGTCCAGTCGAACCCTGAGGATTTGCCGGTGTGTGTCTGTGTGTGTGTGTCTGTGTGTGTGTGACGGGTTGATGGTGGTGAGATCATATTTGGTTGTACGTGTGTGTGTATGGGAGGAGGATGTATTGATGTGTGTTTTGTTGTGGGTTGCAGGCGAGAGTGGGATTGCGTTGAAAGAGGGGAGGGATAAGTTTGTGTGTCTGTGGTGGAAGTGATGGCGGCAGTGGGAAGTGTGCGTGTAAATGGCGGGGGTGGTACATGTCTGCGTTTGTGCATGTGCTTGTGTCTCTGAGCGGTGTGTGGGAGTGTGTTTGTGTGTGTTGTGGCACATGCTCACAGGCTTTCTCTTGTTTGTGAGGTGAGAAGAGAGAAAAGTGGAGTCCCTCAGCATGCCTCCACCTCCTCTTGCTCCATCTGCCCATTTCGCTCAGTTCTCCATAAATTAAAAACGCTCTACATCTGCTTTGGGGTACATTGTTAGTTGTGTGCATTCGGTGGTTCCTCTGTTTATGAAAAATTAAACACTTTTCTGCATTCGATTATTCCCCAACTCCCGAAAGCCCCTTTGCAACAAACATGACAGAGGCCCATGCTTCACCCCAACATGCTGAGAAGAAGACCAGGGCCTCCACCTACAGGAGTGAGGAACATCTCAAGTAAAGTGAAAAAAAGAGAAGAAGAAGTAATTAACATCTGTTCATAGTAATAGCAAGCACATGTGTGAAGCTAGGAAATGCTATTCAGCACTGGCAAGCTGACATGCTTTCACAGCAGAAATCAGCCATGACAAAAAACAGTTTGATAAACACTGACAACAAAACCAAGTGCGCTACATGTGTTGGTATATTTCTCTAAACTGTGCATGATTCACATGCCTGTTTGAAAGCAAGAAGGTAAAAGAGCAAAATATTCACATTGACTTAATAGAGAATGAATGGTGAGGCTGCAAAACAGCAACCACTCTTAAAACCAAGGAACTTCCACCACTATTTCCCTCGAACTGTCAATTAAACTATCCCCATGTGCTGCACAATTCCCCAATGTGCACTTGTTTCCTTCCCTGAATGCATTCACTGAAGACAGGACTGGCTTGATGAAATATAATTTCCAGTAAGTCAGAGCATCTGTATGCAAGAAGATGTGTGCCTGCAGATGAATAGACATTTTAAGGGACAGTGTAGATAATTGGGACAAAAGGGACCACAGGATGCCCCCTTAGAGCAGTCAGCCTTGAGTGGAATAATGAGTGTAATCAGAGGTTGTGGTCACAATGCTGCCCTATACAGAACACCCAGGCCACTGGGGAGGACCTGTGTTTGTCTTTGACATTAACATGCAGGGCTCCAGGGCAGTCATATTTGGCCATGGTTTGGTAACTGTGAGCCTTGTAGCAGAACAGGTGTTGCAGGCCGACGAGGCCATCAATCTCTCACTGGCCTGTCTCTGTAGGATTCAGGGTTAATTATCGTCAAATAAGCCATTAAGGAGAAGGATGGAAGCACAGAGGATGAGGGGATGCTAACCTTGGCAAGAGAGGGACAGCTGGGTGGCTGAGTTAGGTTAAGTTGGTTTTGATTGTTGCTAAGGTACTAATTCTACCTTGGTCATGTTTGTATAAAAAAAAATAACTTCTGTCACAGAGCCACAATGAATGTATCACTTTTAAGAGACAGAATTGAAGAATAATATTTGAAATCCACGTGTTTACATTGTTGTACAAGTAACCTTTTAAACTACATTCGTCAGAGTGGTGGTTGAGTTTCACCAGCTAATCATAAAGCCATGTTTGTTGAAAGTCCTTCCTAAGTTCTTCGTTATTACAAGATAGTTTTTGGGAATTTATTAAATCAGGTTGCACTATTATAACTTAAGAAATGTCTTAGCTACCAAAGATTTTAATCATGTATAAACTGGTGGCTAGGAAGTGTTTGACTTGTAGTGCCATCCAATCAAACGCAATCAACTAAACATGAGTACAATGAATTCAATTAAACAGGAAGTCGCTGTAACATCAAAAACTGTGACATAACTGCCAAAAATGACTGCCTTTTAGGAGGACAAACTAGATATTAAACTGTCAGTCCTCTGTAAATGTAGGTATGAATTATGGAGAAATATCTGAGTTTTAATGCCGTTTAGAATGAGTGGGAAATATTTGATTAACCTATGCTAACCTAACCAATGCTACTTAGTCATTTAGTCTAATTGTCAATGTTTGTGAAAACAGCTTACAAAGCTTACAATTAAACAGCATTTTGTTCAGATATGTTGACCATATTCCAAATTACCGTTGGTAATAGATAGATAACATTATAGCTTTACTTCAGTTTGCTACACAACAGTAACACCTGGCAGTTAGTGGGTGAAAATACTCCGTTAACTAAATTAATTAATAATTATGTAATGTTTTTTTGATTGCTGTGTAAACAGCTCCTGAGTGCGTGCAGTACAGATGCCTTGATCACTTTTTTCCAAGAATAATATGATAAACCGGGAAATAATTTGACCACTATGCTCAGGTTATCAAGAGGGAACACATGCTCAGGTAAAAAGTAATGACTGAAAGCATCAAAGGTGAGAGTCTATGTTAGAATTATATAGATTCATACCTATATAAAACACCCTCATAAAGCGTACCTTTTTATTGCCATTCACCTTTAGTCTTAACAGTATCCATCTCATTGTGGATTACTTCATAATGCATAAATGGAAAATGCCATTAGGGTTTCTTTTCATGCTCTTAACATATTAATTGGCATTACAGCGAACGTCGGATCATACAGTAAATTGTATCCGGTGAAGTCACTGACACCTGACCTATTGAAAATTTTACAGTGTGCTTATACCTTCATTTATCTACTCAATGTGCCCATGAATATTTAAGGCTGACAATTAAACCCCAGCTGACCTGCAGGATGGAGCTGGACCAGCGCTGTCAAAGTGATGCTGCATAAATGCACCCACGCAATCGCACTCATCAAAAACCCCAAAATGCAACCCCCCTCCTCCCCATGCTCCCACCTCCCACCTCCCACATGTACACAAAATTGCACATAGGCATATGAGCTTTGTCACAGTGTCACACGGTCACAGTGACATGGCGCGCGTATGACAGGCACATCACATATGTGTCATGTTTATGGGGGCATCAACAGACATGGTTTGTGTTTTGTGTATGTAAATGTTTGGGCAGGGTCAAAGTTAATGCATGTCAGTATCCTGCTTCACCTTGGTTTGGTGATGCAGACTGTGTATGGGGTATGCAACACTGCAATGGAATATTGAACAATGTAATAGCATGCTGCATAAAACAGCTCTATACAGTGTGTAGCAGCTAAATTGTTTTGCAGTGACAAATGACAGGTTTGCAAAATTTGGAAGAATTATCACCTGACTTTGCAGTTTCCTTCAGTTCTATGGAGCTTTATAGAGTCTTTTAGCTGTTAGTTGCTTTGCTTTTCCATTCTCACCACTCTCATCACTGTCATTTTTGGCCGCAAAGGCAGCTGTTTTTTTGTTTTTTTTATGTGTGTGCGTAAAAGCTCTCAGGACCCACCATACGCTACAGTAGCACCAAATATCAGGCAAAATTAGCATCTACTGTCGTTTGTGAACCAAGTGGAGCATTTATCAGCTAAAGAGACAAATATTTTTCTCATGAATTGGTGGAAACCAAAATCAGATCTAAAAGGAGAGAGGATATTAGACTTAAACTAAAGTGGTCAGAGACACGACTCAAGATGAATGCTACTGCCACATACATCTGCCAACATGTTCACCATATCAAGTTAAAAAGTGATGTATGTGTATCAGTTGTTTACAGCTTGTTTCTCCTGCACTCAGGCTAAAAAACTGTTATTGCAGGATCACAGAATGAAAATCTCAATTGTAAACTCTTTGGTGGCATGATAATTGTGTAGATATTGGCTCCCTCATAATTGAAAGAAAACAGTTTTAGCAACACATCTAATTATTTAATCAAAAGGGTAATGTGGTGAAAACTGATGCACCTCAACACTAATAATATATGGAGTTCAATCAATGTCTCTCTGCTGTCAAACTCTCAAGTTATATTTGATGTGATCCCAGATCAACAGCATGCCATATTCCCTGATGGATATCCATACACACAGCCTGAATATAATAACCATCACATTATGCTAGACTGATCAGTCTGATTCAAGATATATCTTCAGAAAGTGCCAATGCTGTCACCTTATTTTCATCTCCAACCTTGTATTAGTGCATTTGTCCCCTGAATATGGGTTATAGAGTATAGTCCCGGTTTTTAATGACATAAATAATACAGTAAGTCCATTGAAATTAAGCAGTCTTATACAGATGTAGGCTTTCTTACTTCCCTATCCAGCATGAACCACAGTGTCTATAGGTCAGATTACTTTTTCATATGTTATAAAATATAAATGAATCAAAGCTTTTTCTACCCCCCTAATCACTTTCCTATATTTTTATCACAGTGGCCATGAGGATAGAGGGGGAATGACTTCCCATTCTAATCATATTGTCATACCCTGAGGTTAGACCTTCCATTTTGCATACCAGAAGAAAATGGCATTGAATGAGAGACTTGATATACCGTGAATGTTAAATATATGTAAAAAGTGTTCCATTTATTCATGCTTCAGCAGTGCATTATGTCAAATGTCCCATCATTAAAAAAAAAATATTTAAGACAAGCCAGATAGAAACTCACTAAAACTTCTCCTAGCATGTCAACAAGACTCTTCAAACTTTCATGGATTTACTGATTCTACCCAGACGTGAACTCTATTACTTTAAAGCATCCCTAGCACCCACGATGTAGCAATTTAGTACAAAAACATTTTCTCTAAATTGTCTGACGCGTCGGCATACCCATTCTAGACTCCTTTCAGGCCCAAATCCAAGTTTCCATATATGAAAAATGTCTGGTTAGGGATCTATCATTATGGCAATCGCTCCCTCACTGTTGTATCATTTCTTTTCAAACACACATCTCATCTGATGGCCTGTAGAATGTCCCAGCTAGGGCCAGTATTTCCAGATACACTATTATTTTGCACAAGCGGTGATCTCCACAGGCAATCTGCATCTAGCTGTAGTGTGTGTTTGCCATGGGAATAGAAATCAGACACCTGTCGGTGCATTAAGAATGTTTTTTGTTTTTTTTATATACAACAGCTACCAAGCAGCCAGGCATATCAAAGGAGCGGAGTGAAAATGTCTCCTTGTGGAGTAAGAGAAAGTTACATTGTAAAACAGGAAAGATATTATGGTTTACAGGCATTGGGGACTAATATAACACTCCTTGTTGTTGCCTCCATCATCGCTGACATCTGGGACAGTAATCATACTTTAAATGGAATCACAGCAATGATGACAGCTTTTCAGATTTATCACTCTTCTCTAAATACTTCTACATTATTCTGCCAATTTTCTATCACAGAGGATCAGTGAAAAAAGAATATGCACCTCTCAACAATAATAAAAACAGATCCCCATATATACAGTATATACACATACATTGTTTTATATTATTTTGATGGAAATGATTCCAATTTGTTATTGTTTCTTTTTTTGTACATGTTTTTATGCAAATATAATTATAATCACAGATTGTGGCAGGTGATAGGGTCTAGCTCTCTATTTGTCTCTTTTCATGTTTCTCTTTTCCCCTTTTTAAAGTCTGTTAAAAGCAGCTGTGTGACAGTGACGTTTGAGTTACCAGTAGTTTGGATCGGTCCATTGTCTAAATTTGTCCCTGGAGGATGTTTTCAAATGTGTGATACCAAGTCCTAGGGGAAATAACAGCAGCTGTGAATGCCATATTGATGATGTTCTTTGCCCCGGTGTTTTCACTGTCAGATTGGCAGCCGCTGTAAAGCACAAGGAGAAAAAAAATGATGTCATAGGGTCACAGAATAGAATAATATAGCTGAGATCATGTGAAGACTATGTGGTGAAAAACAGCTTTATGGTTTAAACAGTAACAGTACACTCATAGTTTAACCAAATTGATGTCACATTATCAATTCAATCAGATAGTTAAAGGAAGAAGAGCACAGTGTTTTCTGTTCACTTAGAGCATGTTGTTATAATTTAAGTTTTAGTGTATACCACCATAAACAGTCTAAAGGTCAGATCTCAATTTATTCTGCAGGAGTTACACTACCTATATTACATATATAATACCATTAATTCTTGTTGAGTGTCTTATGCAAATTCAATCCGCTCTTATCTCCGCAACTTCATTAATCTGCGGTTACATCCATCCTCGCCTACTTCTTGATCAGGCTGGAGCTCAATACTCTTCATTAACTGAACCTTTTTCCAGGGAATATTCAATCTTACGTGAGCCAGGTCAAGCAGGACTACACAGCCGGGGATTGTGATTCTAATCATGTAGAGGAGGACAACATACACCCATACTTGTTTAATTGGCTCATATACCCATGTTGAGCAGGTGCTGATAACATCCCACATGCACTGTTTTTCATAAGTGCGTGGCTCCTCCACTACCGCCCTCCACACACCCAAGAGAAGCAAAGAGGGCAAGTAAACGGATAGTCTGCTTGAGATACCCTCTGAGTAATAGCACCCTGTACGTTTGAATCTTTATAGGGGCTTCATTTGGAGGACCCGTCCCCCCCCCCCCCCCCCCCCGTCCCCCCCGTCCCCCATTCCCTCTCCCCACTCCACACATACACTATTATATAAAAAACATTATTAATATTCACCAGAAATTACTAAGGAGACCAAGAGAGGGTTGCCATATCCAGATGGATGCCCCTTAAATCTGTCTTCAATTAGTCTCTACTAACTTACATCTTCCAGTTGAATTCTGATTAGCTGATCTGGCAATTCACTGAGCCTAGCTGGAGAGCACTTGGTCCCCCTCCTGAGTGCAACCTAGCTGCATTTGAGTATTTTGAACCTTTGATCAGTGCGCCCTTATTACCTATAAAAGCCAATACTATTAGATTTTGCATTTCCTCATCCCTTTGTCCGTAGTGCTTTCCCCTAATTTATATAAAAAATCATAGGCTCATGTACTGAAAAAATGCCCACTGAAGTAAAACAGATGATAATACCTTTTAGTTAATATATTTCACATCTCTCTAATACAACTATGAACCTATGGCCCATCCATCTGTCTCTGTAGCTAGCTACTTCCCTCTTGTGGCAAACCAGGACACAGAGACGTCTGAGAAAATTACTGAGGTCAACATGTTCACTTTCCTTCTTCTTGCATTTTTTAAAGCTTGAAAAAGGAGGTTAGAAATGTGTATATCACAATAACACTCTACTGACATTCATCTTCAGTGCTGGCCCCACGCTCCTTCCCTCCCTCCCCCACTTCCTTTCCCTCAGTCCTTGCAGAAAGTGGATCACCAGGGTAGCTAAACCCCTGCCCATTAACATATAGAGTCTTTATTTAAATCCCATTCACTTTTCCATCCATTTCCAAGAGTGATGCCAGCAGGTTACAGTGATGGCATTGCATGAGGCCCTGATTGAGCTTCAATTTGAACATTTTATCTGATTGTGAGGTAAACAGTATCATGATGGATAAGATCTCATTACAATAGGAAAGTGAGAGTTTAATTTCCTGTACATGTTCCATCTTTATTAATGTCAGAGGCAGCTGGTCGTCAATTGCATTACAGGCCTTGGTACTCTGGCTAGGCATCCTGCTTGACACAAATGAGGCCAGAGAGCCAGCTTAAAGGGATTACATTTGGCACAATCCTCCAGCCAATTTCGATTTTAACATTGTTGTATATAAAGCATCACACAGTGTAAAATGCTTAACAACTTAGTGAGTTAAAATAGCCTACCAAACATTAAGTGTTATGCCATTCAATTAATCTGTGTTATTGTTGTCTTGATGAGCCTTCTCCTAATGTCTTGAAATAGCTGCCAGAGTGGCAAGAGACTAGCTTGTGTAGCAGGAGTAGACTTGTGTTGTTGTCTGTCAAGAGGGAAACTTACAGAAGAAGACAGTGACTGTCGCACCCTGACACTACTCGTCCAGTGAAAAGAAAGAAGTGAAGAAGAAGAAAAAAAACTTCAATAATAAACCTGTCAACACTCAAATCTGAATACCCAGGAGCCACAACTGTCTCAACTCTCCTCCCCTGGTGATTGTCATCATCACGGACACTCTCCTGAGAGACAGCATCTCATCTATCAGTCAGTCACACACACACACACACACACACACACACACACACACACATCAAACACACAGCCCTCCTGATCACATCATCTCTATTTGTCCCATTATATCCTTAATACGGTCTAAAATACCTCTGTTGCTCCAGGAAGGGAGCGTTGGAGGACTGAGGTGCTGTTGAGGTGTGTGTGTATGTCTGTGAATAAATGTGTGCCGTCAGTGGCTTCATTACTAGCGCAGCCTATTGCCTATGCCTGTCGCTAAGACTCTGAGACAGCCTTGTTTGTTTGTTTCCCCGCTGTAATCCTCAGCTGAGGTTTGACGTGCAGAGGGGAGCCTTAGCTGTGTTACCCATAGGCCTCTGGGAGCTGGAGCGCCGTGGTTTGTACCAGGAAAAGAGAGAGAGAGGCGCACTGGAGACTTACACCCCCTGCACCTGATCATTACCATGCTAAATTTATATTGATTGCTGTAGCTTAAGAGCTAAATGTGAGTTATTCCCCCGGCGCGGTCCCTGTGTAGGATCTGTGGTGGTGGGCTGCTGGTAATCCAGAGAAACCACAACATGTAGACTATGTTTGGCCATAGATATGGCGGTACACATTATACAGTGCCAGGGAGCATTTATGTTAACCTGACCACCCCTTCCAGCAGTGATTTTCAGTGATGAGTTGCACAGCTCTTGGATTTCACATTACATCCAAACCTTGCGTGCAGAAACTTACATGAAGCAGGGAGGGTTGTGGACTTGGAGGAGTGGGCAGTCTTCAAGATGTTTCCAGTTTTTTCCGCCCTTACCCCTCTGGATAAAGTTGTGTATTTGTGGTGTCTCTTCTCCTCCAGGCAGCTTTCATCACACATATGCATATGTGCTTGCCCTTGACATTATCATCAGCAGATTTGTGCTAGGGGCCCCGAGGTAAGGTTGAAATACTGCTGAGGCTTCTGAGAGAGTGGCCTGCTTTAGAGAGAGTGTCCGAGGGCTAAATAAGCACCCAGAGACGAAAGCAGAGGAAGGGAAAAAGCTCAGTAACTGAACCTAGCAGAGCGCCCCTCA
Organism: Euthynnus affinis; assembly: GCA_029490765.1. Lineage (NCBI taxonomy): Eukaryota > Metazoa > Chordata > Actinopteri > Scombriformes > Scombridae > Euthynnus > Euthynnus affinis. Next base: position 16,127,457 of record CM055851.1, on the reverse strand, counting down.
GGGGACAGCAGTAATTAAACAGTGATTAAATTAAGGGGCAACGCGGGCAAAACGCTGGCTGATTGACACTCTGCTGGCTCCTCTCTCTCTCTCTTTCTTCCTCTATCTCTCTCTCTGCCTTGCTCTCTCTGCGGGTTCAGCTCTGTCGTGGAGCATTGCTTTCTATTGACCTCCAATTACACACCCACTCTGAATTCTTCAAGGTCCAATTTTCGAAAACTATTTTCTTAACTGTGTTAAGAACATGGATCACTGCACATTTGCTTCTGAGAAGGCTGAGCTGCAGGACTGGAATACAGAAGTTGAGTAAAGGAAAAAAAAAAATACACTTAAATGCATAGTTGTCTTTGTGCTTCCAATACTATCAATGTTTACTTCAGATGAACTCACAAACTACAATCGCTCTAGCGTTGCACATAGAGTACTATCAGTCTTTACTACAAATAGTCTCACAAAAGTACAATCACGAGAAGCTGCCAGTGACTTAGAAGCTGTACTCATGCGGAATCCAAAGTGAGTCTCACCCTTTTCAAGCCTGTAGTCGGGCAGCTTCAGAAGTGCCTTATCAAATACTTTCCTAGGAGGGGAAATACCATAAATTACCTTTGGTGACTCCTTAAACCCAAAGCAAATAGACAGACAGAAGAGCTGAGCAACAGCAATAAAACCAGCTTTAACAAAACAATCAGAAAAACCAAGACACTGAAATTGCTTTCTTTCGAATCTAAAATTCTCCCCACGTTCCTGGCTTACCCTGCTTGCCACAGTGCCCCAGGTCTTCAGGCCATTGTATAGATTTTTATAAACCAGGTCTTGTGCTTATGAAAATATTGAGGGTCCTTAAACAATCTGTTAAGTCTTGTGATAGTGAAGAAGGTCCTCTTAGTGTGTAATACAAATTCAAATAGCTGTATGGAGATGGATTATGGGGCAGACAAAGAACAGGGGCCCACTTTAGAGGATGAGTTCAAGATGACAGGTATTGATTAAGTGCTCAATGAGAGCATGCCTATGAAAGGCCAGCCACCACACAGCTCATGAAAGAATCATATAGCTCATACACAAGACGCTCAGCAAACATACAGGCGTGGAGTGCAGGCATGAGCACATTGGAGCTTGTCATATCGCGGGCCAAATAGTAGACAACCTGCTTAGGATTTCTTGGTTTTCTGTGCTTAAAAGTCATTAAAAAATGATATCAAGCTTTTCTTATGTATTTTGAAAGCCTATTAGTACCTATATATCTGGTTAACTATTGAAGGCAGCAGACATTAACACCAAAAGATACACTTCTGTGGATGTGGGTTTGCCCAGTAAGACAGAAATGATTCCTTATGCCAGAATCCATTATTCTTTGGTTTGAAAAGCACAATTTGACACCGCACATTCCTTTACTCCTGACGCTGGTATTGGAGGTAAAGGGGGAAGGATGTTCTCAAAGATAACATGTGAATTTAATTTCTTGGTGAAACAGCGGAACTGGGAGACTTAGCTCTCCCGAGCATAAATTGTGCAGTCAATGCGCGGTTGTCAGAGTTTGTGATGATGCCGTGCGCAGACAGCCGTAATCGCAACAGCACTGCCAGCCTGACCCACCTCATCATCCTTGACATTTAGCACAGCGCTTTTCTCTCTCTCTTCCTTCTTCACAGTAAACAAATGTTTTAACCCTGATTTGTATCAGCGTAACCAGAGGACATGTAGTGACGCAAAGTGTGGAAAACGTATGGGAGAGGGTGGCAGAGAGAGGCAGAGGAGGGAAGAGAAACAGAGAGAGAAAGAGGGAGGAAATTGAGTAAATGGAGAGTAGGGAGTGAGAGGAAAAGAGATAAAGACAGAGGGGAGGAAAAACAGAGAAACAGTAGGAGAGAACAGATCAGCAGGGAGAACAATCTGGTCAGACTGCCACCTAACAGGGGGTATCTGAGACTAATCTCTAAGGAAAGCTGTCAGGTCTCTGCAGACAATGTTCTGATGGAAACAAGGCAATAAATGCTTCTGCATAAATATGCAGCTTCCTGTCTAACAATCACTGCTAAGACCTGGGTCCGACCTCATTATCCCTCGCTTGTACTGGCAGGTTTGCATGCCAAGTTACAGGCAGGACCACTAAAAAACTCCTAATGCTGACCTCAGTGGGAGGTCCTCTTCAGAAAAAAGTTAATCAAATCAGAGAGTTTTTTTTTTTCTCTTTTCAAAAGCGTAAGTTGTGTTGAATAAAATCTATATTTGACTTGTGAGGTTTGGTTAAATTTCAAAAGCACTCAAACAAATTGTTCAACGAGCAGTAAGACTTTCTGAGTGGAAACCCAAACATTAAGTATGTATGGTTTCTCTTTTTTCCATTATGTATGTAACTATGTGTGGTTTAAAAGTGGATCATATGAATAATCAAAGAGTATGGAAACATCTCCGCTTAAATCAAATGTGTCAGAAAAGAGCATTTTACGGAGCCATCACCCAAATATTTTCAATATACAATTTCAGATCCATGAATAGCATTGACAAAAGGCACATTTGACTTGATTACCTCTTGGCATTTCCTGCCATGAATGACGGCAGCAGTAGATAAGGCAATCACTGGACTGACATAGTGTAAATATATGAATATGCTCATTTATCCTGCTCTTCAGATAAAGATATAAGGGCACATAAACGCATGAATGGACAACGTCTCCCAGCAGCCAGGTCCCTGCCTGCCTGCCTGCTTCCCTGCTTCCCTGCCTGTCTGTCTGTAGAGCCTGACAGTACAGCAGCGTGCCCTTCATTATCACCGGGTAATGCTCATCACAACGGCCATGGCTTTTCTCCATAAAACCCCCAAGTCTCACTCACAATGAGAAATAGGGGAGATAAGGTGCAGGAGACCATTTCTCTTGACATTCACAACGGCAAACTCATCAGTCATGCTGTCAAAGGCACTGGTGTTGGCTAGTTTGGGATTTATGAGAAATAATGATGGGTTGAAAATAGCCGGTAAGGGCTTTGCTTTTACCTTTGGTTTGGGAGTGTTGTGTATTGAGACACGCTCTGCATAAAACCCAATTTCTTTTGTCAGTGACCCTTGCACTGATTTCACATCCAATCTCACAATGTACGGGGAGGGTTTGTCCAGGCCTGTTTAAGTTGGCGCTGACATTTCCTCCTCACATGATAAAAGAGTATGGCGGCAATAAGTTTATTTAAAAGAGAGAGAGAGCATTAAAAAATGGGCTGCACTCCCTTATATTCGCAGAGCATTATTCAAGTGAGGGTCAAGGCCTCTACGCTGTTAATCGCTCTTTAATTCATCTTAAGAAAAGGAGAAAATAGCTCTAACTAAAGAACATTAACTTGGACCTGTCCTCTCCAGAACTAGATCTGAAAATGGGATGACAACAAAACAGTAATAGCATGTGTCAAACACTCACATTTTCACTTCAAACTAGTGACAGGCAATGACAGATGCTCCCAGTGCAATTCCCTTTGTAAACATTCTAGGACATACTATCACTCATGTACGAGTAGTTATTGTGATGTTCCACAAGGTCTAAATACTTAACATAAATTATTAATTCCAAAGTCATTTGAAAGTGGATTTCAATATTGTTGCAAGGGCAGCATGCTTGAATCATATAGCGCAACTGCACAACTATAGATTATAGTCAGTAGGACTTTTAATAGGATCCCTATGGGACCATACTGCAGGGATGTCCTCAAGCACCAAATTATTAGTCAATTTCAGATTATCGACTTTATTAATTACTTTTCTTAATATATCTTACGAGAGTGCCAGGAGATATAGCCTAACTACCTAAAAGCTGCAAATGAAATGCTCCACATACATTTATATTAAATATATTAATGAAAATACCAGATTGCTGCAGTGTGTGGCTCACATGTAACTTGAAAGTTTATGAACCAGTATTAAGCTGCACCTGCTAAAAAGTGTTAATGCTCTACCAAACATTGCTCATAACCAAAGTGTTGTGAAATTACTGGACAAGAGAGCTCAGGGCAATTTTGTTTCAAGTGTGTGAATGAGACCTCTTGAAGCTCAAGGGTACTCGGATCAGTGTGGAAATTAAGCCGTGAGATTGTAGCTGAGGGGATGGTGGATTGACAGCGACATTAGCCCCTTAGCACCTCTGCTGTATCACACTATAGCTCTGTAAAATAGATGGACAGGAATAGCAAATTAAATCTTCTTAATAGTAGCAAGGGATGTACAGTCAGGTTGGTTTGAACTGCAGCACTGTACAAGTGCAGGACACGAAGGGTGGTGTTTTTAGTGGAATAAAATGAAGTGGCTCTGAAGTGTTTTGGTTAATGGGCCTACTCCAACCAACTTCACACAGACGGGACAGTAATATTTATATCAATTTGAAATGAGCTCCTTCACAATGCCTCCTGCCCTATTCTTGAAACAAGGTCAAAGGCTGTGCTCTGTTCTTTGCTGTTAATTTGGAGTGATTTATTAAATTCATTACATTACAAACATGAACAGATGCTAAAGGGTTACTCAGTAACAAAAAAAGAGTGAGAAAACACTCATGGCTACTGCACTGACAGCACCCCAAGCAGCTTGCTTTTGTTGCGGCTTTGTTGTTGATTTCTCACTACCTGTTTTTCTTTTCCAGGTTCAGTGACACCACATTGCTTTGCTACAAAGACCGACCTTAATGTAGACAAAGCCAAGTCGGCAAATCTTTGCACAAGCAACATGCATGCACGCACACACTTTTAACAGTAGGAGGTACACTGAGGGAGCAAGGCGTTTTTCAATGCATTTAGATGAGACCTTTAACAAAGGTCCCTAATGCAGATATCAATGAAGCAAGGGACTGGGCTATCGGAGCGAAATTGGCTGACGGAGGGATGTCACCCCTGTGCATGAAAAATGATGGATCCCATTTGTAAACTTCTCTTCTACCCTACTGCCCCCCCCCTTTCCTCATGGCCACATGCACATGCAACTCCCCCCCAATCCTCCACCCCCCTTCCATCACCTTCTCTGCCATTTGTTATTAAACAAGGAAGTAAACCTATGACTTTGCTGGCAAATAACAAGTGGTCTAGTAAAAAATTGGCACTTTACTGACCATTTCATGTGACTGTCAGGAAGCCCACAGAGGACTAGGAGAGTTCAGTGATGACAGGATAGATTAACATCATGGACCTTGTTTTTCATCTTCCTTTCATTTTTCATACTATCCTCCAGGGACAACAACAAAATGAAACCAATATCTATGAACCCACAAACAAACAAACTAGAGCTTTCCAAATATTAGATTTTGTATGCTGGATTGGACAATCTACTGTTTCTTTCCACTGACTCCACGGTAGGGCTTGATTTGCAAGGCAACACCTAAATCTATCTAACGCATGGAAGACGAGCAGACTGCTGCATTAGAACATACGCTTTTTATACTCTGAAATAAAACAGGTTTATATCTCATATATACAACTTCTCTCTTTTTTGTAAGTGTAAAGATGACATCTGAATGCAAACATCAACCCAAACGATACAACACAGGTTGTGCATAATACAACAATTTACAGAGCTTGCAGGAATCATGCTAAGCATATAAAGTGTGATAAGCAACATAATATGCATACTGAGCTTTTCTAAGGAAACAATGATATGTTGCTAATCATCTTAGAATGAATTACTGCATTTTAAAAAGCGGTGTGTTGAGTCAAAGGTGTAGAGGTTAATGTAGGCAAACAGGCATCTCCGCTGGAAAATGAAAACTTCCCAGTGAAAAGTGATGGCCAGCCTAAACGCTGACATTGCGGTTTCAGTGATGGAGTGACTTTGGGAGGGTTTGTGGTCTGCTAGTGTTCAAAGCTGTGCCTTGAGGGTAAGAGGTAAATTTGCTAAGTTAATCACATAATGAGGCCAATTAAACATTGGAGAACCCTGGTGAAATGGGAGCTGCCATAGAGTGTTCAACAAATGAGGCTCTGTGGCTCTGCTGATTCCCTCTCTGGACAGGGGCTGGACAACCCAGTTTCAGCTGATCTGGCCTCCAGTAATCCTCTACTAAGTATTCACTTCAACATTTATGCAGTGTATCTTCTTAATGTATGTAAAGTAGACCGGATTATGTGTCTGTATTGGGTGAATTTAAGCAGGAATGTGTACATTAACATCCAGTCTGGATTAGAGCTGTATTTAATGATTTATTTCATCATCCATTAATGCGTAGATTATTTATATGTAGTAATTGACCATTCAGTTAGTATATAAAACATCAGAAAATAGTGAAAAACCATCACCTTCTCTGAAAATCCACTTCAAATTGTTTGTTTTGTCCAAACAACAGTCCAAAAAATAAAGATATTCAATTTACAATTATATAAATCAGAGAAAAGGAGAAAATCCTACATGAAGTCTTCCAAAATTAGAGAAGTTTGAGTTGTTTCAAACAGGTTTCTGTATTTATGATTTTGTCTGTCTTCTTATCACTTGTCACTGAAGTGGACAATGATATTAGGTGCTCATCAGGATTTATTAATATTCTAATCACAATCTGATTCTGACAGTTTGCTTATGTTGCAGTCAGATCAAACCAAACTCACATAATCCTTTCGAGTTTGAATTTCTAAAGATTTGAAACCAAGTTCTCAGGGTCTTTAGGAAATGAAACAAAATAAATCAATAATTAAACAGTTGATAAATAATTTTTTTAGCATCCAACTAAGTGACTGATTATTTCAGCACTAGTCTGGATTCATCCTGACGGTGTTCAAGAGGAGTGTTACGCAGACATTCACTGGAACTCTGAATGACACCAGACTTGTTTCACCAAGGTTATTACAGAAATTTACCAAATATTTCCTGACATTGCCCCTCTTCATCACAAACAAGCATTTTGGTGGTTGAGCCTGCAATTGGTCTCCTTGATGATAACTGCTGGGACGCGTTGTTGACGAGAGCATCTGAGTGTTAAAGTACTCTTGGGGGGGTCTACAGGAGGATAAATCACTCCAGCTGCAATTAGACTTCCCTGAGTGCTTCCTACACTACCTGTAACTCCAAAGGCACAGGCACAGCATGCCTGAGGTCAAAGATCATGAGGGTTATACACTGAACAAGATGAATGGCAGTGAAACAGTGTATTCATGTGCCATCATCTTACACATAAGAGTGCTAAGAGCTCTATAACCCCGGAGTATTGTCCTCTTCCAAACCATCTCTTGTTCACATACAGACCGAAGGGTTGGAGTATTATGAGTCCTCGTTTTATGATACTGAAATATCTGCTTTACCTGTTCATCAACTGGGAGCTAAGGCCCGTGGGTGTGTAGGTTAATTTAGAATGCAGATCAGAACTAGCCAAGGATAGAATATATTGCTTGAAAGCTGTAGGGCTATCATAAATGAAAAGCCATATCACTGTCACAGACACAACACAAGGCAATAAGGAACTGCAGAGAGAGCAGTACATTAAAACATGAATACATGAGGAGATATATGGACACTAATGAAAGAATATTTCAGCACCATCAAGGGTTTATAAAAGGCCCACCACGATCCACTAATCTGGATGTAGAGGATTTGCGCAGAGTAAGATGGACAAGGGAAATTAAGGCAGGCACATTTTACCAGATCATATGGCGATGATTTGTTAATAAAATGCAAAGCGACAGGCTAGATGTGAGACAGCGACTAAAGCGTGGCCATGATTTAGACTTAATCCGTCATTATCCCGCCTTTGAAGTGACCTCACTGTGCATGTTCCCACTGTGACCCAGAAGCACACTCACAGCTTCTTCATTAGCCAGGATGAAACAGAGCCACAGCACACATGACTTTGATGTCCTGACCTGTCCACACAGATCCACAGACATACAGATGCACACGCAAACAGCATACCTACACACACTCACACATCACTGGTATCCTTATCACTGACTACACTGAGGCATGGAAAAACATTACGGTTTTTAATCAATTACGGCACTCACCTTTGGGGCAGCACATTCATTACATATGATAGGAGCAGCTAAGGGACAATATTCCGATTGCGTGCTGAGATTGAAATGAAAGAAATTGTATGGTTAGAGGGTAGACAAAGACTGCAATTTTGCACAGCTGAACATCCTTTGCTGAATTTACATATGTGCACACAAAAGGGCTATACCGCATGTGATTTCACTGATATAATTTATGTGTACCTAGTGATTTATCATCCTTAGATCACTGTGTAGAAATAAAGCACATATCTCCTAAAGAGGTCCACACATGCTGCCAGTAAATGATAGCTGTTATAAAAGTTTATCATGGCTATGAAATGGAATGAATCAATCAAAAAAGGCACAGGATCCCGTCGTGCAAGATGGTGCCCCAATCAGAGGTAGTTATTCGGTAGGGGCCCGGGGGTTAAAAAGATTAAATACATGCAGCACATATACACAGATTTGTTAAAAACAAATCAGAATACTCACATACTGTAATTGAAAAATGTGAGTTGTTGTAAGTAATATTAAACAGGAAGTTTCAGGAAGTTAATCTGACTATTAAAAGAAGAATTCCAGATGTGCTGATAACCATTTATAATGTATGTACATATACCGACATCAAATGCTTACCAGTAAGCTAAACAGCAGACTGAACAACAATTAGAGATATGTTGATGTTAGAGTACTTTACTGAATCCCCATTTGAAACAATAGATACATAAAACATACAAGGAAAGTTCTGGAATTAGATACATTACATGGTAATTATGTGGGATTAAATCTTTGAGGGCACAATTTGTAACATGGCAGGTTATGGTTGTTTTAGGTAAATATCAACAGACAGCATGAACTTAAAAGTTCATAGTAAGCATAAATACAGGTTTAGTCACACTTTAATGAAGGAAGCACAACATTTGCCGGAAGAAGGCTCATCAGCTGTTTTGGATGGTAACAGACACAGGAACATAAATGACAATGAATCATATAATTGACACAGAAACAACAGCTGCTGGACACGAGTTCTGAACATGTAGCTGTGGCTGGTCAAAAGTAACATCTCTCCCGGGCCTACGACTACACCAAGGCCGGATGAAATGCCTGAAGCAGGTGAGACTGGGACCTTGCATCGACCAGCGTCTCCTGAGAGAATAGTCAAGTCAGTCGAGTGAAGCTCAGTGGTAGGACACAACCCACAGTCCGCCGAGCATCAATATTCCAGTTGTAGAGGAAGGTAAGTCATCCATGAAATCTGAGAACCTGGAACCAATCCAGACAATCCAGAGGTGTCGTGGACCTATCAATGAAACACCAGGGGAGGCAGATGCCCACCTGATGACCCCAGTGAAGCTTCTACCCATACCCCCACTGCTGGTTGTGATTTACAGTCTGCATAAACAGGACTGAATCATTGACAGAAGAAACCTAGACTCGACTGATCCTCCTGAAGTTCTGTTGCTACTGGTTATGATTTACAGCCTGCATATACAGAACTGAATCATTAACAGGAGAATCCCAAATTTGACTGATCCTCTTGAAGTTCTGCCGCCGTGTGGGCCTATCAAAGAAACACCAAGGAAAGCGTGTGCCCACCTGATGACCCCAGTGATGCATTTACTCATGTACCCTCACTCAAAGAATGATTTCTTATTAAAACATGGGATTGTAAAACCAAGTCTTATGAGCTCAGCAGTAAGTACCTTCCGGTGGAGGTACATGAGCATTGATCACAAATCATTTTCACAAATAAATGTAACCTTAATATTTCTTAAAATTTGCTCAAGCCACAAAATGATTTCAGAAGCTATCATGTCTAACAAACTCTGGGACAAATAATGTCAATGGCAATAGAGACTTTCAGGTGGGTCACATGGACTGTGTCACAGTTCAGAGGTTGGATGCTGCAAAGGTTGTGGACCAACATGATGGGTGCTTCGGAGGACTGAGACTGCTCCTCTTCCCCAAAACCTACAGAGCAATGCAATTAGGCAGTCCACCTCAGGAACTTTAACTTAACTTTAAATTTAAAAACTTCCATTAATGGCAAGGTCCATGATAAGTTTATGACTATTCACTGTGACACAAGAGGGACAACTGGCAAATGATGTACCAGGTTACTGGTATATATACCATACTGGTATATATACATGTATTTGTAATGTGAAGACAACTGGAACATGCACATCTGGAAGATGACCCTGAATTATTAAACAACTGATTACAAAAATTGACAGAAACATCAGTGATTATGGGATATTTGAGAATACAAACGATACCTCAATATTAAGACAAAATAAGGCTCTATTTAAAAAAAAAAAAAAAAAAATGAAATGGGAAATGTCTTGTGGTTTGTTACAATTTATTTGTTCTAAAAATTCAGACACTTTAGATGATCCAGCCCCAGTACTGAATCCTGGCAACTGTCTACACACCATTAAGATGCAATTTGCTCATATTTTTACAGCTTCCTTTCTAACGGGAAGTGGAACTAAAACACAACTACAAATCAATTTTTGTCACTAATCTAATCTAGTCACCAAAGTAAATACAGTCCATAAATACAGCTCTCTGGCGGCTGCAGTGCCAACTCCTCCAGTCAGGGGGCTGTAGAGGTATATATTATTTTTAAGTATGTATGTTACTTTGGAAATTATATTTTAAATATTTCCATGAACCCATCAGTAATTGCCAACACAATACATTACTCACAAAGTACATTAATGTATGGTTTGTGTATATGTAAAGCTTTCATTTAACAACCTAATCTAACAACATGGAATCCTTAAAGAAAGAACCCATCTGTGTATTTCACACACAGTCTGGTAGAGTCTACTCCCTAACAAAAAGGTGTGAGCATCCATGCGGTTAGCTGCACAACACACATGTTTGCTGCACCTTGTAGAAGTGGAGTTCTTTCCCCAGGCAATGGCCCGTCAGGCCAGACAAGCAGGCCGGGTGTTAAAGTGTGAGCTGGGTACACAGAGTAACAACAGGGCCATCTGCCCTGGGAATGCACACATCCATCTTACTAAGGACACTGAGTCTGGGAACAGATAAAGGAAAACAAGGGGGGCAAGAGAGAAAGAGGGAGACTGATGAAGCAAGAGAGGGGCAGAAAGGGAACCAGTTGGAATGAAAGGGGAGAAAAATAAATAGAAATGGAGAAACAAATGTGTACACACATGTTTGTGTGTCTGTGTGCTCAATGTTGATGATAGACGAGAGTGGCAAAGGAGAAAATGAGTGAAGACAAGGTGAGAGAAGAGAGAACAGAGAGGTTGGTATAACAGTAACGTAGATAAAGTTGCACTACGTAGTGAAAGATTAATAATTTCAACAAGCATAATACATATGCAGGATTTTTCTCTAGCTGATGTGATCATTTACAGGCTTAAAAAACCTGAAGTGGGTCATTAGACCAGTGGGTAGAGCTAAAATGTTACTAATACTACTTTTAAAGCTTAATTTTTCCAATTCATACACCACAACTTAATTACCACAGTGCTACACTAGGAGGCTTATGAGACTAACATTTTATAATAGTATTTTTCCATTTAATATTCACACTTTTGTTCATAATTAATGTATTTGAAAAACAGAATGCCATTCTCTTTTATTTTACCCAGCAAGACATCAGGAAGGTCAGTAGAGATGACAGCAGTAAGTCTCAGCTCCCACCGTCATCCCTGCTTCATAGCCATCTGTATACTGTATGACTGTAACTCTGCAGTCAGCAGAGTGATATCATCTGGCATTCTCCATTTGTTTTTATTTTTAGACCATTTCCTCATCGCTGTGTAATCAGTATATATGGTCCCACTGATATAGCACTCTCTCTCTCTCTCTCTCTCTCTCTCTCTCTGACTCCACATTACCTTATCACACTGAGAGCTTTTAGCTGTGCTTCCAGCCATTAGCCTCAGACAGTAGGTAGCTACCAGGCTAGAACAGTGAGTGAGAGGGAAAAGTGGCCTCCTGGTGGCACTAGATGATGTCAGTGGCGGAAAAGGTCTTTTTATAACACCACCTGTCTATCTTGCTAGGAGGCCTGATACAGGTCTTGAGGCATGTGGAGCCTCTCTATGAAATTACCTTTGACAATTTTCATTTCACTTAAACAACATATAAAAGTTCACAGACATTTTTGTCCTATTCAGCCTGTGGCTGCAGTGGACTATAAAACACCCAACTATGCGCCCTTGAGCAAGGCACTCAACAAAGAACTTCCACGAAAGCTGCCCAGTAATTTGTGATACGAGATTGTGGTAATACCAGATCCAAGGTCTGCACACCTAAAGCATTTTTACCAGATGTTTGCTGTAAAAAGGTGTTTGTAGTACTTGAGTAAAGGTTATAAAGGAAAATATGTACTTTATATGTGTATCTATTCATCATCAATTTTATTATTTTGTGTCTTATAGAGTGAACTGCACTCAACACTGTAATCCATCATTTTAAATCACTGCAATCCTAACACAGAAAGAGAAGAGAAATAGTGTGTCTATTATTTCCAAACAACTTTGAGGCTCTCTGGCTGAAACAGACCTAAAACACTTTAAGCTTCCAGCCTCTATTCAGGGCAGCATAGCTGGTTTAACATCACGTTGAGAACTATTGTTCAGCTGCTTACTGAAGCGTTTGAGCTGGTCAGAGTGCCTGCCATGTGAAACGACTGACGTGTTATTGAAAGATGGCCAGGCTCCTGCCCTCCACGGGAGACTTCTAAACAAAACAACTACTGGATACACCAAGGTGATCCTCACATCAATATCAATCAATTATTCACTTATTTGTGCTGGCTTGCGAAAAGCAGCTTGACTGCATTTTAGAAGTGCTAGACCGACATGCATTTTGTAAGAGGAGAATGGAGGGAGCGCTGCTATTACCCTGCGTTTCATCCTACAGTTGTGGTGAACTAACTTTCGCACTGTCACAGCATGACATAGAACTGCGATTAAGTGGGTCAATGATTCTTATTGTCTACATTACAGCCATTAGCTTTTATGGAAGAATACATCATGTGCGCCAGCTCTATATTTGAAGTAACATGCAGAGAAGCCTGTTTTATTCATTTTTGAATTTCTTTCGACACAAAACCGGGGTCAAGCCTTAAACTTTTCTGCATACTAAGTGCACTTGAACTGAATACATAACTAAGGTGGAATATTTTTGTGTGGGTGCCTCAGATATAATATATGCTGGAGAGGAAGAAGTGGCAATAGTACTGTAGTTATACAAGCAGCTGTGTCTAGTGTCTTTAGCAGTACTTGAGGGAGATCTAGTTTATTATTCCTTGTTTAGTCAGCCTCTCTGGACTTTTTCCTTGAAGTGCTTCATATGAAGTATAAAGTAAAGAACTACTACACTATGTTTAATATGAGGTGCTTTGGTTTGCTTTAGCACATACCATCACACAATCTCTTTCTCTGCTCCCCTGCTTCATGTTACACAGAAATATTATAGCTGTGCCCTGAGGTCAAAAGCAAAAGCCCTCATTCTACACATCACTGTGCCCTTGTGTTCTTTACAGCCACCACTATGAAAGGGACTGATTCACTTTTTTTGATCCACTCCAATATCATTAAGTTATTAGTTGATTTCAGTGGATTTAATCAGCATAGTAATTCCTCTCTATGGGAAGATAAGTCTCTCTCAAGAGCAGTTATGCCGTCCACTATGCCTGCTGATTAGACACAAGCCCCCCAAAATAATTCATCAGAAAACTGCAAAAAATAATTTATCAAAAGTGCTTCTCACAAAACCCGCTCAGGACCTTTGCTTCTTAATAATTAAAGTCCGCAATTAGGCATCTTACCATGCGCACAGTGTGAGGCTCCATGTAATATTCATAACCATACATAATTATGCAATATATTCACTGAAATAAGAGGCCATATATTCACGGTGGGGCTGTCAAGAGGCAAGACATTTTTATTTGGTTTATAACACTGTTTCATCTTATACATGAGCAGCTGGCTTCTGGAGACAGAAGAGAAGGAGGACGTCTGGTCCTTAGCAGTCTGACACTGTATTCTATGGCTCCGGCTTTTAGAGGAAAGAGAAAGAGAGAAAGGGTGAGGAACAGGGAGAGAGTGAGAGAGAGAGAGGATAAGTATTGAGTTATGCTCTAACCATGGGAACCTCTAATATCAAAGTCTATCTGCTGGACACAACAAAGACATACCTTAGCGGTATCATACACTGACCACAGAGTCAGTCAACGCAAGATGCAGAAAGAAAAGTAGGGACATTAAATTAAAATGGAGTGGAGATGGGGTGCTGTCTCGGGATGCATTGTATGATAAATTATACATAATGCTCATACCAGCATGATAAAGAACTATAGAAAAAAAAATAGTCCCAAAGCCCTTGATGGAGCCTGAAGCAAATAAGCAAAAGCAGCAGTCTATAGTGGACACACTGTGGGCAAGGTTGGCTTTCATCTTGAGATGCAGTTCAAAGCTACAGGCTACGCACAGAACAAACTGGCAATCAAAGCTACTGTGTAACTGGGCAGTGGTGCACTTCACAGAGCCTGTCGTCTCGAGTGCAGCAGAGATCACACGCAGACGCCTCTCTCACATCACAATGGCTGATTTTCAACACAGTCTTTGGAACTTATTATTTTTCACCATGTAAATGTTAAAAAAGAAGAAAGAAAGAAAAAAAAAGACTTATTGCTGTTGGGACCTGCTGCATTTTGAAGGCCTTTCATGACATGTATATGATGAATGAGAAGAAAAGCATACATTTTTATCCAACTTATCTGTAGTTAACAAAGGCTCTCATTCTCCTGCAGCGAAGCCATACCCAAGGATACCATTTGTCCTTTGCCTGAATAAAAACTCCACAAGTATGACTGAATGAAAGAGAGGAAGAATATATATTCTGTATGATAAAATGTATTGTAGAGGACTAAGATCCACAGAATATGAGATTACTTTTGTGTCATGAATATCATGAAGCTCTTTGTGGTGAGATTTCATAAGCGTTTAATATCCACACCACACATTTGTTATGCTCACAAGTTGTTATAATTTGTTACAATAACATGGAACATGCTGTATCCCCATATGGTTGATGAACACTGCTGTGCTCTATATGGAGCTCTACTACACAGCATTATGTGTTATGTATTTGAGATTACAATTTGGATTGATTACATATTTAATAATGGTGTTATATCTGTTTAGTACGTACCTTTGGAATGAATGTCATGCCGATCAAAGCAAGGTATGTTATTTTTTGACTTTTTCTGTAAAAAAAAAAAAAAAAGAAAGGATAAAAACAAATTTCTTTATAAATAAACATTCAAGAATCATTCAAGACTTATTCATCGTAGTAATAAACAAAACCAGTTTTTTAGTCCCTATTGTATGCTGTATGGCAAAACAATGACCTTTTTGAATATGACACAATTTTACTGTCGATATAATACAGATGTGATTAACATAAATAAGAGTTAAAGTCAAATAGGCGTAAAGGTCGTCACTCAGGACTAGTCTCGGGTCCGCAAGGTGATTTACAACAACTTAATTTGACTGTGTGGAGTAATTTATCTGTGACAGAGCAAGCCATGCAACTCTCTGCATGTAGTGCGCACATACAGGGGACAATATGCCATGACTGCACACATCTCATATCTACCCAATCAGTCAAGATGCTTTACAACTTCTGTCAGAGGCCCTAACAGTTCTCATAAATTACAAGGCTATTGTACATGGTGCCAATAACTTTTGAAGGAGAATCTCAGCCAAACTGAACCTAGTAGTATCTCTTGCTTTTATACATGGAACTCAAAATGGAAAATCCCTGATAGAGTATATGGAGGAGGCAGGGCAAGTACTTTGATGGTAGATTTGCTTTTAAAAAGGCCTCCTTTTTTTACTCAGTTGAAAAATTCCTTTCAAGGATAAAAACTGGCCCAGATATTGACATTTTAATGCAAAGCAGGTGGCAGACAGGTTTGATTCTCTTGCGTTTCCTTTCACATCCCACTTCCCTCCACTACAGCTCTGAGTCTCAAGTTATGCTTTGCATCTGTGTCATCTGCAGATCCACTGCGACAGCTAGGGAATATGAGGCATGAATGATGCAGAATCATTTATAAACAGCGACAAAAATATAATGTGATAGGGACAGATAAATGAGTACGTGGGTCTGGAGTCTGCAACCAGTAATGGGCTGTGATTTATTTCAAATGCCCCCTGCAGTGCCCATTGATATTCTGAAGGGCAATCATAACCTGTACTAGAGTGTACAAGGCTGTATCTGGACCACTAGTACAATCAATATGTGGATAATTGAAAGAGAATGCATGTTTATACGTCAAAATCATGCACACATCTATGAGTGAAACAATACTGATAATGAATGCTGTCAGGCAGATAAATCTGCACTCGTACACACACATGCATGTGTATTTGTGTACTTTTATGATAGCATGGATGACACATAAGTGAAGTAGGGAGCCTGCTGTTAGCGCAGGATGCAGTGATTTTCCTGGTGTCACACTGACATAGCGAACCTCAGATTGAAGGGCAGACAGTGATAACCACCTGCAGGGATTCACATCCCGTTCCATTTAGTCACCTTTGGAATTTTCACAAGGGACAATAGAGGATGCCAGGAAACCACTGAATGGGCCTCACTACCAAAGCCTATGTTTTGTAGGCAATTAGAATGAAATTGCCTGAACCAGCTGAAAGGCACACACCCCCAACAAAGGAGAATGTCAAGTTTACATCATTGCTTCGGTTTGTAGTTTACCACTATGCTATCTTTTTTCCACCATAATCAAATGTATATTGCACTTATTTCGTTTTTTTTTTTTTTCAGATGTGTTCTTCTTTAGATCAATCAAATAAATGTCATACCATGCAATTCTACTTATAATAAGAAGTCCTAGAGAAAGAAATGGATTTTCACAGTAACAAGGTACATATTCCTCTCATTCTGTCCGAGTGGTTCCAAATTACAAACGACATGGGAAATATAAAGAGTGGTGAATAATCCCTGGCTCTCAGCATGGCACACCTTGATGTGCAGGTGCCTTTAATACTAGAATAAGTCATCAGAGATTGGGGAGGCAAAAAAAAAAAAAAAAAAAACCCACTCAAACAGATGGTCTCCATAAAGCATGGCGTAAAGCTCTCCCAGATGTTGAGAGGTGGTTGCGGATCTGGTGACATGCAATGTGAGGGAGGAACTGGTAATGCAGAGTGTATTAGTGGTCGCTTTATGGGTGCATTAGATGCTGTGGAGGGGAACGCGGGGGCTGCCGCTGCTGCTGCGACTGCCAGTGAGCTACTACCAGGCTTTATGCTTTGATGAACCTACCCTTGAAAAACCAGAACATCCGTGACCGTAATTTGCAGAGCCTAGAAGACACCTCCCTCTCTTTAGCCTCCTGGAAAACATAAATCAGTTTCTCATATCATCATCTAGTCATATTCAATGCATATGCAGCTCTAATCAGTAAATGTCAGCTTTCTCCTCTATTAGTGATATATCAGATTCATAATACTCTTCCACATATGCAGTAAATCTCTGACATGGCCTATGTTTCTTAAAATTTCGAAGACGGGGCTGCATGAAGCGAAGACTTCACTTGAAAGTTAGATACAGAGAGTGGAGTGGCAGTTCAGTTTAGGGTGCCTCTGTAGTGAAAGCATCAGTGCATTCCAAAGTGTCATCTCTCTCCTTACCACTAAACAGTAGCCCAGACAGGAAGCCAGAATAAATTTCCCCAGTTCACTGTCCCCGCTGAGGACTCGCAGAACATCTCAGTCTGATTAATGGCTGTACACTGTCTAATGAACAGTAATTGAATGGTATAATGCAGTAGGTCCTTAAAAGCCCAGAGGAGTCGTCTTCTTCTGCCTAGCTCTCTGGAAAAGCAAGGCAGTGACATTGTCTAGAGTTGATTATAGTTGACCTTGCATGGGAAGAATAAGGCCTCTGAAATGGCTAACCTAAGCTTCGGGGAATAGGAGCACAGAAAACAGCTGAAAGACAAATGAAATGGACTTGAATTGGAAAAGGAAAGGAATGGATCAATGTGGCGGTCAATAATGATTCGATTTTTTATCACAAAATTCTTAAGAAGAGGAAGACAATTGATCAAACATCCCTAGTCGTATTGGCATTTCTAACAATATTAATTAAGAAAAAATGCTTAGCTGACTGGTTGATAAATCAGTCGATATTGTTAAATCAAAACAAATGATAGTTGTAAACACAATACCACACCAGTGAGTACAAATCTACCCTTGTCCACATTTCCTACAAGTGTATGACATCCACAACATAGACAGAGTCCCCCCTCATAAAATCAATCAGCTCTTTAACAGAGTGCACTCTAAAGGAAAACCCAACCTTCACAAAGTCCAACAAAAGTCAGTCAAGTGATTATAAGAAAAGCTTTGATAAATGTGCATCAGGCTCCGGCCGACCATCCTTCGCTCTCTTCCACTGAGATAGCCTGCCTTCACTCCCAGCGGACATCTCCACTTGGCAGAGATGCTGAATCTCGTTATTCTTTATTTGGCCTGGACCACACAGGTCAATATCACATGCACACACACACACACACACACTGCTTCACCGGTGTACTGTCTGTAAATATATTCACTATTTAAATTCAATGCAATAAATCATTTAAAGCTTCGGCTGAAAATGTAATCATGTAATTGAATTTGGTCATCAATATCTACTATATACATGCACATATACCGACTGCATGGGGTATTTCACAAGCACATATGAGCACCAGAGTGGGAGGAAATCTGTCCGAACTTGGCTCAAAGTATGAGTCATAGCAGTGCAGTTATCCCTCATTATTATTCACAGCCCTCTAAATGATGAGGTTGCCGACAACGAGACAGCGACAGTCTGTTTGGCCTCAAAGGGAAAGGGGAAGCATATGCATGAATGATGGTTAGACTTTCAGTTAGGTAAGTTTCACCTGCAATACTATTATTTCTGGTCTGACAACAGCTTTTATCAATCTAAAACATAGATGAATATAAAACGATTGCAATGCAAAATCTTTGTATGATAGAAAGTGGTTTCGATTTTTTTAATTTCTCTCCTTTATGGTGTCTACTAGGCTATAATTTTCTACGGCGCAGGCTTAAATTATACTGTACTGCACTGTAAACTGGAATTACCTGTTAAATCCTGCTTAAGATGTGGCGTGGCATGGTGTTTTCAACTGGATAGCTTGCTACCAAAATCCTACTTTCTCCCTATGTCAGTCTTCATTAGCTGACAAATCAAAAACATTCTTGGCAAGATGATTATTGCAAAAAGTAGCTAAGTCTGTACAGGGATTATTATTATTATTTTCCATTACCTAATGGTCATTCCCTACAATCCATAGCCAATCTGAATCAGCAACATTTATGTATGACTAAAAGCGATAAGTAATGAATGAAGCTATTGATGAGGTCTTTAGCCAGGGTCATAACTGGCCCCCAGAAGTCAATAATTATCCTGATAAGAATATCTTTATCGCAAAAGTGCATACGGCAGCAAAATCATCACCACACCAAAACATTCCCCTATGGTGTAATTGCCACTGCTTGAAATTATAGTTTTCATTAAAATGAATGTTCAAAGTTATTGATTGCTTAAATAAGACTCAATATCTTCTCATTTTAAAAGCTAAATGAAATTGCTTGGAATAGTAATATCACCAAACTATTGTGTGCATTCATCACAGTTACACTGCTTCATATTGCTGTCCCTCGAGGATTATTAGACCAAAATAAGTGTATTTAAATGAGTGTAATTTCTAGGAACCACAGATCCATGCAAAAACATCTGTATACACAGCTCAGGCCTACTTTATCACTGTGAACATACACAATAATCAGAGTAAAGGGCAAACATCAAATACAACAACATACTGTTATGGGGCTCTACTCGAATCACAAAGACACACTTTTGTGTATTTTTTAAGCTTGATGCTGTGGTCTAAGAGGACAAACTATACATTCTCACAGTATAGGGCTATAAACTCCTACTCTATGAGGTTGTACCTGGGGCTCAGGTGTCTTTGATTCTGTGTCTCCAGTATTGCACCCTGTGTCTTTTACTGACTCTGCTTGCCCTGAAGAAAGGCTGTACTGGTAAATACAGAGTACACAACATGCAGGGAACCATGGAAAAAGAAAAACAGGTTACACATGCATTAGATAAAAGTATAGTTGCTGGAAGCAGGTCTGTGTGACGTTCTTGTAATTATGAAAATGGTGATTATCATAATTGCTGATTAGGCCATTTTAATGTGACCTAATCTAAAAGCAAATGAAAAAAATGGACATAATAATAAAGTAAAAATGAACTAAACATGAAATAGTAACTACATGAAACTTATAATAAGTGTACTTACATTTTTCCTGGAACCTGCAGGCAAAGACCTCTGCAGACACAAACCATCTGAATCATGGAGGGAGGCCTTGCAGGGGCTCACAGGACATCCCCTATCCTCATATTCCTCATCAACTATCTTGGCCTCAACCTGCAAAGATGGGAAAAAAAGATCCCCCTTGGCTTTCACTGTGCTGTTGTATTGATTTTATGTGCATATATATATATATATATATATATATATATATATATATATATATATATATATATATATATATATATATATATATATATATATATAGTGATCGTATTTGGATGAGGGTGGGCCTGACCGTAGCACTAGCTGCTAGCTTGGTTAGCATAGTGCATTTACAGCATCAGCAGTCTATGGTTAACTGTGTTAAAACCAAAATATACTTACCAGAAAAACTGAGCAGACAACTCCTTAGAGGGTCTTTTTGAGCAACTAAATGCTGAACAAAACTTTTTTAGGCAACCAAAATGTTACACTTTACTTTCATGAACTGAAAACACACAGTGAAAAAGCGGCAGCTACGCATCTGAGGTTATTCCATGTTTATGTAACACAATCAACGTTGTTGCCATGGAGGTAGCAACTTTCCAATCACATGGTAGCCACACACTGAAGCTACACTGTTTTATCATCTATTTTAAATGAGACCATAATTTACAAAATGAACATTATGCTGTAATGAAGAAGACTTCAAACTAGCGATTGAGATTTTAAACTTATTAGGAACATTTTACTGAGGTAATTAATCAAGTGAGAAGTAGGGTCATTTTCTCATAGACTTCCACACAATTGGACTTCTTTTTGCAACCAGTGAAGTTGCCCCCTGCTGGCCATTTCAAAGGCATGCAGGTTTAAGGCATTTCTGCATTGGCTTCACTTTTCAGACCTTATATACAGACGAGTGACAAAGTAAAGGTGAAACCAGGTGCAACCAGCCTGAATGGTTGAGCAGTGAGGGGATCTGGTAGCTCTGTTATGCTGGGGTATTTTGATGTCATGGTTTGGGTTCACTTGTGCCCTTTGAGCAGTTGGTCTCAACATTTTTTGGGCCAGCACCCCCCTATCCATTATCCAGGTCCCCCATGTAGGCTAATTGTCTTCCCTAAATGTTAATGCTCATTATTGTTCTGTTATATCATTAAAAAAGTATGTTATTGGATGCCAAATAAAAGATTTGTTCAACTGGAAAGTTGGAATATCATTATCATTAGTTTGCCAAGGAGAAAAATTACAAATGCAACAGTTAGAAATTTGCCATTCAACTTTAATTAGGTCTTGTTATTGATCATGAACAGCAGCCAATCAGAGAGTGGTAATTTGGTGCCAGTGCCAAACAAGAAGTACTCTTATTAATTGTTCCAGTAGAACACAAGAGCAGCGAAGGAAAAAGTCTGAGGCTACTCGGAAAAAAAGCAGAAGGATATGTATCCATAAATAAGGTATTCAGTAGAATATTGAAGTTTTTCTAGTTCTGCACCATTTCACTGATATGATTGTTGATGTTTTATGACATTATAGGAAAACCTGGAAGTCTGATGACAAAATTGTGAATATGCACATTTGAATGTAGGACTATACCAGTATTAAAAACAAACACATACAAACGCCCTCCAAGACCACCTCGACGCCACCCTTTCAAAAGCATTGCTTCCAGCATCCCCCAACATTCTCTGAACGTCCCCTGGAGGGCAGTACTGCCCCTGTTGAGAAACGCTACCTGACAAGGAAGGGTCATCACCTTTATCCTATGATGAAATACTTCTATCCTGTTGAGAGTTCCAGAACGACAATGCCCAAATTCATAGGGCACGAGGGGTCACTGAATGGTTTGATGAGTATGAAAATTATGTGAATCATATGCTATGACCTTTGCAGTCACCAGACCTCAACCCAGTTGGACACCTATGGGGCATTTTGGTCTGAGGTGTTAGACAGCACTCTCCACAATCATCAAAACACTAAATGAATATCTTGGAAGACTGGTGTTCATCACTCCAATAGAGTTCAGAGACTCGTAGAATCAATGCCAAGGCTGAGAAACACCATATATACATACATGCAGCTTGTTGTATTGAGCTTTCATGATCCTTTCTTGAGCAAAACATTATACTATACTGCACTGGGGGTATATTCTTGATTCTGTTTGAAGGTGAAAAACATACACAGACAGGTAAAGCTTAATGGGAAGAAGATGGAGAGTCGATACCATGATGGCAGACACTTTCCTCAGGTTATAAATTCACAACTGGCATGAAATGTAAACACCTAGCCCTGATATTTATCAGTGTTCATACTTTTGTGTTTGTTTGCTTCCAGTGATAACAAGCTCTAAAATTATGACAACTGATGAGCTTGTGTAAAGTCGGGACTGTCAGAACTAACTGTACTGTAAGTTAAATGGATTCAGGCAAGTGTCCAGGTAGTCTGTGTTTGTCTACAATGATGCTGATGATAGTGTTTTTAGAATGGAATCAATTCTTACTTCCTGTCTGATAACCAGACCCAAGCTTTTTCAAGATTGCATGTTAAAGACCTCATCAAGCTGCAGTATGTGGTTGCTGTTTTACCTGATCAATTGGCAGGTCCACCTTCAACTGACCATCTTCCTGCACTTCTGTTGCTCCTGCCGTCTCACTTCTTTTGTTTTGTGCATTGAACACGCTGCATTCTGAGAAAAGTGATTAATCACAATTACCTCATCTGGTGGCAGTCATCGCCTCATTCTTCTGCACACTCTCATTCTCTGTCCCTCGCTATCCCTCCATCCCTCACTGCCCTGCTGTCCTCTCCCTTTTCCTTTCCTGTTCAACTTCACAAGAGATCAATGTTGCTGTCAAGCCATTTATTTATTTAGAGTGGTCCCGCAGACGAAAGGGCCACAGAAAGTCACAGCTGCCCTGCCACAAATATGGCCAGGCAGTGTGAACTTTAAGTCTAGGGTTAGTTCTTGACAGTGACAGGTTGCTCTTGATGCATGTAGGGCATAGCTTATACAGCAACGTCTGTTTTTTTTCCAACTCCTTTTTGTCTACATCTGCTGGATCTGATACGGGGTGGAATGTGAATAATGAAACACACTATTGGACTTGAATCTACTTCAATAGCCTTAAGTAATTTCATTTAAATAATAAATAACCAAGCATATTAGATTAATCGGTGATAAGACAAAGGAACAATGTATGGGAAAAATACATTTGGTTCATAAAGTAGGTTTAGCTGAAAGAGGCAATTATGCAGCTATAGGCTTTATTGTAGGCTTTACAATGTTTTCCAGTCAAATATTACTTTTTTTTCTAGACCAATTTCAGTTAGGAGAAGGCAAAATGATTACAGAAAGCTGGTGCCAAAAGCTCTGCTCCCATACCAAGTGATACTTGTGAACACTACTTTGAGCCGTTGCCTGTGTGATGGCTTCTAAGAGGTGACTGAGTTATAATGAAGACTTATAAATATCTTTTTTTTAAACTCTGGGACCTTTAGAAACATGGGAGGAAACCATAATATAAGTATGATCAAGTGTCAAAAATGTGGGCAAGGAACTGCACTCACAGCTTAGATACAAACAACAGCATCAATATGAGCTGAGCAAGAGAGAGAAAGTCACTTATATTTAATAATGTCACCTAACTTAGTTGTAACGTATGAAAGGATGTCAAACTGTGGTAATTAGCCTAGCTATGCTACCATATAATGTATTCGTGGCCCGGGATGAGTCTTTCAAGTTGAGTCACTGTATTATTGTGCACAGATGGTAAAGCGAACACCCATTAAACAACAGCTACTGAATAACAGAATAGTGGAGGCAAAGACACAATTACTGTCTATTAATGATATACAGAGTATCACTTTTTAACAGCACAACTGCTAATGTTCAAACCCATCAATATATAACAGTATTTTGTCACTTTTATGATCCTTCGTCTGCGTTATTTGTGATTAATAATAACTTATTACCATTTTGATTCCCACATCAGAGGAAAATTAGAGCATTTTGTTTTTCTCCCACATAGTTAACAAGGCTTTCTGGATAAATATTCAACAAAATGGCCTGATTGAATTCATCTATGATTTAAGCCTCCTTGACGATGTTTGAAGTCTTGTTCTGTTTAATATTCACAGAAAAGAGTTGTTTCCTTCAAAGAGCAGGGAGCTGCATTCTGTTCAGACTTTAAAAAACAGGTTAAGAAATCCAACCAAAGCTCCCTCAGCTGGTAAACTGTTTTTTCTTTAGGTTCCCATCACACACTAGATCCATATTACAACTAATTTGACATGTACTGATGGAGGATTGTACAGTAAAATGGTACATGCATTCACATACCCAAACATTTGCATATACACGTACATTTTGTAATGTCTCCATAAGCCAACAGGTTTCTTCATATCAGCATAGTGAGGTGCTGGATTTAAAAAACATGATGACAACAAGGGGTAGGGAAGAGAGAGAGGAAGAGAGAGATTTCTATAGAATTGCTCTGTTTACCGCCTGCTGGGAAGAGCACTGGGTTCCTGGACACCTGCCTCTGTTGTTTGGTTCTCTCTGGCTTGGCTGTGTGTTTCTTCATCTGGCCCCTGGCTGTGTGCTCAAGGTCCTCTCCAAAGCCTGTATGAGCAAACTACATAGAGAGACAAAAGAGAGGAGAAAAAAAGGGGGCACAGATTAAGGCATATTTCCTCAGATTTCTCTGTGATTCATTAATGACTTTTTTGGTGTTGTTTTGTTAAGAGGGAGAAGAAAAAAAAAAAGACAAAACACGGCACGGGTGAAACTTGTTTCTCCTCTCTTTTCAACGCCTTTTTACATTTTCCATTGATCTCTATTTTTCATGAGCTGATATGCTTTGTAGCTCCCCCGTGACTCCTACTGTATTGAATTCATCTGGTTCCAATACATCCCGTGCACAACCTATCAATCACTAGGGAGCGTGGCAAACTAATCATTTATTGATGAAATGGGGCAGCCATGAATTTCTAACTGCATTTGTCTTATTTATCAAGCCAGATCAAACAATGAAAATCCAAACAAGCTTTAAGGGAAAGGGAGGGAGTCGGAGGGAATAACTTATTCTTCAGCAGTAGACAGCAGAAGGTTATTGATGGAGAGGGGAGGGAAAAAAAAGAGGCTTGGGACTTAGTTGCATGGTGGGAGAGTGAAGGAGTGAGAGAGGAAGAGAGAGAGAAAGAGAGAGAGAGAGCAGTGGGGAGAGTTCAGAGTGATGTTCAGACAGCAGGGTACACATCTGAATTAATGCTTCCACAAAAGGCAATTTTCTCCTCACAGGCTCCTCATCCCCTCTGTAGGTAGCAAGGTGAGGTATGTCTCCCTTACAGAGAATGAGAGACACAGACACAGAGAGCAGGAGAGAGCAGACTTAATGTTTCTTTTCAGCTACAGTGCTCTTTACTGCAGCTGCCTGGCTGGATCCCTGGGCTGGCTCGGGGGATAGTGTAGTGATCTCAGGCTTCCACCAGAATACACTTCTAGCAATGGTGTTTGCAAGCTCACTAACATGGAGTCTGGGGAATAGCAGCGTTGTTTCTTCACTTGTTTGCTTTCTTTAATGTACAGGCAAATTCTGTTGATATTCTTTTGAATTTTTACAGCCGTTGGTGGGCCGAGGGAGAAAAATATAACAACAAAAGAAGAGTGAAGTTTGCCTGGTATCTTCAGCGAAGGCGAGTTGAAACAGAGTTCACATTCTAGCGCTGTAGTGTCCACAGCCACACAAGATCAAAGACAGAAGAGCAGTGGCACTGTCGCAGTGGTGAGCTGTTAATTCAGTTTCAGTAACCTCAATTCATCTGTGAGTGATGTGAAACAACTTCACAGTAAAGTTGGAAATCAAAATACATCTGGGCAATCAAAAATTGAACAGCTTGTTCTCTGTGTTTACAGCCTTAGTGGTGAGATGTAAATAGATCTTATTTAAATCAACACAGTTAAATCAAGAATGTCTCACTCAGGGAGAGTGGTGAGGAGGGCGCAGGGGAGGAGAACGCGGAGGACAAGGGGTGCTGCGGAGCCAGGAGAGTACAGTACAAGTAGCAGCACAACTAGAAACACGGGAGTGGAAAAGCTGAGGTCATCTAGTCTCTCGCTCTGCATTACATATCTACAGTACCGTGCCCTGTGGGAGCAGACAACTGGGTGTATCAGGAGGCCCCAGAGAGAGAGCGAGAGAGAGAAAGCGAGTGCTAGAGTTAGTGTGAAGGGGGCTCAGGGGGACCAAGCAGCAAGTAATCTGTGGCCCTCTCAAGTGGCACAGAACAGGAGTCAACAAGAGGACACTGTGATATGATAGCTAAGGGAAAACGGGGGTCCCAACCAATTGGACCAACCAGCCTCCAGCCATACTGGCTGTGGTATCAGTGGGAGCCACTCCCTGGCTGGGTCCTCAGTGAGCAGACATGCTGGCAGCAGTGAGGGGGTATAGTTTTCCACGGGGCACTGCTACTTCCCCTCAATGAGATCATCCAGGAATAGCAGTGAAATGAGGAGCAAATCATCGCTGATGTCAGGGAGTGCTGCTTACATGCATATCTAGGTTTAGTCAGCCTTTCTAGGCTGTTTTCACAGTATGTTTCATGCGGAGCACATGTGAAGAACAATTGCACTGTTTATTACAATTACTATTATATCAAAGTACTTTGCTTTGATGCACACCATTATTCTTCTTTTCTTTGTCTATTTGCATTCCTCTTGTCCCTATTAATCTTCTCTTTATGCTATGGCTACCTTAAAGGTTTCTACCTCATCATGTCTGTGAACACCTCACTCAGCAGATATCCTTGTTTCAAAAGGGAACATGGTGTGCTGGAGAGCTTCAATATTACACTCTGCAGAGCCGTCAGTTTAGACTTCAGTGGATGCACCGGACCAGATGTCCCATTCAGCTACACAGTCGCCAGTGCAGACAGGACAGACACCGCCGTTCCCATACAGGGAGAGAGCAAGGTTACATTTTACACAGCCTCAGTGGGCATGTTTAAAGGATCTTTTTACAGGCATTTCAAACCAGACTGCTGTTGTTTTGTGAGGTCAAAGTGAAATTAATGATGGACATGACCCTATAAATGTATGTGTAATCAGTAAGCTAAACAGCTGACAGATCAAGACAGAGTGGGCAATTTTTGTCACATGTATCTTTCCCTGTGAAAGGTCCTTATTAACTGGTCAAATCATGTTTACAAATTCATGAGGGATCAGATATAGAGGCAAGGGGAGTAAAATGCGGCAGCATCATGTCTAGTGAATGACTAATACTACAATGAGCGGCTGGATGCAAAACAAGGCCATAACTCTGTCTCTGTCTCCACCTCATGGTATTGTGTGAAATGGCAAAAGCTACGGTAGTGTTGACTCCAATTTTCATACTTAAAGTGTTAGGACTGACTCTCAGTTAAGTTTGATAACAGTGTCTGAGGTTTTCATGAGGTTTTCATCTGTTTTATGCTTGGATATGTTTTAATATAATAAAGAAATCATACAAAACAACCAAGATCTGAATCTAATATTACTAATAAATATTAATCTTATTTCTGAATGTAATGGTAATCAACCACAGGTACAGCGAGTACTAGGATAAGGGGCATTTTTCTCCATCTGAAAAAAATTGGCATCTGCCACAGCATTGTCATCTTTCATGGTTAGAAAAATCAGATGTCAGACACATCTTTCACAGGGGGCCCCCCATCTCCACCTCAACCTGCTGAGTGAGCATCTTCTCATTTTTACTGTATGATTTGGTGTTCGTCTCAGGCCCACAGCAGCGCAATCCTCATATGGATTCAAAGCTTTTCACTGTCTACTTAATCTCAATACAAATTGTCCCAGTTCTGGTTTGAATAAGAGATTTTTTTTGTTTTCAGTCTGTGAAGTCCCCTTGGTGCATATGATCTGTCTATGAGGCTCACTGCACTTGATCAAGTGGGCCAGCCTGTCTCTGTGGGGATTACCCATCAAAGTGGAAAGCAACGGTAACTCAATGCCTCCTGCAGACAGTGATTGATGATAGCGCTGTTTCATAACGAATTGCACCCCCACAACAAGTCTCACACGTGGGAAATGTTAATTGAAATGCTGTGTGTGCAAAGATACGCTTTTCAAATGTGGTACTACTAAGGTGTTACAGCAATAAACTAGAGGGAATTTAAAGAAAAAAAATGCAACAATTTCACACGTTGCAAGAAAGTTAACAGTCAGTTGGCAAACTGCACCCAATTCTGAAGCCATGACACTCACCGCAGCTTTAGCATGTCTTGTCTTTCTAATAGCGGGCAGGATGTCTTGGCTACAAGGAAAAAAGCAAAACCAGACTTGACAAATTTATCTTCTCTTTCATTTTCACATCGATACAAGAATGGTCAACATTATGTATACATAAAAACTTACCCTTCAATCATGTGGTTATCCCTGCTTAAATCCCTATTGGGGATCCACTGATCATATGGGAGAGCTTTAAACTTTTCAGCACCAACTGCAACATAGTGCTGGTTGTTCTCTAGCTCAGTGGGACCACAAAGAGGATGTCCATCTAATGTGCAAAGCCTGGGGACTCAAATAAAGGAATATTACATTACATAATATTAGAGCAATGTTTTAGGGTGGTTTAAGCTACGTTTATATGCATAAGTGTATTGAAAGGAAAAGAGACACAGTTAGATGTTCTCAAATAGTGCTTGAGTGTTTCAGTTTAATGTTTGCATATTTTAAAATTTCTCTCCAAGTAGTGTTAGCCTAACAAGCAGTTCTGAATTAACACCAGTGAGCATGTCACAACTAGACATTGTTCCAATCACAAATTAATCAGAAAAATCCCTCCACTCTGCTACATTTTTCTGCATTTGAACTGAGTAGAAAACCCTCATCTATATTAGAGTATGTGACTGCGACACTTAACAACTCAGTCTTAAAATAAAGTAACAAGTTTTGATTAACTACACTTCCTCGCACATCAAGAACATTATTCATGTCATTAAAAAAATCACACTGACAAAAACATAGAAATATTCTTTGGAGTCATGGCCTATCCTCTTAATACAGAGAAACTACAGGTATACTTTTACTTACCACTCACTCACACATGACTAATTTAAAAACCAAGTTCATAATGTATTGATGTTGTACAGTACCTGTGCACAGCACCAGTACGCAGACGCACTTTCTCAGTCACCATGGCTAAAACGTTCTCCCAGCTTCTCAGAGTATACTTTGGAATCCGTATTCGAATTGGCGGAACCAGGACTTCTCCGTTGGTAAAGACACTGTGAAACACAACAATACATGAGACATGGAGATCATCCCATCATTTAAAAAAAAGAAAACTATACCGGATTTCTATCACTGCATAACACAACAGAAAATAATTTTGTATCCAGCTTAAAATCAATACTCACTTTATCGTGCAAGACTCATCTACAGTTCTCCTCCAGCGAGCCGAAACCACAATTCTGCTGTGAACAACAGGACGGATCTGAAAATTTAAAAAAAAATAAACATGCACTAGTGGTAGATAAAAATGGGCCATTTTCAAGTGTGTGATTCAAACTCTCTACATTACTTCTCACAAACAACACAACATCTGTCTTTATGTTACAATTTGATTCTTATTACTGTCATTCAGTCCACTGTAAAATCAGTGTTTAGGCTTCAGCCACCAAAATAATGCTCTGTATCAACATATGGTCACACATTAAGTTATAGCACCTGAAAATTAAGGTAGTTTAATCATTTCCAGTACAGTATAACTGATCTAAAAAAAAAAACACAGGAAGTGGCCCATACCTGTTCTTTCTTCTTATTCTGTGGTTTCTTAGCTGTTATCTCACAATAGCTGGAAGGCATTAAAAAATCATGTGAATGACTGAAACGGGCTTCAGGTGTTACGAGTTAAAATATACAGTTACTGATGGGCTAAGATACATGGAAGACATCTCTAGACCTGGAAAATGAAAATGAAATGAAAAGTTAAAATAAAACACTTAACCAGAGCTATGAAAAGCTGATTGTACAACTGAATGTATAATAGAAATTGCTCTAGAAATTATGCTAACTACGTTAAACTGAGCTTAGCCTGTAGAAATATGGTCTGCAAAACAGCGAAAAAACGCAACCGTTGCAGCTATATTTTGAGAACTAATTAATGTCCACCCATTAGAAGAAGTGAACATTACAGAATATATATGTGGATTTATGTGCTCTTACAACACGGTACCTACTCCAGCTTTTTGAACTGCTCATTTCCCGCTGCTACATACACACTGCCGTGCGTCAAGTCGTCCAAATGCTGAACTCTGTGGCCCTGTCTGGGAGTGTACAACTTCCTCACGGCGCCAAACGGAGCTTCAATCTCCCTGGTCAAAGAGGTCATGAAATTGTCAAAAGTCACTATCTGACGCGGGTTCACAACTATTTTTCTTCCTGGAAAGAAAGCGTCCCCGTTCCTGTACACAATTATTGTTTTTGTCTGCGGCAAGTCACCTCTCCCTGATGTCCCCGGCATATTTTTTTAAGCTAACAGGTAAAATAAACACTATCCGGGCGCTCGGTGTCAAAAGTAAATGAGTCACTAGCAGGTGTTTTGAGCCTCCGGAGACGTAACTGGAGATAGTATCGGATATGGAAACCAGTTCTTCCACATGAGAGGTGTAGCATCAAGAAACCTATCCCCCCCAACATGAGATGTTGTTGTTTACCGGGGTCTTCCTTTTGTATGAAGCTGATTCTAAAAACTTACGTGTTTCCAAGGCAACCAGAAGTGGGCAACTTTAATCAACTGTAGTATCAGCAGTAGTTTTAAGATGACCATAAAGTAGGCCAGTAACATCTGGCATCCGTTCATTTGAGTTCTTATGTTTACAACTGATTCAACATTTTTGTGTTGTATGTTGAAATTTCTTATTTTTATTTCTATTGTCATCTAATAGGCTGTGTGGTTTTCTTTATTATTTTTTTTTACAGGGTTTGGGGGGCTTCTCTTGTCAGTGGCCCTAAATACATATTCTGTGATCTCTGGACTCCTACTATTGAATGAACCAGATTAAGAATCCCGTTTTGAAGACTGATTGGTGCACCATGTGCTGAAGCATATATACGGTGACTGAGTTTTACATTGCAACAACATATAGCCAAAATGTAGACTTGGAACTTTACAAAGAGAGTATATTATAACAAGATTTAGGTTAGGCAAATTCCCCAATAGTAAAATAAAAAATAACACTAAAACTGGGTCAAAATAACCCCTTGTCTTGAGTGGCTTTCTGGTTAACATTAACCCAGTAATTATTTGATGCTTTACTAACCCAAATTGGGTAAAATTTTAACCTTGTCTATAGAAGAAAACCACAATATGGGCGTCTGGTTAAATTGAGTCATCCGTCTCACATTCTGTGTGAGTCTAATTGGCTTTAGTTTAGCCTGGGTTTGCTTCACCAACTTCTTCCCCAGCACCACTTTTACTTATTTTCACAGAGGCTTGTGCTGCTCCTCTAACCCTCTGAAATCTACCAGAACTATGAGTGCTTGTTTACATTACCTAAAGATATTAAATACGGTGACGAGAGTGAATGATGTTATCCATTTATTTGTTTATGTTTATAGAATTTTGTATTTTATTTAGGTGTATGTCTTAAGTGCACCGCTGACCTTTCACCCCTCTATGCTCCACGTTTCTTTACACATCCACCATATTTTGACAGATTACTTATGATTGTGCTCCTCTAGAATGCCTTTCCTGGTCAATTTTCCTAGTTTTGTGTTTACTTGGGAGACAAGTTAAACTTTAGTCAAATTATCACAAGGTAAATGTTACACGCATATGCTTAAACACTACTACTACTGTATTTGAATTAAAATAATATATTTCTGTAGTGGATATAAAAGTGATAATAAAGTCACATACAGTGCTGTATGTTTTTTGTTCTGTTTTGTTTTGCTTTTGTTTTTTTCTTGTTTTCATGCACTGAAGCCCTAATCTCCCTTTTACAGGCCATTTCACCACAGACTGTCCACTGTTCGACAGAACTGTCTAAATTGTTTACTACAAAGGTAACCAGAGATTGCATCCACAATGGCACCTAATTGGTCTATGCCAGACAACTCCTGGTCAATTAAATGCATAATTCATCTTGGCATTAATTATTCATCTCTTAAGGGACTGGTGCTGTGCTTTATTAGGAGGACTGCATCATGCATATTCAAATTCATTTTCTTAGTGGGACATAATAGGATATCATCTCAGCTGGGAGGCCCAGCCTAAAAACAATAAGAATGTAAGACAACTTGTATTGATCACATAACTAAACCAAAGAGGGCTTTCAAAGAGGAAGGTGTGTAATGTCTCAATTTGTCACTCAGAAAACATTACACTGTCCAACGGTTACTGTATAATTAATCTGTTATTATTGCTAACTCTCTTGTGTTTAGATAATGTTATTTTTAAGTAATAGTCATGTCACTGTAAAATTGTCTGTTAATTTAGAAACATGAATACTATATGCCATTGTGTTTAGTCTACACATTGTGTTTTGTAGTGGTATTCCTCCACTCTTACTGCAGAATTCCTCCTGTGTCTTGTCAAGTAGAGAAGTAGTGGGAAAGTTTACTTTAATACACTTAAAAGTTAATGCCATCCACTTTAATAATCACAATTTCTACAATGATCACTGTGCCTTGATGGTTAAGTCAATACTTCACATTCACTCTAGAGACTGAAAAGTGAATGTTTTGTGATGTGAGATCACTTTGATGTATTGCTCAACAGATATAGATACTATATGGGTCACAGCTCTTTGACCCATAAGGTTTTTGTATGAGTTATTGCACGCAGAGGACTTTCACATACTAGAGAAGAAGGTCTTATCTGTTACAGTTAGGTTAGAGTTTTGAAAAGAAGACTAAAGTAGCAATAACATTTTTTACCACTGGGTGGTGGCTTTTCAGGATTTTGTTCAAGGCACTGCACCACAAAATCACTGTAATCAACACAGGCAGGAAATAATGTACAGACACTGTTTCTCTTTTTTAAATTATCAGTGAATGTTTATTGTACAGCAACAAGCATAAAATGTATAATATGAATATAAAATGCATATTGTTTTCTATTTCTCTAATTAAAAGCACCCAACTGGAACAAAATTTTTATTTAATTTCATATTGTATGCACATCTACAGCCCTCTACATGAGCTTATTTGTCTTGTTTGTTGATGACACAGTTGCAAATATTGCTCAGTGGATAGTCTTTATAATATAAAAACTCGATACATTGCCTGGCAAGCTGGCAAACACTAATGAATTACAGAGTATGGAATTCAGGATGTGCATGAAATAAGTGAAATTATAACAAAAGAACAATAACGCATGTTGTTTTGTGAGTTAAGAAAATAAATAGCTCATAAGGAAAAAGATAGAAATACAGTAAAATATAGTATACTACTTTGCACAACTTGCATGTCATTTTGTCATCTTATTTACAGATAGAAGATAGAGCAAACATGGAGAAGTACATCTTACTTTTGTTTTTTTAATATATATATTTTTAAGGTTTTATCCATTCTTTCAGTAGTCTCTTCAACATAAACTCAGACACTGTCTTTGTCGAATTCACAAACAAAATACATGGTAGGGTGGCACGCCACATCAGTCCACTCCCCAGATGCCACCATCTCAGCACAGTCCTCATCATCATAGGCATTGTTGGGCTCTCCTTTCCTCCATTTGCTGAAAGTGGACATAGGAGAGCGATCCACATAGGTGAAAAGACCCTCACGGTCCAGATCGTGAATGCCAATATAGACTCTGCTCAGGCCCGCTTCTGTAATGTACCCTGCGATGGCTGCATTGGCTCCCTCATCCTTGGGCATGGCCAGGTGCCCTCCCCTCGTCTGACAGTAGTTCTCAGCATCAGTGTAGCGTTTCTCCTCCTTCACCAACAGATAGACTTTACTGTCTGTCTCTTTTATGCCAGCAACAGCTGCAGGGGAGGGCAGTGCTGAAAAATGAGGACTTGTATTTCTATAAATTTCACATTGACATGTCCAGCATTTGCAGTTTTTTGAGTATAACAAGTGAAGCAATAGCATGGAGACATGAAATGATAATGATAAAGGAAAATGAATGTCAAAATGTTTTCAAAATTGAGGACAAGCAGACTCGGAATGCTAAAATCATACCATTTTTAATGAATTTCAGTTCGGAGGATAGCTGTGCCACAAGAATGTCCATTTCTCCAATTGTCTCTCTCATTGGTGTGCACTCACATGGAACACCTAACAAGACAAAAATGCGGGTGATTACCATATTAATTAGTTGTCAAATTGCACTGAATGTGTGTTTAATCCTGCAGAAATCTGTTTGATAAACTGAAGAAGATGGTTTTATATTTCACCTGGCTCTCCATTGGGGCCCCTTGGACCTGGATCTCCCATATCTCCTTTTTCACCTGAGATAGAAAATATGTGATTATTAATCAAACATGAAACATACTGTAAAATATGTATTCATATTCATATCTGAAGAATATTTTTATAATGACCTTTCATTCCACTTGGTCCCACTTTTCCATAACGTCCCATCAAGCCTTTCTGTCCTTTAAGCCCAGGTGCACCTGAAAAGGGTGTGGGTGACAGGAATATTTTGTAATGTGCAATCTATTACAAACACAATACAACAACTCAACATTTCTGCAGACACTGTGCACCTTAAAAGAATTTCAAGTATCACAGATACTTTATACCTGAAATTTTCAAACTCGCTACCATTAAAAGGCTGATGCTGTGTAATCTCTTCTAGTATGTTAAAAGTATGTGAACACCCTCCACTCCTCATTAACGTCTTCAGTAAACATTTCAACACTGAAAACCATTTCTCCTCCAACCTCTCACCCAAATGTAAACACACGCCCATCTCTGGATGGCTGTTAGTGAGTAACAGCACGTTATCAGCCCGAGCAATGTGATCTTTGCTCCAGTTCTTTTTGTTTTAGCCAAATGGTAGTGGTGAGAAAATAAGGAAAAGCATAACATTTTGGTTCACTGCAACTTCTTTTCACCATAACGAGAAACAGTATATTCTTCAAGATGGATGGTAATCTACGCAAATACATTTTTGTTGAAAATAAAAATCAAGACAAACATTCTGCAGTACAAAAACATGATACCAATTTCTCCTGGAGGGCCAACTCTTCCTGGTCTCCCAGGTGCCCCCTTTTGCCCTTTTTCTCCTGGTTCTCCTTTTGCAAAGAAGACAGCAAAGAAAATTCAGAAAACATGAAAACAGAGTCTATTCATCTTCAGTTTGTATGGTGCATGTGTAAAACAATGTAGAACAGCATGCCTTTGAGTCCCGGGACGAGGATCTGAACTGTGCAGGGCTCCTCTGTTAAGTGCTGTCCATAAGATGTCTGTAGTGTTAATAAACTCAGCACATACATTAGTATAATTGGCAGTAAATGCTTCTCTCCTCTCATCCTTCTACATGGGCCAGTTGGTAGGCTATACTAAAGAAACAGGAGAGATTGAGAAATACAAATCATTAAGAATTATGCACAAAATAATTTGATCTTGACTAGATATCTCGAAGAATATGCAATATTTCAGATCTGATATAGGCTAATCAGAAGTGAACATTTGTTTCAGCAGCAAATCAATAATGCCACAAGTTAATCTCATCATATAATGTAAACCTATCTTCCATTACATCCAGTTTTACTGAGACAGGCTACCAAATTCTTGCAAGAACACACCCTACTACAATCAAAACAAGCAAATGCCCCATTTGAATAAGACACTATACATGCAGCATTTATTTCACAAAAATATACCCCAAAAATTTTGAAAAAAGCATCATTCTTTTTCTTGAGAAATATTCTGGACTTTCCTTAACTCCCTCCTCATGTTTATAGCCAGAGACACTACTTTAATGAGGAAAAACATTGTTTTAAACCAATCTATATATATCTTTCCAACAAAATAATGCTTGGTGTAAAGAGCTAAGGATGTGGAAGCCACATGCAGAATCTCATTTTCATAAACCACCTTTGCTATAATAAACTTCATCACTAATATCAGTAATATATATGATATCCGAAAAAAAGTTACTATCGATTGAACAATATACTGTATTTCAATGTGTATGGCTTACCTGTAGAGGAATTTTCCAAAAAAGAAGCAGAAACTGTTGCCAGCTTGCAGGAGCTTTGAGGACTAGTGGTCCAACAGAAACATTTCATGCTCCTCCACAGGCACGGCAGAATGTGTGTGATAGGACATTCATAAACACAGATAAAGTCCAAAGCAGCTGGGGCCCCACAGATAATTAGCTGGGAAAGTAGTTGAGTGATTGACAGCAAAAGGGGGCGATAGCTACACTGACTCAACTGCATACTCTATCAGATGGAAAAGTAAATGACTCTAAAAAGTTTTTTGGATCATTTCAGACAATTATTCTAACATGTATTCACTCGTATGTTCACTACCGATGTAGCTGTAGTGCTGTATTGTTTTGCTTTGGTTTGTGTTGGGTGCCTGAACTTTTTAAAACAATTTAATAAGGGTATGCCTATAGATAACACAGTTTATTGTATTAATATGCTAGATGATATAAGAGTCCCAGTTCTCTTAAAGCTTTCTGGGTCTATGGAGTATGAAAAAATTACTTATTGGTCTATGCTCCTCTGAAAAAATGCACTATATTTTGTATGAGATTAATAATACAATAGAGCCAAACATATAGTGTCATTTTTCATGGGAGGACAAGTTCATATAAATGTGCAAATGTTTACTTTCTACAGCAACACAGCAGGGAACCATGAAACGTTGTGGCAGAATCTAGCCCTCTCATTCCTCTACAAAAAGCTCACTGAATTATTCAGGGAGTCCATTTGATGATTTTTTCTTAGTTCTTACTCAAATAACAATGTGATTCAATGTCAAGTAAAGAGTATTCATATTCCAGTTGCAGTTAGATGCGTGTTTCTGTGGAAAAGCAGAGATACTGCTGGAGCTGGCACGTACTGTAGATCTTACACAACCTTTGTTCCCATGAGTGATGGCTCTATCTTGTTCATATTTTCTGTGGTATAACTGTACATTTTCTGCTCTTTGATGACCAAGAGTCAATCCAAGTCAAGCATTTACATAAATACATCATTTCCCCAGAGTGAGGTGGTTCTTTGTGATGATCAACTACTCCAGTGCATCCCTTCTCCGTTCTTCACTCCTCTGCATTCTTGTACGTGGGTAGAGAGAAGACTTAAGTGGATTGGGATTTGACTTCAGACAGATCTGCTTCTCCCATATTTGGCCACCTGATGGAGCTATTGTCCATGCAAGCACAGCGATGGACCTTAGAAAAAGTGGACTTTTTTCTTTGCAAAATGTCAGTCAGTATAACATTAACTCACATACCACATGATCAAAAATTATTTAAAAACAAACAAACTTGCCAGCTGTTTGTTTGAAGGTTGTGCTATTGCATCCAAAGATAAATTATGTTAGTGTCTGATAAGGTCAAGTGATGCTTATCTTTGTTGTGCATTATTTAAGATGCCATGCAATTACTAGCTTGGACTTTAAACTTGTGAACAAAAAATGTCCTATTAGTGTTTATATGCTGTCATCTAGTGTCAGTAATCAGATGCGCTCCAATACAGGGGTATCAGATATCCTAATTAGATTTACAAACCCAGAGGTGGCTTTCAATGGTGGATTGGGTGTCTCCTTCAAAAATCCCCCCAAAAGTTTTAGATTACCTGTCTCTGAAATATTTATTACTCTCAAGGCAACATTTACTGTCTTTTCATTGCAGCCAATTCACCCAGTAATCAGGTGTGTATTTAATAGATCCTCTCTCAACTTTGTTGAAGTTTAATCTATAGCATAGGCTCCAATGTCAATATATTTAGTAACTTTAATAGTATAACAAGACTAATAGTGAGTGTAATTGTGTAGTGCATGTGATGAAATATGGATAAAGATAGCTGGTTACTCACAAGTGATATTCTATGTTATTATTTATTATTTCTGACCTCCTGCATTTAACAATAAAAATGATAATTACTTATATTCTAAAACAAACAAACACAAAACAGCCTCTCAACATCCCCCCAGGGCCAACACTGCGTAGTTTGATTTATGCCATATATTCGATATTCTGCATTTCAGTCTTCATCAGATAATAAATAAAACTGAGCATAGAGCATTCGTGCACGTGCGTATTTGTAAAGGGATTTAATTGCGTGCTATTTTGTTCTCTTTAATGTCGCTGTGAGGAAACTATGTCAAATTTGGAAATATGTCTGGGATTTACCTGACACAGGATCTTACGAGCAGCACCTCAACGCACCTTTAATAGTTTACGGTCAGAGTGACGTCACCTGTACTCACCGGAGAGCGAGCACAGCCTGTCATCCCGACAGCCTGCAGCAGCTCCGTCCGTCCTACACAAGGAGGAAAGACCGAGAAAGCTGGGTATATTACCACAGCCACTCATCCGTATGAGGGACCTAAAACTCTTCACTGTCACCCTGAAAGTAAATTTGACTGTCTGAAAGATACGAGTCGTAAGTGTCTCCGCTTGTGTCTTAACTTTTACACTTTTTAAGCGAATAGCAAGTTCCAGAAACAGCTTCAGGTACTTTGTGTTATCTTTGCAGTAACCTTAGATAGCCTAGAGTGAGTGTAGTTTCTCTATCTGCGTATGCTAACTACAATTGCCTTTAATCACAGCTTGCCTGATTTAATGAGTGTTTGCTGTCACACTCCTATGGGAGTCATTATGGCTTATATATAGTGTTTATAACGTGCCGTTAGTCTCTTGCACAGAGGGTGTTGATATGTTTAAATTCACCTAATTATGAGGTTGTTTTGAACTGACCTAGTACTTCTTTTGAACTAGTATTACATCATACACATTTATAGTGTCTTTAAGGGAATAACATGGTTACATTAGGTGTATGTACTGTAATATTATATCATTCAGTTGCTTCATCTCCTATGTCTGCCTAAGTTTTACACGTTACCACTCATGTCTGCATA
The DNA here is from genome assembly GCA_029490765.1 of Euthynnus affinis. Lineage (NCBI taxonomy): Eukaryota > Metazoa > Chordata > Actinopteri > Scombriformes > Scombridae > Euthynnus > Euthynnus affinis. The sequence continues at coordinate 16,088,071 of CM055851.1, read as the reverse complement.
CCATATCTGGTCTGACCTTTTTTTTTTTTTTTTTTTTTTTTTTTTTAAAGATCTACCTCTGAAAGTGTGACCTGTGTGTGTGTGTACTGTACATCCCTCTTCCTCCTGTTGCCCTGTAGCTGATATGCATTTTCCGTGTGCCTTCCCCTGGTAGAGAACAGGAAACAAGAGGCAGGAAACAAGAGGCGTGTTTGTGTGTCCTGCTTCAACTCTGACTCAGTGTCCATTCATGTCTGTGTATGTTTATGTTTCCTTCTCCCTGTTCTGGATGTCTCTGTGTTTCACAGGACATTTGACACCACTCTGATTTGCATTGCTTTGAACGATCACTGACTTTTATTTGTTAGACTTGGACCTCTCTTGAAACGTCTCACCTCTCTCTGTCTGGATTAGGGTCAAACACTAAGAGGATTTAAGGCTGCAGAGTCAAAGTTACTCATGAGACACACCATCTCAGTTTTGTTGAGAGCTTTGAGATGCTTTGAGATGTGACTCCCTAATTGATATACCAGATTGTTTGGTATGCTTTGAAAGTAGCATGTGAAAGCTCTTGGTTCACAGAACAGAGCTGTATATCATGAAAGCAGATGTGTCATGTATGGAGTTGAGTATCAGGAGCAAGCATAAACTTTTCCTTTACTCTATAAAGAATAATTCCATTGTTCATATAGATTTGAGCTGGACATGCTGTAATAAAAGCTTTGTGAATGTCAGCTATCTAACAAAAACAGTCTTGAGGATCCACCAGCCTTGATCTCACACTTGGAGGTTGAAGATAAAGTAATCTTATCCTCTTTTCTCCTTCTGGTGCATTTACTCAAGCTTTTTCTCTTCATTCCTGCTTTGAATGCAGGGTTGTGCTGTGTATGGTTTTAATGTTTAATAATCAATGATCATCACTGCAAATTTGTATAAGCCAATAAGTAGTGTGCATGCAATTTAAGTTTCTGAGAGCTCCAGATAAAGCCTCCACACTTGCTGCAACCAACTCTGATCAGTGTTGTAGAGTCAGATTTGTGTATTTACCTCTAGTGTCTTATCAATGTAAAGACAATTCATTGGCACTACTTCTGCTTTTTACAACTAACAGTCAAGAGGACTAGGATTATCTTTCCCCATTGATAATTTGCTTTTTTGCAGGCAGCAAGGTGATAACATTGGTGCAAGGGTTTCCTCTGATTGTCTTCAAACATACAAAGAACAGGCAGTTTAGGTTGATTGCCATCTAGAAATTGCCCATAGATATGAATGTGAGTGTGAATGCCATGTGATTGACTGGCAACCTGTCCAGGGTTTACCTCGCCTCTCGCCCAGTGTCCCAGTTAACCTTTATTTAACCAGTCATTATTTTACAAGAGCGTCCTGGCCAAGACAGGCCGCAGCAAAACTAACAGGGTTGCAGACATACAAAAAATAGAAGAATTGTAAAATATTAAAATATTCATCTGTATTTGTTGAAGTCATCAACATGAGGGATCAAACAGGCAATATGAGTCAGTAAAGGCATATTTAGCATTACTTTAAATGCATTCAGTGAGACCAGCACCCAAAGATTCAGGTAGTTTTGCAACTGTTTCCAAGTCAAATGAGCAGCATATTTAAACAGTTGTCCAGGCTTTAGGAATATCTACTATAAACAGAAGCTTATTATATCCAATAATAAATTTTCCATATAACAATGAATTGAGATAACAGCATGCCATTTGTCCTACATTACGTTCACTTTTTGCGAAACCAGTTAAAACATTAATCCCTTATTTGCATTTTATAATTAATTCATCAAAGATAATGTAGCAAACTAGGTTTTCACTCATTATTCATACAACTAAGTTGTTAATTATTTTGTACATCATTATATATGTTTGTTCTGCATCAACATAGTTAGACAGGCGCTTTTCAAATAATCTAGTTTATTTAAATTTGTAACAGCATTCTCCTGAAGCAAAAAATCTGATGAGGCTTAATCTAGAATGTACAGTGTTTTAGACTTAGCCAGACGGCACCTTTCCATCTACTGTGATGGGTCTACCATCTGAGTCTTGTGTTACAAAACCTTTGAAAGGAGTGACAGAATGAAAATTGCAATGGTGTATCACTCGTCAGTCCGCAGTCAGCTCTTGCCAGATGTACTGTAGGTGTACTGACCAAACATGACGTATGTTGATAATGAAGCAATTAAAGTCTGGCTGCTGCTGCTTTATTACTCTAACGGTAACATACAATGATTTCTTCTTATCTTAGGAGGACAGGAATGGTTAACTAGCCTTACAAACAAGTTATTATGCTGCGAATTGAATGAACTATTCAAAAAGGCCTCTCAAATTCTTATTTTAGTACTTGTCAGCTGGGCTGTAGAAGTAATAACAATGTGAGGAATATTATCTAACAGAAAATGTTCAATAATGCAAGATTGTTATTGTGTTGCCACATATATGTCCAAAAGGAAGACAGAAACAGATGGAGATGGTCACAAGTACAGGTTCCCGATTCCAGTCTGCCCCTTCGTTGGATCCAACATAATACTGAGTTGATATATCTGGTCAACTTTGGGTCCTTGTTGAAGGCTGCATCAGCAGTTTCCAGCACCTGTCTTGTCTGACATTTGACCTCAATCCCCGAAGCTAATTAGACACTCAAGCATAACGTCAGCACTTTTGCTGTGAGCCGATAACGACACACATGTGAAAAGCAAGATTTCACTCTGATGATGCTTTGAGGGTCTGCCAGGGTCTAGTTGCTGTTGTCAGTTACAAAATAAAGCCTTGCAGTTTTGATATACAGTTGGATTCATAGTGTGTGCATTTTGGAAACATAACAGTGTTCTTAGACACCCAGGTTGCGATATGTTTGTGCTTGAGTCAGACTAAACTAGAATGATTAGAGAGCTTTATGTGTATTCCCTCTAGTGGTTTGAGCCGGCTCCCTGTATTTGCTATTTGCAGTCATCCAAAACTTAGATTTCATCTTCAGTACATTTCAATGTTTCCCTGTCTTCAGATGTGAATGAAAAACTATGTGCTTTCATAGCATGCATCCCAGATTAATCAACATAATATAATAATATCAACATATTAACACATTTCTGACCTGCTTTAAGTAGCTCTGCCTTGTTGAGAATTTGTCTGGTTGTTTACTTTGGCTTACTTAGGTGTAAGTATGTGTGTGTGTGTGTGTGTGTGTGTGTGTGTGTGTGTGTGTGTGTGTGTGTGTGTGTGTGTGTGTGTGCGTGTGTGTGTGTGTCTGTGTCTGTGTATCTGTGCATGTGCAGCCTAGGAAATAATTGTTACAGCTTTATTTGTGAACTTTACTTGAACTTTAAGCTTTAGCAAAGGGCTAACTGCAGTCTAGGTGCATAAGAGTCAATATAGTGAAACTGCTAACTTCTATAGTAATCCACAGAATGTTACATACTTTGCCAGTGGCCATTGACAGAGTGATAAAAATTTGATAATCAAATTTTGAATAGTATAGTCATAGGTTTAGATGCTTTTGCTTGGACACTGCAGTCCAAACATCAACTGACAGGCCTGAGATGCTCCAAACGTGGCTGGACAGTTTATGTCGGGTCACTTGGGGATAGTGTTGTCCTCACTAGGGATTACATAAGTCCCTCAGGAGACAACTCAAGTCATGCTCCAGTGGAAGATCCTCTCTCAGAACATCAGTAAGAGGAATAACAGGTTAATGGAAAGCAAATGAAACAGCAGCAAGTGGGTCATGCCCCAGCCACACCATGTAAATGGCTGAGAAATGCCACTGTAGATCAGTTTGACAATAAAATCCTACCTGTCTTTGATCTTGTAGGATTCCAATCAAGGTTCAGTCAGAGCTACTCTGATATTAGTTTTCATTTCAAGTCACAGATCATGTTTACACAAAACCTTATTGTGGCTTAAGCAAAGACATGGATGTTATGAAAGGAAACAGGAGAACATTTTGCCATGCAAAAAAGGTTCAGGTGCTTGTAGCCAGGACAAAGAAATGGAAAAATAACTTACTGACGATTCTTATTCATTCAGGTTGAAAACATTTGTTTGTTAGGTATACAGCTGTGAAGAAAAGATGAAGTTGTAAGTTCTAGTAAAAATGCAAAACTGTACACAATTTTGCACTGTGTACGGGCACTTTGCATACCTATTTTAATATATGTATATACTTTGTTCCTGTTGCATTTCTATTTCTCCCAGTTGTGTGGCTGTGCTGTCTGGAGGTAAGCCATGGAGGATGGGAAGCCAGTATGGGCCCCACACCCTACTGATGGGTTCCAGCTGGGCATGATCGTTGACATAGGAGCCGATGCGCTCACCATAGAACCACTGAACCAGAAGGGCAAGGTGGGTTATCACACGCACACACACACACACACACACACACGCACACACATACAAACACACACACCCTGTCTTTCCATTTACAGGCAGAGTGAGTCCAACTGGAAAAATGAGCAATGGTGATGTTTTCCTTTCATGTGGCTCTGCAAGTTGATGGAAGAATTGCGTTCACTGAGTGGATCACATAAATTGAGTGTTTGCCTCTATCCCATGAGGGAACTCACCATACACTCCAGTGCATATATTTATAATTTAATTAACATTTTCATGAAGATACTTATAGTTTTTTTATATAATTTTGTCTCTCTGTCTGTATAAACTGGGATTTAGGATTATAAAGGCATTAACACAACAATGTGTAAAATATGAGAAACATGAGAGACCTCTTGTACAGAGGCATGAATAAATAAAAAGAAAGGCAGCAGGTGTTCTGATAGTGTTGCCTAGAGGGAGAGCTGCTCATTAGGAGGTAGAGGCCACCTGTTACACCTGAGCCATCATGTGTCCCCAGCAAGCAGGCCTCTGATGTTTACACCCGACATGTAGCAGTTGCTTTTGAATTCGTTTTGTTTCAAGTGTTCTCATCACAGCTATTGTATGTGACTTTCACACAGCAGGTTTGTTATAGAAGGAATAGCACAAATGTATCATTAATAATGGCTCTGTTCTATGTAAGTGTGCAAGGATACAATTATAATGAGCCAGCGTGCACAATACCAGTGCACTGTAACTGAACCAGCTAAATGAAATGCAACCATCATTATTGTTATTATTATTATTATTATTAGTTACAGCTGTATTTGAGTAAAAACATCCTCTATAAGGACAATCTGTTACTAACCACTGATAACTTTATGTTCCTTTATATGTCATGTTCATAAGTATGAATTCCTTGCTTGACAAATATATCTTCACTCTTTGACAAGTCACTTTTTGCCTAGTTTTAAACCTTATTTTCCTTTAAATATGTTGTCATGTTTCCCTAGAAATACAGTCTCTTCATTTTGAATCCTTTACAACATTTTTATATATTTTAAATTGATACTGTACTACTTTCTAATCTCAAGATAACACCAGTTGTAAGAGACCTGTTGAATCAAAGTTGCATTGGAAACGGGCAATGATCTTACCCAATTGAGAGAAGCCAGCATTATATTAAGACAGGAGCAGATTTGAATGAGTAAGAATTGAAGCTCGCTTGGAATAGCTGTGTACTTGGAATGATTGTTGCAATGCATAAACTCTGTCCCATTTAGTCAGGGAATAAAAGGCCCATTGAGTATCTTTTTTTACTGCAGTGTTGAGCTCATTAGTGCCTCAGCCTGGTTGTCTCTTCTTTGTCAGTTTTATTAGTTAGACATTTCTCACATTATTGTTATTGTGGCTGATTTGAGCCAAGTTACTGTAGAAAGCACACAAAGCAGATTCTGTTTATACTAACAGCCTATTAGTGGTAATAAAGCATGCATCATAGCACAGACTGGGTCACACACACAAGCAGTGGTATTCATATAGGAAGTGTATAATAAACATGTAAAGAAGTTTATTATATTGATCTAAAGGTAACAATCAGAAGGTCATTGTTCTGCTTTTATTATGTCCAATTCCCTTTTTATATGCACAGTGTCAGTAAATTCCTCTGGCTTATTTAACTGTTATGGTTGGAGTTTGGTTGGTTTTAATAATAAACTGACTTGATTGGTTCCCACAAGATCAACACAGAGCGCCACCACCATCTCTTCTCTACCACACACACACACACACTCACTTACTCACTCAGGTGTTCAGATCCTGTTGCTCTCCCACCAAATTATTCATTATCCTGCCATGTCTCCCCTTGTTTCTCTCACAGCCGGCTTGTTCCATTGAGTTTATTTCCATTAACTCAGACTCTTAAACAATAGAGTGAGAATATCAGTAACTAATTTAGCCTGGGAACATGTAGAGCCAAACATCATTACTGTGATCTTTAAGCATGATGAATGATTCATGTTTATGCATGCTTGCTTAGCTTTTTATGACTTTATAATATGTATTTTTTTAATATGTCTGTCACTGAACATTTGTTTTGTGTCATAAGTTTTTCAAAAATCATAGGTGAACAATTAATAATCTTGTACGTGTTGACAAGGATAAGTAGAGACGGTGTCACTTGTAGTAAGTCTATTCATCCTGGAAGCCATTTTAATGTTTTAGTAAGGAAAACTATTTATGTTTCAGACCTTCCTTGCTCCGATGAGCCAAGTCTTCCCTGCAGAGGATGATGTCAACAAACATGTCGATGACAACTGTAAGTTACAGTAATTCTCAATCAATTGAGTCATCCATTTTCACGATCAGTAAGAGCTTTTTTTCCCCAGGAATAATTGTATTTTATTCATTTCATCCGTTTTTTCTTTGTTTTCAGGTACCCTTATGTACTTGAATGAAGCCACTCTTCTCAACAATGTCAGAGTGCGGTACAATAAAGACCACATCTATGTATGTTTTCTTCTTCTGTTATACTTGTCTACACTAGCACTAGTGTGAGGTATACTGTATATGCTCTTGCCACAGTTTAACGCCACTGCTATCCAATTGCATCATAAGTAGATTCATGTTTGAGGACAGAAGGAGAAAAGATCCCTATCCTTGTTCCCCTGACGGAAAAGTGCCAGGTGGTAAAGAGGGAAGGGAAGCTAGCAAAGGGTCACAGAGTCAGACTGGCAAACCCAATCCTGATCCCAGTCACTCACTTAGGAAATGAGGGACAGCTGGTAAATGGGAAAAGCAAGGCAGGGAAACAAGTTGAGGCGTGTCTCACCATCCTTCAGTGCACTCTTTTTCACCTCTGTTGTCTCATTATTCAATAATTGATATGTATTTTTGCTATTTATAACATTCTCTAAATACAGTGACACTAATCCTACCTATATTTATATCTTTACAGACTTATGTGGCCAACATCTTGATAGCTGTGAATCCTTACTGTGACATACCCCAACTATACGGCTCTGACGCCATCAAGTCATACCGAGGGAAGTCACTGGGCACTCTGCCACCTCATGTCTATGCTATAGGTGAGAGCTCACATTTTAAAGGAAGAGCTAAAAAACAAGTAACAGGTCTATGTAAAGCACATTACTTGAAAAAATGATAAGAACTGCAAGGACTTTAAATTTTATCCTTTAACGTTTATCATAACTGAATTGAAACATCTTCATTTGCTTGTTTGTTTCTTGAGGGGATTGTTTCATATTTTAGTGGCAGGCTTCACTTTACTTGTAAAAGTAATTCAAAAGTAACAGAATATGAAATTGAACCCTGGTTATTCCCTGTAGATGTTGTTATTCCCATAGTACTACACTGCCATGCTAGAAAGTTAATTAATTTGTGATATGTTTTTTTTTGTTTGTTTGTTTTAGCTGACAAAGCCTACAGAGATATGAAGGTTCTAAAAATGAGCCAGTCAATCATAGTTTCTGGTGAATCTGGTGCCGGAAAAACTGAAAACACCAAGTTTGTTCTCAGGTATGAGCCAACATGACACTATTCGTCTCATTTCTTCTCCATTCAGGTTATGTTTTGAAGAATCTCCCTCTCCCTTTCCAAACCATGATATTTCACCACAATACCTTGACTGCACTGCATTTACAACTACTGATAATACCTTGCAAATATCTCCCAAAAAACGATGAAGAGTAGTTGAAGGTAATACAAGATTAAACTGGATACAATGGCAGCAAAAAGACAGCTCTCCTCCTCTCCTCTGCAGTTTTATGTCTGTATTACTGTTGTAATCTTTAAACTTTGTTTCAGTGCAAGAGTTTTATTGTCTTTGTCTTTTTATCTTCTGGTGATCTGCTGTATATATTCATTATTGTTGCTTTCATCCTAATTTCATCCACATCCTGTAGATATCTGACTACAACATATGGAAGTGGTCAAGATATTGACGAGAGAATTGTAGAAGGTAATACATTAACAAACTAATAACTCATCAGTACTGTATGTACTGTATGGGGGCAGTGTGATCCTAATTGTGTTTTTCCTATTCAAACTTCAGCAAACCCCCTTCTTGAGGCCTTTGGAAATGCAAAGACAGTCCGGAATAATAACAGCAGTCGCTTTGGAAAGTTTGTGGAAATCCACTTCAACGAAAAGGTAACAGATAACCACTAAGTTCTAGGTCCATCTGTTGTATGCTGTGTATGGACCATGAATTGTAAAATCTGCTTTTAAAATCAGATTTTTTTCCTGTGTCACCAGAATGCAGTCGTGGGCGGATTCGTCTCCCATTACTTGTTAGAGAAGTCGAGAATTTGCATGCAAAGTAACGACGAGCGAAACTACCACATCTTCTACAGGCTGTGTGCCGGGGCATCTGAGGACATCAAAAAGAAACTGCACCTGGACTCTCCAGACAGCTTCAGGGTCAGTGAGCTCAGCCACACAATAATTCAATAATTTAGTCTAATTAGATGTTGCCAATATGCAGTTTTTATAAGTTATTTGGAGCAGATATGGGTTGGCAGTTCTGTGAAAGCCCACTAGATGTCACATTAGTGTATTTTTGTGATATCTTGACACAAATCAAGTCCTCTCAAGTGGAATCAAAAAATCCCCTCAGTAACAAAATATTTCAAAATTGAATTATGTCCCTACCCCAAATGCAATTATCAACACAGTGGGTGCAGTCAGAGACCATAAAGGTGTTTATCCCTGCTGTTATTTTCTTCTGCATGCTCTACAAAACAATATTTAATAGAACAACAAGCAAGTCAAGCTGTTCCTTTAGATGTTTATCATAGTGTCATAATATCAGATCCCTTAGGTGACACCCACATCAACAGAGGCGATTACTTCATGTGATTCACCAGTAGACAGCTGTGAAAAAATATTGAAAGACAACAGTAAATCTGTCGAAAATCAATACAAAAATCCCACCAAGAGTGAAATGCATTTACATTTTTTCTGGTTTTAATTAATCAAAATACTTATTTAAATGTTTTTAAGCTGCTTTTTCTCTGTTGCAGTATCTGAATCGAGGTTGCACCAGATACTTTGCCAGTAAGGACTCCGATAAACAAATCATGCAGAACCGCAAGAGTCCTGAGGTAATATCAAGTTTTGTTGTAGCATATCACTCTAATCTGATGCATTATTATTTTACTTTGGATAAGTAATAAGTTTTTAATGTCAAGAAAATAAAAGTAGTTTTGGATCCTTTCCTTTGGACTAAATGATTAAGATAGATGTGTTGTTGTTTTCCCAACAATGATGAGTAAGCGCTGGGTTGAAAGCAAATCCCAGAACATATTTAAGTAAATTAAGTAGGAATATTTTATGTCGAGAAAGTAGTACAGGTCTGTGTATTTGATAATTATAAACAAAATGGAAAGGAACTAGTGCCTTGTTGAGTTGCGCTGCAAAGCCTGCAGGAAATGTGTAATTAATATCAAGAAACTATCAAAAGAATAAGTGTGACATGTTGCTCTCTCAGGGACTAATTATGAATGTTCAATTTACTTCTTGTTTTCTAAGATGGAATGATATCCTTTTTTATGCTTATCAAATTTCTGGAAAAATCAGATGAAGTAGTGGGAAACAAAAGAGCTTTTAGGTCACTATTAATGTATTTAGTCTTATTGAGTTTTATTTAGCCTAGAACATCAGGAGCAGTGCAATGAATGAAACATATTTGACCTTAAAGGGAAATCATAACCTCTATTGTTTGTCTTGTATATTGTCATCCACACTTAATTATGCTTTAGCATTGAAAGCTTGTAATCACATGGGGAGATTTTTTTTAAATATGTTATATTTTATTGTTTATGACTCCCCCCTTAATGATCTTTACAAACAACATGCTATTTGCATTTTCTTCCAAATAGTGGGCCCTCAGTGCAGATTGAAATTATTTTCCATGGCCTACTTTTTCTTGTTTTTTACTATTTTTGAGTGTGAAAGAGTCTTTATTTAACATGCTTAGTAATTTCATGGAAAATCTACACAGTAATAGTAACTTTATTGATGGAAGTCATGTAAGTTGTGTGGTTGTACATTGTACATTGTGTGCCATAATTATGATGCTAATTAAGTCATCGTGCATCTTTCTTTCCTGCCAATCGTCTCTGTTATATAGGAAAATAAGGTGATGTTTCTTTTTTTATCAGGGTTTTGTGCTCCCTGTTCTTTATCCTGTATTCTTTCCTAAGTAAACACTGAGACTCTCAGGTTTTACATGCTGATCTTTCTAGTGTAAACAGAAAATAAGAATGCATGCTTCCTCTTTGTCTGCATGTGTCTGACAGATTTGAGTGGGATTGGTGCCAGGTGGTGTTTAAATAGTAAAAAACAAAGGACGTTTGCTTATTCAGCTTGTTTCAGTCATACAATGCAGGGCTGCACAATTATAGTATATGGTGTTTTTTTCATAGTTGACATTCAAAATGTGTTAAAGATCGAAATTTATGTTACAGTGTAATCAGGAGAAAAAATATAGTCATAATTGTGCAGCCCTTGTCAATTATCACTGTGTGATTAATCTATGATCCTGACTCCTTCTGTTCAACGAAATTTCACACTGCATGACTGTTCTTTCTGTTTTCATCATTGCTGAGATATTGCAAAACACTGCATTGGCTCTGTCTTTTTTAATGCATAAAATGCATAAATGCACAAAACTACTGTAGCAGAAAAGCCTTAGTTCATAGGATGGTGTGTTTGCTGTGTGCTGCTGGTGGAGGCTAATTTAACAAATAAGTAATATATTTTGGTTTGTCGAATTTGCAAAGACCACATTAAACATGTGGCTTTTGTTAAGTATGGGCTGTTGTGCTCAATTGAGAATCAGATTTACTCCATATTTGAGGACAATTAGATTAAATCACTTAAATACAGATTGTTATTCATAAATTGCATCTTGTTTGAGTAAATCATGATCTGAATTAAATTCTCACATATCGCCTATTTCTCTCTGTGATGTGTGTTTAGTTTCTCACTTGATTCTATGTTTTGCAGCATGTAAAGGTCGGTGCACTGAAGGACCCTCTTCTTGACGACCAGGGTGACTTTAACAGAATGTGTGTAGCCATGAAGAAGATTGGTCTGGATGACACTGAGAAGCTGGACCTGTTTAGAGTGGTTGCTGGAGTTCTGCATCTGGGCAACATCGACTTTGAGGAAACAGGAAGCACCTCAGGTAGGACAGATGCTGAAACTAGAGTTGTTTACAAGAGTTTCAGGGTAGTCTGTGAATACTTTGATGCCCTTTTCCCTGTATTTTCTGTCTTTTTTGTAGTTTTTCAGCCATAGCCATAGGGGTTATCACTGTTCATGTAAACCACACACTATCGTCTTATTTTCTCTAGCTTTTCTGCTGCCAGAAATAAGAAAAACTATGCCAGAATATGTTTTCCCTGAAAAGACCCACTCAGGAATGGGGTTCAAGAAAGTTAATTGTAAAATATTTTATGAAGTTAATATGCAGTCAACTGAAATTAACTTAACAAGTTCACACAATCCCATAGACGTGTGTCATCAGATCAGTATAAGATTTTAAAGAACAGTTCTACAGTATGTCCTTGGATATCACCACAGTTTAGTCTCAAGTGAAGATAAATAAGACCTCTGTTACCCTGGCAACCATGATATCTTTCTCTCCCTGTCCTTTCTTGCTCATTCTTTACCTTCCTCTCTCTGCAATCATGGTTTTGATGGATTAAATAACTATGCTTTTAAACATTCATCAGGGTAATTTTCAGTATTTTCTCACCCACTACAATTGGTGCTAGCTCTTGCATTTTGTACAGTGTACCTTACACCTAGTAAACCTGAGTACCAGTTAATACAATCAGATTGTTGATTTCACTTATTCACAGTTAGAAGTTATAACCATTCATTCTCCAACCTATGAATATCTCTCTGCTATTTTTTCATGGGTGCCAAGAAAGTCAAAGAAATACTTGACTATGCATGTTCTATTTTGGGACATAGCTACAAAACTCAGCTATGTCTGCTAAATCAAATTAATAAATCGTGGTCTGTAAAGCGTACATTCACTACTCCAACATCATCATCCAAGATTGAGTTATAGTACTTGAATAATGTGATCATATTGCAGTTTTGTTATGAAATGTGTAATCATTTCCCTTAAAACCCGCTGATAGGAATTCAAAAAGTACAGTTGGTACAAAGAAAAATAAACATTCACTGATTTATTGAAGACTTATTGTAGTTGGAGGATTATTAAGACTTACATTTCTGTCTGTCTGTTTCAGGCGGCTGTGTTCTGAAGAATCAGTCCGGACAGACTCTGGAGTACTGCGCTGATCTGCTTGGTCTGGACCAGGATGATCTGCGAGTCAGCCTCACAGCAAGGGTCATGCTCACTACAGCAGGGGGCGCCAAAGGAACAGTTATCAAGTAAGAGGAAAAGCATTCTGCTTTAAAAATCAGTGACTCTTTGCAACATCTTGAGCAATGATCATGTTAGTTTTATCCAGAAGCCACTGTTAGTGTTTTCTGACAAAAAAAATTGTGAGCTGTACTCTCCAAACTTACTGAAGACAATGAGTTCATGATAGATCTGTAAATACCTGATGATCCTTAGACAGAGATTAACCAACAGGAATTTCAGCTAAGCAGTTGTTGCTGTACTTATCAGTATTAACCCACAACGTACTAACATGTCTTTATTGTGCAAGACATTTAGATTAAATCCTTGATTAAGCCTGTTACTTCATGGTGTTAGTATGAAGAGAGAGTATGGTTGATCTAATTATTTCCTGCAGGCAAGTGCTCTGTGAGTCTGTGCCTCAAACACTATTGCAACCCCCAGCGTAAAAGTGACACTAACATGAATGCTGACAGATTTTGGTGATATTTTGCTTAGGTAAACTGTAAAAAAAACACATGTTCAGAGGAGAATATGGTGCAGTATCGTCACTGTTCCTGTGTACTTTGGTAGTGATGTAGTGTTTGAGTGATGGGGCCAGGTTTAGTAGATTAATATTTCAGGAAGGCCAGATGCTGGCCTGGCCTGGAAGTGTTTTCTCCACATAAATAATGCAGTTTGTATCTGAGGAGGCAGGCGAGCATGGCTGCACTACAGTAGAGGAGCAGGTGGAGCGAAGGGGGCCTGGCATTGTCATTAAGCCCCAGACAGATCCACCCAACACTTGGGAGGGTGAGGGCAGCTCGGGGGTGGTGGCTGTGATGGTATCAGGGATGACTGAGTCTCCAGCTAGTGTGCATATGAAACACTGCTATGGATAAAAATGCCTGTCAGTGAGATGAATAGTAAATATTGCATGTCTTACGGCATTCAACTCACGGCATAGTGAAACAGAGAAAATGCAGCTTACCCTTTGTTACCTTCAGTAATGATGGATGGACTGTTTGAAATGGATGAGGGTTTTTTTATGAGGACCAGGTGGGTGGAATATCAAAAGAAAAAAGCGGACAAAGATCTATCACAGCAAAAGACAGACCTTTTTAATTTCAGATTCACCTTCTTCCCACCTGGGACAGCTAAGGTGAACTCTGGGCCACTGTGGAACTGCACTTTGTCCGTACAGTCAACCCCTTCTAAATAATTTAAAATAAATGGTGTTAAATTGCCATTAGAGAGTCTAGTAGAGTTCAAAGTTCATATTTTAGTTTTAATACCTTATCTTTGGCTCAGAAACTTGCATTTTAAAATCATTGCCTACAGTAGTTTGAATATAGAGATCAGAAGGACAACAGGACTGTGCAACACAAACTGACACAGCTAAACTTTTGCTACCATATGAAAATTGGGTTGATTAAAAAAATAGAAAAGAGGTTTAATAAGAAACCAGAATGCCCCAGTTTCTGACTGTCTGTCACTGCCCCACTTTGTGTGTCCTCCCAGGGTGCCTCTAAAGGTGGAACAAGCAAACAATGCCCGCGATGCCCTGGCCAAGGCAGTGTACAGCCGTCTCTTCGATCATGTGGTCAAACGAGTGAACCAGTGTTTCCCCTTCGAGACTTCCTCCAACTTCATTGGGGTGCTGGACATTGCTGGGTTTGGTAATAAAATGCAATTAGTCTTCAATAAAATGTAGAAGTTGCAATGAAACTTAAGTCAATATGTGGATTCAGCTTAAATTCATCTTACTCAAAAAGAAAATTCAGGTAACACAAACTTAAAACTTGAGTTTGTGAAACTTCCCAGATTCACTTCATTTTGCTGCCGTTTCATTGGTTTGTTTAGAATGAATAAAGAGACACTTGTTTTTGCGGCAAGTACTCTAATGCCTATACGCACTTCATTACCAGGGCTCTTGCTTGAGAATTAATTTTCTTCATCTGCCATAATTAACACAGGCTTTAAACATGTTCATTTTGGAAATTAATTTAAATATACTGCATGTTTTTTTCCCCTTCTCATAGAGTATTTTGAACATAACAGCTTTGAGCAGTTCTGTATCAATTACTGCAATGAGAAACTGCAGCAGTTCTTCAACGAGCGTATTCTGAAAGAGGTGGGTGAACAGCGTCTAGATTAAGGTGATTTGGTGTGATACTTTTCTTTATCCTGGGAAACCTGCCAGTCTTGTCACTCACAAGCCAAACTTACTGGCTCTTTCATTAGAGAGGAACTACAGAAGTGGTTGGCACTCTAAGCTTGTCTCTCTTTCTCTTGCTGTTTTTTCACTTGTATTTTCCCTCCATCTCTTCTGCGCTCTTTCATTAGAATGCTAATTTCTCAAGGGACATGATGAGGCTTGTTTCTCTCCTGTGATCTCTTAACGTTATTCTCTTCCAAGGTCTCCAATTAAAGCTCCACAATTCTGGTTTAAGCCCCCTTTTCATTATCTGAATCGTGTGTTGTCGGTTTAATGTTTTTTGTTTGTTTTTTGAGATGGATAATGTTCTGAAGCCGCTCCAAAAACTCTAAGCAAATTTTATATTAGACACAAATCCTCTTTTTGCATGTTAATTTCTGACTTTTGGTCACGTCTGTGCAGGAGCAAGAGCTTTATCAGAAGGAAGGGCTGGGAGTGAATGAAGTACATTACGTTGACAACCAGGACTGCATTGGTAAGTTCTTCTGTGCCACCTTCCCTCCCTGTACCTCGTTAATCCTCAAACTCTGTGCACTTTAAATTTCACTCCTTCCATGTGTGCACAGTCACTTCTCAAAAGTTCTCTGCTGAAAATAAACTATTGAAGCACTGCATACTACGAAATAATAAAAAAAAAAACATAATGCAGGACTTTGATCATATGTCCCTCTTATGTTCATAAAATGACTGATTTGAGGAGGCTTCTCAAATAACCAGAATCAAAGGTATATGTGTGTAGGAGTATGTGTATTGATACCTCCATATACTGTATCTTTACCATCTGTGATTCTCTGGCATGAGAAAAGTGACATCAGTGTCACTTTAAGTGCTGCCTTTGAGGTCTTGTGCTGTAAAACACAAAATGTACTGACAGAGATGCTGACGTCTGGAGAGCCCACACACCACAAATGTTTTGAGGATGGTTCAAGTGTAACATCGGCTTACCCACATGGTATTCCTCTGGGCCATCCCTCATGCTCAGGGCTGGTCATCAGAGCAGCGAAAATACACCTGTCAGGGGGACAAAAATACCGACTTCTCATTATCCAGGAAGCTTGTTTATCCATGTATCTGAAAGGAGCAAGCATAATGAGTATTTGTGGGTTTTATGGGCTCTTTTGTGCTACGAGAAGCACAGGAAAGAAGAGAAATGATGCCCCCTTGTTTTCATTGGTTCTGTCGTCCAATGAATCCTCAAATTAATGGGATGAAGTAGTCAGTGTATCAAGGTGAAGCAGTTTGATTTGTATTTCAAAGGCTGTGATTATTCAGGTACGAGGTTAACTGACAGTCGTGAATAACATTTGTGACTTGCAAATGACCGTTTGAGTTAGCCATTAATTCACTCTTCAATCTTCAGGATTTATGCACAGGTGCTTGTTCATGCAAATTTTTTCAGAGGTCCTTGGCTATTAGATGATATTCTAAACACAGCATGCCGTATGAATAATTCAGATATATGGCTAAGTGAGCATCCTGATGAACTTGTTTGGTGCTTATAATATTCACATCCAGAAAAAACAGTAAACAGTGGAAATTTCCAATAAATCTCACACACATGAACTGAATGTTTAGTGATTTTTTAACCTTTGTATTATAATCACCACTGAGATTCACATCTGACCTGTTCCAAAATACTTCAGCAGGGATTCATGTGTTTGTAAAAATTAGAGAAAGTTACGGGTAGGAAATATCACCAGTTTGGACATGTTAAGAAGACTAATTTCCAAGTTGTGTCCTGAAAATATGAGGCATCTTAGAATAATTGATATAGAATGAATTAGTATCCATAGTGTTCCTATACAGTACATTGTAGAGCTGGATTTAGCTCTAATACTGAATACTGTTGCTGGTATGTAATTCTTGTTCCCAGACCTAGTGGAAGCAAAGCTGGTGGGAATCCTAGATATTTTGGATGAAGAGAACCGTCTTCCTCAGCCCAGTGACCAACACTTTGCACTGGCTGTTCACAACAAGCATAAAGACCACTTCAGACTGACGGTCAGACCTCTAAGCTGTATTCTCTTTCCATCACCCTCTCTCTCCCTCTCTTTCTGTCTTTTCTGCCCCTGCTCTCTCTCTCTCCAGTAGTCTGCTATTGTTCTCTTTCTTTGTGTATTATGTTCTTTTGTGAAAGCAGGGAGATGTAACCGCACATTGGTTTTGTTATTGTGATCAATTTTACTCTGCCTATTTGTAACAGCAAACATTCCCAGTTCCTCCTACTCT
Organism: Euthynnus affinis; assembly: GCA_029490765.1. Lineage (NCBI taxonomy): Eukaryota > Metazoa > Chordata > Actinopteri > Scombriformes > Scombridae > Euthynnus > Euthynnus affinis. Next base: position 16,070,937 of record CM055851.1, on the reverse strand, counting down.
GTCACTGTCTTTGTCGCTATTGTTCGACACTCTGCCAGTATCTTTGCAAGCATGAAATCCTTTTAGAAATGTAGCCTTGACACCAATTCAAATTGAAGATTAGAGGTGGCTGGCTGCAGCCACGCTCTGCTGCAGGGAGTTATTACTCAAATAAAGAATATTATTATACGTTTAATAGGGGATAAGACATTAATCTTAATGTAAAGTGCTTGAATTTGCTAACATTTCTGCTATACAGTTTTCACTTCAAGGATAATTCATAATGGTTCTCCTCACTGATGAAGCTAATGGAGCTTAAAAATGTTGGGTGCTACATTTATTTTTTATTCAGAAGAATACTGTTGATAATATATTTTTGGGGTCATTGGTAATATTTTGGCCTCATAAGATGAATGTGGCATTTAAAAAATATATCTCAACTGTGTGCAGTTGTTATTTTTTGTGGATTCATACCAGTAGAGATGTTAAATAACTACAAATTACCCTGTTCAGAGTTTGTGAGAATATGCCTGTATTTATTGCATAAATCTGTTTTTTTGTTGCTGGATTTCACTGTACCTCACTGAATAGAGTGTTTACTTCTCCAAACTTATTCAATACTGTCGTGGATAAACAAGATTCTTGTGTAGAGATGGCGATGGATGGGATTAGAATGAAATCAATACATATGTGTTTTAGCACTGTCATTAAATATGATTTACTTTTTTCCTCACCCTGTCAGGTTCCCAGAAAGTCTAAACTGACCATTCATAGGAATCTCCGGGATGATGAAGGCTTTATCATCAGGCACTTTGCTGGAGCAGTCTGCTATGAAACAGTAATTATTCACACAGATATTATTGTATAGGGATATAAGAGCACAGTAGTATTCACAAAATCAAATATTACAATATTTTTCACCATAGACCTCCTAAGACAGTGTTAGTAGTAGTTAAAGCTGACTAAAAGTTTAAAATTATAGTTTAGTGGCAGCCATCATTGACAAATCACAGCAGAAGCAAAAAATCTGGATGTTTTGGAAGTTTTACGTTTTGAAGCCTTTTCTTTATCCAACCTTCATATTGTTGTACCCTGAAACTCATTTGTTGCCATGGCACAAATGTCACAACAATAAGTGTGTTATCCCTACAAAAAGCTGCTACTATAATGTGTATTGAGAGGCATTTTGGAAGTATGGGGAGCTAAAAGGATTAAGGCATTCTTTCTTTGTTATCTGCATTTTGTACATTTGTATAAAAGTCTGCCAGTACATACGTGTATGCATTTGTGTTTGTGTGTGTGTGTGTGTCCGTCCACACAGACTCGGTTTGTGGAGAAGAATAATGATGCCCTCCACATGTCCTTGGAGAGCTTAGTGTGTGAATCGAAAGACAAATTTGTTCGACAGCTGTTTGAGAACTCCAATACCACCAAGGACTCCAAACAGAAGGCGGGCAAACTCAGCTTCATCAGCGTTGGCAACAAGTTCAAGGTCGGAGTGACTGTTGGAGTTTGTCAGTTTTGATTGTTAGCATAAGAGCAACTGAAATAAAACCTGCTCATGCTTAGTGCATGATAATAGATTTAAAATTTTACATAATAAAAAATAATTAGAAAATAAATTGTAATATTTCACACTCATGATGAATCCAATAAAACACTTAGATGCTACTGTCTTTTATTGCAAAAGACGTGAATTATAATTAGATTCATTTTAAATTTGCATTTTTAAAGGAGTTTTTGTCCTACTGGATTGAGAGATCTGTGTATGTAATCCAAATTAAACATGCACAAAAATACATGAAAACAAAATCCTATTAAATAGATGTACAATTTGAAATACTCATTGCTACTTATTAAATGTTTACAGGTTTAAAAATATAAAATATTGTGTTTTCAAGTATTTACAAGGACAGGTGTTTCACATTGCTCCGTTATCTTTTTTAGGTTCTTTTTAGACCCTCCTAACTCTAATCTCTAGACCTGCTCTGTAACTTTTCTCCTTTACACTCTTTTTCCCATCCCTCTTTCTTTTCCCTATTCAGGGTTTCCCTCTTAGATTTCTTCCAGTCTCCCTCCTCTTTCCTCTGTGAAAACCTTCCTTGGTGGATAAAGCTGGATAAAGTCTGCTTGAGGTGTAATAGAGAGGAGATGAGAGAAAGAAAGTTCAGAAGTGTTTTGAGTGGAACAGTAGCACACTTTCAGCAGCATGTTTTATGTTGCAAAGTTCTATGAAAAGTGAAATTATGAGGTTTTTTCCATCAGATGAAAGCTATTTATGCTAAACTGTGCATCTTTTTCTATAGTCCTGAGGTTTCTTTATCAGTTTCATTCATTAATCCAGCTTAATTGCAGCTGTGGACACAAGCACAAAGATGATGTGTGTGTTTTAAAAATGCAACAATAGCTAGAATGCATTCATTATGGAGAGGAACTGAATGTTTTCCTTCCCTAACCTGTTGACAAGGACGTGTGGCACACTCAACTCACATGGAAACAGCTTTTTATCATAAAATGTGGAAACAAATCATTTAACATGTCCTTTTATCTGCTTGTATACACAGACGCAGCTGAACCTTCTGCTGGAAAAGCTTCGCAGTACTGTGAGTAATACTGTAGTTATATAATTTGACTATTTTGCTTTTCTGAGAATGGAAATAATGTAAATCATCCTTTATGACATAAACAGTATGTACTGTAGATGAATGTCCTCTCAAATGCTAATTACTGAGATGACACATACAGGCTGAGAAATACAGCATACAGTGGTGAGACAGATCGATTTTTCCTGATTAACATTTATGTTTGCAGGGCTCAAGTTTTATCCGCTGTGTGAAACCAAACTTGAAAATGGTCAGCCAACAGTTTGAAGGAGCTCTAATTCTCTCACAGCTGCAGTGCTCAGGTAGGACCAAAAATAGTGTGTGCAATATGTAGAATTAGTTTTAAGTGTGGGAAGTACTATTTAATATACTATATTTTATTGCAATTTGTCATGATTTTTGAGACAGTTTCTGAGTCATTTAAAACATTTTTTATGTTTTTATATGTAAATGTTGCACCTGCACTTTGTACACTGAATATACTTATATTTGGAGGTCTGCTATTTGCTTCATGTTGCTTTAAAAACCCATATAGAGTGCTAAATTATTAATTTTAAAGTTGGTGCCTACTGCTGATTGGCACAAAGTTAATTTGATCCTCTATCATCCTGTGTTTTTCTCTCCTGTGGATATGGAACTGCTCTCACTTATAATAAGGTGCTTGTCAGGCATAAAACAGAATAGTGCATGCTGTATGTAGGCTAACAGAATTCAACCTGCTTGCATTCAAACTCATAATGTGATTGTCAGTAGTGAAAATGTTTTAGTGTACTATCCTTTTATATGTAAAGAACACTTTTTTTCTTGGTTTGTTTCTCTTGATAAGGAATGGTCTCAGTGCTGGACTTGATGCAGGGAGGGTTCCCCTCCAGAGCTCCCTTCCATGAGCTCTACAACATGTATAAACAGTATATGCCTGATAAGCTCACACGACTGAATCCACGACTCTTCTGCAAGGTGGGATTAAAATGGTTTAATTAATTGACAATACTTACTTTTCTCCCTTATTGGAGTAGTGCAAAGTGTATTGCCAGGTTTAAATAACAAGCTAATCAGTTTAAAATAAACCCTAATTAGTTGTGTAATTTGTTCAACGCAAAAAAGCCTATAGCTATACTGACACATTTGGGAAATGATTAACTAACATAAACAATTTTGTGCCCTAATTTCTTAACACATATATAATATTTCTGTGTGACTTAATATGAATTTGTTCCTCCGTAGGCTTTATTCAAAGCTCTGGGACTGAATGATAATGACTTCAAGTTTGGATTGACTAAAGTCTTCTTCCGCCCTGGAAAGGTACAGAAAAGTCAACAGAAATAATCATGCTCTGATGTTGAAGGTTATTTTGTGTAGGTTTAGATAACACAAAAATGCTTCAAACTACAAATAAGGAAAATAACTTAATTAGTGTTTTTGTGTTTGTGTCTGTGTGCATACATCAGTTTGCTGAGTTTGACCAGATCATGAAGTCTGACCCAGATCACCTCGCAGAACTGGTGTTCAAAGTCAACAAGTGGTTGGTGTGCAGCCGCTGGAAGAAGGTCCAGTGGTGCAGCCTGTCTGTCATCAAACGTATGTTGAATCCACCAAACAATAGATTTCGCAATGTGTTACTCAAGCTGCCTCAAATACACCAACACAAGTATATACAATGTTTAGGAATGATTTAGATTGTATTTCTGTTTCATCATTTCTCTAATGGGCATTATTTGCCCAAATATGGTACATTTTAGGATTGAGAGAATTGTCCACACTTGGTCTGGATATTAGAAAAATATGTCATCATTATCTAACTTTGTCTTGTCTGGGTTATGTCGGTAGAGACCATTGCTGTAAAGTCATGATTTAACTTGAGTTATACAGTATACAGCCCGATGCAATATTTTTAGTGTCTGTCATCATGCTGGATTACGCCACTTGGCCTGAGTCAGTCCTTTCTAATGGACAGGTGACACTAGAAATAAAAATGTTTCAAAAATGTCCCACATTGGAAAACAATCCACATCTCAGAGAAGATTTCCTACATGAGACTTCTAGACAAAAACTGAAACGAGTCCAAAAATGAATAATTGAAGAAAGGCCAGTAATACAACTTACATATTTTAGTTAAGCTATTTCACTTTTCATTGCTGGACTGTAAGATGAGTCATTTCCTCCCTGTCATTTATTATACCGCTTTGATAGCCATACTAAATCATATTTCACACCTTTCCTTACATTCTGAATATTGAAAGGAGCCTCTAGCAATACGGAAGAGTGATCTAAAAGCAGTTCCTTGAACCATTACTCTCTACGCCAAGTTATTGATTCCAACCATTGAACAAAGTGCAGTCTGGCTTCTGCGTGTTGGTGTAAAAGCATCAAATGAAATTACATTGCGGTTAAAACAGAACAACGCCTCCGCATGACCACATATTTCTTGCATAAGTGACCTTTGAGTGTCCCCAGTCCTGGTTGTTTATTCCCTTTAACATTTCACCTTGTTTTTGCAGGTTCATTTGTGTATGCTGTGTGTGTTTGGTGTGAGTTTGTGAGTCTTCGAGCTTGTGTATGAGCAATATTCTGTACTGCTTATATTTTGCATCCCAGATCAATAGTATCCATTATAGCAGTACATAGATAACTGTGTTATTACTGTATCTGTATTATAATTTGAGCTTTAACTTTTCATGGCTATCTGTATTTAAGTTTTTACAAATATATTTTATATTTATATCACAAGAGGGAGTTCCTGAACTGTTTCCAATGCAGTACTAACAGTTCTTGCAGATTAGTATATTAATATATTTCTTCGTCATACATTATCGTAAACTGAATATCTTTGTGTTTGGGGCTGTTGGTAGAACATAAAAATGAATATGAAGATGTCCCCTTTGACTCTGGGAAATAATATATCATTTTTCACTATTTTCTGACATTTTATAGACATAACGACTAATTGATGAATTGAGAAAATAATCCTTAGTTGTAGCCCTACATTGATTTCGAATGTAGAAGTTGTGCAGTTGTTTGTGTGTCCTTTATGAATACTACAAAAAACAGTTTATATATTTGTTTGAATCCTGTTGTTTTTCTCACCCTATCAACAACAGTTAGGAACAAGATGAGTTACAGAGCTTCGGCCTGCATTAAGATTCAGAAGACTGTCCGCATGTGGTTGTGTAAGAGGAAGCATAAGCCACGGTGAGTCTCCTCCTGGTTCTAATATCCAACCCACACACACACACACTCACACGCATGCATCATTTTTACCACCTTTCTGTTTGTCTGTGCCCTTTGCTCTCTTATTTTGTCTTCTGTCCATTTACGCTCAATGTTTTTTTATGTAAACGGATTCACACTTGGTGGGTTTCGATGGTTTCACACATCGTGCATTTAGGAGTTCAAATCAATCTAGAAAGTCATCTGCGGAGAGAATTTCTCACTGTACTGCTATGAGAAATGCAGCATGTCCTGCTGTATTGGGTTGCATTCAGATAAATGGTTTTCAGATAGTTTTTGGAATCAGATTTTGATTGTGAGTGGCAGTATGTATGGTTGCATGTTTTATACAAACATTCATGTAGATCAAGGATGTCATAACCCAAAAATCAAGTCTTTGAAAGTGTAGTAATCATTAGAATGTCTATTATGTTATTTTATGTTTAGAACTTAATTACTTATTTAATATGTTTGGCATTTTTTGAGTTTAATTCATTTAATTGCTCTAATTTGGACATGCCTATGCCCATGCTTATGTTCTCTTCACTCCTATCATAGTATTGATGGTATGGTGAAAGTTCGAAACCTGAAGAAACATATGGAAAGGTTCAACGAGGTAGTGAACGGGCTGAAGGAGGGCAAACAGGAGATGGCCAAACAGGTCCAGGAGCTGGCTGCCTCCATAGACTCTCTGTTAGCCAAAATAAAGGTGAGCCATTAGTATGTTTATGTTAAACCTCTTGCACATCACCCAAGGATTATTTCCAAATTGTAGAGATTAAATATCACATTTTAACAATGACTGAAAAGCTGCTTACAGAATGTCATAGGTTTTTAGGTGCAGGTACAGGCTCATGAAACATTTTACTGTTCTGTTTTATCTTTATTTATCAAGGAAATATTTTGCAGTACACATACCTTGCTTTAAGCATCACAGCTGTAGATTTATATGATTCCTTGCATTCACAGCTATACAGTAGCTCTCTGGCACAACCCAGTCCTCTCTTGTTGCACACTACGCCCTTTGCGAAGTGTGCCGTTCTGTCTCTCAGAATCAATATTTTCAATCACCTTAGGATAAAGAGCTAGGTGAAGAGGAAATCCTCTCCTCTCTAATAATTGAATTTAGTGAGGCTGTTTTGCTAAATTATCAAAGTTGGTTAGTGGAATCCCAGCTCTCCCTGTGCAATAAGCACCTGTCTTATTGGACCCTCTAGGTATAGCAGATCATCAGAAACAAATCCACATATTTTCCAGACATCTGGCTGCAGAATTCCCCAGATTTTTTTACACTCTTTTTTTACACTCTCAGTGACTTGTATGCAACAGGTATGATTAGGCTGCTCATGGTTCCTTGAGGTATCCTGATTGACAATGAAGCACCAGTCTTCCCATTCTTTCCTCTCTACCCCAATCAGCCTCCCCACCTCCCCTATGTTCCTCTGTTAGCCTATTAGCAGCCCTACTGTTGACACTTGTGATGTTCTGAGTGCTTAGAAATTGCTCTTGGCGTGGCGTCTCTGAGTGAATAATGTATTAGATGCCAATGTCTGTCATTCAGTCCTCTGTACGTTGGGGACAAGACCTTGTGATCTTCCCTCCCTGCATCACTGTTAAAGATTCACTCTAATGAATTTTCACAATATGGTGACCTCTTCTCCCCCTGATGATTGTCTGACAAGTATTGTGGGGTATTGAGCGTTGTGGCTGCAGTGTACAAGTGACAGGCACAGTGTCAGTCAGTGTCTTCCTCGTTTCCACATGGAAAGGTTGTGCCACAGTAACAGCAGAGCGTGGGCTGAGTCAGGGAAAGTTCACTTGGTGTCACTTCCCCAAAAATGTACCTTTCTCTGATTGAAAGTTGGCACAGGGTTTAAGTTCATTCAGATGAACTCAGCAGAAAATGTTAGGCATCCTGTTTTTATTATTAATAAACACTGGGCAGTAATGGTGTCCAACGCAACCCACTGCTTTGAACTCCACTGAGGTTTGAGGCTGAAAATAGACTGAAGAGTTAGATAAGTAAATAAAAAGTAGGACTTCATTTTGTGACCATGACCATGACCTTTAATGTTCTTCTTTCTCTTGACCCTGCAGGCCACGGTGATGACCTGGAAAGAGATTGACACAGAGTACCAGGGACTGGTGAAACGTTCAGAGCACCTGCTGTCCTCCATGCAAAAGAAGAAGCAGGAGGAGGAAGAGACTGAGAGACTGAAGCACATTGAAGAGGAGATGGACAAAGAGAGGAAGAGGAGGGAGAAGGAAGAGCAACGACGCAAACAGGAGGAAGAGGACAGAAGACTGTAAGTTATGACAAGGGGGAGATTATCATAAAGTATTTGAATAAATGTAATGGTAAATGTTTTGAGACTATACGCTGTCAATCTCAGTAAAGTTTTCTCAAAGTAACACTTTTGACCTTTTTATCCAAACATTTTAGGAAAGCGGAGATGGAACTGAAGAGGAAGCAGGAGGAGGAGGATAGAAAAAAGAGAGAGGAGGAAGAGAAGGTTATACAGGTTTGGACAACCCTGAAATGTGATATTTTTCTGTTCTGTATTATTATAGGCCCACTCTCCTCCTGAAAAGTTGTGATGACCTTGAAAAAACAAACAAAATGTTTAAGGACACTCCAACATCATCATGAGATTTCAGAGTTGTGCTGCAATAAGGAGCTATAGTATGTTACAGGGAAATCGGTCTAGAAGGTCAAGCAAGCAGCAAAGGCTTTGAAAATAATGATGTGATTTTTGCTGAGCTTTGCTGTTTGGCTACTAACTCTCAAAACTCGAATGTCAGAGTTTCGTGTATTCATTTGAACAAATCAATATAACTGCATTTTGATACAATAATACCTTATCAAATTTAATTTCTCTCAAAGTTGATTTTCATACAGTATCATCATACTGATACAGCACACAATATATGTGGCTTACAGAGATGTAGTATAAAGTATGTGTATTTTGCAGTTAAAGGGCATTGGGGGGGAAAAAAAACCTTCATGTTTCCTCTCGGTTGTAAACTCTGCCTGTGCTCCCACCTGAGTGAAACATTAACTTGCTCAAAGGTCTCCCACAACAACAAGCAGGTCATGACATTGGTCAGATTCCCAGAGGGTTGCTTACACGATCTTGATTGATGATTCCACTTCCCACCAAGCTTCTCCTAACTAAACTACTTTGTCCCTCTGTTCGCTCTCCTGTGTTTTATTATGCCTCTTACTCTCATCTGCACTTTGTTACCTTTATCTATCTCTGCCTGTCTTGCCCATTCATGTTTTATTGCACTTTTTTGTTGTATTGTTCTTTCTTTTCTTCATTTCTCTCTGCTGACGTTAGTTTTACACGCTACTATATATTATTTCCTCTTTTCTCTTTCATTTCCTTTCTTTTCCTTTCTTCTTCTTGCTGCATTCAACCTGTTCATCCATCTGTCCATACATCCACCTTACACTTCCACACATCACACCTCCTGCACAATCTACAGCCCTTTTTATTCACTAAAGGCCAGTTGGATATTTGCATGCTGTCATTTTTTTTTTCAAGCAGTGACAGTTGACACCAGGTTGTCATAAGACACATCTCAGGAGACTCTTTGCAAAATTTGTTTCTTCCCAGCTGCACCAGTAAACTTTTTAAGTGTGTGTGACTTTGATGACATTTTACTCTGCTCTTTTCTTCTGTGTTGAAGGTTAGTTTAGCACAGTATCTTGCTCTCTCCAAACTTTTTATAGTGTCTTTCATTCTAAACTTGTTTATTGTACAATGTCACACTATGCAGGATTTATTTTCTTGAAGGAGAACACAATTCAATCAAAAGATCAAAAGATTCCCAAAATCATTGAGAAAGAAGGATTTATGCTTGTTTTAGAGTAAAATTCATGCTGTACAGAAACTATTCTGAGTATAATACAAGAGTTTTGTGGGTGCATAAAACCTTTCTTGTATTCAGTGGTGGTAGAGCAGCTCAACATTCAGATGGTGAGTTTGGGTTCTCATGCTTCACTCTAGTCATGTATCAGAGCTGCTGATCAGACCATCCCACAACATGAATAATATATTCTTAACTGGAAAGGTATTCATATTTAAAGCTCCTTAAAAAAGTATCCATTGTGGGTTTCATTAGTGGCTTTATATGATAGGAGATGTCTATATATTCTATATACTATATATAATTATAGAATATAGAATATATATATATATATATATATATATATATATGAATCTAGGTCAAGTCTGCTGAATGTTGTGCTGAATGTTGTTGAATTATTTGTCTGTTGTGTCTAGACAAATGACCAGTAAATCTTTATTAATGCCCTTTCCACCAGGATAAATAGGTTTAATCAGGCTTGGGCACACAGCAGAGCTGTAATTGTTATGAAGGTTCTGGCACATAGGGCAGAATTAGTATTTAGACAGGATCTAGATTTATGTAGATTTTATGAAGTCACATTAAGAGCAGAAGTGTTCTGGTCTGTGTTTGCATGTGTTTACAGGCGGAGTTGGAAATCCAGCTGGCTCTGGAGCGTGAGGAGCAGGTCCAGAATGCCGCCATACTGGAGCAAGAGAGGAGAGACAGGGAGTTAGCCATGAGAATCGCCCAGAGTGAGGCTGAGCTGATCACTGAGGAGGGTCAGATGGATCCAGGCCTGCGCAGGTATTGTATACGTAAATATAAGATACACACATCCCCTATGCACAATCTGCAGTGTACTGTCAATAAACAGTGTGAATAATAACCTCTATGTATCATTTGGACCTCATCATGCGTGTGTAACCGCATTTCTTCTGTTGCTGTGTTCTCTCCCAGTGATGAGCCTTTCTCAGATCTTCCTATCTCTTCATCCTCAGCCAGAGCCATGTAAGATATCAGCATAGCTTTCTATAACTGCCCACGTCCAAGTGTAACTAACACCGACAGTAATCACTCGCTCATTCCCCTGATGTCTGTCTTAATCTCTATCGTAGACCCAAATCTCTCAGCCGCTTTGAATAGATGTAAGATTATACCAGCAATGCAAAGCCACCATAAAATCCTTTCATTTTAAGAAATCTCCAGTCAAATTTTAAATGTATTCTGTGGGTTCTTTTATGTGGCACAAATCATGAGATATGCCATTTGCAGAGGATAATCATGTGTCATCATGGGTAACTGCAGAAATTAAGGTGGCACACTGAATCATAAATGAGAGGTGGATCAGAATGCCCAGCAAGTGATTTTTGTGTCTCTGATCTGAATGAGTCTGCAGTATTTAAAGCTCGTCTCTATCCTTTGCAGTGCTGGTGCACAGCACAAACCAATCAAGACTATGTGATTTTCTTGTCTCTTACATTGAATTTTTAAACTTGTTGGGTCATCATGTCCTCTGGATACATGTATAGTAAATAATCACGTTACGTGTTTGATAATTACAAGAGAAATTTTGTGGTAAGTCGTAACTAACTAGCTCTACTTGTACCTTAAATCTCATTAGTGATATCTGTGTTCCCTAATTACCAAGAGCTTAGAAATGTAGCTATTAGTAGACTGTTGTTTGCAAATATTTATTCCCTGACAACAACTCACAGTACCATTATCATCAGTGCCGTTGTGTGTGTAAGTGAATACAAGACAAAGGTGAAGGCAAAGAATGCTTCTATATTAGGATGTCTCATCATGTGTGACCGTGTTCATACCATGGTTACTTGGTCCAGGTAAAAAGGAGAGCCATGTTCAAAATGTCCATAACCATTTTGGGTTGTAACTTTCACAGGTTATGGTCTCAGTTTGGAGTGGTGAGCAGTTCAAACAAAGAGTAATTTTGCCTTCTCAAACTTTGTGATATGAAGGATTGAAGAAGTCCTGACCCTCAGGCTGAAAACCACTGGTTTAATAGGTGGTTTGGGTAAAGTCATTGTAGTTTCATCAAGGAGGGTTAACATATTATGTATAGGAACACAATGTGTAGTACTGTTCCCATGGTTACCTACAGTTAAATTTACCTTACACACTAGCTGTGTTCAAAATCACTTTCTTATTCACTCATTCGCTATTCCCTACATAATAAACACTCAGTAGTTTACTCTATACTATAGAGTCTATAGTGAGCAATGAGTTGAACTTTCTAACAATCATTGTCACATCATCACTGTCAGCTGTAGAATTGCACAATGTAAATTTTAGCATCTAAAAAGTGTGACTCATTGCATTATGGGATTGTTAGAAGAAAGTAGTGTATATATCACAGATTCTACTTTTTTCCCTTCCATTGTGCATAATTTTGAGGGCACAATATAGTGTGCAACTTTTGCTCACAAATTCAGACACTCAAATAAAATGGTGGTTGGTTAATAAAGTCCATTGTATAGTACACAGGGAGTGATTTCAGACACAGCAATTGACAGTGAATTCTCAATAAATGCACAGTATATCATAACTTTACACCTCATACTCCTAAACCTTAATCTCAATTTGAACTCAGATACTGTCAGTGTATCTGTTGCACTATATTTCCAGAGCTTCACTTAGTGTTTAAAGCCGGGAGAAATCCTCCCAAAGCCTTATTTGCTCGCACAAAATTACAGTTGATCCAATAGCCTGTACAGTAATCTTGTCAGTGTTGGCTCAGGCATCCAGGGGCCATGTTGCATGGTGTGTCCTACTCTCCCTGTGAGTCAGCTGATCCTTGGCAACCAAAAGGAGACCCAAAGGACACGTGTGGTGCATGTGCACACCGCAACGCTTAGGCACATGAAAGCATGTGTGCAGTAGATGCATACACTCTGGATGGCATTGCAGGTGTAGTAGCTGAAGGACAACAAAAAACCCAGCTTCCGTCCACCTCCCTCCTTCTCCAACCAGCCATCTCCTGTTCACCTGCTGCCAACAGCAAAGCCCTGGCCATCACTTCACTTCTTTTTCCCTTCTTGCAGCAAAAGTAGAGCATCAGCTCTGGTTCATCACACACTCACACATGTCTCAGCCAGAATGGCATGATCCCGAATCAGTGTTATCTTTTCATTCTATAGGAATTATAAATGGTAATGGTAATCTGGCCAATGATTCGTAGATCACTAAACCTCTACTCTGAGACATGAGCAGCTATGCTGACTGCAAATAGAGGAGGTAAATCCTCGGCATTATTGAATTAGCAGCCTCAACTCAGCAGGGAAGCTGGAGATACGATTGACACAAGCTCAGGCCTGCTGCGGCAGTCTGTTAAGTAGCTGAAAATCTGTGCTTTCAGTTTGATTCATAAATTGAAGTAGTGCATAAATACACCTTGTATTTCTCAGTCATATCTGATTCCTGCATAACGTAAGTCTGGCAAAAGAAATGGCTACAGTAAAATACCAGCAGATGTAAACCGACATCTGGCAAGTTGTAACATTAGAAGAGCTTTGCATCATTTTAAGTGGAGTTGAAACAGGAGGCTGCAAGGATATGGACAAACTGCTCCTCAGCTCCCCTGCTGACCAGCCTCTAATGTGAATTTAATCGGCAGAGACAGTGAGGAGGGCTCTGAAGACGTGAGGCATCTGCTTCCATTTCTCACCAAGGGCGGCACACTTAATATAGTCTGTTGTCTTTTTAATATTCATTTATTTTCTCTGAGATTGAAATTCAGTTTGTTTCTCATCACACTGTGGTTGAAAATCATTATCTGCAGTTCTTTTAGAAGATGATTCCTTTGTCGTGAAACTTGAATCATATTCAGTGGTAAAAAATAAGAAAACTCACGTCCTTAACCTCTGTTACTCCAACCTTGTCACATTTGTACCTCTCTGCGCCTTAACCATCTTTTTCTTTCTCTCTCTCTCTCACACACCCGCTGTTATCTGTTCCCTGCCATAGGGGTCCTCAGGTGCAGGCGACCAAAGCTGCTGCTGGTGTGAAAAAGTATGACCTCAGCAAGTGGAAGTATGCTGAGCTGCGAGATGTCATCAATACTTCCTGCGGTGAGAAGTCCCAGCATGTTCAGCGTCAAACATCTAAACACATACAGGATAGAGTGTGTGTGTCTGTATGTGTGTACTGTACCAGCAATTACAAGCAGACCTTCCTACCCACTTTCCCCCACATTAAATAATTCAGAAGTAGCTCATGTTTTGGCACATTTTGTACCACCAACTCTGTACACACAAGTGTTTCATGTTCACTCTGTGGCTTTTTTTTTCCTTTCAGTAATTTTTTTTTGAGTAAAGTGGCTGTTAAAAAGCTGAGACTGCAGCTGTACAGAATGTGGACACAAGATGTCTTGTCTGACAAATCAAAAGGCCGATCTGTGGATGTTCCCACAGCTGCCGCAGCTCATCACCATACGTTTTAGTGGTGGAGAGAGGAAATTATCACCATTATGGAGGATGGCTTCTGCCCTTCCTAGGCATTCCCAGCCAACCTCTCCTCAGTCAGCATGAAAAGCAGATTCCTTTCATCGCCAATGTCTTGACAACTGCCACTGTACTCTGATCAGTGTGAGGGACTCTGATATCCCCTGTGGGATTCCAAGGACATCTGGCTAATTTGTGGAACCCATTTGCTGTGGTGGTGGTGTTGCTGGTGATACCAAAAAGCTGTTTGAAGTCCAGCTGATGATAGCTTTATGTTCTCCAACCCTAACTCATTATAGTACATTATCGTACAGCTCTTATTAACTCCAATACAAGTTTTCTCTTGTAATTACACCATACTTTATTCCCTAAACGTTTTTACCTATTTTACCTTCATAAGTTTATTTTGTATATACACAATACAACAATTAATTATTAAATATTTGTTAAAAGATGAAAATTAATAAGTAACACTATGTTAACATTCTTTTCTTGAAAAACAATCACCAGATGTTGAGATAATACTTGCAGATCAGTCAACATAGGATAGAAGTGATTATGAAAGTCATACTTGTGTCATTAATGTTATCTTGTGTGCACAGACATTGAGCTGTTGGCGGCCTGCAGAGAGGAGTTCCACCGTCGCCTGAAGGTCTATCACGCATGGAAGTCCAAGAACAAGAAACGCAACGATGATGGAAGTGATCAGAGGGCTCCAAAATCCATCACTGACTATGGTTAGTACAGAAAATGTTGTCTGTATTCTCCTGTTGCTCCACTGTATATTACCTCAATGCTTACCTCAGGCACATAAACATACTGTACATTCACTTATGCACCCCACACCTCAGGCACATCAGGTTACAGGTGACAAGCGTTTATTTTCTCCACTTTTGCCCCACGCTTTCATTGGCAGGGATTAATGACCTGCACACAAATAACCTGCCTGTGTTTCCTAACATTCAATTAGCCAACGAAACGCAAAGGCCTAAAAATGCAGCCACCTTCTGTCTGGCTCTGTCAGAAATATTTGTTCTAATTAGCAAGTAACTGCCAGATATGCCTTGCCAGGTCCAGTGGCTGCTAGTATGACAGCTCGCTGCTTTGCTCATTTCATTCTCAACTCAACCAAGCATGCTCTCTGCCATAAACACACACACATACGCATTATTTAGATGCTTGAAAGCTCACTGATGTGCTGCATTTCCCTTCTTTTTCATCTTAAAAACAAATATTAAGTTTGATGGGGAATGGGAACATTAGATTTACTGTCGCTTCTGCTTTTACTGTATTTACTCCCCTTTCTTTTTTGATATGATAGCTCCTGAAAGCTCTGCTGGCTGTGCTTTGTTTTCCTTGTATTGGGATCCTGTTATTGGCCTCTGCTGATGCAGTAGGGGTCTTATAAAGGCCATTTCATAAGAGGCTAAAAGCTGCTTTACCTGGCTTTTCCATGTGGTATTTACTTGGACATTTCCTGGGTTCTTTTTGATCTTGTATGTTTTGAAAGCTTCATACTTTGTTTTCTGCCCACTCGCACTGTATTCTTCAACACAAGTATTCTAAGGTTACATTTTTTGTAGATGAAATAATAGATCCTTGCTTCTGAATACTCCCCCTAACAAATCCTAATAATCCTACAACAATCTCTGCTTCTAATTCAAATGTGATATTTTAATGATCACCCCAAAACGCTCTGTCCCACCCCAGCTGAACAGAACCCAGCTCCTCCGATAACAGCCCAGCATCAGGAAGTGGCCATGAACCGCCAACAGCGCTATTTCCGTATCCCTTTCATCCGGCCAGCTGACCAATACAAGGACCCGCAGAATAAAAAAAAGGGCTGGTGGTACGCTCACTTCGATGGGCCCTGGATAGCCAGACAGATGGAGCTCCACCCAGACAAACGGCCCATTGTGTTGGTTGCAGGTGAGTCACAGAGACATCTGGCTAAGAATACTGATTGAAATCATGTTCAGATTACGTTACATTCTGCAACATAACATTATTTTCTTTACAGATTAATTTGTTCATTTTTTCAAAAATGTCTACAACTATGATCCCGCATCACAGGTTATGGTCTTAGTTTGGACAAGAGTTGTGTGCATTTCAACACAGGCAGGCTTTTTCCTTTTAAACGATTGAATTTTGAAGGATTTTAGACCTAAATCTTAAAAGTATGGGGTATTTCACAAGAAAAGTGCAACAATGAGAGAAAAGTTTGAAAATTTGTGTTTTACATAAAACACAATTTTGTGTTTTTATCTCATTATCTCCCATTTTCTTTATCTTGGGACCCTATGTGTGTCCTAAGTCTCAGTTTAGGAATTGTTGGTATGGCTATAAAATGTCACAAAAGAATTAAAAATATCTGTCACAATATCTCCAAGCCCCAGGTGAAGTCTTCCAGTTTCTTGAACAGTCCAAAATCCAAAGATAAATAAATTTGCAATGATATAAAAAACAGCAAATCCTCACATTTGAGACTCGGTAACCAGTGAATGTTTTGCATTTCCAACGTATATGATGAATTGACATTGATCCAATTGTTTCAGCACTACTTTGTATTCTTTATATTCAGGTACACTCATGTTATTCTTGTGTACAAGTACATGCCCTTTCATTGAGAGTCTATTATTCCTCCACTACCCAGGGAAAGACGACATGGAGATGTGTGAGCTGAGTCTGGAAGAGACAGGTTTAACCAGGAAGAGGGGGGCGGAGATCCTGCCCAGGCAGTTTGAAGAAATCTGGGAACGCTGTGATGGAATTCAGTACCTCAAGAAAGCCATTGAGAACAAGCAAGCCCGTCCCACATACGCTACCGCCATGCTTCAGAGTCTCCTCAAGTGAACCAGAGCGCCAAGATAAACGTGCACGAGTTTGGTCCTGAAGCATGACACTTGTGGACATACTCACAAACATAAACATGCACATTCAGAGGCACAGTGTACTTATGGTGTGAGAGATGGGAAATCTTACTGTAGGCACACAGTGTTTCATTCACTGAATCATCTCCTTTTTAACTACCTATATGTCTTTTTCTTGTTTTATTTTCTGTTGTTTTTTTTTTGTTTGTTTTTTTATTTTGCTGTGTAACACTGTATTGGTGTAGACTTAGATTTGTAGACTTAAGATTTATTTGTGTTCATTCTTCTTCTCAGTTGATGTTTTAATGGAATATCCCAGCCTGAGGCCTTAAATTGCAATAACACTGCACAACACCAAGGAAGTCTTAATTGGTGCATAACATATATAGCTTTTGACCTGAAATCTTAATATAAAATATAATTGACTTTTAGAGAAAATGTGTAGAGATGCTTTAAATAGTGTGTAACAGTGTTGTTTCTCTCAAGTCATGCTCTCTGGTCTTTAATTATTAAGAATCTAATTACTGTTCAACCTCTACATATACATCCAATTATAATTTTTGACATGCATGTAATTTATATGGGATGGCAAAATAGGCTGTCCTCGTTAGTTTTGAATTGAATACTGAAAGGTGACATTAATCACGAATAGAAACACAGTAAATAAGTTATATTTACAAGCATACTTATACAATATTATACTGTCTAAAAGTTATAATATTATATAACAATTCTCTCATCTACAACAAGTTTAACACATGACATCAAGTTTGACAAAACTAATGGCTAAATTTCTTCTTTTCCATGACTGCACACGAAATAACAGATCTAACTCTTTTTGCTCCAGGATGCACTTTAGAGATTAATCCTTTAAAGGAATGCTGGGTTTCTCTTAGAAGTTTTGTCTTTTCATCCTATATTTTCTTGCTGCTCATTCAGCTCTTGAAATTCTGGAAAAAGGAAACTTTTTTGTATTGTTGCTCAATTTGATATGCAAGATTGAAATGTAGAAGTTTGTTTTCATGTTTGCAGTTTGGTGGGTTTGGGGTTGTTTTACAGACAATAATGTAATTTGTGTGTGTGTGTGTGTGTGTGTGTTTTTGTTCATGTCTTTTATTAAACTGATTGCTTGATGCCACTGTTAGGTCAGGCACACTTCAATCATCTTATTTTTCTGATGACATCATCTGATAGCAGTACCTTTGTTTAGGCTCACCCTTATTGACTGTGGACAGTGGACTTTTAATGATTCACTGCCCTCTTTGATCTTATGTTGTAAGTTTGCCTTTGCTCTGGAATACTGTAGAAAATAAATGTATGCCCCCCATATTCTTCATTGTTTTGTCTCGCTAAGT
The DNA here is from genome assembly GCA_029490765.1 of Euthynnus affinis. Taxonomy (NCBI): domain Eukaryota; kingdom Metazoa; phylum Chordata; class Actinopteri; order Scombriformes; family Scombridae; genus Euthynnus; species Euthynnus affinis. The sequence continues at coordinate 16,052,611 of CM055851.1, read as the reverse complement.
TACTGTTGATAATTGACAAGTGTGAACAAGTGAATTCAGAAACTTAGTAACATACAGTAGCTATTAATGGTTAGTGCTCTGTAACTGGATCTAACATCCAGCAAGACCAGCAAACAAGATTAGCATGTAGATTAATTAAACAACAAAGGATAATGTACTGCTGATGTCATCACTGAGCTGAGGCTTACTCCCATTAAGTGATTAATAAGATTAAACCACACTTAAGGTTCTATTCAATGTATATTTTCTTCATATTGTGGATTTCCTGCTATTGTATCAGCAAACAACAATAGATAATCAACATTATTAAACCATAAGTAAATGTGACCTTTCTTTATTCCACTGAGATTATAGTCTGTCACAGTGACTAACTTGATTTTTCATCTGTTACATATGGCTCAGTTGGACCAATCTAACAAGCTTTGAGCATTCATAAACAAGCAGAGATATATTCAGTGCAAAAAAAATAGTTTATTGTTTGCTTTTAAATGTAAAATGTGTAAAAAAGAAATTGTCCAAATCTCAAAAGACAAATGATTAGTGAGAAATTTCGAATAGGACAAACTAATGGAAATGTAAGACAGCAGTCAATAGTTTCTTTTACAATATGTCATGACCAAAGTCATCAGCTTATACATTCTTTCTCTTTTTGAAACACAACAATGGTCAAGAACAGCATTAAAACAATAAACAGCATGTGCAGTCTAAACTTAAAGATACCACCATGTGTATCAGTTTGTAAATAATAAATACCTCATTGTGAGGAAAGAACAACCTTTGCCAAGGGTTTACAGGAAATGTTCCTACCATTCAATATATAAAATAAATATTAGGTTCCACTTTAAGACAACCTAAATCCACCGTATACTTTAACATCCACAGCCCTCTGTCTAACAAGACTATGAACAATGAATCTCAATCACTTCAAAACACCATTTAGCTGCTCTACCGTACCTGTGTCTGTACCAGGTGTCCCATATACAGTTAAACAGCAACAGTTCAGTCTCTTCTTCTTTGTATTTCGTACTGCGTTGCTGCGGCGGCTGTTCCTCAGAAGTTATCAAAGAACTGTTACTTCAAAACATTCATTATCCGATGCCCTCACAAGACAACACGTTCTGTATTCATTTGGCAGTCGCCACGTCTACAGAAGACAAGAGGGAGAATGAAAAATAGCTCATTTCAGGTAGAATTAGACAATAAATGAAAGAATACCCTCATAAGTATATCTACAAGTTATCTGCAATTGAATACTTACTTGAACTCAAAAAGGGACTATTTTTCATAGCCCTGAGTACAATAGCAGATCAAGACATGCATTCATTTATTTGACAATCATATCAGGAAGTTATTTCAAGGTTATAATATTACAATTGAATAATGGTTTTTCATTTTAAAATGATTTATATGCACACCAATGATTTGGTTTGTGAGTGAAAAATCAGCAGCAGCTACATGCACAGATGTTTTACCTTTGTGTGCGTCATAGAGCTGTAAAATATTTGTAAATGTTTATGAATATTTACAACACCAGAAGATAAAATGCATATTGAATGTTTAAACTGTGAAGATATTGTACTATAGTCTTGTTTCATTCCCTGAATGTATTTTATCATAGCACCCAATAAATCCCCCAGATGATCTCTCTTTCACTTTCCTGAGAGTATCTTTTGGGATTTGGGGTCGAGTGGATATTTTAATCAGTTTCACAGTCAGTGTTTCCTCACCTCATTGTGTGGTATGCAATGATGGAAGTCCACCATTTCTGAGACTAACTTTTCTGATCTGGTTGTGTAGAGTTGTCTGGGGATCTATTGAGACAGAAAGTAGAGCTTCATTAATATATTATAGATCCGGAGGCACTTCAGCCAGATAAGCAGATGTATATAAAAGCAGGCACTATACCAATACTATACAAGGGATTGGTAGAGACAAGATCTACTACAAGCCATGCATTTTACCTACAGCCACAACTACTTACTGTTGGATTTGGCAAAAAGGATCTTCAAAGTTCTGGATCATAAAAAGGCTTAAACAGTGTTTGGATCAAGGCCTCTGAGAAACTTCTGAAGATCGGTATTTAATTATGACCATTAAAGCCAAACTGAACTGCTTCAAAAGATATTTTGAAGACACATCAGACAAAGTTCTGAATGCAAAACATAGATGAAACATATACAGAGGATGAGAGCAATACAAACTTCACTGCAGTTATTTGGTGAGTTTGTTAGAGCAAATTAGTGCTGGTTGAACTTTGAGGTTAGTAGTTTGGTCAGTTTAGCCAATTGTGCAACACAGCACAATGTACCTCAATACTCAGATGTATATTTTCAATTGAGGCAAAATGTTCTTGTTCAGACTGTTGGGATTGGGAAGAAGCTGAACTTGAAGGACACGGCAAAGTGGACACTTGATTTAAGACACCATCATCATTCTCAAACACTGGGTTCTCTCTCAAAGTATTCTCAAAGGCATAGGGAGCAAGGGTGTGCCTACAATGTAAAGGAGATTAGGTGGTGAATAAAAATACATCACACAGCAAATCACAGCAAAAGCAACAACCTGTACCAAAAAAAAGGGTTAAAAATGTAAACAAACAAAATGTCTCCTACTTACACCAAAGTGACAGCCTTTCTCGTCTTTACGCACTTCTTGTTTATGAATACTAAGATGCCGATGATGGCGCAAACAAGGCAGAGACTTCCCACGAGGCAGGTTATAATTAGTGGAGGGTCTAACGGCATTGACACCAGCTCATTGCAGCGTTCTCCATGGTAGTGCCAGTATTTACCTACAGGGCATCTGAAACACATGAGAAAAATATAGGTTAGAGAGGAACAACCTACATACACAACGTGATCATGTTTTCAGTCTCCGGAGAGTAGTTCCGTGTAAGGCTGAGAATGTATGGCAACACAGTTCTGTTTACAGACCTACGATAGCTTGCTGTGCTCTTGACTTTGTACCACTTACATTTCTCAAAGAACTTCAGTATAAAGTCAAGAAGTTGTGATATGCAACAAAGCTAGTGAAGCACTGGCACAGTAGCATCTGCAGTACACAGAACTACTCTCCTGAGACTGAAAACATGATCACTGTTATTAGTGATTGGAGACATTTCGAAACAAACTAACATGACCTTAATCTTCAGGGTGAGGGAACATGTCACCCAGAGCAGCAGTGACTCACTGATGTGTTTTTAATAGTTTTTGGAAAACAACAGAGGTTTACAGCACAGAGGAATAAGATATATCAGGCTTTGGATACACGCACAAATACTTGTAAATAGATAAATTCATTGTTGGTTTGGTCTACACATGAGATTTGATGACAATAAGAAAAAAATAGAAATTTGCCAGCCATATCCTTGAAGTTAGATAAAGAAGTTTAATTTTCTTGGCTACAGTCAGATTAGTTGGCTGATCTTTCTTCTATTGGTGCATTCAAGGAAAGTCTGACACTTAAAAGTTGGCTGCTGAACAGCAATAATAATAGCAAGAAACTAATAAACACATAATCCCTTCCACAGTGTTAATATTTGCTCAATTCTCAAATCTTAGACATCCTTGATTGCACCACAAGAGAGGTCAAAACTGTCTATGCCTGCATGTGTTGCATTTATTACACTACATTAAAGCATAATAAAAGAAGTTTGAGATTTTTTTTTAAATTGTGATGGATTTCCAATCTCAAGCAAGTTTGAAGTCTTTGCAAGTTACAATAATGAAGTGCATGCAAAATAATGGCTGATAGGAATTTGTAAACCTTCTTTTGAAATTGTAAGCAACAGAAATGTACAAATGAACTGTAAATATGCAAAAAGCTTTTGCTGAGCACATGTCATTTGTGTTTTCTTTTGATCATCATCTTGTGTACCTGCAGGTGGCTCCATGTCCTGAGATTATTTCACACAGGCCTCCGTTGAGGCAGTAATTTGGCTGCACAGTGCAGGTGCTTTGACAAGGCAGGCCATCCACGGTGCTGTAGCCTGGATCACAAAGACACTCCGCCTCATTCGTCCAACTGTTTACCACGCAGCGTGAAAACTCATTGCAGGCCAGGAACTTGCAGGGGTCTGCTTGGTCAGCTGAAACCAACAGAGAGGACAGAACGGAGACGAGAGGAGCAGAAGGTGAGAAGAGAGAGGTAGGAGAAATTCAGTCTTGTTAACATTAATGCAGTGCCCACCTGTCTCTCACTGTCTGCAGATTTAGAGGAGACGTTAAAGGGCATTTTGATTGATCAGAATGAAGGTTTCTCGAGTCATGAACTCAATCACATTTATACTGCACCTCACCTACAGACTATGAAAGACAGCTGTGTGATGTTTGATGTGGACAGGGATTCTGACTTTTTGGCATGAATGAGCATCAAGTCACTTTGAGTGCAGACCATGGATTTGTTTTATTCTGCATGGGGTGTCTGCAACTTGTCATCACATCACCCAGAATTGCCATATTTCAGGAAAAGATGTGACTTTTAGAAACTGTGAATTTACTTGAAGAATCTCAAAGATTTAGTGTTTTAATGGCAAAATGGTGATGACATGCATCATGACATGACAGTAATCGAGTACCTCTCACCTGGTTCTATTTCCAAGGAGCGACTGTCAATCTCAATGTCAAGCCGTTTAGATGCAGCGTTACAGAAGTCTTCGAGCACACAGTGCACAGCCTGGGTCACATTATAAGGTACCGGCTTGTCCAGTTTCATCCTACTGTTTACGACAACACTGCCATTCCTGAAGTTGAGGATCTCCAGCTGCTTAAATCCAGTTAAATTGGACTGTAGATAAGGTAGAAGCTGTGGGGAAGGGAAGGAAAAGCAAATTCATTTTCTTCATTTAGTCACTTTATTCAAATATACCCTTTTATTTTTTTCATAGCTTATGTAAAGCCATTTTCTCATTTGAAAGGATCAGCTGCATGCTCTGTTAGTAATCAGCAAGAAAAATAAGTTTAATAAGCAGAGTCCTTTTATTATTTGTTTGTAGCAGGGACAAAGCAGTTGTATAATCACAACTGATTTCATCTTAAAGGGTCGGTAGGGTATCCTTCTTGACCCTAGGAGGACAAAGATTTCCACTTGACTATTTAGCCTAATGAAATGACGTCAGATTCATGTCAGTGCAAGTAAAGAACTGTGTCCTCTTGAGAAGAAGACCAGAGCAGCAAAGACATACATTTAACCCTCTGGTTTTACTTCCACAATGACAGGACTGAGGTTGTCACAGCATGGCTGAATTATTCAGGTCACATTTTACAGTGTGAATGCTATGAATAGTTCATAATTAAATTTTGATGCAAGCATGAAATCCTGCCATTACTGCGCAGAGTGTGTAATTAGATCCAGCACAAAATTAGGGTTAGCTTTATAAGCATTAGTATGAGAGCACAGAACGTGCTAATTCTAGTCACGGAGAAGTAAGAGAACGCATGATGAAAAGATCAGACACGGCATGACAACAAAGCTATCTCCAGTCCAAAAGAAATCTATAATAGATGCTGTTTGGTGGAGGCTTTTGTCTCAAGTGTTGGGCCAACTATCAGCAATACGTCATCTATAGTACGCAACATCATCAACATATGGTTAAAAACATCAATGCAGCCACATTTTAAGTCATATCTTACAATTTCCCACGTTTTTGCATTTTAAAATGTCCCCATTGAGTCAGACTTGCGGCTCAAATAACTGAGAAACCAATCTATTAAGACTATGGACTTGCACCGATGACAGTGGTGATATTTAGGTGAGGAGGAAGTCAACCAGCTCAAGTAATGGACTGCATCAATGTTCATCGATCTGAGACGCTGTCCTTCCAGCCACTTCACGTTGACTACAGACGAAGCAAACATCAAACCGCCGCAGTGTGAGGGGGGGGGATTACGATGCTTTAGCTGGCCAGGCTGTGGAGCAGGAGATAAGAGGCCTTAAGGAGCTCTGCTCTGATCGGGTTACTTCACTTATCACTGGCAGACAGTTTACTGAGGGCCAGTTTCCTGTAGCTAATGGTCTCCGAAGTCTAACATCCCGAACAAATGGGCATCAGCCTGCAGTACAACTGGACACACAGCTTGCTGTTTGGTCTTCCGTTCGTCTCAATGCAGAATGTCAAGTTATACAAGAACACTGTGGATTAGATACCAATCTGTACTTCTATTGCCTTCCACACAAGGTCAAAGTTAGTTCACACCAAACCTCAGCACTGTCTGTACTAAAGAAGTACAATATAAATAATAAAGATTCCTTCATTCCTTCTATATAAGAAAAACATTCATATGCTCCTTCTACAACATGACACAATCACATTTGCTTCTTTGAGGTTACACATGTATCTACTGGTTCTTGTTTTGGAAAAAAAAAATCAGTAAACATCAGTAAAACATTCCTTCTCTGATAAAAAAAATGAAATGTCACAAGGGATATTATAATAACGCCATGAAAATGTTGCTGATTCACAGTAGCGAAAAAGAGTCATTTCAACCTCCATGTCCAATTTTATTGGTTGCTTCACAAACCAGTAGGTACAGGAGTAATGGAGGAGTGTGGTAAAGGCAAACAGGGGAATTGCAAGCTACTGTAGGCTAATGGTTCATATATACAGATGTGTATATATATATATATGAGAGACAGTAAATGTACAGTATCACAAATGGGGTCCAGTATCCAGCAGAACATGACATTATGTCCATTTAAATGGGCTACATAATGTATTTTATTTGATGTTTCTCCATTATTGTTCCTGTTATTTCTCTGTGATTTATAAACCAGTTTGAAATAGTGTCCCTTCTTTCTAAAATAGCCCATTTAAAAGAAGATATGTGGACTATTCCTAATGGGTTATTGACCATAGATAGCATATGGTAAATACTTACCAGTTCAAACATCTGACCATATTAGATTTGCCAGGAAGCTAAATACATCAATTAATGAGTAAAAACTGCAAAAATCTCAGTTTGGGCAACCATTTAAGATTGGAGCTGGAGTGTTATTTTATTTTTGCTTTGGATTTGTGTGTATAATATGCCTCTGTGTGTGTAATTTGTATCTGTGTATCCCTCCCTCTTCATATTGTATTCCCTGATCCAGTGCTGACAATTATTCCTATATTTGATTGGAAACATGAACTGACAGGAGATCTCTCTGTATAATAAATAAGTGAAAATATATTATCATATATTTATCTGAACCCTGAAGGCTTGTCACTAAGAAAACTAAGCCCACCTGCCCCAGTAGCTCACATTCCCTCTGCTCCTTGGCATTACAGCAAACAGACAATCCGATTTGTATTGATGCACCTCCTCAGTTAGAGGCGGAGGCCTTTACATAACACTGAGCATGGGGCACCTTTGAGCAAGCCTAAAAATACGTCTTCTCTGTCAACCTGGGGGTAAGCCTTGAAACTAAGTGGGGATGTCAAGTAATACTTCTTTCTTTCATGTGCGCTAATCAGTGCAGGTTTAAAGAGACACAATCCAGCCGCTTGCCAGCATTTATGGCACATTTTAAACTCTTGTTTAGAGAAAGAGAGTAATGTAGCTTCTCCTGTAATATATTAAACAAAGTGAGTCATTCCTGTATTGATTTCAAATATGTGCATCGGGGTTATACACAAATGCTCCAACACCAAATGACCTCGACCAGTCTTTGATCTATTTTATTTCATTGCCTCCTTACCTACGCACATACAGTACATAAAGTACGTCTAAGTAAGAGCACGGCAACATGCATACAGATGTCCACACAAACCTGACTGATGTCGCACTAAGCAGATTGGAACCATTAATAGCACAATGTGTGTGCCATACTGGAACTGGCCAGAATTACTTAAAGCTTCTTACCACAAGTCACAAACCTCTGAGTTGTACAATGACTATGGCAGACCCAGGTCTCATGATTCAGACTACGATGAGTTAGTTTGCCCTTTGCAAATGTACAAAACAATACAGTTATAACAACAGAAAATGCATAAAGCTTGATGACTTTCCTATTATTGGTCTGTAGCAGGTTTACTATGCCTTTTATCACATTATTCTGCTCCAAACTGATACATTTTTTCAGTCATTCACTCAACAAATGTATCATTAAGGCCTCAAACACACTAGTCCATGTTCTAACACACTTATGAGCACACTTATGAATACGTACAAAAACACATTCTGGACATTATGGGTGAGTAATTAGCTAGCCTATAGACCTTGTTTTTTCACTACATAATACATTTCTTATTTCAAGGATGCATAAACTATACACACAAATTTTAACTTTCCATGACACAAACTAAATATAATGGATGCAAACTACATTATGATACAAAGAGACTTCAACAAAATGTTGACCTACTCTTTAAAGTCATTTTGCATGTTTACCATTGTTGGTTCGTGACACCATTAAATAACAGAAGCTTCTTTGGTTTTATAGCCCAGATCTCATAAACATTCAAACTTTACAAAATGGCGTTGTGAAATATGAGTCTAACACAGTCTCCACGGTCCCTGAAAAAGCCAAAACTTTAGAACAATTGAGAAAATTAAGGCAAAACACACCAAAACAAGCTTGCCAAACCAAACTCACACATAAAACCAAAAAAAGCTGCAACAAGAAGGTCTAATATCTAATGTGAGGAGAGAACAAAGCTGACTATGTTAGAAATGTTAGGTGCTTGTTAGATACTGCATTTCAGAAAAGTTAATTAAGAAATCGATAGGTCATGCTCTCGCTGAGGCATCACAGATGTTCCAATATGGAAAAAAAAATACCGGTATGGAGGCTAAAGTCGTCTGTTTCTGAGGCCCAGATTTACGGGAAGCTCCAGGGTTTGATGATTTTCTGGACCCAGAGTGCTGTGTCTAAGTGAAACACAACAATTTGACCATCCCTTTTAATCTGTTGACACTCTGACTCAAAATGTATGACACTTTTAGAAAAAATAAAATTTACTGAGGACAAAATCTAAATTTATCATGATTTACTCATATTTTTAGGAGAAAAATGGCAGCTGTGAGGATAAGGCTTGCAGCGAAGTGCATCCTCACTTGCGTAGGACAACAAAACAGATTAAGTACCCACCTGGGACTCTCAAATTACTAAAACCAAAATTAAACATTAAATATTGCACACATGTACTTTTACCACACATTTCAGCTCAGGGCTACAATAGAAAGTATGAGAATAAAGCATGCAGAAGCATGATATCCAGCACAAAAGCTTGTGTACCTACCAGCTCAAGAAAGGTATTCTCCAGTGATTTATACTCTGGGGAGCTCTTGTTGAACAGGTCATCAGAAAACATCATGTTAGTGACCCTCAAGCTAAAGAAAACCACTAACTCTTTGCTCCTGTCCACTGTTGCCATTAGAGGAGTGCTGGCTTGTCTCATTGCTGGTGCAGCTGTAGATTCGTATGGCCGTTCATCAGGCTCTGATGAGAATCCATTACCACTCTCTTCCTCCAGAGGTTCAGTCACTTCAGCCACCGTCCCGTTCTGACTTTGTCCTACATCCTCTTGAAAATTTGAGTTCTCAGGAGGAAGGTCTGCTGAGGCTGGGGTCCCTCCGCTGTGCCCTCCACTAGAGTCATCTCTTTCCTCAGGGGCTTCTCCACTCTCTGAAGGGGATGGCAAAGGCTCTATGTCTATTTCTGGTTCAATGCCTTGAACTGCATGCTCATCAGTTGATGGTGTGGCGACCGGGACTGCTGCTTCTACAACAGATATCTCCATAATTGCTGGGTCTGTAGATTCCGGTGGGGCAAGGTTAACTTCAGCAGGAGCATCAGTGCTCACTTCTTCAGGTTGGGAGTCTGGCGTCTCCAAGTGAAGGTCCTCATTCGGTACCTCAACAATTGGTTCATGTTCTTGCAAAAGAAAACAAAAAAGTGATCATACCAGAATCCAGGACATGCATGTCTAAGTCCTTTCTAAGCTAAGCTAATCACCTCCTGGCTCGAGCTCTATACTTAATGTACAGTATTATCAATCTTCTACTCTCCTCTTGAAAGAACACAAATAAAAATATTCCAAAAAATTTCAACTTATTCCTTCAATTAGCTTTAAAATTGATAAAATATTATTTTTTCATACTGCCATACTGACAGTATCTTTTGTACACACTTGTTCCAACTCTTCATTGAAACTACACTGAGTTAAATATTCAAACCCAAGACTCCATGTTTTAGATGTCTTGTGCATAATTTTCTACACATTTCCCCTGACATATTTGGTATCTCTGGAAACTCCACAAGACTTTAAACTACAGTTTTTTGGGTTTGAGTAAATTTTGGCTGCACAGCATGAGTTTGTAATGACTGGACCACCAGCAGCTGCTGCTTGTTAATGGGTTTTAATATGATGTATCATCCCAGCAGGGAGTATCTCAGACCGCAAAACTGAACCACCAAGTCTAATGGTACTGCCATTTCCATTTCCTGTCATAGCTGGGTGTTCCTCACTGATATGTTTTACTGAAAAAAACGTCCAGTCCTGACCATGAACCCTGACATTCGAAAAAGTAAAAGTGATTATCCATTAATTATTCTCAAGGTTGGGTTTGATTTAAGTTTTGCTAAATTGTAATCTAGTAAAATGAATCTTACATTTTTATCTCCCCTTCATACATGAGCTCATCCTCCCACCGCTTTCCCAGAATCAAGACTCAGTAACCAGACAATGATGGCAAAATGTGGGTTAAGTTGCTGAAGGATTTTGAGGTATACTTCCTTTTATCTGCCAGTTGCTCAAAATGGAGGCCAAACCACAATTTAATGTTTGGTTAATCAATAAATTTGACTCTCCTGATTGAACTTCCTGCTTTAAAACCTGAGGCAGCCAGTTCTTCACCAGTTCTTCACCCTCACCTCTGTCGTTAAGTTCAGTTGGTGGTATTTCCTCCACCTCTGGCTCTATTTCCTCTTCCTGCCCTGCGATGGTTTCCAGTGTTGCATCTAGAGTTATAATGTCACTGGCCTCCCCTGCAGCATCCTCTGTAGACTCCTCTTCCACTGCTGTCATTAAATGAGTCTCGTCAGTGACAACAAAAGTGGCCTCTGGGAGGATGTGTGGGATGAAAGGCACAACAGTGTGTGTTGATTGATCTGGTTCAATTGTAGAAGCCTCCAAAGTGTTTTCTATCACTGTCACTGTGGGGAAGAAACTTCGAGTGGGTGCGACGTCCTCTGTCATGGCCTTCGTGGTGTCGTCCTCAGATAATACCCCCTCCACAGGATTTATGCCAAGCGCTGCGACTGGATAAACTGTGGTTACTGAAAAGAAAGAGTTGTCCTTTAAAATGAAGGATGCTGAAACATTTACACAGTCCTATTCTACCCTATTATTTTATTTGTGCTATTATGCTTACCACCCTCAAAGCTGAGTGTCTGTATGTCCAACGGTAGTGATGGCTCCTGTTTTAAGGCCTTCACAATGATGTGCTTCAGTTTAGGTGCATTCACATCCTCATCTGTGTCTGTTTCAGGCGTCCCAAGACCCTCAGGGTCGTCATTGAGCTCTGTGTCTCCATTAAAGACCACAGCATAACGCACAGACACATCCTCCGATCTGATCAACACAACAAATCATGTCACAAACCCTCTTAACAGACAAACTGCACTGGTAATAGATGTCAGCTGAGGCAGAAATTCCTGAGTCATCTCCCAAAAGAGAGAAATTTATGTTTTGAGTCTCTTATGTTATTAACTGTGTTGTTTTGTCAAAATCAATCACTATTACAAGGCAAAAATATTGGGCCAAACTTCTGATAAAAATTCATTCAACTCACCGAAATCCCAGAACACGAATTTCTTTGAATCCTGGAACTTTTTGAAACACATGAAGCATCTATAGAAAGAAGAACAAGAAGAGGGAAGTCTGAATAAAATAGGTGTCCAAGCATTTTCTCTTCATCAGTCTGTTTGCAGCATTGAAAATCACTGTCCTGAGAAAACCAAGTTTTCACATGAAGGATCAAATACTAAAGATAATATATCAGATTATCTAAAAATTGCATTGTCACACAGATTATAACAGGGCTGCTTATCTTATCTTATGAAAAGCTGTCAGTTTAGAGAAACATGATTTCACTGGACAGTGATGGAGAAGTCAGTAAAGACAACATAGTACATTTGCATTTTCTGCATCATCATTATACTGCTTTTTTTCCTTTATTGAAAAGACATGCAGCAAAAATATAGTTAATAATAGGAATAAGAAAATGTCTATTATGTAGCATTAAAATGTATTGTTAATATTTGATAGCAGAAAAGAAGAAAAATCTTTGGAGAGTTATAACAAATTTTCTTCCTCTTCTTTCTCTAACCTTCTCTGTAGCCCTCTGAGTGTGTGTAAGTGTTTGATTGGCAACGGAGCCAGCGGGCTGAGGCACAGGACACAAAGTAAACAGCCAAGGGCAGACAGCATTTTGTTAGCGTGAGTGGCCAATTAGCTATCTAGCTTGCAAACTGATGTTAGCAGTGCCCTTATCCCCAGTGGAAGGTGCAGAAAAGAAGGAAATGTTAGCAGGAAAGCTAAAGATGGTTGTTGGTTTTTAGTCAATGTGACTGCCTACTGTATGAAAAAACAGTGACAATGCTGCTTTATGTAAATGTAGCTCAAAATGAAACCATTTGATTGGATGTGGAGAATAGCATTCTGACTTCTGGTTAATACAAACACAAAGGTTCATAATGAAACCAAACATGTTAAATATACACTTCTTCTTTTTGAGTTCTGTTTATTTTTTCTCAAAGGAGAACACAGGACATGTTATTAACAGATAGTAGCAAAAAAAAAAATATGACTACAGTTGGACTTTATAGTCTTGATAATTAACCTATTAATTATTATTATTAGCACAGTACTGCACACTGCTTTTACTTTTTCACCAGAGTGTGATGGTATGTATCTTCAGGCTTTTCTGTAGAATAGCCAATGAAATTGTATACTAATGACTTTACACCATTGGAAGTAATTCTTGAGAACATTTCCCACACAATGCCCTCTTAGTCAGAGATAATATAAATAATTAGATTGTACTATTCCGGACTCATGGTCATTTACATATCCCTCGGGTGAAACTTTAAAGCTATTAAATCAATCAAGGTAAGTTTTACACAAAGCAATACAGTATAAGAGAAGCTGGCAATCACACTGAGGTCATTCTGACACAATGAAGAATAAGGGGGGTAATACAGACTGAAACCGGTTTAGAAGGAGAAGTAATAGGTGACAAAACAGCTGTTGTGTGAAATAAAGTTGAATAACACACTAAAATTGTATCCACACCTGCTACTTTCACCCGCAGTAAGAATTTTAAAAGCTTTTAAATTACAGCAAATATTCTAAAGGGGTTCTGGTGTTTGCAGAAAGGTAAAAAATACAACCTAGGGGGTATTTTAAAATTTATAGTGCATCTGGAAACTTCCTATGGCTCATACTGTACTTGGCTCTCACCTTATCTGTGAGCTCTCTTGTGATATCGTTGTACACTAGAGGCTCGGGGTCACTTTGCAGCTCGCTGTACGTCGGGCTCATGATAGTGACGCTGAATTCAACAATGTACTCCTCATAGTTCTCTTTTATCATGTTGGGATCTTCTTGTATCTGACAAAGAGGAAGTACATTTCAACAAGTACCGATGATACCAGATATTTTTTTGTCCAACAGAGATTCAGTCTGAAAACCATGGTTAAAACTTTGTGGGTTAACTTACCACGTCCGCCTCCGTTGGAAGCAGAATCAGTGGGGGAGTCCAGGTGCCTGAGACAAAACAGCAACTCACAACTTAATTTTATGATGATATTATGAAAAATGATTGATAGCTCAAGTTCAACAAGTAAATTATTTGCGCTCATGTGTACAACTCACAATCTATTCCTGGCTCTGGCGTTCCAGGAACAACTCTGGAAATGAAAGAACATATTTGTTAGGAATTAAGTTGAAGTTTCTCCTTTAGTTTTCAGTCATTGACCAAACTGATCTGATCCAGGTTTTCATATACAATAATGAACATCGTATCTGCAAGTTTTAGTCAAGAATCTTCATCTGAAACATCAGTATTTATTTTATGTTATTTTATTTTTATTAACTAGAGTGGCAAAGATTCAGTTGGTGGGGAAAAGCTTTGGATCAGAGGTGTTAGTAGCTCCTTTGATGACTTCATTCCATCTAGAAAAATATATAATTATTTACCAATTATTTACCACTTTGTTCTATCAAAATCATAAAAATAAAGGATCAAAATTGCTTTCTACGAACATAATTTGCTTTAATCAAAAGCTGCAAACACACAAACCCACAGGAAACTATTTAAAGATCCTCTCCAGGAATGTTTAAAGAGATGCAGAGTATTTTTACATACTCTGCTTTGAATAATAATTTGTGTCTGTGTTTTGTTTTTTTTTTTCACAAACAAGGGTTCAATTACATCACTGAAAAATTCCCATTTTTATATCTCTTCCTTCTTCCTCATTGAAAAATCCAGACAATATGAATATACAAATATGTGCAAATTGTTCATTTCAAACTGCTGGACACCAGATATCTCTTACTGAAAAGCCTGTTCTCAGTGTATGTGCACTGAAGGATCAAATTTACTTTCCACTTTCAGCAGATGAATGTAAAAATGTCTGCACATACATCATTCTGCACAGTGAAGCTCAAACATCCAACTGAAAACAAGAAGAGAAACACATATTTGAGTCGAGGGGGACTTTAAGAAGCAAGTTTGCACATACCCTTCACTTTCGCCCTGCTCTGCTACTCTCTGGAGATTAAAAAAAAAAAAAAAATCAAAATCAACCAAAAACAACACACACTTTAAAGCCATGTACAATAAAGTGGACTGAGAGTATTTAGGTTGTGTTGGTGCATCACTCACTCTGGCCACCATGTCCAGGTGCTCCTGAGAGCTGCTAAAGTTCTGGGCCAGGTCGTCCATGCAGAGATTTTCATGCTGGCAGGTGTAAACCCAAGCACCGTACTCCTCTGAGTTTGGGACCCTGTCCAAGAAAATGCGAAACGCTTCCCAAATTGCTTCCTGGCAAACTGAAGAAATATTACATAACTTAATAGATTGTTTTCTTTTGAAGATTTTAGAATAAAAAATCCACCAAACACACAAGATAGCATCTAATCTTTCATTAAGAGTGCACATACTGTACAGAGGATGACTAGACATTTTATTTCTATATTGGGGACTTACAGCATGGAGAAATCAAATAACTGTAGATAAAGAAGATTGTTTATACTGATCTTGGCATCTCTGCATGCCACGATATAGAGATAATATGTAAAATTATCTTATTATTCCCTTCAGAGAACGATTTTAGTGCAGCTTTGCTTCTGAATCCACAGCACATGGCAGCCTGTGATGTCTCATAAATGTGTTAAATCACAAAATACATTTACCATGATACAATGGAGACAGCACAAAAAGGTAGTAGCATCTGTTTCAGTAAATGTCAAATTGTACATTTAAAAGTTGTTACATGTCCATGACATTTTTTGCCAAGATTAAAATCATGAGCCCAAAGACCCCCTGAAGCTACAGTATGTTTTATCTGCCTCTTCAGGGGGAACAGGCTCCACATTGTCCAATATCTTGATGCTGATGGAAAATTTATTCTCTGACAAACTCATTTTCTGGAGCGACGCGATTACCGCCAATACGCCAGATTAATCAGCCTCATTTTTAAATCACACGCCACAGCAGCTCTTGTGGAACAATTTGTATTACCAGCCAATTGTAACAGCCAAGGTGGAAAATCTTAGCCTCTTAAATCACTAACAATCCATCTCTCATAGACACAGGATATTTGCATAAAACTTCATTACATCAAGTGTTTCTTCATGTGTGTCCCTAAAGTCAGTGAAACAGCGTCAGTGTTTCATTCAGTGGTGTCCTGTTAAGGTCATCAGGCTCTAACACAATTAAGATAAATGATTAATCTCTAAATAGGATTATGCATATTTTAGAAAATTAAATATCTTGTGTAATCCTTTAAATTTTATATCCTTGTTGCAAAATAAACAACAAAAACATCAAAGCTAAATCCATCTAAGATATCTCTGGTTCTTCTTAATAGACACACAATTAGTGTTTTGGGAAAGGCTTATTCACATTCAGTCATGATTATGCATGAAACATAAGTTTAAAAAGTGAATTCACAGTATAAGCTCACATCAGACTCTTAACAGTGTTACCTCTGAGCTTGTAATAGGCCCGATGGCTGCCGATGACTGCTTTCATCGTCTCCTGGGGACAGACTTTGACCCCTGTGGTGAGAAGTGTTGACCTCTTCGTCCGTTGTCTCTCCTGATCTGCTTTGACATTGGTGGTGTGTCTGATCGGCCTTGAAGCTTCTAGAAAATGGCGATACCTCACATCCCTGAGTCCAGAAAAACCGTGGTCATGAAGGTCTGCAAGAGCAGGTGGTGAAGTTGTAAATTTAGGAGGAAATATAATAATATGCTCTAATCTCATTAGAGAACATATTACAGCATTCAGCACAAGCAGCTATCATGTAAGAGATTTCTCACTCAGTGGTACAAAGTGAAGGGTGACAACACAAAGCCAAAATTGCCCTTTTTAACTAACTGCTCAGTCATTGGTGAGTTGAATGGTTTGAATTAGTTTTGGGTTTGTTTCTTTGATATTTCGATCATGTGCTTAATAAATACGTTGCCTCTACAACTTAAAGAGACAGCTGATGACTGAATTATGACTGACATAGAATCTTCCAAAGTTAAAGTCTTTTTTAGACCATGTTTCCCTGATGAGCTGCAGTGGAGAGATAGTAACAAAAAGAGGGGAATCTGAATTAAAAAGACTCCAACTTTGGAAGATATCCATTTGATTTGTCTAACCTGGATGGCCGAAACCTCATATAAGCTTCAGTTAAACTTTTAGATCATTTTTTTGCCGGGGAGAACTGTGGATTTTTATCTCCTATCACTTACAAGCTAATCAGGAAGGGATATTTTAATGGTAATTTTGTTTTAAGACAGACTTGAAAATTGTGAACTTGTCATTTCAAGGCCCTCAGTCATCTTTTTCTCTTAGTAATGGGTTTATTTTTAAGTTCAGTTGGAGTTCAGCTAGAAACAGGAGGATGTCACATATTTATGTGCACCAAACAGATTTAGCAAATATCTGAATCTTATGACAGTCTGAGAGGTTGTTTGCTCATGTCTTCACCATGGAGAAGCTGCTGTCAATCAAATCTAACCAAACCACACCCACACAGTTTTCCCCTGTTAAATAAATAATAGCTTAGTTATGAATGATGTTTGATGTTTTAGTTATGAACACCTAATTTTATATTTGATATTGATTTGAGACAGCATTTTCAAGAGCCTAAACACCTATTATTACTAACTAATATTTAATTTGGCAGATACTTAATCCAACATATTGCATATGTCCAGCCATCTTACTATAAGTTAACTACTGTTTGCTGTTAATAAATAACATTTAGAAATGCATGCATGTGTATTACAGTTTAAAAAGGATGTGCATGAACAGTGAACCTTAAAGAGATTAAATTGAGGAACATGTGGGTAACCAGAAGATTTCACTGTTTAACAAGCAAGCAAATTTCCATTAATTATACCACTGAGGATGTACTGCTGCACACATGATGAGGAGAACTGCCCTCATTTTCAGATCACCAGAGTAAAGAAAACAAACTCAGCCACACAAGAAGGTATTTCCACTCCATTAAACAAGCCAGTATACCAGTCAACACTCTCCAACACAGTCACACCATTGAATAAATCTATTTCGTAAGAAAACCATTCATTGTGATGCCAGGTGGCAAACCTCAGAGGACTTCTTAAGACAATAAGCCAGGATTTATGAGCCCCAAAACACAGACTTGAGGTCATCAGATCCAAATAACAAACTGTGCTTCTTCTGGATTAAGGAACAAACTGAAGGTTACAGAAAAATATTAAGTTGAGTGCATATAATGTATTAATCAGCATTATACTGGCATCAGACACAGAGCTTTGCAGCTATAGATGCAGTATATTTGTGGAGATAAACAAGACAAGAGGGCAATTTTCTGTGTTTGAAGCTGTGCTGAGTGTGTTTGCATTTGCAGTGGGGGGGCAGCATATCATAGTCATCTGTATAAACTTCTGCAGTGCAAAACTAAAACCCAAGATTAAATGATCTTTGTTATTATTAATAATAATGATAATGATAATGAAGTGTAGTTGGTTTATTTTGAACTGTTGGTCAAACAAAATAAGCTGCTTAAAGACACCACCTCTGACATCACCAACTGATGTTCTGACATTTTATAGATGATGAATCAGTTGTGTAATGGCAAATGGTTAAAGTTAAGTATTGCCAATCTCACTTGTAAATGCTTTTCTTAATTGTGAAAAATGTGTAACGTGTGTCTGTACGCCTGTCAATTCTTAAACTGTATATGTTTATTTTTTGTACACAGGTCTCTGATCTCAAAGGATTAAATAAAATTATAGCAGACCTTAAAAGATAATGTTTAATGATAATTTGTTTTCTTAAAAAATATGTGTTTGTGTCTTCTGGTATTTGCCTTGTTTAACATGATGATGATGTTATATCTCATTTTATGATGACTGTGTTAACCAATCGCATCCTGCAATGGAAACATTGCAGCGCTCAAACTTTGTATTGTCATATTGTGAACATAAAAATACTACATTTATATTATATAAATTGTGTATATTTTTTTCACAAGCCACAATGTTAAATACTTACTTTATGTAAGAACGGAAGAATAGATGTTGTTATGTTATTATGTTATGTAAACTGTATCTGTTTCCTATATGTTTTGAAACAGCAAAAATGGGTTTAGGAATGTGTGTGTCTGTTGTGCAAGAATATTGACAAATTATTAAAGAATTAGAAATATAAATTGGGCACAGAATAAGGTCCACATGCTTTCATTGATGTTTTTCTTGAAATTAATGGTGTTGCAAGAAAAGAAAAGAAAACTGTGTTAATCACTCTACAATGAACAATATAGTTTTCCTAAAATCCAAAACTTGGCCTGACACCAAGAACATGCAAAGAATGTGTGGTCACTGAGATTGTGCAGCCAGTATCTTGGTGGGCTATTATCCCCCTGTTCAGTGACTTTCAGGCACTTCTAAATATTTTAGAAGGTCAGAAGGTGTGCTGAAATTTTGCCAGATCATGTGTGTTTCCATGAACAGTCATGCCACCAAGACAACATTTGAATAGGTTTTTAGAGCTCAGTAAGCCTGAAGCCTGGCTCGCACATGCACAGACACGAGGGCCTGAGCAAGAGGAGGGAGTGGCGGTGCAGGCCTTAAAGCCCAGTGCAGCCGCAAAAGGCCTCACAGCAGAATTACAAGCCAGAAAAGATTAGCGTCCTGCGACACTGGGAACAGAATGGCTTTTGTTTCCTTCAGGATAATGAGCTCACCCGGGCACATCACGCTGAACAAGACAACCAGTGCAGACGCAAATGTTATCATTGGTCAAATGATGCAATCTGTCTCTGTGCACTTCTATAATATGTTGTCGCCCTCGCTTTATTCAAGCTGAATATTCATGACCTTAATGTACCGAACAAGCTGTTTCACATTGTTCTCAGGATAAAAAATCTAAGTTAGGATACACAAGCATTGTATAGTTTGCAGAAAAAGTCCTTTAAACTGCAGAGTCACACATACTTTTACTGGTTGTTCTTGAAGCAGATCTCTTAAGTCTCCTGTCTCTTAAGGAAGATGGATTTCTTATCATCTTAAATGCAAGAAAGGTGAACCTTTTTACTTTAATTTTCTGAAATTCAGTCCTTTTTATGTCAAGTGTATAGAAGATGTTTGTAAGAAAATTTATTAGTCTTTATATTTTATTGACAAAATCAACTTGCTGCTTTTCTAACTTTCCTTAAAAAGAAAGCTGCCCATCAGAAACACTTTCAGAATATGCTGTGTGAAAACAAAAAGCATCTCTTTTTCCAATCATAACACAAAGGCAATGACTGAAAAAAACATCTCAAATATGTGAACAGAAATTCCAGGCTCTCAAATCTTACCTTTGATTTGACTCGCTTGGAGGGTAAACAGACACAAAGTGAAGAATAGTCCTGACTTCAAAAGCATGATGGGCTAATTTATGTGGTTTTCAAGCCCGAAGTTGTCATTTGTAAAGAGACTGTTGCAAACAACAATAAAAATCCAGAATGTCTTTGTCCCTAGTCCATTAGCACAAGTCTCCTCATCAGTGCTGAACAGGTCATCGGCTTGTTAGCATGTACCAAAGGAGGGAGTCCAGTCCGCTCCTATCTGTGCCACAGCTCAGTTCCTCAGCAGTAGTTAGTTCCTGGATGCTGTTGGATCCCTGTAGACAACAGAAGTGGCTGCATGGATGGATGAGCAGAGGGATCGATGGAGGGAGGAGAGGTAGAAGAAGGAGAGACGGGAAATGGCTAGAATTTTGGCTTTTCTTCTGCACTGTCAGAGTGACAACAGTGACAAGGTTAAAAAAGCAGGTTCTGTTTTGAGTCTAATCTCTTTACCTTCTTCTTGCTGCTTGTAATCCCTGTGGGGCCACGTGGCCACTCGGTCTCATCCTGTTAGCCACCTTCTGGACCCTCATCTGTCAGCTGAAAAAACTTGATGATCTGCCAACCAGCCTAGAACAGAAGACTATTACCCACATCCCCCCCTTCCCACCAAACTTGTCCACTGACACCCAGTGTCTGTGTTTGTCCAACTCTACATGTCACTGTCCAACTGCCTGAATCTCCCTCTTTTCTCTTTCAACCAGATTCCCTTTGCCTGGTTGCCAACAGCAAATCTTTTCCTCTCAGGTCAGAAATTTTGGGTTCAAAGTAAGGTTAGGCTTGCAGTTTTGTTTTCTACTGTTCATCCACTACATTCACATTTACATTCACTTTATTCTTGCTTAGCCAAACTACATCTAACCCTGCTTCTTGCTTTTTTCTGTGCATAGGCTGTTGGAGAGACACCTGTTGATCCTTGGATACACTTTTACCTGAGAGCAGAAAATGAAACCAAAAGAACTTCCCAAGGTATCCTTCTGTTGCTCAGTTATTCCAGTTTCACTGTAAATGAGGCTCTTCTTATCTTGCCTCATCCAAATATATTTTTATATGTGTCACATCTGAGAAAAAAGCCACAAAAAAAAAGCAATTAAGATGTCCTCTCCTCTGGTGGTTGTAGTGAAAGCGGTTGTTGGAGGCATGTGTGGCCTCTGCTGTTATGGTGTGTCATGGTGGGAAGGCTCCATATTGTAAGTCCCCACCCTCATCCCTTCCTGTGCAGAGGATTAGCCGTCTTTGTTAACAATTTGCTGCAGTAAATAAGCCTCCTCAAGAGCAACATAATCCATCCAGGCAGTTTTCTGACACAGTAATCTGAACTATGAACTAATGATTGCTGCTGAATTGTGATGCATTTTAGAGCAAAATTAGGCAATTTTTTGTGTTTTTTATTTACACATCTAGCAGACACTGACCAACATTAGCATTCATTTGGAGTCAAGTTTCTGGCTATACCAGAAGTCCAATATTTACTCTTTTTCTCGCTCTGTTTTCTCCAACTCCTGAGGGAAATCTGGCTCTTCGGCAGATAAATGCTCCACTGTGTTCATCAGCTAGTTGCTAAAGTTACCAAACTGGCTGTTTGGTGCTGTGAAGGTAAAGTGGCTTTTTAAAGTTTTTTTTTTTTTTTTTTTTTTCTTAAATTAGCCACTGGGTGCGGCTGGCAACAACACTGATGAGAGCAGTGGGACTGGGACTGAATCAAAACAGTAAAGTTGCAGGACATAAAACCAAACTAAAACTTTCCACAGAGCTGTGAGTATGGTGATAATTATCTGTGAGTTCTTCGCAACGATCACACATAGTCATTGATACATTGTTAGTGCTCATGAATATAATAATTAGCTTTGCTTGATTATCACAATGCAGTAACGGAAAAAAGGGAACAACACCTCTTGAAGAAAAGTGCCAAGTTTGAAAAGTATTAGAAAATTAGTAACGCTTTTCTGTGTGGATACCAAAATACAGTAAATTACCTTTTATAAAAAATAAAAATAAAAAATAAAAAGTGTAGTTTTTTCTGCAATTGACTTTTAAAATATGACAATCGGCACACATGCTGAAAGAATTCAGGTTTCATTTCACATTCATATTCAAGATTTTCCATCCATTTTCCACCGCTTAACTGGGTCGCAGTGACATCAGACTTGGTAAGGAAATCCAGACATCCATCTCCATGGCAATGCTCTTCAGCTCTTCCTGGGACCCAGGGCATTCACAAGCCAAGGAAGATAAGTAGCTCCAGCATGTTCTGGGTCTGCCCCTGGGTCTCCTACCAGTTGGAAGTCCTGAAACACCTCCAAAGGGAGGTAATAGGAGTTCACACCTCCAGTCTACATGTGCTTTGAGGACTTGGAGAAGGCTTATGACTGTGTCCCTCGGGGCACCCTGTGGGCAGTGCCACTGGAGTATGGAGTATCGGGCCATTGATGCAAGCCATTTGTCCCTTATGTAATCGCAGTGAGAGCTGAACTCTTGGCAGTAAGTCAGACCTGTTCTCAGTAGTTGTTGGGGTCCACCAGGGTTGTCCATTGTCACAGATTCTGTTTGTGATTTTCATGGGAAGAGAGTGTCGAGTTTGGTGACCTCAGGATTGCTTCTCTGCATTTTGCAGATGATATGGTTGTATTGGCTTAAACACATCATGGCCCCCAGCAGACACTGGGCGGTTTGCAGCTGAATTGAGACCATGGTGCTCTGCTGGAAATAGCTGGACTGCTCCCTCTTGATTGGGAGTGAGTTGCTACTCAAAGTGAAGTTGTTCAAGTACCTCAAGGTTTTATCCACGAGTGAGGGTAAGATGGAGCGTGAGATTGACAAGTGGATTAGTGCAGCATCAGCAGTAATGTGGGCGTTGTACCAGACCGTTGTGGTGAATAAAAAGCTGAGCCAGAGGGCAAAGCTTTCAATTAACCATTTGGTCTACATCTCAACCCTCACCTATGGTCACAAGCTTCGGGTAGTGACTGAAAGAATGAGATTAGTTTCCTCCAGAGAGTGTCTGGGCTCGGCCTTAGTGATAAGGTGAAGAGTTCGGACACCCGGGGCAAGCTCGGCATAGAGCCATTGCGCCTTCATATCGAAAAGAGCCAGCTGAGGTGGTTTGGGAACCTGGTTAGGATGCTTCCTGGATGCCTCTCTCTGGAAGAGGAAGATTTTATTTGTGATACTGTATTGATAGCTGAGTGACACATTTTGATTACCTCCCTCCACAGGAAGGTTAGAGGTCAAGGGTCACCTGCAGGTCAGCAATATAGTTTTTTCTTTTTTGAATGTTTTGCAACCTGCATTGTTGACAGTGGCCAGTTGACTTCTTCTCCTTTTTTGTTTGAAACTGTTAGCTATTGGTGCCAATTCTCTACAGTGCCGGTAGTCAAAACCTACCTCTAACCTAACCTACTTCATTTCACTTGTAATAAAGGAGTATGATTATAGTTAAATATTTTAATTGTTTGCTGCATAATATTTTTATGTGCACAGACTATGAAAGCAGTCTTTTTATCTTCTTTGTTGTGAAGGTTATAAAACTAAAACATTTCTGTGGAAGACAAGACTTCACCTCCAAAAGGCAAATTAAAAAGCAAATCCACATTTAACTATACACGTATCAACAAAGTTTAAAGACTGCCAACCGAGACTTTTGCACACTTTGTGCATGTTATATAATCAAACTGGACCATTTAAGTATACAGTCCCAGTATGTGACTCTGACCCAAATCCCCCAGGATTAGGGTCAGAGTCATAAATCAGGTCTAGGTCAAGCTTAAGTCAAAGATTTTTGGGTTCATGGTGAGGATTAAGAATGAATTTGACATTCAGCTGTGAGCTTTATTATCAGATGAAGTTAAAGTCTAAAATAAGATGACATTAATGCAACATGCATAAAAGAAGCCCATCAGATTAATCATGCATTTTCAGCTCTACTGTATAAAGTCACTTTTATATTTAGTCCAAAATAAACAAATACTTGTCCTTCTCAAGCAGGATTCAATCAGACAAGCTTGACCTTCTCCCAATGACTTGAATCATTGTCCAATTAGAGAGGTCAGTTTCAATTATGCAACTGAGAAAAAGTGGTACTTGCCATCTGTCAGAAGGGGTTACTTCATCAGGGACAGAGTCGGGGTGTCTCTGTCTGGCAGAATTTAGCACAGCAAAAGACACCTCTGCTGTTAAATCCATCATCTGTAGCTATTATGTGTGCATGTGAATGTGAATACTTGCATGTGTGCCTCATTTATTAGTCACAGTGTGTTTTTTGTTTGTGTTAAGGATATTTTACTTTTTGTAGAAATAAATGTAAATTTTGATGCTAGTTATTGAACTTCAATTCAACTTTATAAATTCTCTGAATGTTAATAATTACCACTCGCAAAGATGATTACTGTAAATATGCATAACACTTTGTTTTATGTGCTTTTTATTTTTTATTTTATTGAAAGAACACATATTTCTTTTGTTGTAGACATCATTTTTCCCCTGAAGATTGGACAAAGGCAGAGCACTGCATATGTATGTATCTGCATATTTTAGATCTTAATTAGACTCCTAATCAGCCTAAACAGGCATAAAATTAAGGCATTACGTTCTTTCTGTCTGTTATGCAGTTTACCATGTAAATGTTAAATGTTGGTACATTTGTACATATTTCATTATTAAAAATCAAACGACCACAATTTTTCAAGACACCATATTTTCCCTCTGTGGATAATGCTCTCAGCCTTTGTAGAGCACTGGAGACACAATAAAACCTCAAAAGATCTCAACATAAGATTTAAAAACCTATGTCATTCATTTCCAGTGAGGTCTCAGCATTTAACCCTCCCTTGGAGAGCTGAGAAAGACGAGAACCTCAGGGCTATAGCAGTCTAATATTAGAGTCATCATTGTCGTAACACTCTTCTTTGGGAAAATCCACTCTGGGCTGATTATCAGTGTGATCCACTCTACTAGACCTGCAGCTGTGAAAACGCCACTGCCAGTGTGGAGTCTGAGTGCAAGTGCCAACATCATCTCTGTGACCTGATAGTGGAGTTCATATGTGAGGATGTTCTTAGTCCATCCCATAATCTGAGATAAAGATCTGTTTAATTGTAGTAGCCTTTAGATTAATGCTGCTGAACTTCTGAAGTTCTTGAACCCGTTTACACTCTTGTAAACACATGCTAAGTGGACAGCAAATGCTAAATGTCAAATCTAGCAACATGTATTCATGGATAATAACCATCAGGATAGACAATATGTAAGGTAAGTATTATGTCTGAGGTTTGGAGATTGCAATATTATTTTTCTACTCTCTCAAGTTCCACTTGCCCTCTTCTACAGGAAGGTCAAGGGAGTCATTGCTTTGCTCAAGGACACTTCACAAGGGCAGGTGTTTGCTGTCCAATCTCTCATGTATTTAGATTTTACATTCTGTTAAATACTAAGTTATGATTTTTTTATTTTTTTATATTCTAGTATGTTTAGATTCCATATACTTAAATTTGACTATTTTTTGGGTCTGGGTATTGGTGCATGAACAATACTTTACTTTGGATATATTTTTTGACCCATTCCTTTTTTATTTAACAAAATATAGAAAACTGCTCAATCAATTTATCATTGTTATAAAAGGCTCGAACTCAGAAATATTTCCTGTTTTAAAATGAAGAAACTTGGAAACTTAGCTCATGACTTCAATACTTCCAACATCCTTGCTCCTGCTCTGCTCCTGCTGAAGGATTACTGCTGTAACCGCAACCCTGCCAAGTCAGTAGTTGTCAGACATCCAGTAAAGTGAATAATAAAGGGGTTACATTCATGTTGCATTCATAATGTCGTGCACCAATGTGTCCTAGTTTGCTAAAATGCCAACAGAGGGCAGCATGTTAAACAGTCCCGGCAAGAGGCAAAACTGCAAGTGTTTGAAGTCAGTGAGGAGGAAAAGTATGTTCAGGCTCTGCAGATACACAAATAACTCATTCAGAAATAAACCTCTTATTTCCCAAGCTACTTTTTCCTAAAACTCATGATCCACTCTCTTTTGTAAGCACTCAATAACACACATATTTCAGGAAAAATGTGGAAATCAATTATTTCTACTGAATAATGAATTTAGATGTTGTGAATCCAGTATGTTAAGTTGGTGAAAAATTTGAGCCTACATACTGAACAGCTCAAGATGAAATTGTCAGGAACCTAAAGCAATGCATTCCAGTATTTTCTTCTCACTAAATAGTAGATTGCTTGCAGAATGTGTTGCCCTTTACAGGCTAATGATACACATATGAGTGCATGTGCAAAATAAAATGCATCTGTCTTCCTTCTGGCATATTATGTCGGTAAGAAAGAGCTAACTAAGGAGGGGATAGATTGGGAATAACATGCAACAAATGTCCACATCCAGACTCAAACAGGACATTACGATTATGGTAAGCGTCTTCAACCTCTAGGCCACCAGGGCATCCAAAAAAGTATCCGTTGTGACAGTCTAATGATGGTCATAGATGTTGATATGTGCCATTTTGTCATTTGTAAATTATTGTTGACAGGGTAGACTTTTCAAGTCAGTCTTCACTTACAACTGCCAAAACACAAAAATAATAGCATATGACAATAATAAATGCTGACATGATGTTCATTGTGATGGATTACCTAGTGTGCAACTTTGAAGTCTAATCTTTCCATACCATACAGAAATACTCTCTGGAACATGCTAAACACACCATGGTCTAAAAATGATCATTACATGTTACATTAATGTAAAAATGTCATCATCTGTACAGCTATGACCCCATCACATCCAACAATGACACATTACATTAACATAATTATTTGTAATTTTACATCTGCACATTATATGTACCGTTCTGTTCAATATTTTGTACAGTTCAACAGCTCTTTTTTCTTAGAATATATTTTTGAATATATTCTATTTTTAACTATAAACCCTTGTATGTACAAATCTACTTGGCAATAAACCTGTTTCAGATTCTGATATGTGCACCACACAGTTTTGACATCTGTCTTGCTTCCACCAACATGGCATCACCACCTTGTCAAACTTACTTACAACTTGAAATCAACACCCACTTCAGAGTTTCAGAGACTTAGATTACTATAAACCTCCTATAAACAAAGCCTTTTTCAGTGGAGAAATGCAGATTTTATGAATACTTTAATGAAGTCAAGTCATTGGTTCTATCATTTATGATAACACTTGTACTCACCAACTAATTACTCAGAGAGATTCAAAATCACATAAAATAGGTCCAATGAGAATATCAGACAAACCAGTTAATAGTTTGGCCAAACTTAATTTGAAGATGAAAGAACACCATTACTTTTGTGAGTACAAAGTTATCATAAGCATCACAAAGGCTCAGTGGCCTGAGTTACAAAAAGAAAACCCAAGTTTTGTAGTTTTTCCTTACAGACAACAGGTTCATATGAAAACAAATTGTTTTGAAACTCTCATAATGAATACACAGCAAGGCCTTTTCATAACATCCAAGGTTCAATTAATAATAATAATGTTATTCAAAAGAAAGATTGTCTCCATTTAGGGAGAAACACAAACAATGTATCCTGGTGAAAAAAGGAGGAAGGGAAACAAATCAAAACAGGAAATCTAAATAATTCATGGACAAAATGTTGTTTTTAATCTCAGGTTATCAGTGAGTTTGGATTGGTCTCACAAAGCATAAAAATGTGTCCACGTGCATTTTACATAACATACTAAAGGATGACCTGAAACTCTCCCATAGTTCCACATATCACATAAAACCTTCATTAAAATGAGACATCAGGGAAGACCAAACCTCAAAACACTCAGGATGTTTGTATAACTTGATAACTTCACTTATGATAATGTTGCAGAAGGAAGGTCAATTCATTTAGGGAGGCATTTCAACCCTACAGGTACAGAATATCAAACACTGATTAGATTAACTACTGAAGGATGCTGAAAAGGAAATGATGACATCAATTAATACACCAGGGAAGTCTCTCCTGGAGAAGCAATGATTGAGTCATACACATATGACAAAATGTCAGATAGCTTTAAGATCAGAGAATAAATGGTCTAAAGATGTCACATGTGATGAGGGCTTGAATAGGCTTCTGACTTTGTGAGGAATTATATCTAAAGCTGTCTACAGTTGACAGGTGGAAGTCCAGAAATGAATCACTTGTGTCTTTGTTCTTCATAAGAGATGCCGGTGTAAATGCCCTGGAGGGTTTCCTCCAGCTGTCCAAGATGAAGAGGAATTAAAAGGCTGTGGTCCCATGCTGGTAGAAGGAAGATGGAACAGTGACTCCTGGTAGCCAGTGAAATGGAGTCTGTTTATCATGTTCCCCCATGGGCAGGCTTTATTTTATGTGGTAGGAAGGGAGTAAAGACAGTGATAGAGGGCGAGTAGGAGAAAGACACGGGGAGGCAGAAGACGTGAAGAAATTGAAGGAAAATTGGGAAAGGAGGAGATGAAGACACAAGAGAGAAAGAGGAAGAGGAGGAAAAGAGTAAAAGCAAGGCATGCCAGAGGGGAGGTAGAATGATAGGTAAATATAAAGGGAGGAGAAGATGGAAAAATAGTGTGATGAACCTGGAGAAACATGACTGTATGGCGAGGGAACAAAGAAGAAAAAACTAGGGAGAAACAGAGAAGGAGGTCAGGCCAATTGATAGTCTATCAGGGATGCATCTCTGTCCTTGCATATTAATCCACACCTGCTTATAGCCCACAGCAGCATGACAGAGGCAACACAGAAACCATGACTTAATCCACTGCAGAATTTAAACCTGTCAAAAGTGCATCAGCCACAGGCCGACATATATATCGCTGGGGTGTTGGTATTTTTGGCAAGCTTGATTAAAGCATAGTTAAGTATGAACTCATTTAGACATTGATGTGCTTATATGTTTAAGTCACTCAAAACACATAATATAGGAGTCTAAGCCTTAAATGCCACAAAGCCAGTGTTCTTGTTTGTTTGCCTATCTGTGTGCATTTTTGTGAGATTAAGTGGATCAGACATTTTTAATCATGTCAGCGTGGCATTACTGAGAGTAGCGAGCTCTTGCTGTATCTGAAGATGCTCAGCTTTCTCACTGCATTTAAAGTCAGACTGGGGAAGGGAAAGGAGTGAAATGACTGTCATGTGTTGGTTATTTATGGAGATTTTCAGAGATAAGCAAGGAAACATACTGCATGTACCTGTCAGAATGTTGAATGCAGAACATTGACACTATGTCCCAGCATAATGATTACACACAAACAGACTTGAGCTTTGTGGCAAAAGTAGGCAATTTTTAAAATTTGCTTGGACGATAGCTTACATTTTGACTTTGACCATATAGGTATTGTTTTTTTTGTCAGCTGTTCACAATGACCCTAACCTTGCAGTCATGATCATCTCTCTATATAAAGCAAGGAATCTCTGTCTGTCTGTCTGTCTGTATGTATGTATGTATCTATGTATGTATCTATGTATCTATGGATGTTTGTACTTCACATAACCATTCATCCGTACTTCACACTTGGCGGGCATATTGCTGAGGATACAAGGGAGTGCTTTGTCAAAATTTGGTGCAATTTGAGGAAGAGGAAGTAAAACCAGCCAAAAGGAGCTCAGACAGATTTGATCGCAGCAGAATCAACCAATGGAAGGCTGTAAACTGCTTCTACAGTTCAACCTCTGTGCCTTTGCCTAGATTAAAAGCATGTAATTTGTTAAATCCTTATCATTTAAATTGATATGTTTGTCAGTTGATATATATGTATATGTTGCTCTCGAGAAATAACAATCAATCGGCCTGTTCTGAACAGGCATGTTTTGAGTAGGCACTGCACTAGTGATAATGTCATTATGCTTATCTGCTGTACAGCACGTAGCCCTAACACCTGTGCTAAAAGTCTGTCTGTGGTGCAGTCAGACGAATGCAAATTCATTGTGAATTTTAAATTCTGTATTTCCGTGATAACCAGGTGCCACTGCAAGAGCAAGTACTGGTAGGCTCTTTATTTTATGACATAAAGCTATTTCCTTGGGAATAAACTAATCAACAGACAGTGATCTTCATAGGTGATCACATATAACTCTGTATATGCAAGGAAATAAAACTATTTCCTTCCATTTCATGATATTTTCTGGTTTATTTTTACTTAACCCAGTTTTTGTGACTAAGTATTATTTATTTATACCTTGACAAATGCATTACATCATTACAAATACATTATTAGTAATATTTACTAAATGAATACATGCAGTACATCTGAGGGGCAAAAAAATATTGCTGATATTTAGTTGCAGACAACAGCAGTCTCCTATAAGACTTGTAATGGTTAAGTCTAACAGTATGTGAACATGTGAAAAGTTGAGGTGAAATTATTATTCATAAATCAAACAGTCAAGAAAACTTTAGTACATTATTTCATCTTTTCACACAAACACTGGAACTTGTTAGACAGCCTTGGCTTTTTGCTCAACATCAAAATCCTATGCAAATTTGCAAAGAAGGTGAGATACAATTTGCAACTATATTTTCATGGAATTTAGCATATTTACAGTGATAACGCAGGTGTTCACAGTGGCTTCAGTCATGAAAGCAGCATAAAGAGCCTCTGTTGGTGGATAAATGCAGCAGACAGGACGGAGTATTTAACTTCCTAATATGCAAAATGAGTAGCGGCATTTTAGACACGATGGTATCTAGTAATGAATAGTTCTTGTTGATTGGATCCGTTTGGAACACCAGTAATCTCGTGTATCATGTTTCCAGGAAAACAAAAGTCTGTCCCCGTCAAACGTGAAATTTGGAAATTAAAGTTGCGCTGACCTCCCTGGTGACCCATGGAGTGGCTCTCAGACCTTGCACAATTTGGGCTAAGCTTCTACCTCTCTATTTATACACATCCATATGTATATATATATATAAAAAGGTGGGGAAATAGGGTCCAGGTTGAAAAATACCAGACTAGTTTCCCTTAATTATGATATTTTATTAAAAGGCAGTTAGCAGGCTGAGCCTATCTGGTACATATACCAGACCCACCATATACCATGGATTTGCATGAGTATCTTCATCGGACACTGATTAATCCAAACCACCAGTTGTTCGTACACAAGCACATAGTTTGAAGCCCGACAAGATGGATTCTTGTGTGATTTCATGATCTTGCAAATCCACCTGCCTCACAAGGTAAAAATGCCTCTTGATCCTGTTTTAAATACCAAACCTGTGTCAAATCAAAGCAGGAAGCTTGTTTTAAAGAGAAATGCAGAGGTGGTGAAGAGAAATTTCCTTATTAAGAGTGACAAGAAGCTTGAGGGTTTGTGAATGAGGAAAAAAAGGCTGAATTAGATTGTGTCAGGTAAATTTCATGCTAATAGCTTCAGTGACATTTTATGTTGTTATTGCTTGTGAAAATGGGAAATTACAAACATGCTAGTCAAGTTTCCATCTCAATGCACCTTCTCATGCTTAATATCAAAAGGTTAATAGACAATATGTAAATTATCCCTGAGGTGAAGGAAAACCCTAATTTATATTCTTCAAAGCACTTGATGAAACAGAAATCCATCAGTGTGTGACGCTTTTTTTCTCACAAATGTATTGTTTTATTATTGCAGGAATTGTTCTGACAAATGTCCAATTGGTGCAGCCATAGTTATAAGACAAAAAAAATTACTCCTTTAACTGTATGTGTAGTATATACATTCAAACCAGGATTGTAAGCATCTGCAACAAAGATCAGCACTTACAAAACCTTTCTCAAGCCAAGCCAAAGTGTCACCACATGCAAATATATTCAGGACATAGTGCTGGAGGAAGGGAAGCAGACATATACAGAGAAATAAAATGACCTCTTGTGTTGAACTGCCATCATTTCTGTTGTAGTGCTCTCTGTGTTCTGCCTTTTAACGAGGACTGGATAAAATTTAGTGTGCTTGACCTTTGAGCAGGGGCATCATCCAGGTCAACACAAATGTCACCCAAGAACAAGACATTCAACTCCCACCAGCTCCTTGTTAGACAACAGTTTCTCTCTTACTTTCATCTTTGTGAACCCTGAGTGTCTCAGTAAGCAATGGAAAGATTTAACAGCATTAAAAATGGCAAATGTGTTAAAGGAAGTTAATCAAGCTAATCCTAACCCTAAGTAAACAGTGACTTGCAGATTTAAACTGCGCACCTTAAGCCTAATTTTAAGATATTTTGTTTTTTTTACGTAAGTGTCCCTTCAAGAAAGAATTTGTTATTTTAGAATGGCGATATTTAATCCAAGGCACTCATTTTTGTGTTTACTACAGGTCAAACTTAAAGACGAGCATTTGAAATGATTTACATAAAACCGATTTTTATTTGAGAAGCTTGAGCTTGAGAAGGATTGTACTGTTTATCACTGCCTATTTCAAACCCCCAGGAACAGCACCAGGCTGTGAAGCAACCGTCACGTGATGCACACTGGCCCAAAAAAGCATTTTTCCTGTGCACAATCATTAGAAAAGGAGCATCTGTAAAACAGTGAATACAATTTTTTGAGCCCCACAACCCCCATGAAATTATTTGTTTTATTATCAGAATTTGATCCATTCAGTCCAATAACATGGAAAGTCTATAGAGCTGCACAATTTAATTATTTCATCCTCAATTCAAGTTATTTGTGACTGTGAAAACCCTGACTCATCCCAAGATCACTCGCTTTTTAGGAAATACTGTCAGAAATCTCATTTTACATTTTAATCCAAGTGGTTTTAAGTGTGTTTAACAAATCAAAGTCATCCAACTTTTTCAGCCTACAGAGGAAGAGTTGATCTGGTCCAATCAGATCAGATTTGGTCACTTTATGATATAACTTGCCATATTATTATGGCAATATTATTTTCCATGACCAAGAGCAAAATCAAGGTAACAGGAAATTCTTTCCTCTCTCACTTGTAATTGAGTGCCCATTACCAGATATATAGGTATACAGTATAGATGGATGGATCAGATAACCAATTCTTCAGCATACACGCACACCTCATCTACCACAACTACATACTTCTGCCTAATTTGGTGATATATTGCTTGTCAGGCCAGAGTGGATGTTAAGTATGATAGATTCAGCAAGCTCCAATATAAATACAGCCAGTCAATTGGATCACCAGCACGGTGAAATTATTTCACTTTATAATTCTCAAATAGCTAAAGGCAGTCAAATATAGTGTGTCTTCTAATTTGAAATGGTCCTTTTGTATGATTCAGGGAAATTTATGAGAGAAACATATTAGAAATACAGGTGAGCATAAGGAGAACTAATACAAAGTGCTGTGGGCCTTTAACCCACTTTGTTGAAAGGCAGATAAACTGCTTGTGGCCAAGGATCTGCAGTGAAGCATGAAAAGAACGTGCATGACTGAAGGCTGTGAATTACCTCACATACACATTTCCAATAACATAAGTATATTGTCTCAGTGAAACCCAATTCATTCACACATAAGCTGAGGTGCGTTTAGTGTTTGTGGGTATAAATAATGTAGTGAATGGCTCCACCTTCTTCAATTTTAGCTCCATATTGTCTTGTTAACATTAGTGTGGAACATAGATTTATGGTTCTGCCATTAGGTATTGATTACATTTACTTTTATATGATGAATTTCCACACAGTATATGCTGCAGCTGTTATGTTTGTGCAATTAACAAACCTGCAATGCAAGCGAATGGGTTCGACCATATCCCTGAGAGAGCTAGTGGTCAGCATTTGAAAAACTCAGGTACTATACCTTTAATTGTTCTTCACCCTCAATCTTCTTACCTTCCCGTGTTGCTTAATAGATGACTTGCTGACTCGTTTACCATCCTGTCAAGGTCAATTGCTGTCACCTTGGTGAGGTAATTTATTAATGGCAGATGGGCCCTTGCACCTCCATTTTCAGGTGACGAATGCTGTGAACCTTGTTCAACCAGAAAGGATGAAACAATAAAGCTGTTAACCACAACTGCATTCAGGGAAAGAATATTTTATAGGTTCATTATACATGTGTTCAGCCTCACCAGTTGTTACGTCAACAGCGTCCTTCACTAAACAACAAACCAGTAATGCAGCACATTCAACTAATAGAAAAAAAGAGTGGTTGTATAATTAATGTATTTGTTGGAAAGATGCAATCATCCCATGTTAACAACTGGATGTTTGTTGCTCTGCAGCTGAAGGTGCTTCCTACATAAGCCATGTAATACTTCTCTGGCTACACAACATCACAAACCAAACAACAACAACAATCTTCCTACATTAAAAATGTATCTGGTTTGTTATGGATATGATAGGTGTGTTAGTGGATTCAAGCCTGCAAAGTTGTCATGCTACAGAAGGTCTTCTTCATCCATGTGACCAAAAACAGGTTATAGAGATAGAAAATGACAGCTCCACCCACAATTAGGAGATCATAACATACAAGATTTTTAAAAAAAAATCATCTCCAAACAATTTATAATAGACAGAAACATTTTTTCAATATACATTGTAAAAACCTCGAGCTCTTGCTGATTTGTGTCTTATAATCTATATTTAAAAAATTCAAAAATAATTGAAATTGTGAATTACACAATTAATTAAGTGTGTTGCGTGTTTTTTCATTGCCTGAAGAAGAAATCGTGTGTCATAACATTGCATTAAAATGTTGGTAGTTTGAAATTTTAAGTGTGCTGACAACCTCTTCTTTTCATGTTTTTAAGATATCTTTTTGGGCAGTTTTGCCTTTAATTGACAACTTAGAGGGAGAGGAGAAGTAGACAGGGAACAACAGGGAGAGAGAGGTATGACATACAACAAGGGTCCCCAGGCGGAGGTGAACCAGGGACATTGTGGTTATGTGGCATGCACTGTAAACTTTCAGCTGCCACGGCTCTCCTGTATGCTGTTCTTTTTCCCTGCACCTGTACGCAGATGGGGTTGGATGTGCACATTATCCACCATCAATATATGAAATTCCTGTGAATGAGGTTAACCACAGCTGTTGCCAGTCTTGCCAGACCCTGTTTAGTCACCTCAGGTGACTATAAAATCCTTTATTTAAGTACAAAATGTAAAAAGTGTGATCCTATTTAAATAAAAGTACATAAGAATTAAAGTACTTCAAAGTAAAGTACTTGTTTGGTCCCTCTGACTGATATATTATTATTTATGACATCAGTATTATTAATCTTGAAGCATCAGTGTTAGAGCAGCATGTCACTGTTGTAGCTGCTGGACATGGAGCTAGTTTGAACTACTTTATATACAGTAAGCTAGTTTAGTCAAATGGTTCCCAACGTAGGGATTGGGGCCCTCCAAAGGGTCACCAGATAAATCTGAGGGGTCATGAGATGATTAATGGAAGAGGAAAGAAGAAATCTAATCTCTGATTTGTGGTGAAATATTGGATCATTTCAACATTTATTGAAATTTTAGAGGGAAAAATCACTATTTGGTGGAGCTGTTA
This sequence comes from Euthynnus affinis, assembly GCA_029490765.1. Taxonomy (NCBI): domain Eukaryota; kingdom Metazoa; phylum Chordata; class Actinopteri; order Scombriformes; family Scombridae; genus Euthynnus; species Euthynnus affinis. The sequence continues at coordinate 16,017,085 of CM055851.1, read as the reverse complement.
ACAACTTATATACATCTGAAATGTGACCCTGACTACGCACTGCTTTTTGTAAGATGTCAAAAGCCAAAAAGGTTGGAAACGACTGTTTTCATCTTTAACAATGTGTTGTATTTTAAAAGCTGAAAGCTACATGTAGTAGTAGCACAAAATTTCCCTCTGAAATATAGTGGAGTGGAAGTATAAAGTGGCATCAAATGGAAATACTCAAATAAAATAAAAGTACCTCAAAAATTATAGTATTTGAGTAAATGTACTTTGTTACTTTTGTACCACTGTCGTATTCTGGGAGTCCTTGCTGATAAATTTTGCAGTGGCTGATCTTTGAACCTGTCACTTTCCTCAGTCTTTGAGCTTACTGTGACTGCCACAGAAAATCCTAGAAATGGTGGTGCTTTGAACATCTGCCTGCTCAGGTGCAATCATCTTTCATGCATGATGAAGCATATGAAAATTCATATATGGAAAGCCAAAGGGTGTGTGTGTATGTGTGTTTGTGAGTGTGTTTATGTATGTGTGTGTTGACAATACGAGTGGCTCACTCCGTGTATGTGAAGTACACTGGAAGAGCATTGCCCATCGTTGCTCTCATGACTTATTGAACTGTGACAGCTGTTGACCACAAAGACTGTGTCCTCCTCTGCCTGCAGGAAGGCAGCGGAGAGACTGGAAGGACAGAAAGATGGTATAGAGTTCAAACCATATTGAAAATCAAACTCAAAATCAACATAATCCCGATCCTGTCTCAGAATAAAAAAGCCAGGAGGAGCTGATGTGTGAATGACGCACATTCATCTGAACTGATGTGTATTGTTTAATTCTGTGCCATGTCTGCAAGTGCCTCAAGAGCTTGTTGGATTTCATTTTGACATCATCATGATACGTTTGGGACATCACTCTAATCCTTCATTACATCTAAAGGTAACACTTAACAGTTGTGAACAATTGTGACAGATATGAGAAATGAGAACAGATAAATTCTTGGAGCAACACACTTTTATTTCCGACAAATCTCCAGGATTTTTTCTGTAGCTCTTCAGGTCAAAGCAGTAAATCAGTCTCTATAGCCATGACATGGCAAACCATTTCACGCATGAACATGACATAGATACAGATTTAATGTAGCAGCAAACAGACCCACGCAAAGCAAAACCAATCTTATCATCAGCTTTCAGCTCCACTAAGTGGATTTTAACTGCAGTTTCTTTGTTTGTATGAATCTTTTCTTAATGTCTGGAACAACAAACAGACTTTTGTCTCTTTTTTCAGCTGAATATGGCTTTCTAAATGAAAAAAAATGTCAACCATAAAGAGCAGGAGCAAGCAACCCAGTACCATAATCAAAATATATATCCCTGTTATTATTTCCAAGGATACATCAGCGTCGAAAATAAATAAATAATTACACATTAAGCAACTAAATCTTGGGTCTTTTAGATAAAACTTTATGCATTTGACTCATAAAACCATGCCAGATGTTTATGATCTGTGTTGCCTGGTGCAGCTGGCATTACTGGGTCAGTCTTATTCGTCACATGGGAATAAAGTGCCAACCTAAACAGGACAGAATATTAACAACCTATCACTGGATTTTTTCCTTCAGCAAAGCAAATGCACCAATTAAGATGAGCACAAATGTCAAGTTCAAGTGAAAGTGGAATTTCCAGCACTCACACTGCAAAAAAATGTCCATCTTCAGAAGTAATTTAGTGAGCCTATGAGTGGCTTCAGCTAATTTCACATAATTACTTAAGAAAATGGCTACGTAGGTTTAAATCCGTGAATATGATGTGAAACAATTTCACTGCAGATTTTCTTTTATGGAAACTATCATTTCAAGTCTTCATATTGAACATGTTTTTATTCTCTCTCTATCTCTCTTTGCATGCACAATTTTTAATGGCTTGCTATGAGTCATAGAAATGTAACTTTTTTGTTTTTACTATTCTATATTCTAATGTTTTTTAAAATGTCATATCAAAAAATAAATCTTATTGGAGAATGAAAGGACATTTCACATTCATGACCTGCAGCATCTGAAGCGCAAAAGTTTATGGAAAGCTTTCTTGAAGTCTTCATTAGACATCGTGTATATGATCGGGTTGATGAGGGAGTTCAGATATCCCAACCAGGTGAAAAAGTCAAATAACTCGGGGATTAAACATTTGCTACATGTGGCCACCACCAGTGTGTATATGAAAAACGGCAGCCAGCAGACAATATAAGCGCCGAGGATTATCCCCAGTGTCTTTGTCGCTTTTCTCTCTCTGGCTGCTGAAATGCGCTTCTTCTCCAAAAGCGCGTCCGACACCGTCACCTTCACCTGGTTGTCGCTTGTTGAAGATCCGGTGTCGCTTAAAGGAGTGTCGTGTCTCTTGCACTGCAGAGAGGCGGTGGACGCCACGGATCCGGGGGAGTTGGTGACCAGGTGCGCCGAGGTGAGTCTCTTCCCCACTTTCTTGGGGGACTGCTTGAGGATCCTCTTCCGAGCCTCGACATATATCCGCCCGTAGAGCACAATAAGCAGCAAGGTGGGGATATAGAATGCCCCGAAGGTGGAGTAGATGGTGTAGAAAATATGATCCGTGTTTACGCTGCAGTCGGTCAGCTCATCAGCCTTTGCCTGCCTCCAGAAGAGAGGCGGCAGGGAGATGGAGATGGCGATGACCCAAGCTGTGACCACCATCCCGGCTGCGCGTCCCTTCGTGCGCTTTCTGCTATACTCCACCGCGTCCGTGATGGCCCAGAATCTATCCAGCGCAATTACGCACAGGTGGAGGATGGACGCGGTGCAACACGTTATGTCCGAGGAAAGCCAGATGTCGCACACAATCTGCCCGAGCGTCCAGGTGTGGGTGACTGTGTACGGCACGCAGATGGGCATCACCAGGATGGACACCAGCAGGTCGGTGACGGCAAGAGAAGCGATCAAAAAGTTCGCAGGAGTTTGCAGCTTCTTCGACTGGGAGATTGTGGCGATGACGAACGCGTTGGATAAAGTGGTGGCGAGCGTGATGGCAGAGAGAATCACAGCCAGACTGGCCTGGTAGGCGAGACTCTTAATGCTATCAGCGTTCATGGATGCATTTGTAATAATACTGTCGTTTGTGATGTCCATTGGTTGAGTGAGCTCGAATTGAACGGAGTGATCCATAACTTTTAGTCACTTTTTGGCATTTTTATTTCACCCTCTGAAATGTCTGACACTTAAGGTGCCCCCCTTTTCTCTTGGCGAGGTGTTATAACTATCCGTGCCATCCGGCCAGATGAATGGCACAGTCTGAAGTATAAAAATGGATTCCTTTCTTCCTCATTTTCTTCTGTTTCATTAGATTTTAGTACTCAGATGCCGATGTTTGGAAGTAAATATCCATTTCTCGCAGGAATTCAAACTTTTCTGTTTTTTTAGCCATAAAAGCAAACTTTTCTTAAATACACACAACAAATAAGACAGGAAAAGTGTGTGTATTAGTGATGAGCAGTGCGTCCTGATGTTCCAACATCTGGGGAAGCTGTCACAGATAATCCGCATGTAGGGCAGAAGTTCTCCAGAGCTGCGTCTCCTCAGGCCCCCTGTGGTTGAATGGTGAGCCGACCTAAAGTCTCGGTTTTATACACACTCTGCATCAAACAAGTACAGCACTGATCACAGCTCTCTCTCTCTCTCTCTCTCTCTCTCTCGCTCTCTCTCTCTCTCGCTCTCTCTCTCTCCATGAAGAGTAGGCTATCTGCTGGGTCATAGTGCCCAGTATCTCTCATTTGTCACAACTGCACCTTAAACATTGTGATTTGAATTGGAAAACTAACCCTCTACCACCATGCAGCTACTACTTTCTTATTCTTTAAAGATTAGTTAGAAACCATAAAGAACAACTTTTTGGGCTGCCATATTATAAAAAAAAAAACTTTATGGCCGTTGAGTCAATAACAATCAAGTCATAATAAGACATTGAGTTTGTAGTTATAAATTAGTTAAACATTTATAAAGGATAATAAACATCAACTGTGCACTTACAAATGTGTGCTGCCCACATTCTAATAAGTCACTAGAAAAAGTTAGTAAGTCATAAGCAATTCTATATGTTAAAAGTCCATTAATAAATTAATTCATCCATTAATGTTCCTACAAAAGTCCAAGTCTGCAGTTGTAAATCTTAAATGTGTTGTGAATATATATGTTTTGGTCTAAATGTAATAAAGGGTTAAAAAGGCAAAGCAGGGTAAATACAACCTGGTGACTTAAACGATGCTATTATTAATGTTTATTACTGCTCTATAATGCATGTAATAACTATTAATGAAAGTCATTGGTTATAATTTATAAACCTTAGAGATCCCCTTCAGACATGTTGTAAGATTTAAAAAAAAAAAAAAAAAAAAAAAAAAAATCAAAACAGACAATGTATACTGTAACTGAATTTGGGATGTGGAGTTCACACACTTTTGGCACTTCCGATGTGTGAAACTGGCTGTCATTGACGTTGGTATTGGGTCACTGTCAGTTACACACGAAGCTGTGAAACTCTCGCTCTCATGCATTGCATCTTGTAGTTTCTCAAGTTCACATATTGCTTTCACAGAGGCTGCAGTCTATTCGGTCTGGTTATTTTTGTGAAATTAAGTTCTTGTCTGCTCATAAAATAGATAAATTAATGAACCCCTCCCTCCATCAACACTAACAACCACACACTCACATACACATTTGCGTTAGGCCACCCTTGGAGACATTACATAGACTTACACACACGCGTGCACGCACAACACACACACACACCAGGACATTGTCCATTTTCCAAAATTAGGAACTGTAACGAATCTACTGTTATATATTATTTTCCAATCAAAAGTGGGTCGTAGAAATCATATCTCCACTTGCACTTTTATTCATTTCCTCATCAGAAACTTTTAATTGAAGTTGACTTGTCACTTCCATTGAGTCCAACAGTCTTCTTATTCACACTTTACTGTCTACATCTGTGGTACTCAGATGGTTTTGTTAACAGCTGAAATTTGTAGAAGTTTAAGAAGTTTTGAGGCAATATTTCAGGAATCACATTATTCACACATACTTTTTTAAATGTTTTTTGGTCTTTGACCTCACAGTTGTAAAACCCAGTCAAATTTGATTTAAGCTGTAAAGTGATATTATTAGATAGTGATAGATAGAGACACATTAAAGACCCCCTCCGGACATGTTTTAAGATCTCTATAAAATACTCTAGTTTGAATACTAATTTGTGCCTAAGCATCTACTCTTTCTCCCTCATTAGAAAATCCAGAATCTCTGAATGTGCAAATATTCTTATGTTCAGAAGTTGGAGTGGAGTTGGAGTTGTGGTGGAGATCTCAGATACTTGTAAGTGCCCACCTTAAACTTTAAATTTTGGGTGAGCACAGAGAAAGTTCAGCAGATGAATGTGCAAACAGCCTTCTAGTGTCAAACTCTGTACATACATCGTTATGCACAGTGAAACTGACGAAAACAAGAAGATAAACACATTTTTAACTGGTGGAGGACTTACATATGGATAAGAAAATATATGTGTCATAACTTATAATAATGAACAATACCTTGTTACTCTGTTAATACCCAGTCTGTTTTGTGTACTGTTTTTGGAGACTTTTCAGAACAGCAGCTGGTGTTTCTGCTGAAGCTAAGAGTTAGCATCTTCATCAAAGTTTATTTTGGATGAAACAGACATGATTTATGCAATCAAAGTTCAGATGACTTGGATAATATTCACATCGGTCATTTGAATCATGTGTGGTCATATGAATGCATTTTTCACATTTTTTAAAAAAGGTTCACTCCTCACACTGTTCTCAGGTCATTAGGTCATGATCTTAAGGTCATTGCTGCGCCACATGTTCAGGCCACACGTAGCATGCTAACAAACATGGTTTTGTCTTTTACAAAAGTAGAACTACATAATCACTGTTATTCTTCTCCTCTTAAAAAAAAACTAACCCCTGTGACTATCCTGATATTAATCTTGTGCATTTGACACATTGCACACAAAATCCAGGACAGTGATCTATAAGTATGTTGACTTTCCCTTCAACCAAAGATGGAAAAAGCTGATTTCAGTCATTATATTTTCTCAGTGAAGGTGTTCTCAACAGATAAATTAACCTTAATTATGAAAAAACTTCAGACAAGCCAATTAAAAAACTAGCAGGAGCATTTGTGTCAAATAGTTGAGGGTCATTTAGAGTTTGATGTAGCATGAAGGTATGTTTCTGAGGTGCAAATTAACGGTGCATTCATCTGAACAAATAATCTATGGCAAGGAAAAGGGAATGGACTATCAACATCTCTCAAAGACATGTGTTCCTGGGAGGTTTGTTTCCACTGATGGTGAATGAAGTTGAAGTTTCCCTAGAGGAACAGTATTTTGAGGACAAGTGCTTGTGTTTGGCTAGTGTCTATGTCATGTCATAAATGTGAATTTCTGAAATTTTCCAGCATATAATCTTCGGTTTATAAACCGTTTATACCTGAATTCATTCATAAGGATCAACATTTACATGGTTAAAAATGTTACATATCCCAATGGGTTAGAATTATATAAAGTTGTGATACTTTTCTGAGGAGATTGAACATTATGGAGTGTGGTGATATCTCTTTTATTGACTTAACTACTAAAATAATCCATCAAGTGTTCATACATGACTTTGATACCCTTAGAAATTACATTAGCAATGTGCCATTTCTCCCCATTACAGATAATTGCTTACAGTGTTAATGTTTTTTTTCTTTTTCTTTTTTTGTGTGTGGATATACTGTATCTGTTGCAGAAAGCTGTTATTGACCTTGTTATACAAAATGTAACTGTATATTTTTCATCAGTTGGACATTGAGTTGTTTACTTTTCAGTGAAGTTATTATATACAATTCATTCTGAGTTCTTGAATTCACCCACAGGCAATGACAAACAACAACCTCTGTATCTAAGCTCAACAGAGAGTGTAGTTGGGCAGAGCTCAGTGACTTGACTGACCATGACTGCCTGGCCCTACTAATGCATGGGCATTGGGCATAACACAACCACCATTACCACTCCACACAAAACATATGCTCTTTTCTGTTTTCACACCCTCTCTTTCACAAAAAAACATGCAAAAACACACCACTAGTTGCTGAGATATCAAACATCGTCAATTCTGCTGTAAATCCATTTTTATTAGGTTCTACAAGCAGCTGAAGGAGAAGAAAACACACATTCAGCTACACACATGAAACACTTCATACATCTTGTGAACCTGAATCCAT